>OV725078.1:90984909-92184909 GCA_928085145.1 Nezara viridula | reverse complement strand
TACCTGTTCAAATTTGTTACAATTTCATTTATATTTTATAGTTGGAGAGAAAGAGAGAGTTGTTGCACGATACCCCCTCTCTCGGCTACGCTAACGAAGATGGATTTATTCTTATTTACACTTACAGTTGTATTCCATGTTTCAAGGAATCACAATAAAAGTTTAATGTCGTTTATTTTTCTACTGGTACTCGGGGCAACCTAGGTAAAAAAAAGTATTGGAAGTGTGATAGAGATTTTTTTATGTTTAAGTTACAGACCCTTATGTTTCACCTCTGAATGAAAAACATTGCAGATCATTGTCCTGCCTGTCTGTATGTCGTCCCTAAGTAAGTAACTATCTGCCTGCCCAATATTTAATAGAGGTCAGAGTTTCACTGACTTTCCAGGTTCATAGTGATTTACTATAAAGAAAAGAAGTGGCTGAGCAGGCTAATATATTTGCAATACAAGTGTTGTCTGGCGATGAAGACAACGAGTTCGAGTCCCGATACCGACGGCAATTAACTCTGGTATTGATCCCAGCTCTCTACTCTAGCCCGGGAAAAAACCCGTATAGCCCAAAAGTCATTTACTCAAAAAAAAAAAATCATTTACCTAAAAAAATGGCAAATAAATGCAGTAAGCCATACCGAAAATTCCCAATATAGTGGAGCCGATTAAAGCCCTTTTATAGAATTTTTTTTTTTTTTTAAGGGAGTTAGTCAAAGTTTTTAATACAAATTATTACTCGTGCAAAATAGCCTTAATATAGAATTTCAGGCTCTTTTGCCGTGGAAGAACTATCTTGATAGGATAGCCAAAGTGCCAATGCTTCTTCAACTTTAAATACCTTTGAATAATCTCGCGTGCTATGTGTTACCTGAAGTTTCCATTGTTCATTTGATACAGTCGAAAAAAAAAAAAAAAATCAACACACGAACACAGTTACTTGAACTCATAATGTGGAACAAATACCAGCAAATGATTAGTGCACATTCCATTAAATTAAGATTCCTACATTTCTGTGTAAGATGATATAACACGGTAGTGAATTGAAGAATTAAAATAATACAACACACACAAAAAAACCAACAACATTAAAACAACAAGCACTGCAAGTGAAATATTTAAAACTGTCAAAATAAAATATGAATTGTTCTTTTCACAAGACTAAAATAAAAGTTAAATACTATTCATAGAGATAAAAGCCATACATAAGCACTTCATTATATTTAATAAACTAAAAATAATATGTATAAAAAAAGAAGACCATTAAATTAAGCTAATGCAAGAAAATATAAAAAAAATCATAGATTTGATTAAAACAACATAGAGACACACAAATCTAAAGTAACTTACAATAGGCGAGACCTCAGTAAGATGCACAATATGTGTGTATGTCTGGAAATAAAATTTAATCGAGTTTTAACTAATTTTTCCAGGATAAATATTACCCAAAAGTAAACAAATGAATTAAAAAAGAAAAGAAAGAGAGCGATCTGAACTCAATTAAATATGTAGTTTTGATCTAATTACCTTAGTTCTTGTCCAGTGCTGCATTACGTAAAAAAACAAAACGTTAAATTTAATAAGATAATAACACTAAATTTTTTGTAAATCTATTGACATTCAACGATACAGCTGGGGCTAAATAAACAAATTGTACAGTACATATGTTATAATAAAAATCCCCCTCCCCCCAAAAGCATCATATTTTTGATTTTATTATTTTCGAGCAAGCTCATGGGAGCAAACGTAAAAAGGAGTATGACATATTGGACAATTTAAATACATTTACAACATTACAAAAATATAGCATTGGAACTGACTCCCGATAACAATGCATTAGCTATAATGAAAAAATGGCTCGATTTATACTCTAATTGCCAATGTTCGGTACACACATATATCCAGCCATACGAGCGTCATCACAAAATAATGAAAGAAAATCCTTGTAAAAAATAAGTAAGCTGAATAATTATACAAAAACTGTTGAACAATATTACAAAATGTTCATTTTCCCCATTAATTATCAGAACAAAAAAAAAAAAAGTGTTCCGAAATCATAATAAAAATGTTATTTATTTGATTATTATAACTGATTCTAAAATTCTTTTACCGTCAAAGACAAATAGGCGCATGAAAACTCTAATGGCGACATCACGGAACTAGTGGCAGATTGGTCGGATCTAAGGATCATTTTGGGATCCCCTCTGACTTTGATGACAGGTCTAAAAAGCATTGACCTTATGGAACTTTAAAATATTTCCCAAACGATTTGGCCGCAAACAGTTTTTGCCAGACGCGGAGGTTTTTTGGGCCAATGTCCACACATTGGCCCAAAAAACGACTTAACAGGAGGGGAGCCATTATAATTTGCTTTCTCAATACCTTTGCTTGTGCAGACAGGTTCTCGTCAAAATATACCAACAATCAACAACACCAGGAGTATAGGGATGAAAGAAAACTTGTCCTGGACCCAAGAGGTCAAGGGGCATCTGATTCCCCAGGTCTTATTTTTTTTTTATAATTTTTTTTTTCTAGAATTATTTATGAGAATATAAAAAGTACGAAAATAACAACAATTGTCTATTATAAAAAATAAAAAATTGGATATATAAGGCCGAAGATATTATTATTGAGTAAAATACTCCGATGAGTAAGAATGGAATTCAGCTCCAAGGTTTGATTAACTCGTGATTCACTCACGTTGGAATCCACCGCGCCTTGGTTGTCTAAATCACGAAAAAGTGATAAGGGGGGATGATTCAATATATTCAAACCTATTAGCGTTATAGATTCTAGTTTATCGATTAACACTTATGGGTTGGAAATACTGAACTTGAATATACTGATGTAAAATTCAAGAATATCTTTTTTTTTATTTTTATTTAGTATAGAATCCACTGAAACCTTGGAGACTAAATAAATGGCTACCAAATTGATAAATTACAACAACAAAATTCTATTCCAAAGTAGTCCAACTATATAAGATGGTTGATCATTTCTAAATTTTAACAATTCCATGCCCGTCCCCCATATATTAACTGTATAATTGTATAATAATGTAAAATAAAAATGTTAGCATTAAATGGTATATTTTTGTTTTAACTTAAAATTGTTCGTCAAATAAAAGTTACAAGATGCGACATATTTTTACAATACTACGAAAACAATTTATTTTAAAGTTCCGGTTAATTTTAATAAACAGATAAATAAATAATGTGCACAAACAATTCACCCGTTTTTTTAAAAATTAAGTTATTTAATCGTGCTGGAAATAGATGTATTTGCTTCTTACATTATTTGAAGAAATTTCTTTTGAGGTTCTAGCCTCAATTGTGGAGTAAATGAAAAAGATGGATAACTGCACGATGTGAAACACATCTATATTAGATTACGTAAAATAACGGATAATCTTTTAACATTACATTATTCAGAATCGAAACAGTCAAAGCACTCATTTAAAATTTATTATCTGTTCGATATTATTTATTTATTGAAATTTACGACTGTGTCCCTCTAAAAATACAAGCAAACGTGAATAAGTAATATGACATGTACTGGATTGGTGAGAAACTACTCATTTGTAGCACTCCAATATTAGTTCTATATAAAAAGGTCCCCAGAACATAATTTCAGACGTCAAGGAAGATAGTTAATGTAATATAAGACTGTAACCTCTTTGTATATTCAATTATAATATAATCGATTGCCTATGTTAATTGGATTAAGATAAGACAGATGGTGTATTTGTAATGAATAATTTGTTCTAAAAGTATTTTTATTAATTATCATACATAGTACAGTTAATAATCGAACAGAAAGGTTTAAAACCAGTCGGTTTTTTAAACGCCTGATGTTTAATATGGGAGGATAGGTATCTGTATTGGACTAAATCGACAACATATGGAATATTAAGATCATTATGGATAATGCAACGAAAGTAAGTCAAAAGCACGAAAACAGACATAATGAATGGAACAATCCTAACTATAAACAGGTGAGGTCTCTAAAATTAAAGTAAAAAGTTAACTTACCAACGCTTCACCAATTCATGCATCAGGGCAGAAAAAACAAGATCACATAATTTCAGAAAGAGACAAAATGAATTGTTAGTATCATAGAAACCTAAACAATTAGCTTCAATAACGTTAAAATAAATTTATATGTTTAATTATTGGTTTATATATTAGGAACAATATTCAAAAAAAGTATAAAATATTGTTTTTACAAAAATCTGAAATAGACTACATACTGGTAGACAACATAAAGAATATCAAGAATTGCAAATGTATAATAAACAGGGTTCAATTTTGATTTTGACCAACGCTTAATCAGAGCCACTTTACGCTATCAATATTTAAAAATAAGAAGAGATCAGAAGCACCAGATGCCTAAGAAAACAAATTAGGAAATTTTCAAGAAGAAATAAAGAAATTGCATAGCCTAATAGGTAAATTCTAAAAGCTGGAGCCGAAGAATTATCAGCAGTGGTGTGAGAGTTTTTCAATAAAATTATAGAAAAACAAGAAACCCCATAGACTGGGAAAAATCGATAATGAAGAACAACAATATCAGTCAGCCTCTTAAAACATTGGCTTCCAATAGTTCCACACTTGTGATGTCTTATGGATGGTTCCTCAACAAGCATCATGAGAAAAAAAATCAAACCTGCCAAAGAGCAATGGAACGCTGTGATCACGTAAAGCAAAGGACAGAAAATGAACATAAGTGAACTCGCAGCGAACCAAAGTACGGATAGTCCCTGTTAAAGACTTTAATACTCCTTAAATCAAGGTTTATATACATATGTAAATAAAGACTATTATTATTATTATTATTATAGTTCTATATAAAAAGGTCGCCAGGACATAATTTCAGACCCCTAGGAAGATAGTTAATAATCGAACGAAAAGGCTAAAAACCAGTGGATTTTTACAGGCCTGATGTTTAATATGGGAGGATAGGTATCTGTATTGGGCTAAATCGGCAACATATGGAATATTAAGATCATTATGAATAATGCTACGAAAGTAAGCCAAAAGCCCCAAAAAACTGACATAATGAATGGAACAATCCTAACTATAAACAGGTGAGGTCTCTAAAATGAAAGTAAAAAGTTAACTTACCAACGCTTCACCAATTCATGCATCAGCGCAGAAAAAACAAGATCACATAATTTCAGAAAGAGATAAAATGAATTGTTAGTACCATAGAAACCTTAACAATTAGCTTCAAAAAAGTTAAACTAAATTTATATTTTTAATTATTGGTTTATATATTAGGAACAATATTAAAAAAAGTACGAAATGTTGTTTTTACTATTATGTGATTTATATTCATAATGTTTTAATTACATGTAGATTTTGCCATGGCCAACAGACTGAAAATAGCGAATAACTACTTTAAGAAAAAAAGTAAAATCAAGAATTGTGAAGTTATCATAGGGTTCAATTTTGATTCTGAATACCGCCTAATCAGAGCCATCTTAAGCTATCCATATTTAAAAAGAAGACATTTTTGAAGAGCAAATAAAAAAAACTGCATAACCTAATAGGCAAATTCTGAAATATGGAGCAGAAGAATTATCAGCAGTGGTGTGCAATTTTTTCAATAAAGTTATAGAAAAAGAAGAAATCCCCATAGACTGGAAAACATAGATAATGAAGAACAACAATATCAGCCAGCTCTAAAAACAATAGCTTTCAATAGCTGTATACTATCTGTGATATGTCATGGATGCCAAACATGGTACCTCAACAAGCGTCATGAGAAAAATATTTAAACATGCCAAAGAGCAATGGAGAGGAGCATGCAGCATAATGAAGCCAAAAGCTCAGTAGCCTATTAATAACGAAAGATACCGGGGTCACAGATGTAATCAGGCATGTCAAGAAGATGAAATGGCAATAGACTGGATATCTAATGAGGAAGAACGACGAATACTGGTCCAAGAAACAAACTGAGTGGAAATTGAGTGATCCTGAGTGGATGTATAAGAAAAGGAACCGAGGCAGACAAAGACGAACATGGGTAGATGAGATAAAAAAGGTAGAAGGAACGCTGTGATCACGAAAAGCAAATAACAGAAAATACTGGAAGATGAAGATAGGTGAACTCTCAGCGAACCAAATTACGGATAGTGCCCGTTAAAGACTTTAATACTCCTATTATAAATGAATATCAATAAAGACTATTATTATTATAGTTCTATATAAAAAGGTCCCCAGGACATAATTTCAGACCCATAGGAAGATAGTTAATAATCGAACGGAAAGGTTTAAAACCAGTCGGTTTCTTAAACGCCTGATGTTTAATATGGGAGGATAGGTATCTGTATTGGACTAAATTAGCAACGTATGGAACATTAAGATCATTATGAATAATGCCACGAAAGTAAGCCAAAAGCACGAAAACAGACATAATGAATGGAACAATCGTAACTATTAACAGGTGAGGTCTCTAACATTAAAAGTAAAAAGTTATCTTACCAACGATTCACCAATTCATGCATCAGGGCAGAAAAAACAAGATCACATAATTTCAGAAAGAGACAAAATGAATTGTTAGTATCATAGAAACCTAAACAATTAGTTTCAATAACGTTAAAATAAATTTATATTTTTAATTATTGGTTTATATATTAGGAACAATATTCAAAAAAGTATGAAATATGTTTTAAATAAAAGGAAAGTTAAGTGGACGTGGTGCGCCCCTGATGGGAAAAATATGAAATAGACTACATACTGGAAGACAATATGAAGAGTATCAATAATTGTGAAGTCATCATAGGGTTCAATTATGATGCTGACCATTCATAATTACTATTTTCCATCCTTTTTCTTACTTTTGTATTATTATTTTTGGAGTATCAGTGTATCCTATCAGTTTTTTTTTTTTGTATTTATGAATTTCTTCTTTTTTTTTTTTTATTAATTTAATTTTATCAACTCATTTTTGTATCATTATATTTCAAGTATGAGTATTTTTTTTCCCTGTATTCCTGCTAATCAGCTGTTTCATATAACCTACCTCTACTGTTTCCTTCAGTGTGGTTTTGGATAGCTTGATGAGATGTCACTAGTAAATGTTTCTCTGTTCTCTTTCTTTCTGCATTTATGTGATCTTGTCAAGTTAACTGATCACTTTTATGTAAGAGACTCATGGCATTATAGTTTGGATAATGGATAATTTTATTTGTGACAAACTACGGAGAAAATTCAATACTTAAATCCGAAGTATCATTTAGACTTTTCGCAAAGAAATATGCAGTCTGTCTACTTCGGAAGGTGATTCTAGACAAAATTTCCAACAAAAAAGTCCATTTGATGTATGGGCCGGTTCAGAATGGAAAAAGAGTTAGGAATAATTATGTGTTTTTCATAATGCGGTCAGGTTTTTTTTTTTAATAGAATTAGAAGGAATTGCTCACAAACTGTTCAAGATAATTTAATTCTAAGCACGCCTTCGAAAAGTAGACAAAATGTTTTTGAGAAAACAGTGATTAGATTTACTGATGTCAATGATTAAAGGGACGTTGAGGAGGTCTAATGCGACCGCTGTATTGCCGCAGTTACAATACCCGTACAAGAGCAGCATCTCTGTAATCCCTGCAATAATTCGGCATAATGGTAGGTTTTCAGTTATTAGACCTCTTGAAAGTGCCTTTTATCATTGGCATTAGTAAATTTAATTATCTTGGACAGTTTTTGATCAATTCTTTCTTTTTCAATAAAAAACGTGACCGCCTCCAGAGAAACACAAAATTGATCTTGACTCCTTTTCCGTTTGGAATAGGCCCATGCATTAAAAGAATTTTTTTTTTTAATGATGTAGAGATGGTTGACCGTTGATATAATATGAGAAGGAGTTAGTCAAGGGTGCGGTCAGATAAATACTAAATTAAAATATGGTAATTATTTTATTTTAATTTTGCCGACGTTTCAGGTCGTCTTCAGGGCTACAAAAGATACAAAATATGTTGAGAATAAAAATTAAATATAAGCAGATATAAAATAAGAAGAAGTTGTCAGATACATAAATAAAATAAGAAGTTGTCAGATACAGAAATAAAAGAAATATCATCTTTTATTTCTGTATCTGACAACTTCTTCTTATTTTATATTTACTTATATTTAATTTTTATTCTCAACATATTTTGTATCTTTTGTAGCCCTGAAGACGACCTGAAAAGTGGGTCGAAACGTCGGCAAAATTAAAATAAACTAATTACTATATTTTAATTTAGTATTTATCTGACCGCACCCCTGGCTAACTCCTTCTCTCGAATTTTTTTGTTGTTGAAATTTTGTCTAAAATTATACCTCAGGAGTTTGGCAATTAAGAACTGAGATACACTGTATAAATGATTATTTCACTATGTTTCTAGTTTTTATTATTTTGTATCTGCTGTCGATAAGTAAATCAAATAGTTTGGGTCCTGAACACTATTATAGATGTCCTTAATTGTGACAGATTGTAATATTTCCGAATAAATAAATAAAAAGTTTGGTTTAGCAATAGTGCCGCTTTCAGACAATTGTGTGTTCCATAGTTTGTGAAATGTCTAAACGCATCTTGAGATTCATATCAAATATTCATATCAACTGCGACAACAAGTTACAGTGATACCTCTCACATAAGTTAACTACCCTTCTTCAGAAATGCATCTGACGTATAAGCGATATCAGGGACACATGTTAATTCAATATAATGCGTATACAAGATTTTGGATTGATGGTTGGCTGTATGTAGTGAATAATAGAAGAGAAGTTGGTTGGGGAGCTCAGTCAAAATACAAAGTAAAAATAAATAAATGATATTTATTTTTATTTGCACCTTTTAGGGCCGGGCAATTACCCCGGGATACCCACCACTTGCTAGGAATAAAGAAAAAGTTACAAAGCCTGTGAGATTAACTAATTGTAGCATATTAATAAAGCAACTGAATTCGAGACATATTGAATGAAATAAAATTCAAATATTAATTAAAATAAAACAATTTAAGAAATAAATTAATTTTTTTTGGGAGATGGTGTCATTGTTGGAAAGACGCCAAATGTCTAAGGCCGGTACTGTTTAAGTTACAATTTACTTAATAAGTGATTAGCTTATATCACTGGAGAATATTCATTCAATTTAATAGTTGAGCAATAAGATATAGCTGTCCCTGGATTTATTTAATTGGGGATTTGGTTTTGAGTTCTCTCACTTACTAAGAGTACAGAAGAGATGTCTGAATATTTTTTTTTTCATTTATTAAATTATTTATTATTATTATTATTAGTTTCTGTATTATTTATTGTAAGTAGAGTGTGAGTGTGCTCTTTGAACACTATTATAAATTTCCTTGATTGTGAAAGAATGTAATATTTCTAAATAAACAAATAAAAACGTTGCTTCCTATAATACCCCGATCACCAAACATTCTCAAGCTGTTCTCTATTTATCTTTTCAATAGATTTTTGGTCCGTTAAAGACAATCATAAATAGCAATATTTTAATTTTTAAAACCTATAATTGTCATAAGTATCCCATGGCACGAAAAATGTTTTCGGCAAGAATTATGTTTTATCTCAAAAACCGTACATTTTTTGGGTTTTAAAACGCATGATCCGGAACAGTTCCAAAGGAATACCGGATCTAGATGTCCTCATCGAAACTTTGAAGCTGAATAAAAATTGTAAAAGACCACGGTTAGGTAAGATATTTATATCAGCACAAGAGTACACGGTCATGTCTAACAGAAAATATCAACAAGTTTGTCATTTTGTAAAGCATCATGGAAAATTTTTAAAAGGATCTTAAGTTTATTATGCATTATTATATCAACATATCGGTAATTATAGAATAATGTTTTAATTCGTCAACTGAAATAGCGGTAAACATTTACGTAAAATCAAGGTTAACTTCTTATTTTTTAAATTAAACGCTGCAATGTCATATTGACGTTAAGAGTCATTTTTACAAGAAAGAAAATTAAACCCTATATTACAACTAATATTTAATATAAAATGTAGAAACAATTTTCTTATATTTTTATAATTCCTTATTGAGAAATATTACATTCTGTCACACTCAAGGACATTGGCAATAGTGATAGAGTACCTCATTCACACCATTTACAATAAATAAAAATAGCAACTAAAAACAAAAATTATCTTTTATGTTTTTTTGTTTGTTTTATTACTTCGAATACACTATAATCTTCCAACCTTCCTGGGGAAAAAAATAAAATAAAAATTAGAAATTAAGAAACCAACGCATGGGACGATTGGAAATCACGTTTTCTTCACAAATAAATCTTTTACGGTCTTAATTAATTCAGTATAAATATAATTTATAGTAAACAATTAAAATTCAAAACTAACATTTAAAAGAATTTAGAAAATATAATGTTATAGTTAATTTTTTAACAATAATATTAATAAAATGTAAACTAGTATGGACGCATTTAATTTAACATATCCCCTTAACTTTAAATGTAATATAATAAGAAAGAAAACTTTCCTAAAATGCGACTTAAATAAAATTTTACTAGGTCACTTATTAGGTCATCAGCTATCTATGGATGCTATGTTACATTTCTCATATTTTTAAAAGTGCTTTTGTACTTCAAGATCGGCGATCGGCACCATTGTGCAACGCTATCCAAATTCCCTAGAACAATGACCTCAGTCAATGTTCAGTAAAATGATTCTCAGTTTAAGTTAACTGAGTTGGTACAATGAAACCAAAATAAACCATTGATAATTAGTTTTTCGGCCTCAGTTATTACTGAAACGAAAAATGAAATCATTTAACCAAGATTTCTACACGAGCTACAATAGTACTTGCTACAACACTGACAAACCAAGCAAACTTCAATATAATTTAATTTAAACGAGCAACTTTAAAAAATTCTTGTGCGGCCTCCATTACACAGCTTTCCAAGGAAATTTTTGTCATGAAAAATCAATTTTTATCTAGCATTCCTAACAACTTTTGATTACCTTTTTTTTTTATTATTATTATTGAAATAAAAAAAAAATACATTTTTGACTTGATTATGTTAAAAGTTTTTTTTTTCTTGACGTTCACGAAAGCTTTCATAATTCCTCAGGATTTTCTCCAAATTCAATGTTACTAAAACCGTTAGAAAGCTGAATAACTGGTCTTCCAACCCATATAAAAAACTTTTAGATTTTACGCCTTTATTAGGAATAATTCAAGGACAAGTTTGATGTTTTCATTTTATTATACGTAGTTATGATTTGTTACGGAGGTCTGGTTTGTGGTTTGTTCGATGAAGATACGAGTAAACCCTTTAAATTCAAAACAATATTCAAATATTATAAACAAATATCAATTTTATGACAGGCCGATAGATTCCCTCAAAAAAATTTTATCTAGCAAGCAAAAGGTTGACACGGATATAAGAAATAAATTCAATAATATTACAAACCAAAAATGACTACAAAATTAACAATAAATTGAAAAAAAAAATCACTATAAAATTATAATCCAAAATAAAATGTTATGTAATTGAGTCATTAGTTAAGTAATGCACAGACCATAGCAAACATTATCTGTGGCAGAAACTGAGTCAAAACAGTATATTGGTACAGTCATATAAATTTCAGCTATAAGATGACCATGAATTAATCTCACTTATAGCAAAGCCTTACTAACAAGCTCATGTAATATATAAAATATTAAAAATTGTCAGAATGTGTATAAAATAGATTGCCTCTTTATAATACACCAAGAGAATAACCAACTAAATAAATGAAAAATTAACTTGACTATCAAAATGAATTTATATATTAAAAAAAATTCCCTGATAAAAGCGACGGAAATGAAAGAGATAATGAATTTAAGGAAAACTTAGAGAATAAAGGAATCGTCCTGTCTTAACAGGGGCAGCAAACGTGCGGGCCATGACTTTTAATGACAAGAATATATATACTAGCTAGTATATCGATATTCAAAAACATTTGAAGCCAAACATCGATGTCACCGATATATAATCATAAAAGTATTGATGTTGTGTTAGTTATTTTTAGTAAAATGAACTTTGTCAACCAACCTAAACTCGCTGAAATAAAAAAACATTAGACCAGACAGTTAAGGATCGAAACAAGTATTGTTGGGAAACAATACAATCATACATATATATATATATATATATATATATATATATATATATATATAAATATATATGATTGCAAACATATGAGTTCGAACAAGGGCTAGCCATGGAAAACTTATGACAGATAAAAAACCTTGTTTTTATAGAAATTCATTTGTTTTTTCACCTATAACTCCGGAATGATCCATCCGAGAGAAAAGTTACTCCTTAACAGATTAAAATATATTAAACTTAGCGTCAACTTAGTACAATTTAATCATTTGGCTTAGTGACATGGTCGAAAACTAAATTGAATAGAATAATTGAAACTAAATTGAGTCGAAAACGCTAAATTGAATGAAGAGTCATTTGAAATCATTCTATCAACCTTAGAAAAAGTGTTTTTGAAGTCTCGAAAGCTTGTTTCTTCGGATGTAGGATAGGTCCATCTCGTCTTTATTCTGTACATGACAACTTCAGGCCAGTCTTTAATTCTTGACGCAATAAAACGTGAATTCCATGCTTGAGGGTAAAAATTTGTTGTCCCACTGTTTTCTGACAATCAAGTGAAAGGTTTATTTATTAATTTTGCTTAAATTCGCTACATCTGTCAACAAAGTGAAAATATACTATGTAAACGCTCGATCATAAGTCTTTACTTTTTAGAGCATTATAAGATTTTCCAATGCTAATAAATTTCTCATTAATATCAGCAGAAATAATACAGATACAGAGGCCCGGCAGGTAACATCTGTTAAAGCTTTTCATTCCGTACCAAACATAAGTTTTACAGCGCTGGCAACTGGTAAAGTAAGTAATGCCAAAGCCTTCGCCATTATAAATAAATTAAAACACTAACGAATTCATTCGTGAATACTAGTCAGCTGCCAGGGATTTGGATAATCACTATTTTCAAATCTTAGTTACGAATGTCGTAAGTAGATTTTCAGGAATATTTGAACTAGAGAAGATAGTTGATCAAAATTTATTTATACTAATTACCCTTGCCTCCCATTTCTAAAAAGCTTAACTTTAACGGTAATTTCAAACGAAACCCGGAAGCTATGATAATGTAAGTAAGGTATATTAGTCCCATGTACAAAATGTGACGTAATCTAAAGAAAATTTTGCAATTTTTTTTTAAATATTTATAACATTTATAAAAAATAAAATAAAATCTGACAGTAGGATTATGCTACCGGTAAAAATGGAGGCTGATTTAAAGAATAGAATATTAGGGCAGTAGTTGGAGGCTCGAAGCGACAGCTAAATACGCTACTCCTTGATAAACATATTTATATTTTTTTTAAATGATTGTGATTTCATTCAGTTAAAAAACAAAATTATTTTAAACTGGTAAAACAAATTATTATGTAATGATTAGTCTGAAAAGGTGTTTACGCGATGAACAAATGGAACATGTTGCATTTCGTATTGCATTCAATTTATATAACATGCATATTAATAAAAATAAACTTGCTCTATTGAAAAAATGCAGGAAACAGGTTTGCATTAGTTCACTCTGTTCTAAAACAGGATCCAACTATGCGAGGGTTCACTCCAACCTATCTATTTTTACGGGGAATCCCCGAGCTTTTGTCTAGTCTATCCATCCAGGGGACTTTCGTATTGGGAAGAAATATTGTCAAAGTAACTAATGGTTACATAATTACTAACCAATATAGATATACGGTTAGAACTTGAAAAGAATCACTGTACAGAGAAATTAAAGAAAGAAACAATAAATGTAAATTTTATTTGTCTCACAAAAATACAAAATAATGAAATTATTAAATAAAGAATTAAAACCAAGCATGAATGAATATTGTTTAATTGAAAGAATATGAATAACTGAAAGTCGATAATTACTTATTTGTACTTTTACCCAATGACAAAAGTAAAGGGAATTTATTTTTCCCACTGCAATAAGGGAGAAAGGCGCTTTCTGTCTCTCCCCCTCATTCTCCCAAATATTACCTAAAAAGAGGACAGGCCCTACAATATTTTGCAACAATTTACTTAAAAATAACTCACAAAAATTCAATATACCATATTAGTAATAATTATATAACATGAATACATATTACATACATACATACTATGGGTAATAAAAAGATTCCCTCTCCTGCCTCCTATGCATTGAATACTGTTACCACTAACATTGGTACCCTCCCACACCAATCTATCTTAAGTGACGGCGCCTACGGTTAACACTAACGTAAAATAGTGTTTCAATGAAGTTGAAGGAAGATTTATTTCATATGGAGAATAAGGACTTCCAAAATAAGATAACACGAAAGATGACAGGTTTTTCAAAGGGAGCAGCTTTAATTAGGAGATGGTATAAACAGATTTGTAGGCGAGGATCTCGTGATTAAAGAGTGGATTTAAAAACAAGAGGGTGAACAAATCAAAAATGTAAGGAGAACTTTCAGTTGTAAACGATCGGTAAAGTTTTGAAAGAAATATAGTGTGATTAAGTGAGTCGATATCACTGGTTAAATCAGAGAGAAAAAGGATAGTAAATCTTCAGGGGAAATATTCATAAAATAGAAAGGTCAAGGGAAAAGAAGAGGTCTACCAGGAATGATTTATCCAGAGAGTGTGGAGGATTTATTTTAGATTCAGCGGCTAATTATAACATTGTTTCTACTACGTGTGAAAAAGGAGCATTCTAACATAAAATAAAATTGTACTTAAGGAAGCGATATACGACGATATAAAGAAGGAAAAATTAGAATGAGGAATTTTCTGAGAAAAAATATTTTGAGGAGTGTCGGGAGAGGAGAAATTGTTATATAACATTAATCCAATTTTATCTTCAAGTTTTCATGAACAAAAAAATCAATACCTCTACCAAGTGGATCATGAGAGATGAGGTCGTAATTGGGGATAGATGTTGAGAATGAGGGAATTTATGGTTTGAACGAGGTTTGTGAGACGGCAATAATATGAAGAAAATAATCGAGGGCACACATCCCTGTTCATCAAAGTACCCTCCCTCATTAAATGAAGAAACTAAAACAAAGTTGGAGGGTTTCGGTTGGAAATTTTATTTCGGTTGGACTTTCAGTCTAACCGAAATAAAATCACAAACTAAAGGATAATAAATGGTAGAACACAATATTTTTATTTCGTCAGTTTATTGTCAGTTTTATTTTACAAAAAGTCACGTAGGTGCATGCTTGATGAAGCTAAACTTTTACGCACAAATTTGTAAATATTGATCATATTTATGTAAGGGGGGAAATTTATAAAGTAGACACGTAAAATAATAGCAACCTTCATGGTTCCACTGAAGTCAAAAATAGTTGTACAAAATTTTACAATGGAGAATATTCATCAAATTAATTGATGATTTAAGTTTCTAAAATGTTCATTAATGACTTTATATAATAAACCAACGATATACATATACCTAAGATATCTGTATTGGAGTAGAAGCATTATAACGAACTATCATAACCAAGAATCCATTCGAAGAAATGATAGTGGAAAACAACTCAATCAAGATATTTCATTTCTTGGTAGGGAGATAAAAATATCGAATGATTAATAAAAAAGTATTTTTCAACCGAGAGCTTAAGATGTAGGATTACGGAATCGAATATAACTACTATTTCAGAAATCAGACATTTTTATATTCAAATAATAAAAAGTATGATCTGCTCATATTGGTTTATGAATATTTTCCTATGCTCAAGTGCCAGTTTCGTTCCTGCCCCTAATGATTCCAACCAAATATAGGAATATCACCGATAAATATAACTTTCCACAATCTAAATGTCCGTAATAAAAAGAAATTGATTCAAGCTTTTCAATTGATTCCAAGATAAACATTCTGACCTGCTATCTTCTCCAAATCCTTCACAAGTTCATCTTTTTTAAAACCTGAAGATTTTACCAGTTAACTGGACCAGAAAACAAAAAATTAAGTCAACTGGCAGATGACTAACGGACTACCGATCGTTTAGTGTTTCTCGAAATTTTGACACAGACAAAAATCTGGGGCTGCATCTACTGAGCCCATTTATCAGGCACTAGTTACAATCCTAAATGGTAGCTCCTCAAACTGCAGAACAATCCGAATCCTCTCATTTCAAACCTTGCTTCCTCCTCGATCCCTGATAACCCTCCGAGGCGTCTGAAAAGAAGATTACCTCGGGATCTTCTAATATAGAACTTTAATTTGAGTTCTACCAATGGGTAGTTTCTCTTCATGTTGTACATGTCATGTTACCAATGTCACATTTACTTATTGTATTTTCTATGTAATACAGTTGTAAATTTCATTAAAATAATAATAAAAAAAAAAAAAAAAATGGTAGCTCCTACGAAAACCCTCCCTCTAATCCGCTACAGTGCCTAATATTTTACTGCCAATCTCAGTCTACTCCGAGGTACCTCTTTCTGTAGCCTTTCTAGTTACATTTTATACTTTTACATCTGACAAGAAATAATTCATATTTTGTACTATCCACCTGATTTTTAATCGCATAACTTTCCACTTCCTAAACTACTTTTCTTTTCAATGGCAATCAGTTTTGTTTTTCTTAGATATTTTATCCTTTATACGAGCACATAAATAACATAGTTTGACCAGATAAAGTAATAAAATATTTCGTCCCAGAAATACTTTTTATTTATCATGGGTGATGGATAGACAGGACGCAGACATGTCTTTAAGCCAAAGTTTTAACCCAAACTTGTGAACAGTGCTTGGTAGTACTTGATCACCTTCAGTGCTGGTAACATGCCCTGATGACCTGATAAGCCTGGGTTGAAAAATTGGCAAAATAAAAATCTTAAAAACTGAATGCGTCCTACCTATCTATCACCTGACTATGTAGAACGGTCGAAAAATTTCCTACAATAATTTCTTTTTATTTATACTTTCACCTATAGGAATTCAAAAATCCAAATCTCTTGGGAGGAAATAAATTCTTCATAGAAATTTCAACCCTTCAGTTCCTAAAGTTCATCCTTCGACTTCCATTTATTTTAATTACTAAAATCCACTAGAAAAATATTTATTTATTTTTTTCGTCGGCCCAAGAGGTCCATTGAGGTCCTATACTGCCTCTAGAAAGATAATTTGATACAAACTTTTCAATGCTATCAAAGAGTTCAAAATACAAAAAGTTGATACATTTAATTACTCTTCTTGACTTCTTACCCTAACCTTTTGATTTCCAAGAGCACTCTGTTGATCAAATGAGTAGCCTGAAGGAGAGGTAATACCGTAACGTCAGAATGTTGATATACCAAGGAAACAACCAATGGCTGTTAATTATTCAGGATTTCGTTGCTTGTATTTATTATAATTTTTTTGTCCACGTTGGAAGAGGAGAACAGCTGTTCCACCTAACCCCCTCTTGAAAGGCTAATGCTATCGTTTATACAAAATTTAAATCAGTGTCATTGTGCGACAGCTTTTTCTTTAGTTTCAATTATTCCTCTCTGGAGTAATTGAAGTAACTGGACTCAAGTCGTTATTCGTAATCAATACCTTTTTGACACCCTTTAACAAATGTGTCAATCGCAATTAAAGCGTGAGTCACTTAATAGTGGCCATACAACACATGAAACTGAATTTGTAATTTTAATTTTCCAGCTTTTAGCATTTATTTTTTTATTTTTTCTAAAATTAACTTCAATTCTTATATTTTATTTCTGTTTGTCATGTCTGATTATTAATTACACAGCAGGTATCACCCCTCCTCCCTCCCAATATTAATATGGATTTTGAGGCGGAACAATGAAGTGATGGACTAATTTCGATCAAACAGATTTCGGGCAGCCCTTCTTAGAACATAAATTACAAGTTATAATGAAAATAATTTAATTTAAATATTACAGATCACTATAATATAGTCCATGCTACAGACTCCAATTTTTCAAATTATTAATATACGCCTGAAACTTCGTTGAGAGCTTTATCTTCTTCTGAACCTACAACTAATTTATTTGCAAAAATTCTCGGAATTGGGGCGTATTCAATCTGGAGATCGAAAAACTTTGTCTATCTAATTAGGTACTAAAACTCGTAAATACCCACTTGCTTTCTACTTGGATCGTAAGATAATTTGATCACAAAGTCAATAAAAAAGGTTGTCTACAAAAATATTGGGCCGCTTGGCCTATATAACCTCGTTGACATTTTGAGGGTGTAGGTTAAGCCAAACCACCCAATATTTTTGTATGCCACTATTTTTCTCGATCTGGTTATCATATTATATTACGATCCAATTGGAAAGCAAATGGGCATTTACGAGTTTTAAATACCTAATTAAATGGACTAAGTTTGCCGATCTCCAGATTGAAAACACCCAAATTTCAAGAGTTTTCGTAAATAATATATTTGTAAGATACGATGAGATGAAGCTATTTAGGAAGGTGTTAATAATATGATAAAATGGGGTCTGTACCAGGGACTAATATGGATTATGTGGGAAAGGGAGCACAGCGTCAGTAAAACATTGCTCAACTGACTTTCTTTAAATTACCTAATGGAAATTAGATACATATAAATATAGACTACGAGCCATCAATGAAACTAATGAAATACGTATGCTTTGTATAATCATTGTATTTAGAACCCTTATAATATCCTGCAATGCTTAAAAACATTAAACAAAATTTTTTTATTACTTTTGGTTGTTACTCAAAATTAGAGTGGCTAATTTTTAACTAATGAAGAACTAAACGAAATGTAACTCATGTTGCCATTCTAGCTGACTTATTATAGTTTACAAAACTGCTAAGGAAATGTTTCGTTTTTTTAACTAAATGCGCAAATATAGCAATAGCTTCGAGGGCTGATATTACAGCTCGTCGGCTCGTTGATGTTACAAAAACTAATTTCATAACCGATATCAATTTCCACCCCCAAGCCCAAGAACCTTGACAAAGTCCTCCTGCTTGGTCAGGTTCCGCTACATGGGTCAAGGACCCTTCATTGGGGTTTATTTATAACTTGAAGGAGTAGACGCCGACAACTAAGACCCAACCGAACTCTATAAATATAGAAACAATGATAAAAATAAAACACTATTTTAGGCATTAATAAAGCTTTAGACTAAGTAGGTATCGACTTCTGCTAGCTCAGTAATTAAGGAGAATGAGGATTCGTAGAGTTAATTTAAAACCTTTCTTTAAATATTAACAGTCTGAATTGTAATAATAATGTATTTATTTTTTTGAAAATGAAATGAACAAATTAACAATATATACTTTATACAACCCTATGCATGGTCGGTAGGCTTTAGAAGAGTAGTTAGTGCTCATATACAAAATGTATTAATGTTAAAAACAAAAAAATAATGCAGAACAATCTTTTTTTTTGTTTATTCAACCAATTATTAATTATTGATTTATATTTACTTTCACTATGTTATACTCTGAAACAAGGAGGTATCTACAACTCCGAGCCCTTACATAATAATTGTACGGCGTTTGCCAGTCTTTGGACCATACATGTAATTAATGCATTCCTCTTTAGATAATACTACCTTGCCAAGCCATCTTTCACTGAATTCTAAGAACCCAGAACAAACACCTATATAATGATACATATCCTCACATCTCTATTATTAAACAATGCACAATAGTGTAGCTCTAATGCCCGACCAACAGTACAGTTAAGGTAGGGGGTACAGTCCCCTTATTTTAATTATTGACCTGATGAAACCTAGCCCGTAGTTCAAAACGTAGACTATCCAATAAACATCACTCATATTACGTGTGAGTGTTGAACTACACATCCCCCCCCCCTCCATCCTTCCCATGACTTACACCTTCTTTTAAAATTTAACACTTGATTTAATTAGAACTTCACCTTAAAGGCAAAGAAATAAAACTTAAAATATGCCTTTCACTAGAGAGAGATTGAAATGCTGCAGTGGATGTTTTGGATTCATTGATTAGACGAAAGTTACAATAGAGTGGACTTTTGAGCACAGCTTAACAATATCAGTCAGTTGAATCTTTGTAAATTAAATGACTAATTAATATAGACTTTTAAAAAGTTTTAATGGGATGTTGGCAGACTCTTAACGTATTAAACAACTATTTTTGGCAAAAAAATCAATTTTGGCTTTAGTTAAGCATCCACAACTTCGCCAGACCCTCTTATTTAGCATGTACGAGACTCTTGGCAAAAAACTTTAAAGGAGTTTGAAGATGAGGCCGAATCCCTCTAATCGTTTAGTGACCATGAAAATTTTTGGCGAAAATTCAATTTCGACTTTAGTTATGAATCAACAGGCAATTTGGTCACACCCTCTTATTTAGCGGGTAGGAGACTCGGCAAAAACTTTAGGAAGCTTGTTGAAGAGGGCAAAACCCTCTTATCGTTTTGTGAGCATAAACATGTTTGGCAAAAAATGATGGACGAAGATTATTGCTAGCAGTAAGAACGCGTTAAAATAATTATAAAAATAAAATAAAACAATTTTTAATTCAACATATTTTATGTATGAAAAACACAAAAAAATTTATAATTATTTTCTGTTAAATGAACTAAATCTGAGTTTGTTTTTCAATTCTTCTAAGTTTTCCAGGGAATTTATTTTAAAATAAAGATACCACATTCCAATTTACATATGAAAATCACCGGTATATACTAATCGATTAATTTGAAACACACCATTTGAGCCGATTTTTTAAAATAATTGTTTAAGACATTTAACAAGCTTCTAGCCTGTTTTAGACCACTACTTTTATCAGTCATAAATTGTATAGGAATATGTATATTTTATAGACAGTGGCTACACAACTAAAAATCCTAATAAATTAAGATGCTAATAGCCTGAAGTGAAATAGTGGGGCAAAACGGTTGTCTTAAATTAATTCCATGACGAGTCGTAAATTAGAGCCACATGTGACAGTACAAGGCTCCACATTATGTCCATCGAGATTGCAAGAATTATGACTTATCAAGCGCAGCTATCAACATTCTGAACACCCTTTTAAATTTTCCACAACCGGCATCATGAGTCCATTAAAATAGCATCTCAACATTCAGTAAGGTCCATTTACGACATAAAGTAGTCAGTTTAACTAATTATGGTGAGAGGCAACTAAAAATAGAATAGAATAAAACATATCTATTTCAATTTGTATGATTAATTTAGTTTCCATCTCCTCCTCCCGATTATTTCAATAGTTTTTATTCGTAAATTATCATGATGGAATATCAGCCACAATAACTTTAACTTCAATTTAAGATTTCAAATATTTTTTAACGAGACAAATTTTACCCAAACAAAAATTATTATTATTTGATTTACCAGTTCCACACCATTAACATGACAGAAAACTAACATCGTACATAAAACAAAGTCATACTCCTTTTTAAGATAAAGCAAACTTATCCTTCTATCTCTTTTTTTTTTATTTTACCTTTTTCAAATGCTTGTTAACCCATTTCGTAAATGTCTTCTTCTGAATAGCATCTCTCTCATCTGAAAAATAAAGTAAATACAACTATGAATTAAAATAAAATAATAATTGTAAAATAGGCTTCTAATAATAAAGCATATGAATTAACAAAGTTTAGTTCAAAATTTAAATCACAAATACTAACATACAAAATAAACATAAATACATACAACATACAAAATTGGACTCTTATAAGAAGTCAAAAATCAAGTCACTTGGCACAAAATGTCCATAGAGTGTGCTTTTGTATAACTGGAAGGTATGTTAGAAAGGATGAAAAAAAAAACGTAAGTTAGCCATAAATATTTATATGTTACGCTAAATCTTCGAATTCGGTCAAAACCATAATTTTTACGCACATCACAATGCAATGTGTGCGAGGTGGAGAACAAGACTCAAAATATTAAGATGAAAGAATTTCAATTGCTACTAAAATTTGTATTAAATACAGTTGAAGAACATTGATTGATTTAACTGTCTGTATAAAACGTCTACATTAAACAGTGGGGAATTAAAAAAAAAAAAAAAAAAAAAAAATCTAAAACTTGAATTAACGTAAATAACTACAACTTAAAATGACGAATTCAAACAACTTTTCAAACCGTAATGTTTAGAGTGCAATCGTAATTTTACATTATTTCAAAATTAATGATATTTTAAAGAATTATTCGAATATATAAAAAAAATCGTATGAATATGAATAGTAAAAATTAGATACATTTCAAATTTTATATAATGCCTTCAGTTAAGATATACGTGTACCAAAATTGCAGCTTTGCTGATAGTTATAACTAAATGTAATTATATATTTTAAATGTAATAAATATAATTAGATTTCTATTTCAAATTTAAATAATTAAGTTATAATGAATGATTTAGGCTATTAAGATCATGGAGTGTACAGTTTTCATCTGATCCTTTTTGTACAATTGAGGACAGAACCTAGAATGAAATTTCTTTAAATAAATGAATGAAGCAAACGTATTAACAAACATATAAAGTGAAATAAATTTTTTAGAATTGTTGTCCGCATTATTAATTGATGTTTTTTAATTTATCAAGAACCTCAGACAGATTGTTATAATACTCAATAAAAAAAAAAAAAAAAATCAAGAACCTAAAACTGTTTTCACAAACCGAAGGAAGCTTTAAGCTTATTAACTTAGATTTCTTCTTCACTTTATATTGAATAAAAAGCCTACTATTTTATGCAATGTATTCATTAAATGATTTTTAATTTCATTACTAATTTCTATATTTTTTAATTATCAATTTAATGGCCATTAAGCCCCCAGATTCTAGCATGTTCTCTACTACATTTTAGAAAGAAAAAATAAATAATAACTCAGTTAATAAGTTTAAAGCTTCCTTCGCTGTGTGAAAACAACTTAAGGTTCTTGATAAATTAAAAATACATTAATAAATAATGCGAACAAAATTATTGATTTTATTTTACTTCAGATATTAGTTACTACATAATTTGTAAACAATGACAGCACTACCAGAACATCGGTTGCCTCGGAAGTGTCTGCAGAGACTGGTGGCTTTGGTTACCAGGAAACCAAACCTTGATTTTAATTGGGTCTTACAAGTTTAAAAATTAGGAGTTTCTCATTTTGTTGAGGAATATTTCAACGATTTTTTCAGACACGAAAACGTTAATTATCAATAGAAGCATTATTTTTGAAAGAGCATCAAACAACATGCATTCTGTAGTTATTGAACGCGCCCTGAATTTATAACCATCTTTATAGAAGTATTTACAGCTAATCCTCCCCAGAACCAGCAAATTACCTAAAATTCAATGTCAAAAATACGAAAAATAAGAACATTAATCCAAATACGTAATTAAAGTTTCGTACGACTTTTTATTTTTGAGCTAGGCTGGTCACACACACAGACCATTTCGCGGGACTTGCTAATTTCGACTCAGAGGACCTCAAAACATATATTTCGTCTCAGAGGACCTCAAAACATATATTTCGTAGAAAAATGAGATTCGAAAATGTTCACGATCACAATACTTTCCCTTACTATATATTCCATATATAGATATGTGAATGTAAAATACCTACATGTCAATATTGATACTGAGGAAGAAGAAGTTTAAGAACCTTTTTGACTATATAATTGATTAATAACTAATGACACCACACCCCTTAGCAGTATATATATAGTCACGATTTTAGATATTTTATTTATTTATTAATCAATATATTAAATTTATTGAACCCATTGTTTAACATTAAAATGATTTAAATATAAATCTATTGTTGGAAATTGTACAATTATTAAAGCTTCATTATCATTTGTACGTTTATATAATTTTTAATTATGTCTTATGTTGACACATGTATATAGTCTTTAATATGAATAACCCAAACTAAAACGAGATTGACTACATTACAAAATTCGTAAACAGGTGGAAAGAGCAATCCAATGATCCCCGTTAAAGCCCATATGATAGTGTGAAACGGTACAAAGAACGTTGAAAAATCAGAACGTCCAACCGTGTAAACGACGGCACGAGTACAAGAGCCACGATGGCGGCCGAGCCAGTAAAGAGACCAATCAATTGCTTCTGCGTCAATGCTAAGTAGCGATTGGAGTCGTTTCGTTTAGGAGATATTCACACCTACAGATTTTCCTTGATATGAATTATTTACGTTATATTAAGTAAATGAAAATTATTTATTTGTTCCAACTACTTTATTAATTAAACGTAAGCATTAAATTCATATTAAATATTGTTCAAAGTGATTTGGGCTGTTGTTGACAAAGTGAAGGGGCAAAAATACCATCAGCACGTGGTATTATAGCAAATGTAACAGTTTCTCAAAGACGTTGAAACGTGGAGCTAAAGATAGACTTGTTTGGTAATCTTCTATTCGGAAATCGCCTGGCATATTCAAGACGGGCTGCATTAGCATTACCATTGCAAAAGCCGTATACAAACACCATATCGGCATATTCAAATCAGTATAAATGGAAGGCATAATGATGAGTTCTCTGCGAAAGCCTCTTACAAACTGATAAATGTTATCGAGAGTTCCCAATGCTAATTCCAAATAGTATTAATCCTTATGTTGCGAATAGTTTTTATACAGTTAGGGATAAAAAAGCCATATTCTATAGTATTCTATCTAATCCATCTCCTAAACAAAGCGTTTGCGGACATACCTTCACTTTGAACAACATTTAATATGAATGTTGTTTACATTTAATTAATAAAGTAGTTAGAACAAATAAAATCTTTACGTGTGAATATCTCCTAAAAAAAGCGTTTGCGGACATACCATTTTTGCAGTTTGGCCACTTAACCCTGAACCACCCTGTGTGTATATATAACGATAATTATAATAATAATAATAATAAGAAGAAGAAGAAGGCTTAGCGAACCCGAAGGTTCGATGCCGACACCACCAATCGCTTGTTACACACCTCCCTCCACCGTTCGCCGTCCAAACCCAGTCCCTTCAGAACGGCTTTAATGCAATCTTCCCACCTTCGCTTCGGTCTACCCCTCGGACGCTTACCATTCGGCACAGCAAATATTAACCTTTTAGGGATTCTCTCGTTACTAAGCCCAACAACTTTACAAGCCCATTTGATTCGCCGCGATGAAATTACCTCAATTATATTACTCGGATACAGCTCACGCAATTAGGCGTTGTGTAACCGTCTGAACTCTCCGGTTAACTCATCCTTCTTCGGTCCGAATATTCTACGCAATACTTTATTTTCAAAAACCTTAAGACGCTGCTCATCCCTTAATGTAAGCGGCCAAGTTTCGCATCCATAAAGAACTGTAGGCAAGATAATTGTTTTATAGATTCTAATTTTTAAGTTCCGGGACAAGAGGCGCGAACTAAGTAGTTTTGTCACAGAAAAATAACAAGCATTTCCCGCCTTCAGTCTAACCTTAACCTCTTCTTCAATTTCGTTTTTTCTAGATATCGTAGAACCTAGATACCTAAATTTCTCTACCTGTTCAAACATATTACCATCTATATCGATATCACCATATAACGATAATTACTTTGGAAAAAAAAAAAGAAACTAACTACCTATATGAAATGGCGTTTGAGTGATTCTTAAAGCCCTATTAATTGTAATTACACGAACAATAATACTTTAAAAACAATAAACCAATCAACAAGGTATGAGAAAGCTTGTGGTGCTTACGTGATTAAAAACATTAGATCTGTCCCACATAAAAATACTTATATTCGGATAGGAAACAAAACGCAACAGAACTGAAATAACGTTTCTTAACCAGATCTAGGTGTTAGAATTGCGGTGAACCTCATGTCTATTTTTGCAATCTAGAAATGAAGCAGACTCAGTTTCCAGCTGCAGTAAAACGCGTTTAGTCTCCTCCGTTGTTATATTGAAGTACATTTAATAAGGTCAAGAATTGATTTTTCTTAAATGCCCTGGGGATGTTAGACAAGGCAGGGTAAAGGAAAACAAATGGGTGTATTAAAAAATTATTTTTTTGTAAAATTCTATTTTTATTTAAAGAACAATTATTTATTTATTTTGATTAAAAATATACATACATAGCTCTTAAGAACACAAGATATAACCATTAATTATAAACGATATATTATCATTATTCTAAGGACGCCCGATTTAGAACCCGAAAGTGCTCTTGGATTCTTAAAGCCCTATTAAATGTAATTACACCAACAATAATAATTTAAGAGATAATTGTTTAATATTTTTTTCCATAAAACATGATTATATTTTACCTTTAGTTTTTTTTGGAAGGGGTCTTCAGATCGAAAGCTTCCTTCATAGATCCACCACATTTTTATTTTAAAAAATGTATATTCATCTTATTATATTTAAACTGATTTAAAATTATCTTTTATTTCTAGTCTAATTTAATTTGGAAAATTACTTTATTTAAACATATAAATACACTGTAAACATTATAAGTAAACTGTAATACTGGGGATTTGTGTGTGAGAGAGCGCTTCAGGATTTCAGAAGCTTGAATCTGGAGTTGAGCCCATACCCTGTTAAACTTGACATTATTGACCCATTCCATCAAGTTTACAGCAGCTTAACGAAGGTTGGATACACTTACTCAAATCATAAGGAATATTTTACAGCCAAATTAGAGATATTTGTCTTAATTTTGTAAATGTACTTAAGAAACCACAACTTTTTTTTTGTAGAATGTATTAAATAACTCATTATTTTAATGATTTTCTTACAGTTTTGTGTATTATTTTTTGTAATATTCTAATTTAAGATACACCAATTGCCCATTAAAAAAATATTAATACAGGTCACTTCACACATTATCAAGGAGTTTTGAAACCAAACAATAATATTAAGTTCAGCAGGGTGTGGGCTAAACCCCTAAGTCAATATTTTGAAGCACTGCCTTATCACAAGGCACGTTATTATCAAAGCTGTATTTTACACTACAATGCTAATTATGTAGGATCAGATGCCATTCTCAAGAAAATGTACGGAGGTTGCGAAACGGTGTTAGCGTGTTACCGTTTCAAAGTATTCAAGATCAGACAAGCTTTTAAGTGTGTATGAGGAAAAAAATACAGTCAATTTGAGCTACAATAGAATTCAAGTTATAAAAGACGTATTCAAGATTGAGATTATACATTTTAAATAATAGAAAGGTTCATAATTAGCAAAAAACTTGAAATAACAGTGCTTCTGTAGATCTGGTGGGGAATGGGGGGTTAGCCTGAGTCAACTGCAGCGCGACGAGTATATTGTAATCTGAAACCTCTGTCAGCTCTACTTTATAAACATGCATTTCAAAAAACAACTAAAAAATACTATTTAAATTAAATATTATAATTCAGATTCGGCAGAGCAAGAGTAAGATGGAAATGTATTTCTTGGATGGAAGTTTTAAAGTTGGGAAAACTATTATAATCCAAAAAGTATAAGATAATCATTGGTAAGAACTAGGCATGGGCAATTAAAGCATAGCCGTGCCTTCATTCCCATGATGTCGCTAAGCCTCCCCCCCCCCAAAAACTTTTCTTTAAAGCTAATTATATTTTCAAACGTGCATCAGAAAAATTCGTTTTTATTTGTTGGTCTTTTTATTGTTTTAACCTAATCTTCATCCACGAACAAGAAGTGAAACTTTAGTGATTTAGGGCAATCTTTGTATCAGCGAGAAATGCGTAATGTCCACAACGCTTTTGCAATAACGAAGTCCCTCTTAAGTTAGATCCGATTGCCCAACGTTTTGAAGACGTTGATCATTTTGTGTTTTAGTGACAATTTTCTTTTAAATAGTTATTAGTTCTGAAATATTTGGATTTGATAAATTTTGAGAAAATCGTTAGAAATTGCATAAGCATTTTTATAAAATCTTAAACAGTCACGGACATAGGTTCATTGACTGTTCTTTGGACATAAATGAAAACAGCAAATAGCATTTCTGGCTAGTCTAGTAATTGCAAAATTCACGAACAACTTCTTTTCTTAAATTATACCTTTAAAATTCAATCCCGAATTACGCTAATTTTTAGTTTCCGAAAATTAACAGGAAACATAAAAAAGTACGGTATTTATAATTAAACAAGGAAAATTAGCGAAATAGTTTTAATTTTTATAATACTTATCTTTCGTTTAATATTAAGGATAGAGGAAGCCATCTATCTGCCGATGAATAATATTTATATTACAATGATAAATAAGGTATAATACCTTCAATATTTAAAATAAAATTCATAAAAATAATTAAGGCATTTTACGAAATCATCTCCTCGTTTGGGTACTCAAAATCTACATCTATTCTGGACTGCATATGAAGTCCAGAGGAGTTTAAGAAAATGAAAGTGATATACATACCTTTTTTTTCACAGTATTTACAAAACAATACTACTGAAGAGAATGAATGTAAAACGATATGAATAAAGGTATGGAGCGAAAAAAGAAGGCAAAACGAAGTCCAATTCAAATGTTAAAACTTCCAACGACTGAGGAGAGGATGTAAAACAGACCAATACATTACCATTATTTGTTAAAGTAAATTGTTTTTTTGAATCATTTTAGAATAGTTATGTCAATGGTACGCATGTTGCTCAATAAAGACACAAGATCCAATAGCTGGAGAACACGAAAAAGAAAAATCCAATCCGGCAACAATTAAATAGATCTAGCGATCAGTTAATTGGCCTGGTAAACGCCACCTCACAAAAGGTGAAATAGAATTGATTTTTGGATGTTGTATCTGACCTGGAAGTAGTTAAAATTACAAGAGCTTCTCGGGTCTGGGTGCACGCTACTGGAAATAAGCGTGACTTTTCGCTTTTAACTTACTATCTAGTTGCTCGTAGCTATTCTATGAAACATAAACTGTTTAGAAAATCTTTAAAACATCGTTAGTTTTTAATAAGAGTCAGTAATCTGTGGGATATGCTTCATTGGCCGGCCTCAGCCTCAGTAATATGCCACGAGAAAACATCTAATGAGGATTTATTAAACTTGTATGACAAGAAAATAAAATAAAAAGTCATATGAATTGGAGCCAAAATAAAAAAATAAGTGCCATGGAGTAAACTCCGTTTTGTTGGGTGGTTAGAAGAAATTTCATTGTCACAATAATCTAACAAGTAACATGGGAAAAAGGCACTATGAAGGATCATATAAATTAATGGATTCCTTAAGACTTTCTAGGAAATTTCACAATCCATACTACATTTGGTTTTAATGAAATTAATTTAGATCAAACGTATTATAAATAATTTAAGTTGATCAGATATGGGGTGAAAATGGTCCTTAAGTGATTCAGATATTAACATAAGTAAAGATGTATCCAAAGAACTTTAAATTTTTCTCAGAAATGATTCTAAAGAGGGGAAATTAAAAAAAAAAAAAAAAAAAAAAATATTGTTAGTATCACACGTCTGTATCTTTACAGCAGTTGCCAATACATGGTCAGGATATAATCTCACTCCAAAAAAAAAAAAAAAAAAAAAAATCAGCGCCCTGATATCTAGAGTTTTTGAGTTTTCAGAAGAGCGCTTAAAACGGTCCGAAAATTAATAATATTGATTAAATGAATATGCTTGAAATATATTATAACATGAATACAAAATTCTATTACACAATAGTTGTACAACATTTGACAACCACTTATCAGTTATATGATATGGAATGAATGCTAAGGTTTCAGCTGAAGTTTTACACCTTCATCAGGACAACAAGCAATACGTAAAACTTTAAACACACATTCAGAAGGGAAAAAAATAATATAAACACAAATCATATACAGGAAGTAAAAAGGACAAACTAAACAAGGAAGATTATATCATATAAATAAATAAATATATACATATATGGATTAATACTCAATAGACTTAGATGAATGGATAAAAAAAAATGGATGAATTAAAACCACTGAAACAAAGTGAACATGTAATTCTAATGCAAAGGGATACATAAATGCAAATATGAGAAACAGTGAATGAGGAAGCGAATACAAAAAAATATCTTGAACCTAATCTTATCAAACATAAGGTCGATAAGTTCTATTTCCAACACTTCATATGACACTCTGTTACCAAGGTGCATTCACTTGAAGTATACAACAAAATGCGTTCGCATCTGACACCACCGTTTTAATACACAGAGTTCCTTTCCAATCCTTTTTAACCACACTATTACCCTCATTTTCATTTAGTTAGTGCAAGTTTCTCTTCAGAATAAATTATGTTCAGATGTGGAGACATACAGAAAATACAATTACAGCTCGAAATTACATTACAATACACATTTAAATACATTACAAATTACGAAACATTGCTAACGTCTTCAGAAGATGAAAGAAGCGTAAAAAAGGAGAAGAAAACGACAAAAGTTTTGCGGGCGGAAGCAATCATTGCGGTCGTTAAAGTGTTGTGCTAACTATAAAGATATTAGAATACAATCAGCAATTCAAGTAAACAAACAACAAGGTGGGGTCGGAGAAGAACTCATACATTAGACATTTAAGGGGGTTGATACTTCCTTCTTGAACAAAATGGTGCCACCTAATATAAGGATATTTGTAGCAGGGGCTCGGTCAAGGGATGTGGAGACTTAGTTAAATGATTTAAGTAAGTAAAGATAGCAGAGATGTAAAAGAGAGGGGGGCCATTAACCATATTTATATATAAATTCGAAACTAAAAAATAAATAAATAAAAAATACGATTTAGTTAATAACCACGATAGAACGGAGCAGTTAACTTTTTTTGGCTGCCGTGTAAGTAACATTAAAATAAAATGAGCAAGAGTAAACGGCAGAATTCCCCAACCATGTGCCCGCCCCTGACGTAATCTGCCCATGCTCACCATGGTAACACGAAATTAATTAACATGGTCTGCTTAGTAAGCTTTTTTAAATTTCACTTTTTTTTTTTTTGTTAATATAAATGTATTCTAAACATAGTTTTCTGACTATCATCATTATTTATTTTTTCTTCCTTATTTAACAGTTCCAAAAATTGAATGTATGTGTTGGTAATTTATTAAAAGTATATTATACTTTGTTATAGGTATTTTTCCATTTCGATATGTGAGATAAAGCATATTATCATCATATTATTGAAGTAATTATTAAAGAAATGCAGTGCTTAAGTTTGCAATTATAACTCTTTTTACAAACATTAAGAAGTATTTTTTATGCATTATTAAATAATTAATCATTTTATATTATAATATTATTAAAAATATCGAAGTACAAAAAAAAAAATTAAAAAATCTGGCCACCACCTGACAGGTAAGAAAGCCATAAATGTTCGCACAGTAAAAAATGGTTGGGGACTCCTGGTATAGATCATCAATGCTACAGCCTCCAGGTGTAAATATAAATTTTGAGTATAAATAAAATAAAATGAAGTGTTTAATGAAAAAAAATTAATTGTTCGAACACGGCAGCTAAGAATCTAAGCAACAACCTGAGGAGGCAACTATCTCTTCTCCCACTTTCGCTTTCTGAGCGATGAGTCAGAAAGATGTCTCACTCAAGTGTGATTTTATTACGTTTAAAATATAATGAAACTAAAATTTTAATAGCGAATTATGTTTGCGCATGATAGCATTTCTTAAATCTGGCAGAAAGCTCTTTTATGTTTACCTGAAAATGCTTACCGGCCATTGCCTGATCCTTGACGGGCCAGACAGTTGGCTTAAGTTTTCCCTAAAGAATTAAATTCTTTATTCTTTAGTCAATAAAAGATAAAAGTTATTATACCTCTTTTTCATACTGTAATTCAAATATGTTGATGTGGTCGATTATTTAAAAAGTAAATGTACCCGATATTTTATGCTTTCAAAATTATATAACAGTTGCAAAATATTATGAGGTGATAAGTAATAAGCTTAATAAAATAAGAAGGTGACATGCCATCTACAAAACGTATGATAAGTTCAAATATTTTTATTGAGAAAAAAAAATGTTAAAATCTATTTAGATGAAACACCCCGGCTATTTAAGTAACTTGACTTTTGATGGAGAAAGATTAATGATTGATGGTTTCTTCAGAATAAATCAGCCTGTTTTGAGCTGGCATAAATATAATAAAATACGCTTGTCAACACTTCAACTCACGAACTCTTCGAAATACGATGTTACAGGTATCAGGTATTGATATATCTCGATGTCGGTACGGTTTCTGACAAGGAAAAGTTTGATTGCTTATGTAAGATGTTTGTAAACCGGTGACATCAACAATAAAAGTAACGAAAGGATCAAAGATAACGATTATTAATTGAACTCAAGAGGTGCATGACACGATTAAAACTGATGCAATTTTAAAATATGTTAATTACATTAATTAAAATTTTAAAATATTATGTTGTAACAAAAAAAAAACCAACTCAATTCGGCCTAAGTAAATCATAAAAGTGTAAGTTAAACAAAAAGTAATTACAAGGCAAAAACACGAAGCAGCCATTGCTTGATTTAAATTACAAAACCACAATGAAATGAAATGAAAAATATTCATTATCATCTGTAAGTGGTTTGTAATTAGTTGGCTAGTTTTTAAAAGGCTTAAACTCTACACGACAAAACTCGGCATGCGAATAAATAAGAAAAAAAAAATTACCAACAGGCGTGTTAGTGTCGATTAACTTCACACCAGCCAAAAACAGCTGAAACTTATAATAATATATACCTGTAGATTCAACAAAATGCTGCCACAAACCTTTGAACTTTGACAAATTCTCCTCATAGGCCTGTTTGTCGATAGTTCCGTCCGCCTGCCGTTCAAGGAAGGACATGTCTTAGAGTATGGAAGCTCAGACTAGCTGACGATACAAGTGTCCGACAAGGACTGAAGAGAAAAAGGGCATGCACATCGAGTAGGAGTAAGGAGAGGACACCGACGGCCTACACCAGGCAACAACCCACGCCGGACTGAAGTGGGGTGGGGACGGAGGAATGTGGTGCTCCCAGGTGGGGAGTGACAGATATCTTATCAACACTTCCTTTTTTAGCATTGACTCAACAATATTATGTCTATAATATTTCATAACATAAGCATATCAATACCATCCTCCAAAACAAATGCACTCTAAACTTACAGAGACAGTTTAACGCCAATCAAATTTGAATCAAAACCAAACGACTCCGTAGTAAATCACAAGACATCGTCAAATTATAATCAATCACAGCGCTTTAAAATGACAACTATAAACGTATAATAATAATAAAAAGAAAGTGAGTAAATTGTGCAGTAATACAATCTAAAAGACCTAGAGTATCTGACCCGGTCCATAGAGAGGTCAGTTACAGAATATGTGATATTGCATCACATACCGAATCACAACCTAAACAAAAAAGTAATGAAAACTAATAAATATTACAGGTTAAATTTTGTTCAACACAAACCACATACATAACTTTAAAAGGGCAGAAGATTGGCGAGCCGTTTGGATGGCACAGGTGACAGTCGCTCACCAATGGCCGTGCAGACCAAGCCGAAGTTTGGGACACAGTCACGCGACAATCATATCAAAGAAATAAAATTTAAAAAATTAATATTGTTTCAATATAATGTAAAATAAAACCTTTTCATACTGTTTTGTTTTATTTTCGCCTACATTTTATGGACAATTAATTATTGTAATTGTTGATCTTTTCTACTTGAGAGTATTTAAGTATTCATGACAAAACTATTACTTACTGATTTTATATATATATATATATATATATATATATATATATCAATATATATACCAAAATGACAAAAATTTATTTGGATATTCTGAAACGTTGGGATTAATCAATTAGGTGATTTTATATTGAGACCGACGAAATTTCAACTCATTAAGTTCTAAATTGGAAAACATAAAAAAAGTAGATTTATAGGAGATACAAAAAGTGGATATTATAAAAATAATAAAAGAATAACTAATTTATAAAATCTGGCGTGCAGTATCAGTTACTTACTTACCTACTTTTAGTGGAAATAAATAATAAACCTTAATTATATTAACTATTAAAAAAATAAACTTAATTGTAGACTGATAATTGTAAATATAAAGTATGGCAATTCTATGCTATGTATTTTCGGTTTGTTGAAAATAAATAAATGTAGGTTACATGGAAATATGTTCCATTGATTACTAGAGAAGGTTTTACACTGAGAAAATACTTCTTGGTGTACCACAAGGCATGTGTAGTGGATTTCAAGGATCACTAAGCGTTGAAAGATATAAAATTCATTAGAATGTATATTGTAATGATACAATTATAATAGTGAAACATTTATTCAATATTTAACACTTTGTAGCATTGATCACACACGGATTGAGTAGATTCAATAATCAGTTATAACACATCTTCTAAAGTGGAAGTAATATTCAGTCAGTTATAGGTTATTTTTCCAAGGAGTTAAGACGATCATCCTTAGAAATGCGATCGTTTTTCCAACAAAACAAGGAACAAATGTAGTTTAATAAAAATAAAAAGAAAACGAATGAAACAAACTCAATAAACAGAACAAAGAACGTAAAAGAGCTATCACGTCAGCCATGACGCCACCTAAGCCACGCCCAATTTCGTCATCACCCAACGGGGATGATCCAACCAAAGAAACTGGAGAAAATGCAGAATAAATTGATGGTAGTGGAAGTTCTCTCAGCAATTTAAAATACTTTAAGCAGTTAATATATTGTATTGATATGGTATAAATAAAGGAAAATCAGATGCTGGCATAACTGGTGGCATAAACAAATATTCCAGTATTTGATACAGATACTACAAATCGCAACTGGCATACATTGTACCTTAGTTAAATATTTCCAGCTGTGCTGAACCTACTGTGAACTAAAGTATTTAATTCAATTTTGCTAATATGGTAGAATTTATTTATTCGTCTATTTAGAAATATACAGATCCGAAATAGGGAATCAATTTTAAATATTGTTTTTTTCAAAATAGTTTAAGCAGTGATAACGGATAAGAGAGCAGTGAACAAAACGAGGAGGGCAACGTATTAAAAAGAAAGTACAAGATGAGCACATATTGATATCAGACAACAATTATCATATGTGAGAATAGATGGTAGTGTATAGAAACATGCGACAAGCAAAATAAAAAAATCTGGGTCAATTTCAATTTGAAGACTGAAGGGAGAAATGGGTAAGAGGCGGTATGTGGTCGGAGCTGACTCGCCCCGGCCTACGCCAACCCATAACCGGCCAGGCTGAGGAGATATCCTAGTTGGCCTTATAAAGGCATTGTCTTCTCGCTCTTGCCCACCTTCTTTGGCAAACTCAACAGCTACCTTTTCATCAACATTCCTAACCATAAAGTACAATTCTCAACCACCAGGTTTTAAAAATAAAAAAACAGTGAGGAGGAATATTTTAAAATACAAGATTTACAAGACAAAATTGTTCAACAAATTAAAAAACCGACAAAAAAAGAAATAGAAAATAACTTCATACGGGCCATACTAGACAAGAGAAATAAAGCAGAAGTTTGAACATTTCAAGGATTTACTGATCCCACTTTTTTCATCACAAAGATAGTTTCGGCCCATGGTTAGAAAAATGGGCAACTATTTTGAAACAGAAGATGGAGAAAAGATATTGGAAGTAGTTGTAAAGAAGGCAACGAAAAAGGAATTAGAGAACGAAGTATGCCAGAAATGTGTTCGACTTAGAATAACAGTCACCTAACGATGCAAAAAGAAGCATACACATCGAAAATGCAAAGCAGATACACAAGGTTAGGATCAGAAAAACATAGAATATCGCGGAGAAATAAAATCATAGAACAGTAATCAGGAAACAGCCGATTTCAAATCTAATTATTTTATCTATAAGAGCAAGCTTAAGATTTTCCATAATCTATTTAATGGTGCACATTTGGCTTGATGTAATGATGGCAACAAAATGAAAAAAAAAAAAAACATTTATCCAATCTACAAGAAGGGGTGATCGGCTAGACAGGAAAATTACAGAGGAATGTCTCTCCTAACGACCGATTATCAAATAATTCTATCTGGAATATGCTCTTTTCAAGCTACTGCACCTCCCTGCCAAACAAATCTTACCGGCCTGCTAATGCGTATTAAATGAGACTGGGCATGGGATCACCGAATGTCGAGATTAAATAGAATTTGTTGTAAAATGCATTTGAATACACATTTAATTATCCTTCAGCTGCTTTCACTGTATAATGTAAACGTATGATCTAGGTAACAAGAGTCACATCTTTTGTGTGTAAAACTCAAAATTTACAAACTGTACAGATGCGCGAAAAGAGTACAGTACATTAATGTTGTAATGTTAAAATTTAAACACCGAAATAAGCAAGTATTTTCCTAAACAAGACATTGTTTCAGGATCACATAGACAAAATAATTTCATCTTTCATATTACCTTGTGTAAATGGCTTATGTCTAAAACTTCAAACAGGAGACATATCCCAAAACAACCCATGGAAGGTATAGCGTTTAATACACTCTGAAAGGAAGTGCAAAACGTGATCAACGGTTGTGAATGGAGGTGGATGATTTGACTGAACTCTCACTTAACCGCCAAATTTTCAACCTTGATTAATTAAGAGGAGGGTACTCTTAATGATGTTGGATTGCCTTCCGATTCCATCAGAACAAATGAATAACTGCTACAGCCGAACACGAAATTGGGACCTGGGACAAAGGAGTACTGCCTGTTAGGAGTTCAGAGCTCTTCTGCTCCTAATTTTTAGTTAACAAAATTTCACTTTAAATTTTCACTTTCACTTCCTTATATAAATGAAGTATATAGAGTAAGGGAAAGTGGTGTGGTTGTCAAAATTTTTGAAGCAATGTTTTCAACGGATTAATAACATGTTTCATGGTCCTCTGTGTCCAAATAACCAAGTCTAGCAAAATGATGTGTAAGTGTGTCTGAGTGAGTGAACGGCATAGCTCTAAGCTACTATTTCTGATGTTTAAACTACTTACATGATATAATAGATACTTTTTATGTTGATTATTAGAAATAATCGATAATAACTCATGTTATTAGTACTATTCATAAAAATAAAGTCCAAGATAACACGAAGCATAGTGGGCTGATTTATCAATCTAGCTGGACAAAAGTCAAAACAGGCATCTATATGAAAAATCACGAAATATTTACGAAATAACTGATTAATATAAAGACAATAAAACGTTATTTAATCAAAATTTCACTGATAATATTTTTCTGATTACTTTTATTTCATATTAATTTTGATTAGTTCTCCTTATTTTGATAAACAAGTATAAAACATAATTAACTTTGGAGTAAAACTTCAAGCTTTTTTGCACGACACTTATTTAAAAGAATAAAATTTATAAGTAGAAATCATTAATAAGCCATAAAGCAATTTAATTTAAAATGAAGTTAACGGAAATATAATTTTTATGTTTCCGCCATCAGATTGTAAATTAGTTGTGCACAGGTTATGCATATTTAGAAAGTGTTGCATTGAACTGAAATCTACAGTTTTTATTCTACTGCATAGCAAAGTTCACTGAAAAATAGCTCCTGGATCTACTTAACACAATGCAGCTTTAGGAGGACCAAACTATGAAAAATTCTTCAGAGTTCAGCATAAACACAGTAACAGTTTAAAGTGGTAATCAACAGTTTATATTTGTTCTTCTAAACTATTTTCATATTTGACCTATAAATTAATGTACTTATAACTTGTACGTACCTAATTTTGAGAAATTAATCCAAATTCCGATGAATTTCTTGCTTAAAATATTCTTAAGAATTTTGATATTGAATAAGTTAATAAAAACTTAAGAATATTTTGGGTTCATCAGTACCATATTTTTATCCTTTAAATGATTACAAAAGGTGCTTCATATCACCACATATTTTGGAATAATTATAATTTAATAATTTCCAAAGCCAGAAAACACAGGATCTAATATTATTAAATATGTATACTACAATATTTGCTGAATCTATAATAAGTTGAATATTGATGAGCAGAAAGGTTCCTCGTAAGTTACAGCATTTTGAAATAACATAATTAATATTTTTCACTCTAACTGATAAGAGGAGAACACTTAAACATTTTTGTAAATAGTATCCATATTTGAAAAAATTAAATGATGTAACATAATTAGCAAAATATTTACAAACAGAAATTGAGCGTTTGTTGCGTTAGATACGACAGGATAATTGGCTCTTTACTTTCAATGTTTTTAATCATCTCTACTCAATTATTTTATTTTTGTTTCGACCAATTCTTTTTTTTCCTAACTGTACCGATGTATAAATAGATGTTTTATGTAATTTTCCTAAAAAATATTTACTATCAATTTTGACATTTGTCCCGCTAGATTAGATTACCTGTATCAACCCACTGAGCAAAGGTTCGATGCCGATCCTACCATTCGCTGTCAACATATCTAAGACAATCTTCTTCCCACCTTCGCCCAGGTCTGAATCTCAGATGCTTGCCAGCCCGGTCCAGCGGATATCAATTATAAGTATTCTTTCGCTACTAAGCCCAACAACTTCACACGCCCATTTTATTTTCTGCAATGTAATTACCTCTATTACGGTTATCGCGTGTAAAGTTCACAAGTGTACAATTTTAGAGGCTGTGGTTGCCGAGCGCGTTAAAGTGCTGCCTGCATTATCATCTTCGAGCCTTCAAAGCGGCTACGATTCGAATCTGGAGTAGGCGGGTTGAAATTTATTTCGAGGTGGCCCACGGAATTAATCTCGACCTTCCCACGTTCGAATGGATTTGTTTGTACTTCTGGAAGAACTTTTTCTACACCTCTCTAATGGTAATCTCTGAGTTAAAGTGGCTTTTTCCCTCCTTCCGAAGACAATATTTCCTAGGTACGTTCCTCTACCAAATCATCAACAGCCATCGTTCTTCTTCCGCCTACAACCTTCTCCAGTTCAAATCCTCAGTTCATTCCCTGTCCACAAGAACTCGACCTTCTAACCTTTATATGCCTTCTCACAGATCTGCCTCATTCCAAAATTCCTTTATTGTTCGCTCTGTCGATTTCTGGAATTCCCTCCCTATCAAAATTCGACATTCCCCATCCATATCCAAATTCAAAACCCTCCTATTCCAATTCCTATCCCAAAAAACAGTCAGATAGTTGCTAACAATTCGAGCTGATTTTAATAGAGAATTTGATACATTTTTATTTTTTAATTCTTTATTATTTTCTTAAAAGTGTATACAGTCTATCAGTGCAAATAGCTTTAAGTGCCTTGTCATAGTATTAATTGTTTTGTATATAGTTTCGTTTTTTTGTATATAGAATGTTTACCTTATATTTTTTTATATTATTTCTTTTTTCCGATTGATTTTATTTTGGCCAGATGTGATCTTTTAATTTTGTTCTATTTTGTTATTCTCAAGGGACAGTGTCCCAGAATAAAATTATTTTTTTATCTATCTATCTATCTATATTCTAGAGATATTAAATAGAACAGGTAAAAGGAATGGTAGGTGGTGATCAATGGAATGGAGCCATAGGCCTTATTGAAAACAATTTAAAGCTGTTGAAAACCTCTGATCAATAGTTAAACGATTTCGTCTAAAACTACATTGGTAGTCTCCGATAATCTCCTAGGTGTATTCAGTGAGAACCTACACCTTCTCCGCATACCTTAATTAGGAATATTAAGTAAGAATATTATCAGGTCCAGCTGCTTTACAAGATTTTAATTTTCTGATTCATTCATATCCATGCATCGTCAGCCTCAGCGCCGTCCACTAGCACAGATCTTAAGTTACTGGGCTGGTAAGCGTCTACACACCCTGATCCTGAGCCCGAAGCCAAAATAATACATACAAAAAAATGAAAATGCATCTATGGGATTGAAAAATGCATCTATGATAATTAAAACGCGTATACCTCAAAACGTGTATTTCCGTTGAAAACTGAGATTCAAAAATTTTCACGATCGCAATACTTAAGCTTACTATATATTAAATATATAGCTAAGTGAAAGTAAAAATCGTGGAGGCCGAATTTTACATTTTAAATCATGGCAGTATAAAAATAAATACGGAATCGAAACGTCGAAGGGCCAATGAACATTTTGTAACAATGATCTTTTTTTGAATAATAATTAAGTGACCTAATTCCCAATTTAACACGTTAGCTAATTAGGGAGTTGGGTAGATCTAAAGATAGATACAAACGTAAATAATTATTATACCTGATATAAAAATATCGGACGCCGAGGACCATAAACGCAGCCAACGTGTAAAATAATTATGTTGATTATATATATAATATAATAAAGATAAATAAATATATATATATATATATATATATATATAAAGATTTCGAGCTGAAGCACCCTCCTAAAAAAATTAAATCCTGTATCCGTCAGTGGTACCAACTTCATAGCCGATATAAGAAATTATATTGTTCTTTTCCTCTGGCATAAGTCTAATGGCTTCACGACGACCTTTTCGATCATGAGATCATATTTAGTTGCAATAACCCCCTCCCCCTCTCCCGCCAAAGAAGCAGCGATGAAACACTTATAATATTTAATTGTTGCGTTGTTGATTATGAAAGGATTCACAAAATCGAATGATAAGCGGCCAATGGAATTATTTCGTGACTGCCCTTCATTAGAGCGAAAGATGGTAAAATGTTTAAAAATATAATAAAAAAAATATGTATTTGTAATGATATCAGACCAGACCATCAGTGCATTCCATAATAATGTTTACGGTAGTAAATTTCATTTTTACTTTTGCTTAAGCATATACAAAATATATAGTAAGAGAAATAATGTGATATTGAAGGCTTCCGAATTTTCAATGAAAATACATATTTAAGATCCCCCGAGTCCAAATAACCGAGTCTCGCAAAATGGTCAGTGTGTATGTATGTGTGACTATAATAGATCTAAAAAGAAACGACATACAACACAAAAATTGCGTATCTAAGTTAGCTATATGGCTAGGATGTTACAACAACTTCTCCACAGCAATCGACAAAATGAAAGTTCAACTTAATTTCATAGATAGGTTATACACATTTTTACAACTTTCTCAAAAATTGTTTAAATGCTTTTGACTTGGCTCGTTATATCGATGTAAAATTAAATACGTCAGTTGGGGCCTATCCTCATTCAAAAAGGCTAAAAGGGCTTAAATGCCGATTTGTCAAAATTCGTTCTTCTAAATTATCATTAATTTTGATGATTATAAATAATTAAAGGTCTACCATTGCCGGCAGCAGTGCAAAGTAGATAAATATGAACTATGAAAAATTTAATAATCAACTTATGGAGAAAACTGGAGCAATATTTTCGCTGGTTAAAAATAAACTTTCGAAAACAGTATTAATATAGCATAATGAACTGCTGAAGATTTTTTTTTTAAAATAATTATTTCATCTAAAATACAAAGCCGTAGAAGGTAATGTAGAGTAGGGTAAAGAAAAACTAATGACTTATAATGTCTACTTTTCCATCATTAAACAGAAAGGTATGTTTCTGTGAAAAACTTTCAACACTACTTAAAATTTTCTATAAATAGAAATTCCATTCTAAATAGAATGTCCATGGAAAACTTAGAAATATACTATCGGCTGGGCACACCAAAAATGCCCTGTACTGTATAATACACAGAATTGCCATACTTTAAAATCAATGGCCGTAAATATATATTTATAATTAAAACTAATATATATAGAGTGCTACCAATGGGTAGTTTCTCAACATGTGTTCCATGTCTTTATACCAATGTGCGAATTTACCAGATGTATTTTTTGTATACAGTTGTAAATATCATATAAATAAATAATAAAAAAAAAACGAATATATTACAGTTTATCAACTTTAAAAGACAAAAAAAAAACTACTGAAAGTAAAGTGGTAAGTAAATGTTGAATGATGTACTGCATCAAATAATGTTTATGAAACACACGTACAAATATATTTAATAAAATAATTCTATTAGAATTTTTAATTCGAATTTAATTCTTTACTTGTTAAAAATTAATTAAAATGTCCCCTAATAGCTTGATATTTTAAAAACTATATAAATATAAATGGCTATGGTAATAGCCAGATTCTCCACTCAAGACATGTACGTCTGTGTTATAGCGCCCTTGATTAACCTCCACTGGCTACTGATACCAGTGACGCGGCCGAGAGGAACGCTGGGATCTACTGGAGTTCTGTTCTTTCCTCCTCAGAAAAAGGTTTGACTTTATACTATCTGATTTTTTCTTATTTATTGTGAATGAACTATTTTATCACTATTACTGATGCCCTTCATTGTGATAAAATATAATATAATTCAATAATAATGAAAAAAAAAACTATCGCCTCTAAAGTATTACATGAAAGGGTGATCAAGTTATTTAACAAAAGTGAGTCGTACTTTGAATTGATTATCAGAATGAAAAGACAAATTTGAATGAGATTGACAAGGAAGGAGAAGTGATCTCGAGTGTATCTCAAGTACTGTTAAAATTCAACACCGTTGAAGATCAGGTTGTTCTGAGTCAATAGCGGATCCAGGATTTAATTTTGGGATGGGCTTCAGCCCGAAAGATTTTTTTTCTTCATATACATATAACGATAATTAATTTGAAAAAAAAGAAAGAAATTAACTACCTATATGAAATACTGTTTAAGTGGTTTCTGAAGTCCTATAAACTGTAATTACAGGAACAAGATTAATTTAAGAGATAGTTTTTAATATTTTTTTCTGTAAAATATGGTTATATTTTACCATTTGGGGGGGGGCTTCAGACCGAAAGCCCCCTCCCGTAGATCTGCCTGTGTTGCGAGTTAATAGATGTATAATTCCTTCACTTTTTCTTAAACTAACAGGATTTATTTTGCAATAGCAATCAAATAATCATTAATCTTTTCATCTATATCAGGAGTTCCAAAACTTTTTGGCCCGCGGGCAGCATTGAGACCTTCAATAGTCCCGCGGACCATCGATTGTGATAAAAAAATGTTTTTTTTTTCTATAAATATCATTTCAATTGTGATATGAGCTTACTAAGAGAACCGACTATTGCAATAAATAGTGTAGCAACATCGTCTTAGGGTTATTTACTACATTTTATATATTTTTATATGTACTTAATATTATTATTTTTAAATAGTAACCATTAGCATGGTTTTAGTATGTAACCAAAGGAGCTAGCCCGCGGGCCGTAGTTTGGAGAACCCTGATCTATGTCAATCAATAACGTATCCAGGGGAGAGGATTGAATTGAATGGGATTGGGTTATATTAAATAAATAATTATTATTTATACCTTGTACTAAAAAACAACGAATAATTTAAAAAGTCTGAATATTCACGCTATAAATTCTTCATTTTCTGGTGAAATATCTGAAAATTGTAGCTAAAATTATTTCTTGAGTGCTCTGATCCTCCTTAGAAACCATTTTAAATTTAATTTGAGGGGAAAATGTCGCGTTTTCTGTTCAGAGGTCAATTATCCAGTTAAGGAATTTTGACCCTGATTTTGCAAAATCCTAGACCAAACAAAATACTAAAATATACATTTATTTTTATACATACCCACAAACCTTTGGTGTATGGAATTCCCCTGCTTCATAAGTGCGCCCCCCCCCCCCTCCTCAGAACATTCCTGGATCAGTCACTGATATCAATCGCCCCTAAAATAATATCCTAACCTGTAACACCAATGGCAGACGGTAACTGCATTCCAATGAATAACTTCTCAACGATTTTTTTTTTTTTTTTGTAATATTAGTTCTTTTGTTTATATATATTTACTGTCAGTATTATTATTTTTCTGTATTATTTATTGTAAATAGAGTGTGAATGTGCTCTCTGAACACTATTAGTAATGTCCTTACTTAATTGTGACAAATTGTAATATTTTTCAGAGAGAAATACTTTATTAAAAGTAATGCTACTACATAGGGTTGCTTCGTACACAGCATACCTATCAATCCACAAGGACATTAATTTTATATTTCATTTTTCTATTTTTTATACATATATATGTCATATCTTTCCTTTCTTTCTCTCTTTTTCCTCTTCCCCCTCATAACAATACACTTACAAGTTATCAACAATAAAACCATATTAAATAATATACATAGCACTATAAACATTTTTCCAAGACAAAAAAAAAAAAAAAAAATTTATTTCTCTGTTTCTCTCTTTAAATTTTCAAACGCCAGGACCTCATTACAACATCGCAAACATACATAACACAGCAATTTCCAGAATGTAGACAAAAAGACAGGACGACAGCGGATCAATTTAAAATTTAATAAACAGTTATTACCAAATTGTTTTAAATAGAAAATATATCTAATAAGTGATAAATTGAAAATATAATCGTGTTGCTTTGAAAATATTATTATAATATCACATATTTTTAACAATATTTTCCAGTTAATCTTTGTCATTATTTTTTATCCATTTCATAAAGAACGAAAACTGACTTACGAAGTTGGTAATTTTGCATTCACGTATACAATGGATATTCGCACATTTTTAACTTTCTCATTGAACCTATTCAAAATCATTTGCAGACAATACTGTTAAAGTATTTTTTTTTAACTTTGACTCTACATATAGAATTAGATATGATTAGTTTATTTGTTTTTTTTTAGAGAATTTAATTGTCTTTATTGTTTTCTGAAAATTTTAAGAAGTTAAAAAACCCAAACATATTATATACTTTCTTTTACCACGCCACTATATTCCATTTGTTCCGAAAAATCATCAAGTAACCTTTTAGAACATTAAATTAGTGAATAATTTAATGAATTTTCCCTTTGTGATATTTCTTTGATCTATCGATGACATGCAATACAAATCTCGTAATAATTTTAGTAAACTTTGCAATAACATAACAGTTTAATAACTAATAGTTGAACAATCCATAGTCAACTTTTGATATAATACATAGGATTTTAGTAATTTTGAATTGCATTAATCATTTATTAGATGTAAGCTTTAAGTTTTGGCTCGATTAAAAATGCAATTCAAAACTTTTATAATAGCCCAAAATTGCCAGAAAATAATTTCTATTCAAGGTAGAGCGGTAAGTGAAAGTTTTGTGTTGCGCGCACTAGATTTTTTTTATTTACTTACAGAGGAAATTTTCTTTATTATTACCAATGCCAAACCTAAGTTCATCGATTTGTTCAACATCGAAATCTTGGATCGATCCTTACAACACCAAAGATGAAGAAACAGTTGTTATTCAAAACAAGTATAGGGTGAAAGCAGGGTAAACAGGATAAATTAAAATGTACATAAATTTGCGCTGGTTACATCTGTTCATTATCGAATCAATTTCCTATTAAAAAAACATTTCAAAATATTTTAGAATATTAGGTTTTTTAGATACAAATTTATAAATTAGATTATTAATCATACCAGACAAGAAACCGCTTGACGTTTCCGAATACTTCAGCACTTAACTAGACAAATATTCTAAAGTTCCAATTAATTACAAAATACTCATATACATGACTAAAATAAAGCCTATTTGGACTTACGGAGTTGAGCTATGGGGCTCCACTAAACCATCGAATTCCTCTCGTATCCAATCCTTATAATCCAAAATCCTTCGTAAAATCCTCAATGCTCCCTACTTTGTTAAAAAATACAACCATCCATAATGACCTTAATGTTTCAGATCTGGCCCAATCCAGATACCTATCCTTCCATGCTAAAAATCATCCCAACCCTCTAGTTTCGAACCTTGCTTTGTTTCCTCTTCAATTCCTGACAACCATCCGAGCCGTCTGAAAAGAAGATTGCCCCGTGATCTCCTAATATTGATATATCATTAGAGTGCTACCATTGGGTAGTTTCTCAACAATTGTTTTCACGTCATTACACCCATATGTTCAAATTTACTAAATGTATTTCTTTAATACAGTTGTAAATATCATTAAGAAATAAATAAAAAAATTATTAATTTTAATGTAGAACATATTGCTTACGAATCCATTAGAGTTTTATTTATTTTTTTCCATATGGTAAATTGGTTTTTGTTTCTCTTTTTAGATTATCACATTATGTTTTAATAATTATAATTTGGAATATGGAGAAAATTAAAAAAATTATAGATCATTTTTGTTTAATTTTTAATCCTCTCTTTCTAAGGTTTTTAGTGAAGCCACATTAGTTCATTTCAGTTTAGTAGCTGTATTATTGCTTTTTCGATTATGTTTGCTTCACATTTTATGTTTTTTTTTTTTTTACAGTATATTTTACGGGTTTCAGTTAGTTGCATATTATAAGGTATATTCTGAGGGTGTTTTCTACATCAAAATTCGGGTTCTGGTTATGACTATCTGCAGCAATATTTACAATAGATATCTCTGAAGATGCCGGCACCATACCGTATGATATACCTTAACTCCGCAAGAAGAAGCAAAAGAAACCATTACAACAGTAACATGGTTATAAACTAATATATTATGTTATATATTAAATAAAACATCATTTCGAGAAGTATCGCTCATGAGAATATTTTCCATACCTAATACAAAATGATTCTATCCATAAGATAGTTAGGACCTCTCATTCGTTATGTAGGGACGTCTTTGAACAATATTAAAACGTACGAATAACAACGGCTGTAAAAGGGTATGTATAGGAAGGGGTTAAAACAATTAAAAAATTATTTTATTACAACGTATTTCCTACGTAATATGTTGTTGTTTTTTTGGAACTTGTTCATTGAGAAATATTATAATCTGTCTCTAAGGACATTTATAACAGTGTTAAGAGAGCACATTCACACTCTAAATGATATGTAGGCGATAAAATGTACCATATTCACTGACTGCATCTACATATAAGCATATCATATTTATGATAGCTGGCGGTAATAAACATTTTTTTTAATATTAATAGAATTCCAGCGTTTAATAAAAAATAATTTACATTGTACCTCAATTTGTACCACATTGCTGACAAAAAAAAAACACACCAATAATCGGACACATTTCATTGCCGCACATGGTAGACTATAGTCGCACATGGTTACAGCATATTTTAAAATGTTTTGTTTATTTATTTTTTATCCCCTACCGTGCACTCCCTTCCCCCACATCCTTATTAATTGCACACTACAGTGTTCCTTGCAATTATTTATTTAAAAAATGCCAATGTTCACCCAAAAAAAGTGGTCACACTGTCCAAAATGGCGAAATGACAACTTTCACTTGAGAAAGTTTTTTGGTCACTGATATTCAGCATGTGGCTTAATTTCGTTATAATTGGACTTTTTTAAAGCTGGATAGTCGGAGAATAATAAAATATGAAAAAAATATTTATAATAATTTTCTTAGGTAATAAAAAACTAGCTACTGTCATTTTTTCAAGTCGTTCAAACTAAAGTTGAAAATCAAGCGTCGTTTGTTATTAAACGACCAACAATAACGATATATACCCCAAAATTACACATCTCGAGAATATTTCTTTCTAACTCACTGATTAATTATAAAATATTTGAAAAGGTTCCTTAGAAAACGGAGGAATACTGGTGTGCCTACTATCTTTTGTGGCATCATTCAGTATTTATAAATGGCATAGTTTTGGTGCTATAATAACGTTTTTGGTAGATTACTTTGATCGTATCAACGAACAAATATTAATTCAATAATTTAATAGTCCAAAATAATTATGCATTATTTGTAATTGTAAAAATTATATAATAATAAAACTATTTAATTCAAAAATATTTAGCTGAATAACTTGAATTTGAAAAATTTGCAATTTAACATTTCTGTTTATACTTACGGATTTTTAAAGGTTCGTTAAATTTTATGTTCTTTCCGAAAATGGATTATATTATTATCTGAAATAGATTGTTTGCTCGGTAACGGCAGTAGAGTCCAGTTAGTTGAAATTTACTTATGATGAATAAAGAAACTCTTAGTTATTTTTTTTACAAAATAGTTTTAATGAATACAATTGATTTAGGAGAGTCTATCACCACCCACGGAGAAAGCTTTAAAGCTGAAATTTATTGTTACTCCTCAATAAATATATTTATGGATTAATTTAAAAAAAAAGACATATTCATACATTTGACACATATTCATCCGGTATTTTTTTGTAGCGCCATTCACAAAATGCCGGCATCTATTTTTTTCTGTTTGGTAAAAATTAGAATTATTTATAGGAATATAAAAAATAAAATAAAATATAGATTTTTGATTTATTTAGAATTAAAACATTTATTTATTCAGTAAAATTACATTTTGTCACAATCAAGAACGGTGAAAAGAGTAGTTAAATTTAGAATTTAAAGTTAAATTTGTCATTTGGCTGTTGGTGATTGTTTGCGAAATAAAGTTCCCCAGCGGTCAAGCTGTGCTGGTATAAGGTGTGAGACTCCGTTTTGGGTTAGCCTCCTGAGACATTACAAACCAAATTACAAGGTGGGCCTCCTCAACGCACACCTTCCCAAATCCCTATAAATTGCATATCGTTGTGTTCCTTACAATTATTTATTTTTAAAAAGCCAATGTTAACACAACAAAAAATACTTTTGAATTGTGCATTTTGGTAATAATTCTATAATTTTTCAAGCTTCTTCAGAACTAGAGATAAAAAATTATAGGTTTAGCACATGTGCACTCGAGGATCCCTAAATATTCTCAGTATTTCAAGGCTGAAATTCACCAAAACGTTCCATCTAATGGACACTTGAGGTATTCTCAATTTATTGAGATAAATATATGTAATATATTTTTCGTTAATTTCTGAAGAAAAGAAAATATACTCAAGATTGAAAATTGTTGTAATTTTTCTTTTCTCTCCACATACTCGATGCACTTGTGAACAATAATGTATCACAATATGACATGGCGTATCATTTCTCGTGTCACAAGCGTTCAAACATGCCGGACTGACAACTTTGAGTTGGGTTAGTTTTTTGGTAACTAATATTTCATCTCTTATTAAAGGTGGGTGGTCAGAGAATAATAAAATATTAAAAATAATTGGCTAGACAATAAAAAACACCAGTAAAGTCAATTCTTCCAAGCCGTTCAAACCAAAGTTTAAATTTTATTACAACCTAAAGAGTCATTCGATGATCAAGTCCAGAGAAACAAAGAAGAAATAAACTCAAATGTTAGTGCCACAAACATAAAGTAGAACTTTGTGTGTAGTTGATGACTGGGTCAATTGATCAATAGATTATTGTAACTGTACTATATTTCTTTCAAGGTAATGTAAGCTATGTTTTTCAGGTAAATCACTTTTAAAATTGACAAAATGTCATAAGAGCAAATAGGAAATTATTTTTTAAAACAAAATTAACAATTTCTGTAAAAAAAAAAAGTGAACTTTTTCAGATGGGTATTGCCGTATCAAAAAATTAATAGAATGAGTTTATTTCAGAATTTATGCACGTTTCTTATAAGCTTTTTATTTATGCCAACAGCCAAGCAGTAAACATCTACCAAAGATTTTTTTTTAAATATTTTAAGATTCGAAAGAATTGAATTTCTTATGTCAAGAAGCTTTGTTTAATCTGAATTCTAAAAATATTATGTTTTTTTCTGAATGAAATTTACATATCAAACCTAGGAAGGTTTCTCCGCGGTATCGTGCCACGAAAAATAAAAGTTCTTTCGGTCCACCCTAATGCACAGATATTATGTTATCAAAGTAAAATAATAATAGTGCATTTCTGGGTCCAAAACGCAGTGCTGTAAACTGTGATTCACAGATCTATCCAAGCGTGGACTCTTGAGTGTCCAGACACGTGAGACCGACTTAGTGACTAATCCTTCGTGACAAAATGGGCAGCCCCAACGAAAGTGGGGTCAGCAAGGGCCTCGAAGGTGGACCTGTCCGGGCGACCAGCTGATTATTATAATATTCTAAATGTTTTAACCAAAACATCACATTTAATAAAATATAATAATTACCATCGCAAATCCGAAACCAATTGGTATATTTAATATAATTCACCGCTACCATCATCTACTTCCACAAAAAACCAATACGCAAACCACAGTTTCCTCTACTTTAACTACGGCTGTAAGGTAAACAGTGGCGCCTTCTAATTGTATTCGCAGAAAGATTGAAGCAAAACATAAACCGCTTATAACGATAAGGCAATGGAATCTCGAGACGGTTCTATGTTTCCTACATTCAAGAAAGTTAAAGTGGCTTTTCATTCCACCGAAAATACTCAGTGGTGTCCCAAATGTAACACGAAACAGTTTCACACTGTGATACGATGGAGCATGTATGGACACACGTTTACATTATTTTTCACACATATGGTTTTTCAAACATCCGAACCATTACACAGTGCATCGAGTATATGGGGACAAAATAAAACTCCCAACAATTTCAAATCTTAAGTATTTTTATTTGCTTCAGAAATTAATTAACGTGTCAATTAAATGAAACATTAGGTGAATCTCTGTCTTAAAATATTAGTGATATTAGGGTTTAACGGTCTCTTCGAGTCCGGAAAAATTCGAAAGTGCACATGTGCTAAACATTTAATTTTATATCTCTGGTACTGAATACCTAGAAAAATATTGGTAGCAAAATATTAAGTACTTAAAAATATAGTCCAGTCAACAAAGGGGTTGTATAGTATAGATACACACAACCGACAATGTGTATTCCGACGACTCAGTGACGGTTACATGAAATCCAACAACTTGTTAGTAGTCGAAATGTCCATTTTATAGTACGCCTAAAACTTTACTGGATGAGTCAGTAATTGCTGAGACACCATAGCAGGGCTATAATCTCCAGTATTGTTTCAGTATGGATGCTCCCATAAACGATTTCTTCTTCGTCTTCGTATTCTTCTTATTGTGCAAGCCAGAATTCTTGCATCTTCAATGTGAAAGGGGCCTAAAAACAGAGCTAGGGAAAGTATAATTAGAAAAATCTTAGATCATACACGATTACACTTGCTATGGTCTGTTCCATATTTTATCCTTGTCTCTTATTCTGAAAATTTTCATTCCGAAAATTCATAACTCCGTTAAAATCTACCCTCTCAAAAATTTTGATGGCGCAACTTGCACCATAAAACCCCCTACTGGGTAATCCTGCCAATTACAAACCTTCCACCCACCCTTTAACTATCTTACCCGACAAAGAGAATTTCAATTTGACCTTTGTTAAAGCAGTTGAAGACAATCCTGCAATATACGATACTACAAGTAAAGAATACACAAATAGGGATGAACAAAAGAAATCATGGAAGGCCTTGGCACAAAAATTGGAATCAACAGATAAAAGAACTATGAATTAAAATTTATTTGGGTCAGCCAAAAAATATATACTTATTTCAATATCAATTGCTATAAAAATTATAATTTCATCGTCCGAAGAGCCGGATGATTGATTATTCATCTTTCAAACTCAGTTACTAAACTGACAGGGATAATGGATATAAACAGAAGATGCAAGAGGCACGAGCATCCTTGTTGTGAAAGCCCTTTTATCAAGATTCAAGACGCGTACATCTTGCATCTTCAGTGTATCAGTGTGAAAGGGGCCTAAGAGGTAAACATGCTAAAACTTCCCGCCCATATTCCAGCAGCTTCAATCGGTGGAGAAGGTAGGGGACCACTACTAGGTGCCCAAGATTTTATACGGACTACATTAACGAAAATATCCCTTTTTTATCTCCTGTTATAGACTTGTTATTTTCAAAAATCGGTCGTTTTGTTGCCGTTTTCGTAGTGAATCACAAACAGAAGTGAGTGTTACCAAATTGACTTCGGTTAGAGAGTGAGGAACCCAAGCATTAAGCCTGGATACAGCTGACCTTGTGCAAATGGTTTTCTACGCTTGTGTGCGACACATTTAGAGCCATAGCAATCTCCCGCACTGATTGGGTGGAATTTTGATCAACAATGGCCTTAACATTGCTCGTTTCAATTTCATGTGGGCGACCAGACCGTTGAGCATCATTGATGTCTTAATTTCCAGAATGAAATTTGGCAAATCATTTTTGACAGGTGCGTTTGGTTGAGGCATCATCCCCATAAACACTGCAAATTTTTCTATGAGCTTCTGCAGCACGCTAACCTGTTTTAAAATAATACATCAAAATATATCGAAAATGAATGATATTTTCTTCCAAGAGCTTCAACAAGAGTTAACAGGTATAGTTATTGACATATTATAAACTGGATAAACAATCCACCATAGGGATTAATTCATCAGATAAGAAGTGTATCATAGTGATATAAAAATAAACAGAAAAACCGAAAGGACTTATTTGCCAATCCAATATATGCTTTTATGAACTATGGAAGTTAGTGTAGTTTAGAGAAGGAATGCTTACTCACGGGACACCGTGCGTGCGTGTGTTTAGGAAAAATATGACAAACAAAAATGATATATATATAGGCGTGGGTCCATCGATAAAAAAAAAAAAAAAAAAAAAAAAAAAAAAAAAAAAATATATATATATATATATATATATATAAATTCCTTATAAACAGATTTATACAAATTGTTTTAACTGTGTAATATTAATTTTAACGTTTCTTAAAGTATAGACCTCAAATCACCTCACCCGATTCTACAGATCGTAGTATCAGCATTTTATTGACTATTATGTCCGGGGATAGAATGACGCTGCTATTTTCGTTTGATACGTACAAGCAAGAAATAAATGTCTGTAAGAAGAGCACACCATACAACTTAAGTCTTTACTAACAACCGAAAATAAGATCATCGGGGTGCAATTCATTTAATCCAACACAAGGGCGGATCTACGGGGAGAGGGGAGCTTTCCGGCTGAAGCCCCCCCCCCCCTAAAAAAATGGTAAAATATAACCATGTTTTATGGGAAAAAAGTTATCTCTTAAAGTATTATTCTCCGTGTAATTACATTTAAAAGAACTTAAGGAATTTCAACACCATTTCATACAGATAAGTATTTTCCTTCCTTTTTTCCAAAGTAATTATCGTCATTTTTATGAAAAAAAAAGCTTTCGGGCTAAAGCCCCCCCCCCAAAAATTAAATCCTGGATCCGCTTGTGATCCAACAAGATTATTTCATATACCTAGTCCTGTCATTAATATTGTTACAAGGAAATATAGAAAATATATAAACAAAGACAATGAAATATATACAAATTTCAACAGAAAAATAATTTTTCAAAATCTTTATTAGAAAATAAAATGTATATCTATAGAGAGTAAAACAACAAATAAATTACTCAAAATGTCCCCCTTTTGCCTTGACACAGGCATTTAATCTCCGTAGCCAGTCATTAATAACAGCACGCAGCACTTCTTGAAGAAAGCGCTAAACTGCTTGACGGACCAGAGATTGAGGCTTTTCAAGTTAGGGTGTGGCATGGCAGGCATCCTCTCCAGTCGGACCAAAGCCGATAAACTAGTGGGTTGAGATCAGGGCTTCCTGATGGCCAATCCGAGGCAATGATGAACTCTGGAATGTTCTTTTGCAGCCACTGTTGAGTTGATCTGGCCTTATGAGCTGGAGCGGAATCCTGCTGGGAAACCCAATGACTTCCAGCAAATAGGGTATAGTTTAATATATGTGTATTAAACCTTTGCGTACCAAGCATTATTGAATGTAAGCTGTGCTGAGCCCTCGATGTATTAAAATCAGATACAAATATTAGGTTTGTGAGTATTCGCATGGTTCATCTAATAACAATTAAATCTACTTTTTCGTCGCTCTTCATTGCTTTTTACGAATTTGTTCTTATTAGATGTAATTTTTTTTTTAAATCATTAGCGTTCCAACAGTATTTTATACATCTATAATACTACTCTTATTTCCGATGATTTGTTTTCAACCAATGGTTCGCTTTATTTCTCCTAATTTCTCTTGAAATTTGTCATAGTTCATATTTATACATTTTACAATACTACCAACAATGTGAGACCTCTAATAATTTTTAATAACCAACATGAAAGGTACTGTAAAGCAGAATATTTTTTAATTTAGACATTCAAAATCCTGTCTCATTTTAACGAGAATAACACCTAACTGATATTAAAGATCATTTAGGTGTATGTCAATATAGAGAGGCTAGAAAAAATCGTTAGAGCCATTCTCGGGAAAAATGTTTAAAATTTATTATATAAAGTGACACTTCTAGTAAGTTTTACTAAAAACGTTGCTGTGACATACCAGACAAGTACGAACTTAAATACGAATTTCCATGTCTTACACGTCTCTTTGTTTTTGAGAACAAGCATACGCACACAAACATTTTTACGAGACTGATTGTGAGTTATTTGGAATGAAAGAATCTTGAAACAAGTATTTTAAGAAACCTGCTGATTTCTTGAATTATTTCAAAAATTCTCTAAAAGCCGTTTTAAAAATGACAAATTTTATTTACATTTAAAGTAAATTTTGTTACAGTGAAGCAATTGCTGATTACTTAAATTGGATATTTCTTGAATTATCGCTTCCTATTAAACATGACTTACTTAAAAAACAAAACACAAAACTTGGATTTCCTAATTCTCTTCGGTTGAAAATTGGCCCATTGTTCATGTGAACTTTTTTGTAGCTCTTGAGGTCTGCTATCACTCTAACAAAAATCACCCCTGCTTACGAGACACCCAGTATAATTTAACTCATATTTTGATATTAATTGAATACGGCAACCGTAACAATAATAAGCTTTGCTACATATTTTATTAGGCTATAGAGGAAAAGCACCGGTATTACATTTAATCTGTTTGAATTTCTTATCTCATTTACATTGTTTGTAACAAAAAAGAAAGATTTAAAGAACTTTTTAATATTAATGAAATATTTCTAGTTAAAACAGCATACTTCTAACAGTCTTGGCAAATTCCTAAACGTAGTGCCGATCGTTTAGAGACGGGTCCGATGGTATCGATCAGCTCAGCGCTTAGTTCCTAAACTCAATAAAAGGATAAATAACAATAAAAGGATGAAGCAAAATTGCCAGGAATTTCAGTCACATTTTTTTTTTTAATGGGCTAGTCGAGACAAGAACTGAAAAGAGCCGAGTTCTTGTTTCGATTTCCAAATGAGAGCACTGACGATGACCCACATGTTTGGGTCAAAACGTCGGTTAATCCATTAAAAAAATTGTGACTGAAATTCCTGAAAATTTTTATTCATACTTACGATTGATCAGTTGACGACATATCCATCTCATAAAACGATATAGAATATGTATTTAATACAAGTTACAAAAACGTTGACAATATAATATTCAGTAAACTTTTCAAAATCTATTGTGGCCCTACAACATTTTTCTAGAAGGGACAAAAGTTTATTTGCCTAATAATTTATATGTTAACGATTAAATCCTATGACGATTCTTCATCTTTTTCTAAAATATATGTATAAAACTCATCAAACTTTTCAATTAGAGCTCGAACCTCATCAAAGCTTCAACATAATTAGAAATAGATCGTCCACTGTTAATTTTAAAATCTTATCTTTTCTAAAATTTAATGAAGTAACTTGAAAGACTTAGAAAAATATCGTCATTGGTAACAGTGTTCTTAAAAAAAAAAAATCTCTGTCACTTACGTTGCACTAGTGAAAAGAAATTTGTTGAGCAATACAAATAAACAATTATTAATCATATATCCTACCAAGTTTTTACTATACCCAAAAAGCTTTTAGTGTATATTTAAAGGTGGTCTCAGCTGGACTAGAGATGATTTGAAGAAAAAAGGTGAAAATTTAAAAAATATACCTTTGATGTGTTGAGCAACAAAAAGATAATAAAATAAGATTAATCTCTTGAAAGAAATTTACATACACCATATGGATGAATTTTATAAAAAAAAAGCCTGTAATATATTCTTTGAGACCAAAAATAATACAGAGTAAACTTCTCAACACTGTATACAAGAAATATTAATTGGTTCTTAATTACTGTCATTATTTGATAGTAATCATTTAAATTACAAGGTCTTGTGCATGCTCAGAACTAAAAAGTAAAATTATTGCCGAATCGACACCCTATTGCAACCAATCATCATATATTTCGTAACTAAAATAATATCCCATGAAATCAACACACAGAAAATCCTGATATGTTCAACGCTAGAGAATCAATTATGATCGTTTGGAACTTCAAGAGTAAACCAATATTTAGAACTTAGTTCATCAAATTAAACTAAAATAGAAATAATATTATTATACTTGGTTAAAAGTTGAGACATATTAAAAATGCTTCAGAGCCAACAAAAGGTATCACTTCTTTAAATTTTTAATTCCAATATAGAAATATTAAACTATTTTAATTTGAAGAAGATTTTCTAGAATCATGAAAGTGAGAAATTAATAAAATAAAATATAAAACCTAATTTTTATTTTGCTTATTTTTAACTTAAATTTTAAAATTATATTTTGGTCAACTTTAAACCACTTTCATAAAAAGGTCCGATCTCTTAATAATTTGTATAATGACACTAGATATTTTATCATTATGAGAAATTTTGTGCGAAACAAAATAAAATAAAAACATATTAGTTAATTATATCTACATTCTAATACTCGAGTAGAATATTCTTTTTGAAGGTGGCCACTGGTGATCACTCCAACTGAAATAACAGAATGATTAAGTGGAGTTAATGGGGTACAAGAAGCAAATAAATTTTCAAGGGCTCCACTGACTATCACCCACGCTTTTTAAGTTTTTACTAATAAATAATGATTTATGCTCTAACAGGCCATTATTCTGAACTCAAAAATACGATGATTCAATCATTAATTATAAAATGTTATCTCACAATATAATGGAAATCATATTAACAGTCAACAGAGTGGAATTAGCAACTTATTTTTTTTAATTTTATTAAAATTTAATAGATAATTTTTGTCCCACCGTTTTAAAATGATATGGAAAAATATATATTACATTTACAGTCAACAAAATTAAAAATTTAAACAATATAAAATTATTATATGATATATATACATAATATAATATAATCACCAAACTGAGTAGGTAGGTTCCTTCTTCAGTATTGTATTAATGCTGATCGTTTGCAGGAGAATTCACCCTCGTGAAAATCAAACTCAAAAACCATTTAAGGTTGATTGCGTTAAATTTCTAATAAAATTATATTTTGGCCATATAATTGATTAGTCGTAAAATAATTATGTGCAGGACTCCAGAGGTTTATCATAGAAACGAGTAGAAGAGCATATTTTGTTAAATAAACAAGAAAAGGTGGACTGACATTTGTTTAGTTGGAGAAGAAATGTACATTTTTTTTCTTTAATATTTTCATTGAAGTATTTTTTAACAAAGAAAAAGAAAGGATTAAATTAATGTAATACCTTAGAGAATATTGGAAATGAATTAATTTGACAAAACATCATTTTTATTATAAAACGTTCAGAAATAATATTAATAGAATAAAAAATTTAGACCCGATTATTTTTGAAAAATTATATCTACTGTCTTCTATTCCCATAACTCTTTTTCTCACAAAAATAAATCTATTTTATAAGCAAATACTTGTAAAACATCACTTTATGATATGTAAGTATTTTGTTTTTTGTAATTAAAATTGAAGATACTTTTGATATTTTGCATTATAAATACTTTTTCTGAAAACTATTTTAATACTTTTAAAATTAAAATGCATTGGATTTATAAAAAACTAAAAAAAATTAACAAAATTTTAATACTGTATTTATAAAAAAAAAATTAAAATACTTTTTATCTAAGTCTGCTTTCGACAACCATAATCAATATTAACAATTCTTTCTAACCAAAACCATTGTCATTACTATTAGCATAGCACAACCTAAAAACTAAATAAAAAATTGTGCAGTTCATTCCACCAGTATCTCACACTCATGGTGAACTGTAGTAATTGAATTTTGCTGTGGCATGATGGAATTTAGAGCAAATGGAATTCTAGCTGCTCAACATTACACCAAAAACTCCACACAGATTTTTCACATTCAGTCTTTCCACATTCTATTTGATTGGAGTGGAGTGATCGTCAGTAGCCACCTTAAAAGTAATATAATATTCAAGACCTTTCATTAAAGCTATAATAGGTAATAGTCATAGGTAAATAAATTAAAATGTTATAATCAGTTAAAAACTGGAACATTATAGAAAACTTCAAGAAAGTTTGGTCTTCATTACCTTTCCAAAGCTGAAATAAAAGATTCCGATTATATTCTTAATGAAGTTGTTGATGATGATACCACCCATAAGAAAAAAAATCAATGTTATTAGTACTCCTTCATATCTTAGAAGTATCCTATGCATACACTGATAGTGTAAAAAAATTGGAATCTAAATGGTGTAGGTAAACAATATACAAGAACTTCCATCGGATCTAATAAAAACATTTTAAAAATAAACGTTTGCATTAATAAACAAATCTGATAATTATATGGGACATCATTAAAAACAACAGCATCCTGAAATATGATTGATAGCTACATTTATCCATAGATATTACAATACTGCAAGAATAATTAATTAAAAGAATTGGGTGATAAATATTCAGGACGCAGTCTTTTTTAAAAAAAATTTTATTTTTGCCAATGTTTTTTTAATTTTTTTTAAAAAGACTGCGTCCTGAATATTTATTACCCATGATATGTAGAACAGTCGACTAACTTCCTTCAAGAATTCATTAAAAGAATTGGCTAAAGAGAAAAAACAAATTTCAACTATATATTGTTAATGTAAAAACAATCAAAAAATGTGTTCATTAATTGATTATGATTATTTTTTTAAAATAAATTGTAAACACTTCTCGTAAATTGTAAACACTTCTCGCACAATAATACTAAACAAAATAATAATATTTGACTAGAAAAAAAGTGATGCTGAGGCCAGAGAATAGAAAAAAAGTACACCAGAAACAATTATAGATTTTAACTAGTTGTGGTAAATCACACATCACACAATTACTTGAACATTCAAAAACATCTTGTAAGCTTAAGCACCAAAACTTAAAAAATATTGAGGGGAGGGTAAAGGTTAAAATGCCATCAATTAAGTAGTAGCCCGGTCGTCGGTTTACTACCTGCAATTTAATATAATCATTATTTGTACAGTTTATTGACCTTTTCATTAGTTATTTTTAAGACAATAACTGTGAAATAGTGGAAAACCAGAGAAACTCTAGCCACCTTTATGTTTAACACTGGTTTATGAAAAAAAAATAATAATAACAAATATATATAGTTAAAAAATGAATGAATGACTTCTGAGTATTAAACATTGTCAATATTATAGATATACTATATAATAAATACAAAGTCAAATTAGTTATACAGACTACTAAATAGTAGAGTTTAAAGAACTTAGACTAGACGGAAGTAGAATATAACGTATAAAATATGAGAAAAGCTATATAATTCTTTTTTAATTTATATTTAGGAGGCCGATTCATAAACGTTTTAATTATAGTATACATAATGCACAAGAATATTAGATTCTGCATGCTTAACAAAGAAAAATTGTAAAAATAATCAAGTGTGAGAGAATTTCAATATCCCATTGAAATTCTATTTTGCTCTATGTGCAATTTAAAAGAAATAAAAGATACAATACATTTCATCGTACATACCCCGTTTTATAAGAATTCCGAAATATTTATTTGGGCAAAACTTTCCATAATAGGTCTGAAATAATGGATTATTTTAACGGCAAGGACTGGGACATTTTATATAAATATTCGACCATTGCATTCAAATATAAAAAACAAGTGATAAACAATTCAACTATTAATATGTGTGCATTTATAAACAGACCTTACGTTTATGTAAATATTTATTAACTGGATGATGTGTGATTATTATTTAAATTATATTAATATTAATTATATTTATTGTTTATATATTGATGTTTATTATTAATTATATTGATATATTGTTGTTATATTGTATGTATTCGAATTTTATATGGATCTGGTATTTAGGAAATCGGAACTACGTTTATGTATGCTTATATCTTCCAATTTATTTAATATTTATATGCGGGTATAATTTTGGTCTTCAGTTATAGGAAGCAAATCTTGTAATATTACATAGTATGATTTGTAATTAAAACGTAGAAGTGGCCAACTGGGCAGACGAGCAAATAGCCCATTGCTTAATGAGTGTAAATTATCCTGTAATATCACAAACATTTTTTTTTTTTATCTTAGCCTTCAGTAAGGCATATTGTTATAATATAATTTATTTTGTCATCGAAATAAGGCACACTATTATTATTATTATACAATATAAAATAACTCTTAGACAAACCAGTTTATTAATGTGATAGCTTGCATGACTAACACAAAATCAGCGATGAAAACAAACAGGTCTAGGAAGTATGATAGAATGTTCTTTAGAATACGACTATAAATGAATGTAACATATACACTAATACAAACATATAAAGGATTTACGCAACATAATTATTTCAAGTATGCATATCTACAATTGATGGCGAATTCCATTTTGACAATAAAAAACATGAATACATGTCTTCAAAAATTTAGAATGGACATGTTTCTATTAGACTAACTAAGAAATGAAGTATTACATACCATAACAAGGATAATAGCTTTATTAGATTATCAAAATAAAGAACATGAATAAACTCAAATCTTTAAAAAAACAATGATTTAATTGTCATATGTCAGAAAAAGATTTTAAGATATAGTCAGAGACCGTATATTTCCTAACACTCTTCTTAACTCTGTTAGCCTATCCACAATCAAAATAAATAAGAGAATCACCCACCTGCTATTCGAAGGACAGCTCTGTCAGCAGGATCAAGTTGAAGGATACTAAGTGGCTTGTCTTTTGCCCATTCCTTCAAAGTGATATCAGCTTCAAAATCCATCCTAGTGATTTCATAACGCTGTAACACAGTATGTATAAAGTATAAATCTGACTGCAGATAAAACTTTCAGTACATTTTCGTTAGCCGGGCTATGGGTCAAATAACGGTACTTCTATTAACTTGATAAATCAGATCATTTTTACACCGGAGTGAAATTGGCATTAAACAATTAATCTATTTAATAAGATTCAATTTATACAGGTTATTACACTCATCAACATAAACTAATAATTACTAAATAACGAACTGCCCAAGAGGACCGTAAGACACGTCTCGCCGGGAATTGACTCACAAACTGATTTCTAGAATCGATACCAGCTGTTCAACCAGCATTGTTTTGTACCGCCGTTCAGTCTGAAGATAGAATTTAAATAACGTCACAGGTTTTTAATTTAATAGAATCGTTAATATAGATGGAAAATGAGAAAAGGAATTGTTTATTTGTGTTATTGCACTGAAAAATCCAATATTTTTCAAATACTAACAAGAGCATTGAGAATAGCACACTAATAGGTAGCACTATCTCTTGACAACCTAGTAGAACTACTTGTAATCAAATAACAACTGCGCTCCAATAGAACCTAAGAAAGGTTAAAACCAAATACTTAACATTCCTTAGTTCAATTTACGGGTAATTTTAAGTTGTTGTTTTTTTTTAGTTGTTTACAAAATATAAGATCGTTCAAAGTATTTTTTAAATAAAAAATTTCTGAAACTTTAAAAAATTTAAAAATATTTGATTAAATAAAAGTGACAAATTATTTGAAAATTGTACTAGAACTATAAGCATGATTAAACTTTTACTTCAGATTGTCAATCATCAATACAATCTGTCTAAAGCTCACATTACACGGTCAATATAATTGAAACAATGATATAGAAGCAATATTATTGAACGTGGTTCACGTGTTACAAATGTCAATATAATTGTTTCAATATATGAGACGGATAATATATCCGATATTGACCGTCTAAGGGCTCCTTTAGTCACAATTAATCCGCGTTTTCACTATGACAACTATCGCGACAGTCGAAACCGTGACTGCAACTGTCACATGTACTTCTTTGAGTAAAATATATGTCAGTATGACATTTGCTTTCCTATAATTTGTAGTAAAGTCCCATTATCAGATATTGGGTGGTCAATTCCCTAACTCAGCTGAGCTCATCGATGGCATCGGATTCCTCTCTAACTGGATGAAATGATGCAATCGATGAGCTCAGGACTGAGTTTAGGGGTTTTGCCATTCTGTGCAATGTTTTTACGTTATTTAATTCTGGTAGGAGGAATAGAAACTATAAATGTTTCCACATGTACTTTTAAAAATTAGTGGTTTATGTTTGCAATTATTATATATTTTTTAAATTTCGTATTTAGATTTATTTTAATTAATTTAGTTTACATTGAGTTAATGATTGAAATTAAGTTTCCGAATTCATATTTTAAAAATATAAATGAGTTACCTTTGCCATTAGAGTTCCGATGGCGGAGAGGGGATTTTATTTTTAACCGCAATTACTCAAGAAAAGGATAATTTAATCGATAAGGTGTTATTTTTTAATATTGTTTTCTTAATGTGTGCTATCATTTAGTAGCTGTATATTCTTTATAATTAAAATAGATAACGTACGGTTATGTAAGTATTTATTTAGCTCAGTTCACTCCTAGAAACAAATATGGACCAATAAAAAAAAATTATTTAACTATTTTGGAGAAGGCTTCAGCCCAGTACGAAAGCCCTATCCCTCTTCCTTCTCTATGGATCCACCAGTGTGTACTCGGCTACACGTTGATAATAAAACTGGTGGCAGTTGTAACTCGATTTCAAAAACTAATTTAATACAAAAAAAAATTGTAAAATATATTTAAGTATGAAATTAAAGAAATGCATTGTAAGATCTCTGCCAACACGAGACGGTCCGCCCCAGGCCCAACAGCAGAGTTTCATTTAAAAACTGATTTTGTCAATAAAAAAAGAAAAAAAACATTTTTCTTCATTTAAACGAGAATTTAATTTGAGAATTTTTGTTTTCTTTTTTTTTTTTTGGTATTTTATTTTTTATTCTCTTTATTATTTGGTTTAATTAAACATATTAATATATGTAAACTCAAGAATAATGATTTATTACCCAAACAAATCATAAAACATGAAAAAATATTTATTTTTATATTTCTCATATTATATTTATATTCAGTTGGCTTCAACATTCATAAGGAAATTTTGTCTTCTTCAGTAGGCCATCTGCTAATATATTTTAATTAAGATTTTATTTTGGAATTCCAACGTTTTGAAATGTCTACTACGTTTACTTTCTTTTCAATTTGTTTATTACTTTTCTTACGAACATTTTCCTCTTAACTTCAATACATTCTCTATTTCAGTTAGACCATTATTATAGTGAAACTTCTTTTAGTTGACATTTCACTATTCACAGTACACCAGAAGATCTTCTGTTGTTGGGTACCTGAGAGTGGATCCAATATAGAAGTATCTTCAAGCGTACAAACTGTGAAGTTGTGAAAAGCTAATTTGAAACTTGTAGTTCGTGTTCGGTTTTCAGTTACAGAGAAGATTTTAGAAGTAGCTTTCTTATTTATAATGTCTGTTAAATAAGGTATAAAGACGTTAAGTCCCAGCAATTTAGGACGTGGGTCCTAGAGTACCCAGTTCTGAATATTGAGGGCTCGATTCCCAGCTGAGTCGGTAAATGTTCATTTCTCGGCGCCCCCAGTAAATTAATCTTTAAACTCTTACTTTGATAAGTGGGGAAAAACTCAATGTAGCTGTCAGGAGTTGGCAAAAAGGATCCTCAGAACCAGCCCACTTGCCAAACTATCTCCTCTACTAGTAACAGTATGAGTACATAAACCATCTTGTAAGCATATTTCTATTATAACTATCTGGGTTGATTACAAGACACAATTTTAAATCTCCTACAAGAGATCATTAATGAATGTTCATAATCAAATGCGATCATGAATGTATTTAAGTATTATTCGAGGTGCTGTCTCGGAAAGCATTTGCTTCAATGCTTTACTAGTTCTAGATACACAGGGTGTTTCAGGGTTAAGTGGCCAAACTCCAAAAATTAACTAAGGACCTCAAAACAAGAAAAAAAAATCCTCTGACGGTATGTCCGCAAATGCTTTATTTGGCAGATATTCACAACTAAAGATTTTCGTTGTTATGATTTTTTTTCTGTTGGCATTACAGACAGACCATGTAGATCTTTTGCCGCCTTAACAAGCCTGCTCCATCTCTGCCTGTCATAGGCCATTTCTTTCCATTTATCTGCACGCAGCTCTGTTGCATCTTTGTTGATTCTATCTATCCACCTGCTTTTGGGTCTTCCATGTGGTCTTTTGCCTTCTATTGAGGCATTCATTGTTACGAAAAGGCTTCCAGATGGATTGCTACCAGCTACATGCCCTGCCCATCTTAACATCTGCGCCTTCATATCGTGGGATATTGATTGGTCAGTTATTCTTCAGGTGTTGTAATCTGATCCCAGACCGCTTCGGTTATCGTGCGGAGGATTGGTTTATATTAGAACTAGCTTCATCATAGCACTGTACACCCTTAGTTTGAGATTTTTTGAGATTTTCGGGATTTAAATACCTTTGAGAGGAAGAACAAAGCTCTGTTTGCGCTAGTTATACGCTGGTCTATTTCTGCTCGTTGGTCACTCATTGATTATATTGTGGAGCCAAGATATTTGATTTTTTCTACTCTTGGGAATGATTTTCCTTCCAATTATTTACGTCATATGAAATAAATAAAAGCTATTTATTAGTTCTAACTACTTTATCAATTAAATGTAAACATTAAAATTCATATTAAATGTTGTTCAAAATGATTTCCTTAATCATCAAGAAAGGCTAGGCATCTTTACGGCCCTGGATATGTGTTATTGTTTCACAAGATTCAATTATCCTTCTTCGTAAGGAATTAAGGTAATTGACCGGACATGCATAGACATTTTGTTTAATGTCAGCCTAAACAAAAAAAATCCAGTGGTGTCAGGTCTGCTGAGCGTGCAGGCCAAGCAACTGGTCCTGCACGGCCAATCCATTGATTGGGATATGGAGTATGATTAAGCAAGTCCGGTCAATGACCTAAATTCTTTACGAAGAAGGAGAATTAAATTTTGTGAAACAATAACACATATCCGTTCTGCCACTGCTGCTGTTGAAGAAAGATGCCAAGCCTGTTTTAATACTCAAGGAAATCACTTTGAACATTTAATATGGATTTTAAGGTTTGCATTTAATTAAAAAGTAGTTAGAATAAATAAATAGCTTTTATTTATTTCATATAACGTAAATAATCCATAACAAGGAAAATTTTTAGGTGTGAATATCTCCTAAACAAAGCATTTGCGGACATACCTTCAGAGGGAACTTTTTTTTTGTTTTAAGATCCTTAGTTCATTTTTGCAGTTTGGCCACTTAACCCTGAAAAACCCTGTATATATATATATATATATATATATATATATATATATATATATATAACGTGAAAAACTCTATAAACTGTTTTATCGGTACCTTTTGGAGTTTGTGATAATACTTACAGTTGGGAGAATATACATTTTTCACTGTTTTTATTAAAAAATTTAATTGAAAACCAAGTAATTTTGTTGAATTGCTTGGTTCGAGCTAGTGGTTGATATTTTTTTTTAAAACTTCATCAACTTTTTACTGCCATTCTGCTTAACTAGAAAAAAGTGTTGGATTGGCAAACAAGTCCTTTCGGTTTTTCAGGGTGAAATAAAACTCAATGTATTATGGTCATAAAATTTATTTTAATCTACATTATATTGATCATTATTTAATATGACTTTTCCCATCTTTCCACTAAGTGAATAATGCCATGTTCATAGAATGTCTGGAGTTTATTGTTAAAAAACTGATTCAAGTCGTTTTTGATGTCCTCTTCCTTTTGAAATTTCTTTCATGGAGTTCTGCAGAGACCGGAATAAGTGGTAGTCACTTGGAGCTAGAAGGTATGGTGAATATGGAGGATGGGGCAAAAGATCTCATCCAAGCCTCAATAATTTATTGCGAATGACCAATAAAATGTTGGGCCTAGATTTGTCTTGGTGGAATACAACAACCTTTTTATCATTCACGTTCTCTTCAGGATTTTCTCCAAATTCGATGTTACTATATCCGTTGGAAAGCTGAATTATTGCTCTTCAAAGTCGTATGAATGTTTTTTTGATTTAATACCTACAATAAGTAAATAAAAACTCCTCATAGGTTTTCATTTTTTATCTCCATTTATAGTTTGTTTACGAAGTTCCTGTTGATGTTATTTAGTGTAATTAGGTGGCCCTGAATTCGCGCTAAATTTCTTGAAGATAGCTAAAGTTGTATTGATGTTACAACATTTCTTGTAATTTTCGAAAAAAAATCATGTGAGAAACCCAAACATGTTTTAGAACGAATTTTCACAATGACAGTGATTTCGAAAATATTCCGAAAAATTTATTTTTTAAATACTTTTTAGGAGCCACATTTTTCTTTGTGAAGAAAAATTCGTAATAATTTTAATAGCCATGATCCAACCAGAGCAGTTAAATAATATTGGAATTGTTTTTGTCTGGATGAATGTCCGAACAATTTCTATTTATGTATTAAATTCTCCTGGAACTGGACACGCTCTCAACTTAAGTTTTAACCATCACACACTGGGTTGAGCGTAAAGGCGGAATTTCACTGAGGCAACACTGAACGATATGTTGCTTGTACTTATATCCTAGTGTTGCCTATTGTAACTGTTTGACTATGTAGCACAGCATGCGGATTTTTTTGACCCACATCGCATGCGCTTTGTCGTACACTTCTGTAGCATGCGACTACAGCGATTCCATTCAGGCAACTTCAGTTTGGTACATTGTTATTAAAAACTGTCGTGGTAGCTGCATATTTGGTAATCGCTTTAAATCATAAAATGACACCATGATATTGGAGAAGAGAATTAAAAATTGATGGTCAAGAAATTCGGTATGAATTGATATTTTACGCTTAAAGAGTAGTGGAAAATTCATTTTAGTCCGAGAGTCTGTGAGAAAAAAATCGACACTATTTGATTAAAACTTTAAAAGATTTTTTAAAAATATTTATAACATTTATGTTTCAAAATTGAGCCTGCCAGTCGGGTCTTTCTACCTGTAAAAATTATTACTTGCTGATGGAAAGAATATTGGAGCAGTAACTTGAGGATCGAAACGGAAAATTCATTGCGTAAAATGTGGGAAAAGTTTTTATATATTAACTTGTATATAAGGATTCAGAGATGTGAAAAATTTCATTAAGAAATAATGAATCCCGATTCGAGAAATATAATTGATCTATATTAGAATTGTCAGTAGTCAGTCGGAATTTGATGCTCTATAGCTTTTATTCAGTGAGCTTTTCTAGTTCTTTTAGAGAACTCATTCCCAAGCTAAGCTGAAGCGCAATTTATAGTGATTTGTCGGTTTCACGAATTTGGTAAAAATTGGTGTTTGTTGACCGTGGTTAACGAACATACCACTTAACCAAATTGTATTCGTTCGACGCACAATTTAACTTTATTTAATTTATGAAAGAAAAGTTTTTTCGCTTTGTTGCACTGTTTAGGAACTATAGGCGAAAAAACAAAAAAATGTCGAAATGAACTGGCTTTTTTGGCTATAAAAAGTTTTTCCTTGGCAGTCTTCCTTAATTTTGATTTGTTTAAATCAAATAATCTTTAAACAAAATATTTGTTAACATTATTGCTCTAAATTATCAATTGCAATTTATATCAAGTATTTTATGTTAGATAATTATAAGTGTTTCGTGCAAAATAATTATTTCACGCAATATAAGAATTTGAAGAATAAGTATTTCACGTAAAATAAATATTGTAAAAATATAGATAACAATATATTGTTTAAAATCCATGTCTTGTAAAAATTGCATTGTTCAGATATTGTATAGTTTATTACCAATTTCATAACAACATATTATGATAAAATATAAATACATAAAGTTATATGTATTTAATAAGAGTAAATATATTTTTTAAAACTTAGCTATTAAACTCATGATATGTTTATAATTTGGTCAGTACAGACAATTAGATGTTATTAAGTAAAAAACTGAGTTGATAGTGACTCGAATACGCTAATAAAAAAATTAAATAAATAAATAGTAATGGTAGTCATTCTGAATTAAACGTTCCCGCCTGGTAAATTCTCCATAACTTTCAGTCAGGGTGGCCGGTCAGGGCAAAAACTGAAATCTGTTTTTAGAAGTTCAAACTTTCGTTAACAATATGGTGTATTTAGTTTTTCGGGCGATTTGCGAAAGGACCGAAATTGCTTTAATTGTTAGAAACGCCGTAACAATTACGTATATATATTCAAAAACCGATATTTCAGCTGTCGCTATTTCAGTGTATTATTATTATACTCTTTTAACTGGATATAACGATTGTTTATTTTCGCTCTAATCTAAATATATAAACAAATACAATACGGTTAACTGAACTATAGTTTAAGCTTAAATGACTGAAGGGGGTGAATAGATATCTAGACGGCTTCAAGGAAAAGAAAACAAATTAATTATACTTGTTCCACTAATAATACTGTTGTATTGCTAGTAATATGAATTGTATTTTGTATTGCTAGCAATAAAATATAATACTTCCAATCTCAAATCTTTATTAGTTTTAAATGTCATGATAATTTCATATGTTGTATGTCAATATGGTATGTTGAATCTGAGAGTATTCGTTTGAACCTTTAGGACTTGATCTGGCAATGTCCGTGAGTCGGCGATCGGCAAGGGCCCCCGAGCAAGGACCTCTAGAGGGGGCCAAAAATCAATGTTTTATATTTTTCTCGTAAACAAAAATTTATTTTTGTATTCTTTATAACTGCATTTTTTTTTTCAACACCCCCATAAATGTTTTGTACTTTTTTATCGCAGTAGAATGGCTCCTTCTGAGGGTCCGAAGATCATTGTTGTACGTTTCACCACAAAAATAATTGTTATTTATTCGTTTATTACAGCATATTTATTGGGCCACTGTAATAAATTATCCCAGTAGGATGATTAGGGGCTCCCTCTGAGGAACCCGAATATCGTTATTTTGTAATGTTTTAGTACCTCCTTGATGTGTTTGGCCCCAAAATAATTAACTTGCATTTTTCTAGTACCCAAAAATAATTGTTTTGTATTACATAGATTGTTTTATATTTCAATAGGTGCCCAAAGTAAATGTTTTGTACTTTTTAATCGCCGTAGAATGATTGGAGACCCCCTCTAAGGACCCCGAATGTCGCTATTTTGTATTTATCTAGTACCGTGGTATGTTTTGATCCTAAAATAATTATTTATTATTCGTTTATTTCCGCAAATTGTTAGGGCCCCTTTTACGGGCCCTAAATATCAATTCAATCCGACATCATTTACAAGTTCTATGCCTCTGTCCACGAAAACTCGTCTTTCACCCCACTGTGCAAAGTAGTAAATATTTGTTTAAAGAGAAACAAAATTGATATCCGTGTTCAGTACCACAGATAATTATTAAATACTAATTTTTACAGCAATTAAACAATTAAAAAAAATTACCTTGGTTGAACACGTCCTTATTTTTGGTGAAAAAAATCGCTGTGACTATGACCTCCCCTTGTAAGCGCGGAATGTTGTGTTTTAAAACAGCGACAACTACTCAAAATTATTCAATGATTTAATTTTCTAAATAGTAATTTAATAAAGCAGCAATATACTCTTATACTCAATTATTTATATACATACATTATCGGGTCTGAAAATATTAAATTACAGTAAATTAAGGTCATAAAGATTTTTCGAAACATTGGTTGAATTACTTTTGTATTTCATTTCCTCCCTCACATAAGAGTAATAAAATAGATTTTTAAATACTTACATTGCCTGGACTCAGTGGATTACAATTTTTTGTTGTCAAGCATAAATTAAATTTTAAAAGTTTTATTTTCTTTCTACGGAAATTTCATTTAGTTTCCATGGAAACATCTGTTTTCCATTCAACAATGTAAAATCCATTTACAAGAAAATTATAAAAATCGATGATATAAAACCATTTACGGTTAGTCGATATTTGGGGAAATATTGCTATAATATCCCTATTGCTATAATTTAACATTCGTTTTGTATATTTACTGATTCATAGAGGTAAGTTAAATTCACTAGCGGATCCAGCCGGGGGGCGCGCCTCCCTCCCTGGAATCTGGAAAATTCTAATAAAAGGTCCAAAAAACAACTATTTAAAGAAAAAAGAAACATAGGGGAAATTCATCCTCAGAGACGAATTTCCTAATATAATATTTAAAAAAAATATATTTTCGGGACCAGCACTAGCGAATTCTGCCTGGGGGCGCGCCCTCCCCAAGGATAGTGGAAAAAAATCAAAAAAAAAAAAAGAGTGATCAAAACACCTGTTTAAAGAGAAGAGAAACATGGAGCAAATTCATCCTTATATACGAATTTCGTTATGTAATATAAAAAAAAATTTATTATTGTGAACAGCACTAGCGAATTCTGCGGAGGGCGGAATTCCACCCTTGGATGGTGGAAAAGAAATTTTTAAAAAAATGTTTTAAAAAAACACATATTTAAAGAAAAGAGAAATATAGAAAAAAATCATCCTCTAAAACGAATTTTCTAATGTGATATTAAAAGAAAATATTATCATGACCGTTTTTATTAATCTTATGGTTTGTCATATCACGTCACATCAGCAGGCTGTGGATCATTTTGCACATAAGGTGGCTTAACAATGCAGTGTGGCCATATGGTATCAACTTTTGATTGGTTGGCCATCTTGGGTCGTTCCTTGCTTCCTGCTTGCTCTATAGGCACCTCAAAACTGTTAAATTTTCATATTTTATTAGCAGTATTTTAGTTTAGAAGCTTAATTTTGTTGTTTAAGTGATAGATTTAGTTTGGTAATAGGTAGTTTTTATTGAATAGTCATACGTTTTATTGTTTAAAGTAGTGTTGTCCAAACGCAAGACCAAGACGAGACCGAGGCGGTCTTGGTCTTGCGTCAACAAATCTTGATCTTGGTCTTGCGCAGTCGGTCCTGGTCTTGGTCTTGGTCTTGCGCAAGAGTCTTGCAGTTACCTATCTGCTTATGACTATTTATTAAATATGTTACTTTAAATCTTAGAAAAACGATAAAAAATAAGTACATTTAGATATTTTATCGACGTAAACATAGTATTGTCCAACTTAATCAATAAAATTAAGAATTAAGAAATATAGTGATAACCCATTCCTGCGGCTATATGGAATGGAAGAGTTGTAGAGTAAAGACAATTTATATATTGTTACCAATGATTTTAATGAAGAGTCGAGTGTGTCCACTTACGTGAACTATTAAAAAAAAAACTTTAAATGTGTCCATTAGAAAAAAACAAACACCTGAATTAGATTCATTTTCCTAAACACCAATCAGTGAAATCATTAGGGTGCGATTTATTGGATGAACCAAGCAATGTAAACTGGCAAGTTAACCTCCATTAAAATCAGCTTAGAAAAAAAAACCAATATACTGTAGCTTTGCCAAAACTGGTCCGATTCAGATGATTTTTGACAATTTTGTCAGAAATTTAATGACCTTTCAAAGGATGTATAAGTGGTGAGTTAGCTCTGAAAAACAATTTTCTTTTCTTTATAACTTTTTTTTCATGAATTGTCTCGGGGATTCACTAAATATACGAACATATTATTTTGGATACTTAGACATTATGAGCGAGTGCCGCGCGTCCTTCGCGTTCTTTAGTTTTTAGAATTAGATTTTTTAGTGGTACCAAATGGACATGACATTTTTTACTTTCTTCTCTGGATTAAAACTACATATACCCAATCAGATCAAAGCTATTCAGGGCCAGATTTTCTTATTGAATTACACGTCGTTGAATTTAATTAACGTATTGAAAAATATGTACAATACAGTCTGAATTTGGCTAACCAATAATTTCAGGTTTCACTGAATTGTTATAGAATCTTTGTTGATGTCCACTAGAATAATTTTATGCTTTTTTAAAGGACAGACATACTTGTCGATTGAGCAAAAAAAAAAAAACCATTTAGTTTGCTCATCGGGAACCATTTCACATTGTAGGTAATTTTGGAAGTTCCATGGTAATTCTGTGCATTCCCTCTACCAAAAGTTTTTTGATTCCATCCATTCTTAGTAAATAATATGTTCGTATAAATTGTTCGAAAACATTTATTGAGATGTCTAGATCAATAATTAACAAACAATAGTTGCCACCGTTGACTTGAGGCCCTTTGCAATTAATATTTGTCGACGTTTCTCAATACCTGTTACGCCGAGGTAAACATGATAATAACCAGGGGTGTCCACAGAGGGGTTGTATGGCGCAAGTTGCGCCATCAGAATTTTTGGAGGCACATTAAGTTTTCAATTTTAAGAGAAATTTAAACCGGAAAATAAAGAAAAAAAAGGCACACTGAGTTTGCGTGTATATAAAAAAATATCTAAGGGCGCCGCATACTTGGAAGAGCGGTAGATATGATTTTATCCTAAGTACTCAACACAAGCAGGGCATTGTCTTCCGTATATCCAGTTTCAGCATTAACTCAAAGTGGCGCCGCTTGTTTGAAATATCGGTATGCGTACCTTCATTGTGTGTATGTAATAAATACAACTAATGCCTTGGTCTTTGGCTATAGGACACGGAAACAAATTTAAAATAAAGTAGCAACAAAAAAAAACTTATGAAATATTATCATCAGTGACAGGTCGTTTCAACATTCTAAAAGAAACTAATTAGGAAATAAAGACTAATTTCTCCATCCTCAAATTTATTGCCTCCCCCCCCTATTTTAAAATACCTTTTGACAACGCTCTCGCAATTATTTCAGATGAAATTCTCATTTAAAAGGAAAAAATATTTTAAAACAAAATAATAATGAATTCCTGGCATGGGCATACGCAGAGGAGAGCAGGGGGAGCCTTGTCTCCTCTAAATATTACTGATGTTACTTGTTGATTGTAATTGCCTAATGTATTGTGCCTTTAATATTCTCGAGAAACAAACCAATATTATATCTACTATCTTTTAAACTAACATTGATATTACATCTCATATAGATAAATATTAATTATACAAGTGAGAGGGGCAATAATATTGCGCCATCGGTCTGTTGGGAGGGGGATGGGCACCCCTAATAATAACTGGAAGGCAGTGGATCAGCTGATGAGAAGGTTGTCTCCTCAACTCCTCTCTCAGTTTTTACCAATTTTATAGCGGAATCTCTCTGATTATTCACGTGATACAGTTAAAGTGTATATTAGAGCAGTTGATATTTACTGTTGGCATCTTTTTTTTTGTTATTTTAAGAAAAAAAAAAAAAATTTTTTTTTTTTTTTTTTTTTTTTTTTTTTTTATTTATTTATTTTTCTCTTATGATATGCGGTATGATCAGCAAGTGATGGCCAGTAAGGTGCCCAAGAGGTCTCGGTCAGACGGAGTTAGCTCACCAGCCAAACAAAGGACTCGTCGCTGCCTACGAGAAATACCTCCAGTGACCAAAATGAACACTTCAGAACCAGAACCTCAGCCCCAACCAGGTACGTCTGCACAAGAAACGATTGAAGAATCACCTTTCTTTACTCCAAACCCCTACCAAGTGCTTCAAAATGACAGAGAAGTAATGGAGTCTGCAGCAATATCCAGAGAACCAAAGCCTCCTCCGATATTTGTGAAAAATATAAAAAATTTCCAGATGTTCTGCACCCAACTAAATAAAATCTGCTCTGGCAGTTATTCATGCCTTAACAGGACCAATGACACCAAAATAACACCTGATTCTGCAGAAGCCTACCGAAAAATAGTGAAGTACTTATCAGAAACAAATGCGAATTTTCACACTTACCAGCTGAGGCAGGAAAGAGCTTTACGAGTAGTGATAAGAAATTTACATTCCTCAACCCCCACTGAAGTTATTAAAGAAGAACTAACGACGCTTGGTTTCAATGTACGCCAGGTAACAAACGTTTTGAAGGAGGACAGGGAGCAGCCAGGATTACGAAATAGGATCCCACTACCATTGTTTTTCGTGGACTTGGAGCCATCACCAGGTATCGAAAAAATATATGATATCACAAGAATATACTACACAATGGTGAAAGTTGAGAAGCCATATCCCAAGAGAGACATCGTGCAGTGCCATAATTGTCAGACCTATGGCCACACGAAGACATATTGCCACCATCTGCCGCGTTGCGTGAAGTGCGGTGAACAGCACAAATCTGTAGAGTGCACCAAACCTATACAAGATCCAGCAGTATGTGCCCTATGCTTGGAGGGACACCCGGCCAACTACAAAGGCTGCCAAATTTACAAGAATCTCAAAACCAGACACCAGAAAAACCGGATTCAAGATGAAGCACTTAGAACAAGAAGAGAGAGAGAGCCTTCCAGAATTGTAAACAATGATGTATCATTCTCCCAACTACTTAGAGGTAAGACTTTAACCGATAAATGTCAAGCCCTGCCACAACAACAACCTCAAACCCAACCTCAAAATCCTCTTCATCCTAATATACCTAACCACCAACAACAAATTCCTCATATTCCTCCTCCTTCAAATGCAACAGATCTCACAAGTTTGTTAGCATCTTTCCTCACCGATTTCAAATCCCTTGTTACTCCACTCATATCACTCCTCACGAATCTTGTATCTCACCTCATCCCTCCTTTGAAAAATCCTTAAATGACTCACATCCCTAAACCCATATCCATTCTCCTTTGGAATGCGAATGGTGTTAGAAATCATACAGACGAACTATCTACTTTACTACTTGACAAGAACATTGATGTGGCACTAATTACTGAAACTCGACTAACCACTAAACAGCACTTCAATATACCACAATACCTGACATATCGTACTGACCACCCTGACGGAAAAGCACATGCCGGTACTGCTGTAATTGTACACCAATCCCTCTCCCATCACGTACTCCCATTACCAATACATGATTTCCTACAGTCCACCGCTATCGTGATAAAAACCTTCTCCTTTCCGGTCACTCTTGCATCAGCGTATTGCCCTCCTAACCGATCCATATCCAATGCCCAATTCAGTTCTCTCCTCGACTCCTTAGGACATCACTTCATCTTGGGTGCAGACCTAAATGCCAAGCACCAACAATGGGGTTCCAGAACCACGAATTCTCGTGGCCGAACCCTGCTGTCTGCACTCAATTCCCAACGTTTTCACCTCCTTTCCCCCAACTCTCCTACCTACTGGCCCACAGATCCCAACCGTAATCCTGATCTTCTTGATTTCTTTATCCACAGCGGCTTAAGTCCCCTCAATTGTTCCATTACACGTCTAAATAAACTTTCCTCTGACCATAGTCCTCTAATCCTTAATGTTTCACTTGAACCTGTTCCCAAACCTTCTCCACCGTCATTCATTAGGGGCCCAGTAAACTGGGACCTTTTCCGCCAAATAATCTCCGATAATATTGATCTCAACATATTTCTCAAAACTCCCGATGACCTTGATAGTGCCGTAAATTCCTTTATTACCACAATCCAACAAGCCGCCTGGACTGCCTCCTTCCCAAAAGACTCCTCCAGAATTCCTATAAAGACCATTATACACCAACACCTCCTTAACCTAATCCGCACCAAACGCCGTGCCAGATTATTATGGCAACGTATCCGACATCCTACCGACCGCTGCTCCTATAATTACTACTGCAAACAATTAAAACTGGAATTAGCCACCTTCAGATCACAATCCTTCAACTCCTACCTATCCTCCCTCTCTTCTCGCGACAATTCCCTTTGGAAAACCACAACAAAAATCCTAAATCCTCACCGCATTTCCCATCCTCTCCGACGAGGTGATGGCTCCTGGGCAGCATCTGACGAAGATAAAGCTGAGGAGTTCGCCATTCACCTATCCAATACATTTATTGCACATCCGGAATCCCATCCTGCCCACACCGTAACAGTAGAAGAACTCCTTACATCACCAATCCCACTTTCCTTGCCCCCAAAAGCTATTCATCCTTCCGAAGTAAAATTTCAATTAAAAAAACTAATCCTCCGTAAAGCTCCTGGACATGATCTCCTTACACCTCAAATCCTTCGACAACTTCCATCCAAAGCAGTCATATTCCTTACATATATCTACAATTGTATCCTACGCACCACCCACTTCCCTCTGTTATGGAAACACTCCACTATTATCCTTTTCCCAAAACCAGGAAAACCTCTCAATAGCTCAACATCCTATAGACCAATCAGCCTACTCCCAATCCTTTCAAAAATTTTTGAAAAGATCCTTTTGAAACGAATCCTACCCATTATAGAATCCCAAAATATCCCTTCCCATCAGTTTGGTTTTCGCTCTCAACATTCTACTGTTCAACAAGGACTCCGAGTTGTTGATCATATTTCCTCAGCCCTAGAAAACAAGGAATACTGTTCGGGTGCCTTTCTGGACATTGCACAGGCATTTGACCGGGTATGGCACTCCGGACTGCTCTCCAAGCTTAAAATCCATTTACCTCAGTCCTTGTACCTAGTCCTCCGATCCTACCTCTCTGACCGCTCCTTTCGAGTTCGCTGTGGAACAGAATTTTCCAATATCTACTCCGTTAAAGCCGGTGTTCCCCAAGGCAGCGTCTTGGGTCCCATGCTTTACATCCTCTTTACTGCTGACATCCCTGTTCATCCCGATACTTTTCTTGCAACATTCGCTGACGACACCGCAATCTTATCATCCAACTCTGATCCCGAAATAGCATCCTTAAATCTCCAAAGTCACCTCACCTTGATTGAGCACTGGTGTAATAACTGGCGCATTAAAGTTAATGAAACTAAATGCCAACATATTACCTTCACACTCCGACGCAATTCCTGTCCACCAGTACTCTTTAATTCCATCCAGCTTCCTTATTCAGACACAGTCCGGTATCTTGGCTTTCATTTAGACCGAAGGCTAACTTGGAACCCGCATACTAGACTCAAAAGACAAGAACTCAACCGACGATACGGCCAACTATACCGACTACTAAGCAGAAAATCTAAACTTTCCATTGAAAACAAGCTACTGATCTACAAGACAATACTGAAACCTATTTGGACTTACGGACTAGAACTGTGGGGATCAGCAAAATTTTCTAACATCAAGCGCATCCAATCCTTCCAGTCTAAAGTCCTTCGAACAATAGTCGATGCTCCTTTCTATGTATCCAACAAAACCCTACATCATGACCTTAACATCCCATTTGTCCTAGACCTTATCCCAGAAAAATTCTCCAAATTTCACCAGAACCTTACTTACCACCCAAATCCTCTTGCACAATCACTATCAAGCATCTCCCATCCCTATAATCCTCCAAGAAGGTTGAAACGGCAGTGGCCTCGCGACCTTTTGTAGATTATATAAATTGGAGTTCTGGCAATGGCCAGATTCTTCACTCAAGACATGTGTGTATGTGGCTAAAGTGCTCTCGACCAATCTCCGCTGGCTTTAGTACCAGTGACGCGGTTGGAAGAGTAACGCAGGGTTCTCCTGGAGTTCCCTCGCCTGATTGTATATAGGTATGCATGTTATTTTTTTTTCCTTAGTTTTAATTTTCTTATTTTTTAGGTTATTTTATTTTATTGTCTATTGTATATACTTTTGATTATTATTTTGTTCTATTTATTTTATTTTTTTGTACATATGGTGTGAATGTCATCCTACCTCACTATAACCAATGTCCAACAGACAGATTGTTATAATACTCAATAAAGAAATTTAAAAAAAAAAAAATAATAACTATTATAATAATTTATTATTTTATTTATTATTATAATAATAACGAAGAGATTAACAATAAACGTTAATGAAGTTTTGTGTCATACGTTATATACCAAATCAAATGAAAAAGGAAAGATAAAAAATCGTTAGGATGTGCAGTAAAAAAATTATCAATTATAAGAATGAAGAACTATAAGGAAAATGAAGATCAATTCATGGACGAGATTTAACCGATACGTGTCCACAAAAGCGTTTAAAAAATAAGGCAAGGTAAAACAATTTGATACTAAATTTTATGTTGAGGTTCTGAATCCTGTTTTATGTACAAGTATTAAAAAAAATAAAAATATTATTTTGCTCGTAGCAAGTTTAATAATATTGGCATTATTTGAAATTTATGATAAAAAAATCTACCAATTTTCGAGAAACTAGTTTTTCAACTGCAGAACCATCCGAATCCTCTCGTTTCAAACCTTGCTTCCTCCTCGATCCCTGATAATCCTCCGAGGCGTCTGAAAAGAAGATGGCCTCGGGACCTTCTAATATAGAACTTTAATTTGAGTTCTACCAATGGGTAGTTTCTCTTCATGCTGTACATGTCATGTTACCAATGTCACATTTACTTATTGTATTTTCCATGTAATACAGTTGTAAATCTCAATAAAATAAAATTAAAAAAAAAAAGTTTTTCAGTAGAATAAACCAAATTGCAAATTTATCAAGATAAATAAAAACGAGGTATTATATCTTCTTACACTTTATATATATTTATATATCAAATAAGATATTATACATTATGTTTTTTTTTATCTGGATAAATTTGAAATTTCGTTCATTCTGCTAAAAAACTAGTTTCTCGAAAACTGATATAACGAATAACGAATATTGTGAACAGCGGACCAAACAAGGAAATGTTAATACATAAAAATAATTTCTTTCCAGTTATGCCGTTGTTGCGGTAACATATAAATGGTTTCGCCAGGCTTCTATCTTAACCCTATAGCGTTTAATAATAATTTCGAACAATTATTCTCACGCTAGACCTTTGAACAATACATTTTCGTGATCTTTCAGCCACTAGCGGATCCAGGATTTAATTTGGGGGGGAGGCTTCAGCCCGAAACCTTTTTTTTCATAAAAATAACGATAATTACTTTGGAAAAACAGAAAGAAACTAACTACCTATATGAAATGGTGTTTAAGTTATTCCTTAAGTACTTTTAAACGTAATTACACGAACAACAATACTTTAAGATGTATTTTTTAAATTTTTTTTCCCATAAAACATGGTTATATTTTTCCATTTTGGGGCTTCAGCCCGAAAGCCCCCCCCCCCCGTAGATCCGCCCGTGCTCTCAGCTAATATTAAAGAAGTTCTCAATGAATATTTAAGAATTTCTCTCACAAACTAGTTGGCTGAGAAACAATGTTCATTTTGAACGACGATACAAACAAGTTTACCTTTCTTATGCGCAATTTTATTATGCAAAATATATTATTAAATTAAGGTTGGAAGAGTTCGCGTCTCGCTGCCCGGAGGGGGGGGATCTGTTAACTCTGGCATTAATTCCCCGCCTTCACCCCCTGGCCCCCGAAAACCCCCGTATAACCTAAATGGCGAGGTAGGGGAGAACAAAAAAAAAGATTATTTTTTTTATTATTATTTGGAAAGCTATACTCAAATATACAAATCCAAAAGAAAAAATAACACTGTTTAGATTAGATGGTTAAAATGTTTAAGCACGGTACTATATATATGAAAATAGTCTCAGTTTGACTTACTGCAAGACCTACAAGACTCTTGCACAAGTCTTGCAAGGTCTGGTCTTGCAAAAAATTTTATGGTCTTGATCTCGCAAAAGTGCAAGACCAAGACCGATTTTGTGCAACACTAGTTTAAAGTGATAGTTTTGGTTTCATCTTTACAGACTCTTATCTTATTAGTGATATTTTGTTTAAAAGTTCAATTGTGTTGTTTTAGTAATAGATTTAGTTTATTAATAGGTAGTTTTTATTTAATAGTTATACATATTACTGTTTAAAGTGATAAGTTTGGTTTCATCTTCATAGACTTAAAATCGTGAGTATACTTTAATTCCTAGTTTATTTTATTTTTTTATTCAGTGGTAATGAAAGAAAAAGATGGAAATGAAGTTTGAAACTTGGTTATATGAAGATAGTGTCTACAGATCCAGGCTACTAGCTAACACAATTTTTATCTTGAAGTTAGTAGTTTCTAGTGTAGAATTGAAATTTGGTTTTCCTTTATAGTTATTGTTACTGTTATCATTAAAACATGAGTAAAGTTGATGGTATTTAAATAAAAGTAGTTTTCTTTTATGCCCTGAATAAGTGGTTTAATACTCATAATTGATTTTTACGAAATAGATTATTGTGCTGCAAAAGTTCTGAAATGAAATTATTATTTTTCTTATTATTGAAATTCTAAAATTGTTATTGCTTATTCAAGATGGTTCAACTATTATTTAAGGATCATCAACTATACTCGATTCAACTATGATTTAAGGATAATCAACTACACTCATATTTTTAATATTGAAAATAACAATAACTATAAAGAAAACCCAAAGTTCAATTTTATACTTGAAGCCACTGACTTCAAAATAAAAATTGTATCAGCTAATAGCCTCAAACTATAACAATTATCTTCTATAACCAAGTTTCAAACTTAATTTCTATCTTTTTCTTTCATGACCGTTGAATTACAAAGGAAAATCAATAAAATAAAGTAAAAAATTTAAAGATTAAGTCATTTTCGAAACCTATATGAGCCAAACCAACTCAGTAAGGTGTGATTTAAGAGGACTTTTCACAGAGAAAAATGAGTTCTGTTGATGAAGAACACATAATTAATTGTCATAATATTAGAGATAGTATTCTTGAGAGATTTATTGTATTTAGACTTAGGATAAATTCAATTAGTAAAACGAATTTCCCTCATATGTGTGTTTTTAACAGTGAGTCTGTAAATGCATATGTGCAGCATTTATAAATTTAAATTCCTTTGTAAATAAATAAATATTCTGTTTTATCTTTTATTTTTTAATATTCCTTTGTTGATTAAAAATGTTTTCTTTTTCAAGTTAAATTGGATAGTTCTTCAATCAATTGATAATTGATTATATTTTATCCTTACAGTTTCATGTTTCACTATTAGTTTTTTTACTAGGTTCATCCTGTGTGATGAAATTGAAAATATATTATAGCCAACAATCTCTAATTTCCCAAAAAAGTAATGAAAAATAAATAAAACAAGGGAAAGCTTAGATTCTGGACTAATGGAAAATTCAGGTGTGACGAACATTATTACAATTTATCATACTAATCCATTTCATTGATAACAGGTATATTGATATTGATAGGTAAATAGAAATTTTCAAATTATACAAAAACTAAGTCATACCACTCCGAAACAAATATTCTCCTACCACCTTTAACAGGTTTAAAAGTAAAATGAACAAATTTTTTTTTCTACTTTAAATGCAATATACAATATCTACATTATGTTAAGAGGTAAACCATTTCATAAAAAATATTTTAATATCAATGATCAGAAATGATTCTATTAATCAAGGATCAAATTTTGAACTATTTAAATTCTTAATAATAGTAGATTTATAATAGTTAATGTTGTCCAAAATCGATCTTGGTCGTGCACTTTGCGCAAGACCAAGAATAATGCTGCTAACTGTTGCAAGACAAAGATCAAGACTGGTAAAAAAAAATCCTTTTTATGAATAAAAAATAAGGTAAAATAATCACTAAAACTTGATAAATTCAGTTACCATATGAAAAGAATAGGTATAACCAATATCCTTTGGAATTTAACTCTCAATTTTTCATTCGGGCTTATTTAGGTTTGCTATTTCTGAAGATTGCAGTAATATGTAACTGGAAGACTGTTGTGAGACTTGCACAAGACGAAGACCAAGACTGAGTGTGCAAGAATAAAAACCATCTTGGGCTCCCATTTGGGCAACACTAGTTATGGTGTTCAGTCATAAGTAACAAAGTCAAAATAAATAAATTATATTTATTAAATTTGCATTATATAATTTATATTTATTAGATTTACATTAAATAATTTATATTTATTAAATTTGCATTAAATAATTTATATTTATTAGATTTACATTAAATAATTTATATTTATTAAATTTACATTAATTAATTTACATTTATTTAAATTTTTTTTTAAAGAAGAATATTTAGAAGAAAAATAAAAATAGTTTCATGGTTGCTGACTTAGAATTGAGTTTCTGGTTTTCCAATGAAAGTTAATCTTCAATCAGTTTTTGTTTAATGTTTTAATAATTATATAAATTTGTTTGTAAAATTTGCCAATGAGAGAATTAGATGAATAAAATGTAAATCGAAATAAGCCAAAGTTTATTGGAATATATTTTAAAAGAAGTTCAATAGAAAAAAAACAAATATTGTTCTTTGATTTTATTATTTATTTTCGTTTGAAACTAAACGGCCAATAATAACGCATACAAAACAATAAACGTGCTGAAATAAAACATCTGGAGAATATATTTTTCTTTCTAAAACGCTGATTACTTTGTAAAATATTTGAAGCAGTTCGGTAGAAAATGTACTTAAGCTGAAGAAAAGCGGTACTGGTGTAGGCGGGGGTAACAACCCCCGCTAACAAATTAACCATCCCACTAACTACAACCTCATATCCTACAACTCTTTAGCACCCCGTTTATATGGACTCCCAAAAATTCACAAACCTGGAAATCCCCTCCACCCGATCATCTCTAATATAAACGCCCCCCTCTGCTAAACTCAGCAAATTCCTTTTACCCTCTCTCAAAAAACTTAGCCACAATAATCCTTATGACATTAATAATTCATTTCACCTCAAAGAAGAGTTGTCTTTTCTCCATATTTCAGACAACTTTATCCTTGTTTCCCTAGACGCCGAAAGCTTATTTACCAACATCCTAATAAACAAAGGTCTCCATATTGCACAGAAAAACTGGACAATCATCGAACCTCACACCACCATCAACCTCTCCTCATACCTTGAATCTCTTGAGCTTTGTTGCAGATCCGGATACCTCACTTTCCAAGGAAAATTCTTTAACCATATTTCAGCCCTAGCCATGGGAAATTCTTTAGCACTGGATATTTCCAATATTGTTCTTAATGACCTTCTAGACTCCGTTATCCCTTCTTTCCAAAAGACATCATTTTCATTAAAAAATATTCCATTGGCAGAAATAATTTGAAAAATTGCAACTTTTGCGGCACAGAAAAAGCAGAATGCTCAAAAATGGTGCTTCACTGTTGAAAGATTCATCTAGCTTGCGATGAAGTCCATTTTCGGCAAAGTTGGATCTCTTTGCTTGGCCGCCATTTTTTTTTTCCGCAAGCTATGAGGTCTGTATTTTGACCCCGGCTCCATAATAAACCTCGTTTACTTCATCCAGACCAGTTGGCTTGCCAATTCCTTCGAACAAATCTTTCTCGCTGATAAAATGGTCTTCACCACAATAAACCTGCATCGTCCCTTTAATATCATCTAAACGACTCTAGCAGTTGACCCCCTTTTAGCAGCCTCTTGAAATAATCTGTTCCTCTGTCTACTATATATGCCTTTAGCTGTGTAATGGATACTGTCCTTGTTTGCTTTTCGGCACTTCGTTTCACGTTCGCTAAATGTATTTTTCCAATTTTTGGGTTCAATTTTACGTTTTCCCTCATTTTGAGACGAAATACTAACAATCGGTTCCAGTTCCCGAACTTTTTGCATCGCCCTTTCCATCTTTCTTTGTGCAGAGAAAATAATGCATTAAATATTAAAATTTCCTATTTTTTATGATATGATCCAACTTCCGCACAAAATAAGGAAATAAAAAATTTATTTGTGATATATGAGTTTTACTTAATAACTATTCATTATATGTAGTTCAGATTAAGTATATATTATTTTTGTTTATAAAACAGGTATTAATATGACTCATTTCCGGAGAATTATATAAAATTTAAATTACCTATAAGAATCAGTAAATATACAAAACAATGTGTTAAATAAAAAATTCAAGATATTCAGCAAAGTATTTTTGAATTAAGTTTTATTATTATACTTATATCATTTTTACAATAGAGGCCTTCTTAAATGACCTCCTTATAGAAAAAAAAAAATTGAATTAAAAATAAATTGTTTAATTTTTTGGACAATTAAATTATTTTAATATTTGTTCGTTAACACAATCAATATAATGTACCAAAAACGTTATTATATCACTATAACTAAGCCATTTATGAGTAATAAATGGTGTGCTAGAGGCCTGTAGGCACCTATACCAGTACCCCTTTTCTGCATTTTCTAGGGAAATGCTTCAAATATTTTAAAAGTAATCAGTGTTGTAGAAAGAGGAATATATTCTCCAGATGTTTTATTTCAGCACGTTTTGCGTTATTGTTGGCCATTTAATTACAATCGATGCTCGATTTTCAACTTGAAGATTTAGTTGTTAAAAAAATTGACTTAACTGGTATTTTTATTGCCTAAGCCAATTATTTTTTAAATATTTTATTATTCCCTAACTATCCAGCTTTAATAGAAGACCAACTGACGAAATTAAGCCAAATGGTGATTCTCTGTGACCAATAAAACTAACTAAAGTTAAAGTCTTCAATCTGCCATGTTTGGGGCAGTGCATTCACTTTTTTTTTTTGTGGAAACATTGGCTTTTTTAAAATAAATAGTTACAAGGAACACAATGATATGCAATTTATAGGGATGTGGGGGAGTCTGGGCCACAGACTAATGTTGTTTTATCAAATTAGTAAAAAATTGAGAAAATTACTATAAATGGTCCTTTAGCATGGAAATGAGTTTCTTAAGAGGAAACAACCCCATAGAATAACAATTGTAGAACATCAAATTTTGCATCCACAAAACATGGTAAGTTGGTTGACTGGTTTTCTACCATACCACTTAAATTATTGAATTTCAGTACTCATTCACTGCACAATTTAACGTTCTGTAATCTCTGAAAGAGTACATTATTCTCTGTGATGCATCATTTAGTAGTTATAGGTGAAAAAAGAAAACAATATCTGACATTTTTGGCTGTAATGGGTTTTTCCTTGGTGGCTCACTTAAGCATTTTTTTTTTCTTTACATGCCTTAACACACATATATAAGTTAAAAAAATAAAAACTTTACTCAATGAATTTCCAGTTTTGGATCCTGAAGTTACTGGCCTAATATTCTTCTTTAAATAAGGCGCCATTTTTTGTAAGCAGCAGCTCTGGAATGGAAACTCCATTTCACTTAAAATAACACACTTTAACAATTTACATTCAAACCTCCATCTGAAATGAGGTTGATTTTTGGGTCCTGGCCCCAGTGCTATTTTACTTCTGTCTGAGACTAGTGTGTAGGGTTTTATATTTCCCAATTTTATTTTTACCTAATATTTTTTATTTCTGGTTAAAGTTTAGAGATAAATAATAATGAGTCAGTCTATTAACTTACACTATGGTTTCTAATTTAGATAGTAAATAGTTCATATTGGTGTATAAACCATAACTATATACCTAAATAAAAACTTAAATACGCATACACACTCGTTTCTTCTCTTTTTTTTTTTTTAATCCACTAAAATCAAATGTTTTTATTTGTTGGGAAATCGATAATAAAGATAATAACGTTATAAGGGGGCTTGTGCTATATGAGTTCGGCTAGTTGGGATCGCCAGATCCATGAATGCCATTCTGAAATGACCGAGGACCTATACTTTTGTAAATAACAAGCATTTTTTGGGGAAATTATATACCTAAAATATAACAATGAATGTGATAAACTTGTAATCCACTTGTTAGACAACAGTTAAAGCTAAAAAACACCACTAAAATTCATTTAAACATGAAAGTAATTGATGGAATTGATATAGAAATAGCAGATGGGTTTTAATAATTTTTTTATTAATATTTTACATTAATTTATATATAATGAAATATATAAAATGAAATGTCCTTAGAGATAGGGTTGTGGGAACTCAAAAGTAACTTCTCTGCCTGTCAGTTTCTTATAAATTGATGTGAATGTGTCAATCTAGAACAAAAAAAAATTTATATATATACACGCACATATTTAATTAAAGTATCAGAAAACTTATACATTTAATGCTTATATCTTAGAACAGATTAATAAATATGTTGATATTTGCTATTGTAAAAGTTAAAAATAAAAAAAAAATTGAAATCAATAAATAAATTGTTATGTGATGGTAATAACTTGAAAAATAATTTGATTACATAGTTGTACAATAACACATACACATGGTGTCCATTAATTTTGGTAATTGAAATTACCAATTTTCTAGATTTTTTTTAAATTCTAAAGTAGCAACATTTTCACGACCATGCAAAAATGAACTAAAATTTGATGGGATTACCATTTAAGTACTTATGGTATCCACACACAACATACTTTTTTTTCAAGCTTAATAATAATTTAAAAGTTTACATTTAGTCAGGAAATTTCTTGGGAAACATGTGATTTTTGTTAAACACTATTAGTTTTCACAAATTATTATTTATAATTTTTTTTGTCACTCTCTAATACCTTCTTCAACTTTCGATATAAGATATTGTTTTTTCTAAAATCCCCACTTTCCAACGATACATTATACATATACCTTCTGACTATTAATTCCGGAATTTCAATTTCGACCTAAATTAACATTATTCCTCTTTTCTCCTTTATTCAATTATCAAATTTTTTCAAAAGTTAGTTTAGCCTTTTTTCATAACTCCTAACAATGAGAGATAGTTAATTATTTAAAATAAACCAAACTAAAGGTACTTTAGAGGAAGACATTTTGAATATCGGGCATTAAAGCCCTGTAAAGCGACAATAGGGAATGACCTAAATGACATTAAAGGTTACTTGATTATACATTGGTACACTGAGCTTACTCAAAATCATTAGAACCGTTTTTGAGAAAATTGTAAAAATGTGCTTAATCGATTTAAAGTGTAATCAAATTTAATCGATATAAAGAGTAACTTCCGGTTAGCCGATTTTGATGAGAAAGTTGCTATAACATCCTAGATATATAAAAACCTTAAATGCGTAATTTCAGTTTCGTACGACTTTTTGTTTTTGTGCTAGGCTGTTCACATACACACACACCATTTTGTGGGACTTACAATGAGAGATAGTTAATTATTTAAAATAAACTAAATTAAGGTACTTTAGAGGAAGACATTTTGAACATAGGGCATTTAAGCCATTTTAAGGGACATCAATGGGGATAAGATTTAAATGATATTAAAGATCATTTAATTATACATCCATACACCGAGTTTAATAAAAATCGTTGGAGTCGTTTTTGAGAAAATCTTAAAAATGCGTTTAATCAATTCTATAAAGTGGCACTTCGGATTAGCCGATCTTGAAGAAAAAGTTGCTATAACATCCCAGGCATATAGAAACCTTAACTTAAATACGTAATTTCAGTTTTGTACGACTTCATTAAAATTTTTTAAAGATTGCAGTACTTACACTTATTATATATTACATATACAGGTAAGTGAAAATAAAAATTACTAATGACATACCTTGTTTTCAATATTGACCTGTTGTAATCTGTCAAGATGAACCTTGATGATCTGTTTGCCATCAGTCCTTACACGGATTCTTTTACCAACAATTTCAGCTGGAAACACCATATCTTCCAGAATCTCATCATAAACAGATGTAAGAGTTCGACTAAACAATAAATTAATATTTTAAGTATGCATTGATACAAACACACATAGTATTTTAAGACACAATTTACTAAAATAATATTGATACAGAAATTAACCCTTCAACTGGTCCACTGAACTTTTTGACTATTAATGAAACTAATTGGTAGGGCGCAGATGTGAAAGGAAACAATATTTTATCAATATTCGACATTATCCATTTACTTATAGATTCCCAGAAAGCCTATGACAACATTATCAGACAGGAACTGAATAAGGCTTTCTTTGCTTTAAATAAGAATAACATCTCAACTTATCTGTCTGATAGAAGTCACTAGAGAAGAAATACAATGCAATGTTTAAGTTAAGAGAGTGACACTTGAAGTTTTCAGTGAAGTGAAGTTTTCACTCATATAAAGGGTTAAGGCAATGTTACTGTCTTGTATGCTTACTATTTAATTTGGCCTAGGAGTATACAGTAAGAAAATAGAAAATCCAGGAAGGAGGGATAATATTTAACAAATCTGGCTTTTGAAGATGATTTGGATATCATCGGAAAGATATTTATGGATATGAGTGAGACATTTCTTGGACTTGAACGAGTTAAATGCGGAAAAAAACAAACAAATAATTGGTTGCAGGAACTCATGGAGCTATCCAAAGTTGTCTCTATTTAGAAATTGACAATATCATCTTTGAGAGAGTTGAGAATTGCTTTACCTATGCCCCCAGGTAAATTCTGATAATAAAAAACAGCAGATATTCAGAGAAGACTGTTGTTTCATAACAAATATTGTTAATGCCTCCCTAAAGCATTTAAAATATACAACAATCTTTAGATCCAAGAAGGTTAGAATCTATAAGATCCTTATAAGGCCTGTGCTAACCTGTGACTCAGAATGCAGAACATTAACAAAAGTACAATACCTTCTTTAAATACCATATCTTAAGAAAAATATTTGATACCTTGCATAATAATGGAATGTGGAGGATCCGAACCAACGATAAAAGCAACAGTACAAAAACCCGTAATAAATTCAAGATGAAGTTTTTTCTTTCTTTCAAATTTCATATGTTAATGAAGATGTCATTTATTTTCAAAGAAGTAAAAACAAAGGTTCCAATATATTAAAAATTAAACAAGTAATAACAAAAAATCAATACAGCAATAACAAGCAGGGTAGTTGATATTAATAGATATTTATATTACCTCCTTGGCCTTTTTTGTTTACTCTGAGTTCTCGATTTCCTAGTAGGTTTTGGAAGGATTTTCCTATCTCCAACGAACACAACGTGTTTTCCAGAAAACTTTTTCTCCAGTTCTCTGACAAGCCTAATCTGGATTTTTTGGAAATTCTTCAATTGAGGCATTGGAACATAGATAATGATAGACTGAAAAACAAATTTTAAGAAATCAGTTAAATCATTATATTAATAAGCTTCTTTTTTTAAAATTAAGCTTAAAAAAAGTATAAATATATAATAGGAGAAAATTATACTAATAAAAACTTGAACCACACAACATATGATGAGTCATAGTTTCAAGTACAAAAAAACGGTAGTTTCTTGATTAAGGTGATCTGGCAAGAATTAATCTTCCTCTAAATTTTTCTGCTTATGACATTAGAAGATCAAATACAATTGATCATAATAAAGAACATAATAGAGGCAAAGACATTGTATGATAGGTAAGTGCAGGGGTCTTCCAAACTTGTTGGCCTGCGGGCCATGGCTAGTGATGAAAAACAAATAATTGGATTCTATAAATAACACTTAAACTGTGATATGAGCTTTTTAAGATAAAAAAAAATGCAATAAATATTGCAGCAACCTCGTGGGTGAGTAATTAGCTAAGTTTCATATCTTCAAAGGGTTTTCATAATATTAACATGTATTCAAAAAAACTTATGCGGGCCGGATTGAATGTATTCAAATGGATTTGTAGTTTGGAGACGCCTGGGTGAGTGGTTTGTACCAGGCTACTTACTGCTCAGCAATCGATCAATAATTTCTCAAGTTTACAGGCAAAAATAAATAATGACCGTTATTTATTAAATTACTCCATTTAAGTAATAAATATGATCAGGGTGTCCAGTGATTCTCCTCCAAAAAATTCCAGTACATTTTCCGGTTTTTGTAGTTCTTTCTCCAGGAATACCTCTGTTTTGCATGAGACGTTTGTTTCAAAAGAGGTTACATCGATTTATTGATATATATATATATATATTTATCTTTTTCACAAGTTTTTAGTGTTTATTTTTATAAAATTAGATATATGTGAACCACAACCGTTAAGATCATCAAAAAATTCTATTTCCTATCAAAAGTGGTTCTATACACCCTCTTTTGTTAAGTTCTGAAGCCTTTTTGAAAATGGCTGTAATCGGTTTTGAAAACAAACACCTGAATTAAACAAAAATGAGTACAGCTGAATGCTTACAGTATAATGAAAGCTCCTATCGCAACTTATACTCATATTACACTTTTAATTTTATTTTATGAAAAGTATATTTGAGTACTAGTCTGCACATATATATGGGATATTCTGGAAACGCCTAATACATAAATTTATTATTTTTTTAAAGGAAGTCCCTTTATATCAAATAGGTTTTGAATTTAAATAAAGATTTTTTTTTTTTATCCGTCCCCTGTCAGGGAGGGCAAGAGATTAATGACAGAGTTTGAAGCCCTTAAGGCACCAGGACGGGAACTTGTAATTATTTTATCTTGTAAACACCTGTTTATCATGTTGCCGGACAGCGCGTATAGCACGTGTGTTAGCCCGCTTGACCACTTCGCCCCTTATTTGAGAGGTGTGTTTTGACACAAACCATTTTTCACTTTTCAAACACTTTGCGCATTTCTATGGCCTCTCTAAATTAGAATATCAAGTAAGAAATTTGTAAAATGATTTAAAAATTATATTTAAAACCTTAGGAAAGTATTTATCTAAAGGTAAGCATTTATATGTATTAATCAGGAAAATGGGGTATCTGTAGTATAGTTTGAGGGTCATTAGGAAAAACAAAAAAAGATAGCTTAATGATTTCAGCTTCTCATAAGTCCTCTTTTAATGGTCTCTACAATTACAAACTCTGTTTTGATTTTAAATAATTTTATCTAATTTGCAATAGAGCAATCGTAAATTACTTAAATAAAATATTTTTGTAGTTATTGCTTTCTATTGAACAAAAAACATGACTCACTTAAAAACTCGCGGAATAATTTTGAGCAGGAAAATCTTGAATTTCCCAAATGTTTATATTAACTTTTCTTGTAGATCTTGATGTCTGTCATCAGCTGTTTAAATATCGCTCTCTACTTACGAGACACCCTGTATAGAAACTAATTATAAGGTGCAGCTGATGAATTTGTGAACTTTGAAAATTGTAAACGCCGTCAAGGTAATCATAATAGGGTAAGTACCATTATTAGAGGAAATATACAGGAAGAGAATAAAGAATAATATTTAATGCATCTTAAGACTATATAAGTAAAACATAATAAATCTAGGCTTATATACATATTTATTAACATTTTTTATCTAATGAACCCATCGTTTCTCCACTTTGAAATTTGACAAACCTTATGCCACCATATGCTAGAATAAGATAATTTATTAGTAAAAATCGAAAGTTTTTTTTTTTTTCAAAATTCAAAAATAAAGGTTTTGGTTATCTTTACAAAACATTATAATTTTATAATACAGTCAAGTCATTAATCAAAAGAAAGATTAGAAACAACTGAAAAAGATGACATGGGTTTCAGCTTTCTAGGTCAAATAGATCTTCAGAAATAGCAACAAAACTATTTAAAAAAACCCATATTTTTTTTAGGATTTTTACTATTTTCAAAATTTATAACTCAAAAATCTAAAATTTTGTATTTTTCTTTATATTAATGCATTCAACAAATAACAACAAAATTATAAAATCCAAGATCCAATGGGTCAGGCCCTGGTTTATTTGGTATGGAATGACTCTATATTACAATTTGGCAATAAGGCGTGGTATACAGTATAATTTTTAAGGAAATTAAAAATTAGTTTAAACTGCGGTTTCACTCAGTATATACTATGTTAATAAAAAATAATAAAATGTGAACTATATAATCATGTAAATTACAGTTATACAATTTGAGAAAAGAGTTGTACAATTAAATGAAGTTGTATAATTTGTGAAATGGGGGTTGGTCCACTGTTAGGCGAACATAGGGTACCTGCCTAGTTATATTTGATATAATTTCACTTAAAGCAAAAAGTGATGCAAACCATGAAATAGCTGTTGTTTGTAATAGATAATATAATTTCAAAGTGAACTTATTTCTGTAACATTTTTGATGGTTTTGTATTATAATTACTCGATGATTATATAAATTCTTTTACATCATTGTATTCGACATCAATTAATTAAATATTTCTTGAGATCGATATGAAAATATATCTATTTACACAACTTTATAACCTTATTTACTATTTCTCAAATATAAACCACTTTTTCGGTTCTCAGAAGTGATGGGTTTAGACGAGTAAGGTATCAATAGAAAGAGAATATCATGTAGAATGCATAATTAATTTGATTCTTAATTTTATATCAGGAGTTAAATAAAAGTGGGAAGTTTTAAACAATAAAAATTGTCAAAAAGGGAGGTGTAAAAAAAAAATATGATGGTGCCGTCTCAACGAATCGAGACGTTACAAATGAATTTATAATTCGCGAATAACTCGAAAAGTACACGATTTTTGGTACATTATACAAAGAGTATTTGAAAGCTTACTAAATTCCCTACAAAAAGTAAAAAAAAATTCCCGATACAAATATCAGGTTTGTATGGAGTATTCGCACGGTTCAGCTAGCAGATCATTACATTTGCAAGAATTAATAGTTTTGGAAATCCATGTCCTGACCTGCCATCCAATACCTGTTTTCCCGATAGGCTCCTATTGAGGTAGATGGTATTTCATGGAAAAACGAATAACATCTATGACTTTGAAGGAAAAATACAGCCACAATGTGACTGTTCAAAAGCTGTTTAATAATCAATAAAAATATTTATTCTAAAAGTAATTTTTTTTTTTTAAATTCCAGATTTTTCCGGTAGCTGGATACCCTGATAATTAATTGAACGATGGAATAATATATTAATGTGCTTAACAATGTGAACTAGTTAAGGATGGCCTACAATGCTGTAGGACACCACTAAGCATTAAAATCAGTTTTTATTAGTTCAAGGCTTTTATTAATTGTTTTCCCCATCCATTTACCTTAGGGCAACAAGGCCATAAAACCAAGCCTACTTAATGAATAATAATAAATTAAATTAAAAAAAAAGAATATTATTTATTCCGAATAAATTAACTACAAATAAGATCAAGTCATTGAAAAAGATGTTAAAACATGAAGAATGAATGATTTACTACTTACTAAATAAAGCTTAATTTTTTTCCTTTAGTATTAACTAGCCTCAAAAAATAAGCTATACTTTAAAAGATAAAATTTATAAGTTGAAACTTACTTTCTTTCCAGCCAAATCTAGTTCCTTTGCTTTAGTGATATGAAGTTCTCTTAATTGAGCCTTCAAATCACTATTCATCTCCAAGTCTAAGAGTGCTTGAGCAATAGATGCCTCAAAAGCATCAGGCTCAGCTCCTCCGGCCTTCTGGATTTTTGAATTGACCACCATCTAATTAATAAAAAAATTATCTTTTATTATTCTTAACTTCCAAATTGGCTTGGGGAGTCAAACATATCTATTTTAACAATTAAAAAAATGCTTAACAGATGGCAAAGTGGGGATATAATCTCATACAACAGACAAACCTAACGGCTTGTATTGTTAATAATTAAGGAATAAAAAATAAATAAATAATATTGATAAATTAAATACAATAAAAAATAATAGAATAGTAGTGATAGATTAAATACAACCAAAAATAATAGAATAGTAGTAATAGATTTATTTCTTTTTAATATTAAAAACAGGTGATCAAAAATAATTTTAAAAATGAGATAAAGAATAATAATAGTTATTAAAATATCAATATTAATTGATTTATAAACAAAATAAATAAACATTCATTTATATATAGTTTGTTTAATTTCTTATTTGTATTGTATATAATTGTAGTATTATGTAAATAGTCTCACTAGTTTGATTTAGTATATATAATTTGTTTACTTAAAAAGAATTAAGATATATACATATGTATGTGTGAGTTTACATAAAATAATTCATACCAGAAAATTTAGCATGTGTACACAGAATGAAATTTGGAGTGCCTATAATAAAAGCTACCTACTACCTACATCTTTAACCACACCAAGGTGGCTTTTCCCTCTTCAAGGTCATTATCAACGATACCCACATATCAAAACTGCCAGTTTAGACAACTTCGATCTCGTTTTTTACTATTTCTATGTACTTAACTAAAAATAATACATATATATATATATATATATATATATATATATATATATATATATATATATATTAAGATGGGGTGCCCACACCTATTTTTTTTTTTTTTTTTATTGCTCATTAGAACATGACCAAAGAAATTTTTTTAATTTAATTTGAAATAAACCTGTAAGATAAAATATCTAAAGATAAAGAGCTAAATTAATAGCTACAATTTAGTAAAAATTAACAGCAAACTTAAACTTAAGTTCAATTGAAGTATTATTACTTAAAATTGAATGTAATACGTTGTATATCTGTTCAAATGAGAGATCTTTTTTCCACAATTTGAAATTCCAAGTCTATCGAACATGGTTAGGGTTATGTTACTTCTAATAACAATCTTTGGGCACAATTTTTTTAATTAGCTTATAAAAGCTGTACAATTGAAAAAGTCAAAATATTCAGAAAAAGCAATGCCAACTTATTATTAAAGATTATCGATACTCAAATCAAACATTGTTTAAGGCATTTTTACCATGTCATTAAATAGAGCAAGCAAGTTATTTCTGTTTTAAACTTATAACTTGGAAATAAAAAAATGGGTTGGCACAACAAAATGAAAAATTAATTTATACAGTTCAATCTAAGAAACTGACCTAGGCTAGACCATACAAATCATCATCATCTGTTGCTTCAAAATAATTTTAAACCACTTAGTATAATTATATATGTTATTAAGAGGAACCTTTCCATCATTTTCTTCTTAATTAAGTAAAAATAAAATATTTGTTAGCAACAGATGAAAATAATAAAATAAAAACACAGTTATTATGAAATGCAACATGATTACTAAAAACAAAATTTGCAGGAACTATAGTTTAAATCACTTTAAGCTGAAACCTGTAAGATGATCTAGAGCTAAGTTATTATTATTCTAGCATCATGCACAGGTAAATTTGTTATGATGTAACATAAACATACCATATTTGACTTTGAAAAAAAAAACTTTATGTATCAAATGATGGGAAAACCACTAAGGTTCAAAATTAAACATTAATAAATTAATAGATAAAACTATAAACCATGACCTCAAATAGCCTAGATGCATAATTTTCTAGAATCTTTAATAACCAAAAAGGCAGTTTATCGACAATATTTCAGAAACATTACACAAACAGAATCATAAACCCACGGAATACTGATTTGACATATAAATAAATTTGCGAATTTCATAAAGAGAATATGATGCTTCAGAGAAGCTAAGTAATCATCAAAAAAAAAAAAAAAAAAATCTTACACCAATAATAAACAAACAAAACCGTTGAAAACAAGTTTCATTGAGATAGGATTAAGTATTAAGGCAGAATTTCAAAACAGAACTAATGTAACATTTGATTGTTGATATGTACCTGAAGAGAAAGGAAGTTACCAGAGCTGACAAATTTGGTAAATTTTTGAAATTTCCTTTCTAATAGTAAATCGAACCTTACTTTTAAACTAGAATAGACTCAAAACTAATGTTCAGAATTTAAAAATCTTTATAAAAAGTAACCTCGTCAAGTTTACACAACCGAACAAACCGCCACCATGTGGCTACTACACAGTAATCCAAGTTTATCCAGAAAATCATTCATAAGAAAAATATAAAATTCCGATGGCATAAAACTATTTAACACTATATTTAATTTCTAAAAGTCCCGAATAGGCTACAACAAATAAGGAAAACAATATGAGAGTACAAACCTGGAACGATGCCACTACACGAAAGGACAACCAAGGTACTGAGATTGGTAAAGTAACAACAAAGAGGTTGTCAAGTATCTCTAAATTCATACCTCTTTGCATTAATCCAACTATTTCAAGAAAACATAATGAAAACGTTAACAATTAATTAGTGGTTTCAAAATATTACTCATTACTTTTTCATATACCATATAATTTTACTTCTTCCTACAGTTGACTTAAACAAAAATCCTAATTAGTAAGTTAACTTAGAATTACTTATCATTCGCTATTTCTTCTTGAATGATTATATCATGTATTTGGGCATGCATTCTACTCAACAACTTGGCAAGGCGCTATCCAAGTACTGATTATTATATTATAAAGAAAAAAGAGAAAACTTTTTATAGCTAAGAAAGCCAGATTATTTCGACCTTTTTTTGTTATTTCGCCTAAAGTTCCTAAACGGTGCAACAAAGCGAAAAACCTTTTCTTTCATAAATTAAATAAAGTTAAATTATAAGCCGAACGAGTACCTAAACTTAAAAATTTGGGTAAGTAAGAGAAAAACTCACAGGATAGAAGTTATAGAGCATCGAATTCCGCGTCCACTGAGTACTAACAGTTTTAATATAGATCAATTCTATTTCTCGGATCGGGATTCGTTATTTCTACATGATTTTTTTTTTTTTTTATGTCTCATTATTATGTTTTTTACATATCTTAACCCTTATATACAGGTTAAAAAAATAAAAACTTTTTCCACATTTTACGCAATGAATTTTCCGTTACGATCCTCAAGTTACTGGTCTAATATTCTTTTCACCAGACGCCATTTTTATAGATAGCAAGATCCGATTGGCAGACTGATTTTTAAATATAAATGTTATAAACATTTTTTAAAGTTGTATTCCAATAATATCGATTTTTTCTCATAGACTCTCGGACTAAATGAATAAAACTGCTTCCTTCAGCAAATCGTTCTTCATTTGTGCTATCTCCTTTTGAAACTCTCTATTTAACTGCATACGTCAATCCTCGTCCAGAAATTCCTGAAACAACTCCTGACCCATCACCTATTCCATATTTAAACTTCCGCAAATATGTTAAATTTACTTGCGACTGTGCACTGAATAATTCAATTAACTACACAATTGCAATAACAGTAAATTATTCATAATATTTTATTCATATAAGCCAGACTAATGTTCTTAATTATGTATTTCTGTTATTATTCTTAGGGGACTGTAGCCACAAAGCAAAATTATTGTTTATTTATTCATTCATTTCTCTTTTCCTTTCAGTGTCCATTCCGTGGTCTGGGTGGTCCCGGTTTTCTTTTTCCTGTTGTGGCTGTTCCTCTGTTCACATATCCGGGTTCTCTCCCCCTTTCGGTGCGGCGCTGAAGCGGCTACATCCAGCTTCCTCTACCTCCATCTTATTTTATTCTACTCTGGCGCTAGGATCTACCATTTTCTAGAAACACTCTAGGAACGACCGTTCTTTAGGTAACCCGTTCCTTTACCAGTTTCCTTCGCTATTTGAACCTTAAGAATGTTTGACAAAAATACCATCCTGCACTCATCATTTCGCATATATTCTCAGTGATGCGATTATACTTTGGCTGTAGTACTCCGGCATACTGCCCACCCGTCTGTCGCGGCGACCGTTGCTCTCTGAACATCTGAAAAATATCTTCTTTTAGGGTCCACCTGCCTCCCCCAAACGCCTTCTTCAGCCTCTCCTTGATTACCGGCCATGGTGTCTCCTCGTCTGCTTGTATCTGGTTCAGGATGTTTCTCCTCACCTTACATACTAGGGTTGCCTTCAATGCTTCAGCGTCTCCCAGGTTAACCAAGTTTTCTGAAACTTTCGCCTCTATTCTGGACATGAAATGGTCATCACCTTAAAAAAAAAATATCGAGCTCTCCTACATCTCCACTGAAGCGTCTTACGGCCGAAATCGGCCTCCTTAAACCCTGAGTGGGCGCTACTCTTACTTTCATCCATTTTAAAGCATTAGCATGCGCTTCCGCCAATATGTCCCTCGGTAATGGAGGGATTTCTTGAATCTGGGGGATTACTTGAATCTTCGGATTTTCGGGAACTTAAAGGACTTCCGGTGCGTTCGGTACTACCGAGTTAGGAATGCCATCTGTCACTATCTCAACTCTTCTTCACTGCCGGCGAAAGAGAAAAGCTACAGAGGCAGTACTCCTATGCTGTGGAGTGCGGGTACCGGCGGGGTGTCGTACCTAACCCGAAGGTCTCTACCGACCTCCAACCTAGTCTCAACCCCCCCCCCCCCCGGACAGAACACAGAGATGCAACCACACAACCGTTGCTTAGAGGCCAAATCCTACTATACAGCTTTCCACCTCTTGTCAGCACAGTAAAACTAGATGGCTGGCCGGAACTTTTTCACGACCAGTTGAACACTGGTGTCGTACAGCGAGCAGTCGCAAATACACGACCACTACGACCGCCACAGCCAAGCAGTGCAATCGGGGATCGAGCTTTGGGGCTCTACTAAACCATCAAATTCCTCTCGTATCCAATCCCTACAATCCAAAATCCTTAATACTCCCTACTTTGTCACAAATAAAATCATCCATAATGACCTTAATGTAACATATGTTTCCGATTTAGCTCAATCCAGATACCTGTCCTTTCATAATAAACTTCTGAACCATCCGAACCCTCTCGTTTCCAACCTTGCTTCCTCTTCTATTCCTGATAACTCTGCGAGGCGTCTGAAAAGAAGATGGCCTCGGGAACTTCTAATATAGAAATATAATTGGAGTGCTACCAATGGGTAGTTTCTCTTCATGTTGTACATGTCATATTACTTGGTCATATTCACTTGTATTTATTATTAATTACAGTTGTAAATTTCGTTAAAAAAAATTATTTCTTAATGAATATATTTAAAGATATAAAAACTTTTCTGAAATAGATAGGATAGTCGTGTGAGTGGACACATCAATTTTTTTTTTAAATTTAAATATTTGTTTACATTATTTATTTTTAGCTGAAAAGCTCTAAAAATGTAGCAATGCTGTGAAGGCTATCTCCTCTTCCCCTCCTCTTTGTGTTTTATCTAAACAAATACGATCTATATTTAAGTGTAATTTTTTGTTGTTGATATTTTCAAGTATATATAATAAGTAAAACAAAAAATAAATAAATAAAAATCCTAACAATTATACAAACATATACATTTTATACATTCAATGTTATACTAGTTCGTTTCACAATAAATGTGTTGAATTTTAACACATAATAAAATCTCCCGCCATTTCTTTTTTTTTTTTTTTTGGTCCATCACCCCCAAATCAAAATCGAAAGTCTGCGCCTATGCTCTTGAAGTCAAGCCAGTCAAGTTTTTCATCGATTCGTCAGTGAAATATTGTAGCCTTTTATAATTTCTACTGAGGCTTGAGCCCACTCTGTTAGATTAGGGTATAATAAGTAGCTAACCTCCGCATCTAAATTAAGAGTTCGGTTAATCGGGGGATTGTACCTTAAAAAGGGTAGATCTTTTTTATCTAGTATGGATACCTCTAAGGTAGTGATGGAGTGAAGTCCAGAGACTGAGAAACGGTATCTTTTTATTCATTGATGTTTAATCTTACTATCACATAAAAAAATCAAACATTATTAATGTTGCTGGGTGTCTTAATTGAACATCAAATCTACCCTTAGATGAACAAAAACGGCCGCATTGATTTGTTTTGATATCGTCTACATCTCCCCATCCTGTAATAAACAAACAAATGTAACTAGAAACGAAATGTCCAAATCAAATACTGACTTCGATCATTCTACGTCATGAGAAAACGCCTAATAGCATGAAAATGAACTTGAGTAATTACCTATAATATAATTTTGATTGAACTCTTTTTGAGTTCTTTTTTAAGTAAATGACTGAATTATTGGAAGATCAGTGAAAATCTTATTACCAACTTCATAAAATATTGGGAGGGAGGGGGGGGGGGTTCTAGAGGCAGAAAGTGCTTTGCCCCAACTAGTGCAGGCGCCTATGTACATATGTGTTACCTAGAAGAAGAGCAGGCCATCTGTTCTCGCCCTGTTCTGTTTTGTTATAGATCGATAGATAGGTAGCAAAATAAACTTTATTCTGGAACAAAGTCCCCTCAAAATAACAATAATGAACAAATACAAACAAATAAAATAAAAAATGCATATCTGGCCAAAAACTAACTTAATAAAAATTCTATCAATATATAGTAATTTTATTAATATTATGTAAAAAACTGTAATGGAATATATATATACATTATATATATTCCATTACATATTTAAGATCTACAAAGCTCCGCAAGATCTACAAAAAAGTTAATGTGGCCCATTGACATACATTCCAGGAGGAAAGTAGGAAATTTAAAATATGAATTTTTTTAAGTGATTCACGTTTTTCATTTAACATGAAGCTTCTTCTTTGTCTTCCTCATTAGTGTCTTTCAGCGTGGAGGGGCCTCGACCCATTTATCACGGACCTTCGCCAGGTCCCGCATATAACCTAACTGCTCGCCTCTTTGTCCCAGCTTGGTAATTTCGTCAATATAAGTTGTACGAAGACGTCTTCTTGGCGAAGACGTCTTTCTCCCATCTTCTCTGGGTCTTGCCTCAAGAAATTTTCTTGGTTCACTGTCCTTGTCCATATCTTCAGCGCTAATCGGAATAACGTTTAAGAAAGAAAGAAGATATCTATATGGCACCTTCATTGACCTCAAAAAAGCTTTCGATTCAATTAATCACGGATTCCTTTGGAGAAAGCTTATTCCCTTAGGAGTAGGAGGAAAAATCATCAAAATTATAAAAACGCTATACGATAATGACTCAATCCAAATTTCAGTTAATGGACCACTTTTGGCTGATATTGACATCACCTTAGGACTTTTACAAGGTGAAAGTCTGAGCCCAACCTTGTTTTTGTTATTTATCTCCGACATAGTTAAATACTTTCTTGACAAAAGAGCAGCAGGGGTAAGCATAGATGCCTCACACGACTTAACAATGCCCCCTCTTGCTGATGATATTATCCTCTTAAGTAATAGTTGCAATGGAGCACAAAAGAATATCAAAGTATTACTAGAATATTGCAGTAACAATTCTCTTACAATAAATTTAGACAAATCTAAAACTCTTGTTTTCCACAAATCTTCACTGCTTAAACAGCTACGTTGTATTGGCATGATAAGATATTGGAGTATACAAAAAGGTATACTTATTTGGGAGTTCCCTTCACAACGTCATGAAAATTTAAACAAGCATGTGAACATTTTACTCAGAAGTCATCAGTGGCATCTGCGAAAGACATACTAAAAAAAGCAAAAAGTGACTCCTGGGAAAGTAAAAAAGTGTTATTTGACTCCATAGTTTAATCAATATTGCTGTATGCTTCGGAAGTATGGAGCCCCAATTATCTTGAGGCAATCAAAACGGTCTAACTTAAATTTTTAAAGCAACTGTTTGGTTGGCCCAGAAATGCACCAAACCACATAGTTCGCCTCGAAACACGAAGAGAACTATTAAGCACGATAGTGATACAAAAGATGACAAGTCTATGGACCAAGCTCGAGTTCATGCCAGAAGAGCGACTCCCAAAACTCTGTTTTAGTAGACTTAAATCATTAGGCAAGGACAAGTCTGACATAGAATTCAATTGGGGGTCTAAATTTATAGCAATAGCCGAGCTTAATTTGCAGAAGAGCTTCACCTCACAAACGGACTTCTTTGATACAAATACGACATCCTGGAAAAAGCACACAATCATTATTTCTTAGCAGACTTACAAAGAACTTTAAACTGAACTAACTAACCTTTATACAGAATGCTATGCAGTTACAATGCTCCCGATCTCGAAACGTACCTTACATTCAAAGTCTATATAAATAAATTGAAATGTGTTAGTCAATTAGGAGTTGCAAACCCAGAACATACCACAATCTATGCAAAAAACACACCTTTTTTGATTGAGTCACAAGAAACTTGTATATCATGCAGTCAATTTATCGACAATAGTCTACATCACATTCTCCTTCACTGCCCAGAATACAATGACTATAGATAAAAATTCCTCCATAACTTCATCTCAGAATCTTCTGACAACCACAACATCGAAACCATATTGAATATCGATTGTATAGATAAGTTAAACAAAGTTTACTATTATATTATGGGAGTACACAAAGTGCATACACAAAATTGTTGATCATAGCCCATGTTCTATAAAGTGTTTGTTTTTAGTTTATCTTAAAAGTAATATTTTGTTTACATATATATATATATAAATATTTTCATTTTTTTATGGTTTCTACTATAGTAACGGGTTCATATAAACATTATTATGCAGTAATCGTTTTTTGTTTTTAATTTTTATTGTTATTCATGTTTTGTAAAACCCATATAACCCAAAGTAAGTAACTTGTAAAACCATATTATTCTACATAGCCAAACTGGGCTCTACTTTGTATGGGGAACCCCCCAGAAACAAAATAAAATTTCTATCTATCTGTCCTCGTCCATCCTCATAACCATTTGAGCGTTTTCGTTTCCACGGTTTCCAGCATTGGTGGCACCTTAAAATTTTCTCTAATCCGTTCGTTTCGGATGAAATTTCTTCTAGTTTGGCCAGCTACTCTTCTAAGATCTTTCATTTCGGCAGCGGTAAGTCTACTCTTGTGCCTATCTAGAAGAACCTAGCTCTCACTGCCGTACAGTAGGGTTGGAAGGTAGAGTATGTTGTGTTTATGAGTCTTAATTATATTTTTCTCCCATCGTTTCCGACGACCGTGTTGCAGATCTGGTAATAGATGCCATTCGCTTTTTGGATCCTGTTGGAAATCTCTTGGTCTCTTTTTCCATTTCTTCCAACAACTGTTCCAACCTATATATATTCCTCTACCAATTCTTACCCCTACAGTTTATATTATATTGAATAGGAAGCGAAAACTAAAAAATATTCGATTTAATTATTTAAACATTGATCCTTAATTAACTAGACAAAATTTATTTCAAACGAAAGTAAAGATTGTCATTATTAAAACCATTGAAAAAGGATTACTGAGCGGAAGAACTCAGCTAAAATTCGTTTAAAAAAATAAATAAATTATTAGAGATTTATTTTATCATCCTCAAACTGTACTACATTTTTAGAAAAACTTTCTCGTTTAATATACTTAAAGTCCATAAAAATTAAGTTGGGATTTATTAGGAAATTTACCTCATGATGTGTAAAGAAATGATGTGATTTCTTGTCCAGTCACCTAAAAGTACCCGTATTCTCTGTAAAAAAATACTACAATGAACTGTTGCAAAGCTTTTATAATGCCCAGTGGAGGCTGAGCAAAGGCACTATAACCACAGACGTGCCGTTACCACAGGCGGATCTATGGGGGGGGGGGCTTTCGGGCTGAAGCCTCCCCCAAAATGGAAAAATATAACCATGTTTTATGTGAAAAAAATTTTAAAAATACCTCTTAAAGTATTATTGTTCGTGTAATTACATTTAAAAGTACTTAAGGAATAACTTAAACACCATTTCATATAGGTAGTTAGTTTATTTCTGTTTTTCCAAAGTAATTATCGTTATTTTTATGAAAATAAAAAGGTTTCGGGCTGAAGCCCCCCCCCAAAATAAATCCTGGATCCGCTAGTGGCCGTTACTAACCGTTGCTGACTGTTCAACAAGAACTTAAGAGACATTCACATTTGAAGTCGAACTAAACGTTGAAGATCATAAGGTAAAACAAAATTTGATATGGTCCAGTAATAGGCACAACGCTCGAATCATATTAGGCATAGGTTTTATTTTTTCTGATAAAATTGTTATTAACATCGCCAAAATGTCTTAGCACTTTTGTGATCAGCATCTCAACAAAATCTCTCTTTACAATAATGACCCTTTGTTAGCCAATATGTCTATCACAGATTTTCAAATCCGTTCCAATGAAGGGATAATCTTCACAGAAATCCAAAGAAACCCTCTCTCATTTATTTTCTTGAGAATATTAAAGGCACAATACATTAGGACAAAGACAATTACATTTAGTAAAGCCAATTACAATCAACAAGTAACATCAGTAATTGCCACGTAGGTCTCACATTTGAAAGACCATCGAACGTAGAATGTTTATGTAGTTGTAAACATTAGTGGAATATACTAATGTACTTAAGATGGTGTTACCACACTCCTCTTGTGACGTCTGACGCCTTCAGTAATCAGTGCTGCAGCCAGCTTTTCTGCTTCTTGTCTCTTTGGAAATCGATCATCCAGGCTCGATACAAAATAAAGATTCAGTTGTTTTAAAAAACAGATAATATTAAAAAAGACAGTTTAGAGTGATCGGAAACATTTCAGTTTACTTGCTAACGTGAAAAATGTGCAATTTTTACCTAGCGGTGTAACAATTTTCTGTGCCCCCGCTGTATTATATTATCTGTGCTGGAGTTGCAACTCTTTTAAGTTTTTGTTAATTGGCAAGCATAATTTTATTTTTGTATTTTTCATTTATAAAACTTTTTATAGACATGTGGAGCAACCAGGGCAGTTATGACACCCTCTCTTCAGAAAAAAATAAATCTTACAAAATTATTTTGGCTCGTAAAGTGTTTAAAAAAAAGAGATTTTAGAACGAAATGATTTTTTTCGCAATAGGTAATTGTTTGGTTTTAACATCAAACAGCCATACGATGTTATATTGTTCAAATTTTTTCTTAAAAACTGTACAAGTGAAAGTAGAACAACTTTGACATTTTCTAAAGATCTTAAATCTTTGTCGAGATTCCTAATGTTGAATTATTGAAATGCCGGATTATTGGAGGCAAATTAAATAAAAAGATAATATAATGGCATCATATACCTAATTAAATCAATATAAGCCAAATTATAATATGAATAAAATAATTTACACAATAAATGAATGTGAAAAGTTCAGAAGAATAAACTACGCCAAATTCAAATTAGAAATGTACTGCTAAATGTATTCCCAGAAGTTTTAATACTTTTTTACCATTAACTTTAGCCATAACCGATTGAAACGTGCCGGAAATCAAGAGTGTACGCAGCTTTCATATTAGGGGTAACAATACTTTTTTTCGGAAAAGTTTATTCCTATTACAATTCATAATTATTTATATATGGAATACAATATATAAATAAAACAATCTTTAAAATTTAATTTTCAGCAAACCTTTTGTATTATGTTATGTTTTATTTGCTTTCAAATTATTTAAGGGGGGCGACACCCCTCTGCCCTATTCTGCGTACGCCAATGCTGGGAAGTCGTAATTATTTTGTTTTAAATTATTTTACCTTTTAAATAAGGATTTCATCTGGAATAATTGCAAGAGCGTTGTCAAAAGGGAGTACATTCTTCAGAATAAGGAGGAAATTAATTTGAGAATGGGGAAATTAGTTTTTATTTCCTTATTAGTTTCTTTCAGATTGTTTATATACTATTAACCAACCTGCCACTTATGATAATTTTTCATAGTTTTTTTTATTTTTATTTGTTGCTACTTTATTTTAAATTTGTTCTGTGTCCCATAGCCAAAGTATTAGTTTTATTTATTATATACACACAATAAAGATACCGCATACCGATATTTCAAACAAGCGGCGCCCTTGGAAACCCCCAGTTACTTGGCAATGGGAAATATAACAGCAAAATTCATTTAAAAAATTTAGCGATTAAGCACTCAGCACTAGCGGATCCAGGATTTAATTTTTTTTTGGGAGGGAGGGTGCTTCAGCTCGATTTTTTTTTTCATATACATATAATGCTAATTAATTTTTTTTTTTAAATAACTACTTATATGAAATGCCGTTTAAGTGGTTCTTGAAGTCCTATTAAATGTAATTAAACGAACAAGAATACTTTAAGAAGTAGTTTTTAATATTTTTTTCTGTAAAACATGATTATATATTACCATTTTTGGGGGAGGGGCTTCAGCCAGAAAGCCCCACTCCTCCCCCCCCCCCGTAGATCCGCCGGTGGCACTTAGTGCTACATTTCTCCAATAATATGATGATGAAGAACAACCATTCGAATATGCTAGTTGCTTGCTCAATGCTAAAAGAATTATAGCGCTACTATACGCGAAGCTCTATTATTCGACTAGGACACAGGCGAATCTACGGGGAGGAGGGGTGAAGCCCTTCTCGGACTGAAGCCCCACATCTCCGAAAATGGTAAAATATAACCACGTCCTATGAAATAAATATTAAAAACCTATCTCTAAAAGTATTATTGTTCGTGTAATTACATTTGGGAGCACTTCAAGAATCACTTAAACACCTTTTCATATATATAATTAGTTAGTTTCTTTCTTTTTCTCCCAAAGTAGTAATCATTATTTACAAAAAAAACAAAAACCTTTCGGGCTTTCTTCTAAGAACAATCATAGCTCGAAACAGCTAGAACACCCACCGAAAGAGACGAAAAGCTACTGAATGTATTCCTGGACAGTACATAGTGGTAAACACTCACCACACTTTACTAATGCAAAGAAGTGACCTGGAAGTTGTTATCACGTCGGGGTGGTCCCTATGTCATAAATAGAAGATTGGGAAGCACTAGCGGATCCAGGATTTAATTTTGGGGGGGGCTTCAGCCCGAAAGCTTTTTTTTTCATAAAAGTAACGATAATTACTTTGGAAAATACGAAAGAAACTAAGTACCTATACGAACTGGTGTTTAAGTGATTCCTAAAGCCCTTTTAAATGTAATTACACGAATAATTATACTTTAAGAGATAATTTTTTAGTATTTTTTCCGATAAAACATGGTTATATTTTACCATTTTGGGAGGGGGGCTTCAGCCCGAAAGCCTCCCCCGTAGATCCGCCCGTGTTGGGAAGTACCACATACGAAATAGCGGACCCACGAATAAACGGCCTAGTCTAAGATCGTTAGCACACGTTTTAACTCACCACGTTCAATGAAAGAGATGCTAAAATATACAGCCATAAAACCCTAAAAGAACACGAGGTCGTCCCCGAAACCAAAAACTAACATCCATAAACTCTTTCTTGAATGGTCCCTCTAGTAGACCGAAGGCGGACATTGCCAGCAGAGTTGGAGTATAAGAATGAAACAGCTGTTTTAATTATTAGAGATATGACAGATAACAATAATATAAAATTGTTACTTTTGGTTTCTCTTTTTACATTATTAAAAAAATACTTCTCCTAGAACCCAACATGTTACACCTTAGATTTAACAGTATAAAACAAAATGAGTTAAACAACCTTTTGTATGGGTTATCCCTTTTTTTGGTGTCAATTAACAGTAAAATATTCAACGAAAATAAATCTTCAAGTTATGTCGAGATCTTACAGAACTTGTGGTACTAAGAAACTATCTTCTATCACCCATACCTACTGGCAACCCTGCCGCTATGATACAACTGTTCTTATCCTAATCGTTCATTTGTAAGTGGTCCGTCGTCGAAAATGGCAGCTCTGTTGGTTAATAACTTTGCTAGGTCATCTCTGCCGCAAGCAATAAATGGTCAGTAAAGTAAAACCAAATTTGTTTATGAAGTGGTTAAATATTACCAGCTTTTGCTTTAAAAAATTCAAACCTAGTGAAGTTGTTTAATTAAATCAATTATTTTTTTCTTTTCGAGACATATTTTCTGTGTTTTTTTTTTCTAATATTCGGAGTGTAGTTTCTAGCAGTTCTCTGTAATTTATTGGTGAAGTTACAGCTTAGGTTTGGTGATGTTTGCATAATTTGTATATTTTAACTCTTATAATGTCCTATCACTTGTACTAATTCCTGGACAGGTATATTCCTGGGAACGTTTTATTATTTAGAATTGCAAACATATATATATATATATATATGTCATTGATACTGATAATTTTTAAGTTATTCACTGTCTTACTTAATTTGTCTATAAATGAATGACATTGGAAGATATAACTCTTTGTGATATGGCTGTTTGCCAGCATTTTTAGATGCAAATAATTTACATCCAAGTTTCTGTCAGTCACATGGTGATTAATCAATATGAAATGTATCCTGTTTGATAGGTCCAATATATCTTGAAAAAGTACATAATTGGTGGTGCACTTATTGGATTAAAAAAGGCTTTATTGAAGAATGTGTTAGATTAGCTAGTTAGGGCAATGAAAATTAAATCTGTGCCCTAGTCAAGCTGCTGTTGAAATTGAACTTAAAGTGTTAACTATCTCTAGTAATAATTTATAACTGTTACTTTTTAAACTATCTCTAGTCATTAGTTTTTGATTTTGATGTTAACTAATTTTTATTAAGTTTATTAAATTGATCATATCTAATGAATAGTTTATTATTTACCCGTCTGATGTTCTGTTTTCATTTATCTTGTTAGTTTATATGATTTAGTTGTCAATCGAATGATTTGTTAGTAATTATGTTAAATCATTTACTAACTACTGTTCATGCTCTGTGGTCCTTAATGTAAGTTGGACTTCTTTACTATTCTTCTCAACTCAAACTCATTCTTTGCAGTTTTTCTCACTATACTCAGAACCTAAAATCTCCCTCGCCATCCTCTAACTACCGAAGTGTAGTAGTTTGATGCATCATATGTTCCACACAATGTGAATTAAACGATTGTGGTTTAATAATGGTTAAGTCTGTCTTTAATTTTCAATATTCTTTATATTTGTGTCTTTAATTAATATAAATTAGATAAGTGTTAAGTTTCTTTATTTTGTAGTTATTTATCAATTAAGGGCAGAAAATTTTCAACTATCAGTTCTTTTTTTTTTTTTTTAATATTGTGAACTAGTTGCCTTGATAAAACCATTTTTTAATCTAGCTAAGATTTTTAAGGATTTATCTTAAAAAATTGTTAAGCTTACTTTTTTCTCTTATATACTTTGTATTTATTGTTATACTTTTGTGTGTTAAAGTTATAAGTTAATGTTTTAAGCAATCTGTCCTGTACTTCTGCATATTTTTAGGGAGTCTTAAACAGGCTATTTGATTTAAACAACTATTTCAAACGTCCTCAGATTTTCTCACCTGGTTAAAAAACAACCATTTTATTGATAAAACTCTTTTCTAAAAACAGGGCCAGGGAAGTTTATTTGTGGTTACAAGGATATTTTTTGTTGGTTGTCTGTTTTTCTTTATCAAAAAAAGACTTGATGGTTGTATGTTAGATTTCATTTCAGTGTTAACTATTATAAATGTATCAAGTTAAATAACATTCCACATTCTCTCTTTTAATATATTTTATTTAAATCTTAAAATTTAAGCACAGCATTTAATTATATCATTAACAATTCATAATATAACATAATTTTGAAATTATCATGCAAACTAATATCATTTTCTACCATTGACGCAGACTTTACATTCTGCTTGGGGTGGTGGAGGGGGAGAGCAATGGACCTCCTATCAAAATTGTCTTGGGATTTTATATGGTTTATAAAAATTATGTGAAATAATTAACATAATTTTTGTTAAACGAACAATATAATACTATAAGAAAAGCAATAGGAATATGTTACATATTTCTTATATATTTTCTTTAAAGGTTTGAGGCAGTGAGATGAACTCTCAATTCTCTGATGTTTCAATTTCTCCACAGGAAATTTGATAACACCATCACATAAAAATGGAAGGGTGCACATTAATGAATCACAAAATCCTAGAATATGTTGCTACATATAATTATCTTTAAATATAAACTAAAATTTAAATAATAGGAACATAGGGCATGGTTAAATTACTTGCATGCCTAAGCTAGTCCTTAGATTAGCCATCTAGTCGACTTTTTCTATTTCCTTAATTGTTTTTAGTTTACATATTTTATTCATTCGTATAGATTAATTGTTATTGATTTTCAATTTTTTTTTGTTTCTCAAAATAATGGGAGGTTACGAAACTATATTCTCGCCCCCTCTCAATTTTTATTTAGGGGACAATCGCCCTCTACCCCACCCCCCACGTTTGTGCCTATGTCTTGTACCTTTAGCCTTTTTCTGGTTCTATATTTAAAATTGTTTTTAGATTAAAACTATTAAGGTTATAAGACGCTACAGTTGTATAATTAAATTTTAAACTCATCTTTTTTTTAATCAAATAAAAAAAATTATTTTACTGATAGAATATTTTATGGAACTGGGAAACCTCTTCGCTGGACCTCCCATCTGACTAAGTTTTAATTATTTGTTGTAAGATAATGGTTTTGTGTATCTAATTTTTAAAAATAAAAATGTTTGTGCTTCTTATGTTTCTATTTATTTTGTTTAATAATTCATCTTTACTTGTATTAAAAACTGACATTTTGTTAGTATGCTTATTCTGGATTGCAATTATCGTCTGTATAAATATTTAACCTGTCAAGATATTAAGACATTGAGAACTAGTGTTGCCCAAATGTGAGACTGAAACGAGTCTTGGTTTTGCAAACTCAGTCCTGGTCTAGATCTTGCTCTTGCACAAGAGTCTTGCAGTTATCTATTAGCTTATTAATATAGAGATATCACTGTAATTTTTTAGTTAAGAGAAACCTAACTAAGCTCGAATGAAAAATTGAAAGAGTTAAATGCTAAAGTATGTAGGTTATACCAATTTTTTACACACAGTAACTAAAATTGTCAAGTATTAGTTACTATTTTCCCTTAATTTTTATTTAAAAAAGCGTTATTTTAACCAGTCTTGGTCTTGGTCTTGCAAAGTGCAAGACCTAGACATATTTTGGGTAACACTACTGAGAATTGAGGTGGAGAAATTTTCTAGGGATTTATAAGATGAATAGAAGTAGTAAGTTATTAGTAGAATAAAGTTACAATCCTTATTGAAAATATTTCTTTTTTAATATTGAAGACATATCTAATCTTATCTATACATTTTCTTTCATTATTTTTTATTATTACTTGTATCATTGACAATTCAACAACTATTGTTTTTGTTTTTTTATTCTATTTTCATTTACTGTATTAATTATTTATATACAAGCTTATTTTAATTTATATTTGTATACCTGTAAAACCACATATGCAGTAATGTCATATCCAAATTGCATGGTTTTATTTTTTCAAAAACTTTTTTTCCCAAAACTTTTCAGAGCAACTGTTAAAATAATCGTTTTTAAAACAGTTTTATAAAAGTTTCACCCCCCGTTAAAAACAGGGGCATCCTACCCATGGTCCTTATGTCACCATTTGGTATGCTGAGATTTGGAATCGGAATACAGCCGAATACTAGGTTTTAAATTTTTTGTTTTTTATTTCGTTACTTAAGATAACATTTTCAAATTATCATTCAAGGATCCAAGGATGAATGGATATTTTGACTTCACGTGTTTGATATAGGTCACTAAAGTACTAGCCATGTATTTACAACATACATTTGACGGTATAAATAATATAATAATTCAGGGTAATCTTTTATTTTATTATGCTTTTAATTTAATGTATGTTTATACAGTCAAAGTTCCTGCTACCCATAATTCCGTTATTCGCGGTTCCAAAACATATGTATGTATTGTATTTTAAAAATAATTTTCTCCCGTTTCAAAACAAATAAGTATGAAAGTATTTTAAAACCAAGTATTTTTAGTCGTTTGGTCGTAAGTTCTTTAAAAAAACACTGTCGGGTTGCGTAATGACAAACCCTGTACTGATTCTAACACCTCTCTGAACTGGTATAGGGTTATAGTCTAGGCGGCACTAGCGGATCCAGGATTTAATTTTGGGTGGGGGGGCTTCAGTCCGAAAGCTTTTTTTTTCATAAAAATAACAATAATTACTTTAGAAAAACAGAAAGAAACTAACTAACTATATGAAATGGTGTTTAAGTGATTCCTTAAGTCCTTTTAAATGTAAATACACGAACGATAATACTTTAAGAGCTATTTTTTAAAGTTTGTTTTCCATAAAACAATGTTATATTTTGGGGGGACTTCAGCCCGAAAGCCCCTCCCCCCCGTAGATCCGCCCGTGCAAGGCGGTGACTGCGATTGAGTATGCGAAAATCTGCACCGCGGTTTCTCTTCAGATTCTTGTCAGCAATGTCCTACTGAATAGAAAACTGGATGTTGCCACCTCCGAAAGCGGTAGGTTTAGGCTGAAGGGATGATCGGAAGCTTCGGGGCAACGCTTCCGGTCACGGGCGGATCTACGGGGGGGGGCTTTCGGGCTGAAGCCCCCCCCAAAAATGGAAAAATATAACCATGTTTTATGGGGAAAAAAATTTAAAAAATACCTCTTAAAGTATTATTGTTCGTGTAATTACATTTAAAAGTACTTAAGGGATAACTTAAACACCATTTCATATAGGTAGTTAGTTTCTTTCTGTGTTTCCAAAGTAATTATCGTTATTTTTATGAAAAAAAAAGGTTTCGGGCTGAAGCCCCCCCCCAAAATTAAATCCTGGATCCGCTAGTGCTTCCGGTTACCCTAACCCCTATAATCAACCACAGTAGACTCGAATTTGGTCTCAAATTGTTCCTGTAGTAATGCTGAGGAATTTTTGTTATTTCATATTTTATAGTATTAACTAACTGCAGTGAGTAAATCGAGCGCGGATTTTTATAGAGGTTTCTTCTAAATACATTTCCTCATTTATTTTTCCTATTTTATATGATACATCGAAATGGTTCTAATCAACTACCCTTCATTTTTCATATGAAATTCAAATTAAAAACTTCGCGCTATTGTGTGGTGCGCAATCGTCATCAACTTTATTTTCCCTAATCAAGATCCTCATATGTATATCATATTCAGAGTCCAAATCAAATTTCATGAACAATAAACATCTCACTTGAGTTATAATGTTGCACCTAATGCGCAATTTGCGTAAAAAGCAATATTTTCCATTTTCTGAAATACACCTTCACGCATGATTTCTATGTAGTTTTTGATGTAGTATCATGCTGTGATATTAGTTTTGCTAGAAAACGTATCTGTTTAAAGTAATCAATGAAAAATTAAAAAGCCAAAAAAAAAAGTTTATCATTTTAATTTTGCCATAAATTTTCTTAATAACTAGTATTCTAATTGAAAATACAAATTTATATAAATAAAAAATGAACATAACTGTATATAATCTTTCGGAATTGCTTTTATCATTTGTTTTCACGTAGTAATTCTTGACACTTGCGATTGACATGGTATGCATGATCATTTTGTTTTTTCAATTAGACGTCATTTTTCGTCACTTTGATTTGCATTTACATGGCTCAACCAATGTGTGAGGCAGGTATTTCGTTTTAATTTTTGGATAAATGTAGTTATTTTTGATTTCCCAACTAAATCTGTCAATATCAATTTCTCCAATCATTGGTGACCAAGAGTTCTTTCATATAAAGACCTGAGCTGTTGCCTTTTATACGTTAAATTAATACGTGAAAACAAATGATAAAAGCAATTCCGAAAGATTATATACAGTTATGTTCATTTTTTATTTATATAAATTTTTATTTTCAATTAGAATACTAGTTATTAAGAAAATTTATGCAAAAATTAAAATCGTATTTAAAGTATAAACATTTTTTTTTTAGCGTTTCCTTTTGTCATTGATTATTTTAAACAGATACGTTTTCTAGAAAAACTAATATCACAGCATGATACTACATCAAGAACTACATAGAAATCATGCGTGAAGGTGTATTTCAGAAAATGGAAAATATTGCTTTTTACGCAAATTGCGCATTAGGTGCAACATTGTAACTCAAGTGAGATGTTTATTGTTCATGAAATTTGATTTGGACTCTGAATATGATATAATTATGAGGATCTTGATAAGGGAAAATAAAGTTGATGACGATTGCGCACCACACATTAGCGTGAAGTTTTTAAATTTGAATTTCACATGAAAAATGAAGGGTAGTTGATTTGAAACATTTAGATCTTTCATAAAAAATTCTTCGAAAAGAAAGTTGTTCGATTCATAATTATATTACGAAGTTTTTAATGTTATAACTAAATGCATGGACTTTTATTCAAAATGATATGAATATTGGTAGACATTACTTGAATAATAATCTTAGGACAAAATATTACCTTTATACATTTGATATTAATTAAATTCGACATTTCATTAATTGCCAATATTTATGTGAGCGTCATACCGCCGTAGACCCTTATTCTCTCGAAATTTTTCGGACAGATCTCCACTAACGAGCGCTGAACACAGCTCATTCATGGCTCACCATACCTATTAGTCCGGGAGCCCGTGGCCAAAAAATGTGTCTTATTTCATATTAAGGTTTGTCCTTATAAATTGACGATACCCTACATCTAGGTAGAAAACGTAAATATAGGATATGCCTATAAATATAGAAATATATCAACTCTTTAAATGTAGAGTATTTACTTTCCTACGTCATGAAATAATGGACAGTTACCCTATACCTGTGGATTTATTGTCGGAAATTTGAATTTACGGTTAAAAAAGTTCATTTTTTTCGGATTTTTGCTCATATCAGTGAAACTATACGTTCTAGTGATAGTAATGTTTGTGTATCTTCTTTTAGTTTCCGAGATATCCGTTCTCGTATTTCAGAAACGTTTTATCACTATTTGAATAGAATAGAAAATAATTTTATTCTGGGACAAAGCCCCTTTAGAATAACAAAAAAGTACAAAATTAAAATATTATATCTGGCCTAAACAAAAACAAACATAAAAAGTAAAAATAAAGAGAAATAAGTAAAGAAATATTAGTTAAACATACTATATACAAAATTTAAAATAAAAATTATGTACAAAACACTTGAAACCATGCCGAGACACTTAAAACTATGTACAGTGGTAAAATATTAATATAAACTTTTAGAAACAAAAAAAAAAAAATAATACATTACCTTCTTAGCAGTAAACTCTGTGTTTCTGTTGAAAAAAAAAGAAAAAAGAAAGTCGAGTCTGATAGTAAGTATTTTAGTGATGAGTTATATGTAAATACATCATTATGAATAATATGAAATTTTACATAAAAGATTTGACTCTCTAAGCCTTTATCTTTTCATTTTACGGAAATCTCATGGCTAAGAAAGTTGTTTAACATTAATTTTCTTTAAGAATATATATTATCTTCAACTATTCAAAAGCTGGATCAATTAATTATAACATTATGTTTAAACTCCGATACTAAGCTGAAAAACTTACTTTTCGTAATTTTTGTTATTACGCAGTTATTAATCTTTGTATAAAGATACATTGGATTATGTCATATATTGCCTTATATAATGATTGATAACTGTAGAATTATGAAAAGTAAGTTTTTCAGCATACTATCGAAGTTTAAACGTAACGTCATAATTATTCTAGATTTAAAAAAAAATGAAGATAACGTATTAAAATAATATATATTGTTAAAGAAAATTTAATGTTAACCAACTTTCTTCCTCATGACATTTTCGTAAATTGAAAAGATAATGAGTTAGCGCATATTGGTAAAAATGCGAGGCAAAAACAATTTGTTTTCGAAATTTATGAAATACGAGGACGGATATCTCGGAAACTATTGAAGATGGCGAATAAACGAATATAACCATTTCTATTGTAAATTTTGTTAGCTTTAATTTTACACAAACATTAGTATCACTAGAACGTATAGTTTCACTTATATGAGCGAAAATCGGCAAAAAATTGAACGCATTTAATTGTAAATTCATATTTTCGAAAAGAAATCCACGGGTATGGGGTAACTGACCATTATTTCATGTCGTACGACAGTAAATGTAAATTTAAAGGTTTGATAACTTTTATATCTATAGCCCTTATCTATATATATGTTTTCTACCTATATAGGGTCTCTATCTATCTTTACCTAGCCGCCATTTTGTATCCCGGCGGTTGTATGCTGGCAGATGTGTATTTTTCTCATCTGGCCTTTGGACATCTGAGTATACGGGACATATCCCGGACTATATGAGTTTTACTGGCGCTTAGCCTCACAATGGTTCAGAGACGGACAAAAACCTTAAAATAAAAGTATTCCATGCACACTTTTTTAGCTATATTATATTTTGTTAACATCCCTAGACATAAGCCAATAATTATTTTCTCCAGTTTACCCCGATTTAACCATTAAAAATACAAATTAAGGAGAAACTTTCAGGTCTTAGTTGGAGATAAATTGTTTATTTTTTCTTTGAAATGCCATATTTAAAATTAATATCCCATATCAACGTCCCACATCAGCTTTTTAAAAAGTACGTGTGATTTTTCTGTGGAATCATTTTATGTAACGTAAAGAAATTGTTAGATGTTTAATTCAATCTAATCAATGACCTTTACACCAGAATCAACGTTATTTATTTAATTTTGTCTGAACAGTCATTACTTTAGACACATTTATATGAACAAGATAAGATCTATTACAATCAATAACACTCGTTATTAGACATACTCGAGTGGAACATTTTGAGTTCCTTCGAAATGTTTGCAAGCTGCTGTGTTGGGTTTTGATGAACCCGAAATGTTCTCTAATGCAATTTAATAGAAAATAAAAAATATCTTTCAATATGTAACAAAGAGAAATTTTTGATAATTTTTATCCATTAAAAACAGTTTGACAATTTGAACAAAGATCTAAAGAAATTGAAATTCCCTACAATTTTGTTTCAGTGGTCTAGGAGTAACAAATCAAAGAGCAATTTTCAGTGATTTTACAAAAAATTACCGATATTTACAAACATTTTGAATAATTAATTATAGGTTTTCGTAAGAGAGAAATTATTGACTTTGTATTTTATTTGTCATATTTATGAATAAGTAAGTATATAAAAACTTAAGTTTTGTACAGTCTTCCAGTTCTTTAGTTTTCGTTGTAAGTATGTAAAAATCGAAGCATAATGTAAGACTAAAGAACAACCTATACTTACCAACGACTTTATGCATTCGATAGAAGGTATCAAAACTTAAATTCAGTGAAAAAAATTGGGATCTCATATTTATTTTTTAAATATGTGAGAGGTTTTTCTCTGTATAGATTTTAAGTAGCGTTAAGAAATTGTTAACGTAATTCAATCATTGACCTTTACACTTGATTTTTTTTAAAATTTATTTATTCAGAAATATAACAATCGGTCGCACGGACAATAATTATAGCGAGGTAAGAACACATTCACACCATATATTATCCAGAAAACATAAAATAAACAAAAACAAAACAATAATCAAAAGGTATATACAATAAAAAATAAAATAACTTAAAGATAAGTAAATTAAAAACACAGTCATACCTATATACAATTATTTAGCAATAAATAATTTTATTTAATTTATGTTATATCTGAACAATTTATAATAAAAGTGACGCCCGGCCAAATTATTTCATTTTAATTATTTTCGAAGGTGTTATATAAATTGAATCCTTCCCTTTTCTCTGTTGAAAAGTACTTGATAAACACTTGTATTTTTCCCAACTGAACATCTGTCGGTCCACATTTAATTGTGGATTTAATAAAGTATACTCTTCCCTTTCCTATGATAAGACTCTGGTATCGTTAATAAATTTTTAAATGCTAATCAATTTTATGCCCAAAGATAATTGTATTATAAAATAGTTGGCTCGTGTAAATAATTCACATAGAATTTTGGTGAGTGAACAAATTACAAAATGAGGAAAAAGTAATGCAACATGTCATAAGATGGAGGAGTCAATTCTTATTTTTTGGTTATTGTAACCAACCTCGGAAAAGAAAAATATTTTAAAACTTCATTCATATTTTAAACATACATGTTTATAAATTACAATAAGCTGTATCTTTGCTAATAATAGTCTGATTTCATCAAGTTTTTGTTTGTTTTGTAGGAAATTTAGTAAAGTTTCAAATAATCATGAGTGCGATCCACAAAAAAAATGTGTACTTTTTGAGTACTATGAAAATTCGAAAGTATTTGAGATTTTCTCGAGGTTCGAAATACAAGTTTCAATTCTGTTTCTCCTGAAAAAATTTTTAACACAGTTTGCTACTTCAGTCGGTAGAAACTGTTTCAAATTTACTAATTTCTAATAGATTTCGTTGATTTTTTTGTTTTGTTTTGTAGAAAATTTAGGAATCTTTCAATTAATTATGGGTACAATCAAGGCTTTGAGGAATAATATAGAAAAAAAATTTATAATTATAAATAAATATCTCTAAAAGCCAATTTTCCCAAAACTGGATTGCAACGAGTTTTTTTTTTTTTTTTTTTATAGGGAATTTAGTAAACCTTGAGGACTCAATCATTGGATTTGATGAATAATGAACAAAAACACCTTTGAGAAATAAAATATAAAAAAATTTAACACAAACAAACCTTAAAAATTTCCCAAGCTCGATTTTCACATAAGACAATTCTCATGCGAACGAGAAGCCCTGCTACAATACTTAAAAGGACCTGCTCAATTCAGTAATTTAAAATACAAAATATAATACATTTTAATGCTTAATGCATTTTAATTTTAAGAGATAATTTTTACCATAAAACATGGTTGTTACCTTTTACCAATTTAAGGGGGGGGGCTTCAGCCCGGAAGCCCTCCCCCATCTCCTCTAGATCTGCCTGTGATTATAATCAAATAAATAATTAAAATATACAATCGTTAAAGGCAATGATTAGCGAAAAAAAAGTATAGTACATTAAACGGCAACGGCTTTGAAAAGCATATGGTTTTTGATTGTGATTTTTAATTTGGCTACCCTTTTTGTAAAAATACCTATGTCTCTTAAAAAAAGAATATGCAATCAATTTTTTCATTTTTGTTAAATATACCTACGTACTAGTACTTTCTGAAAGAAAATTCCCTGTGTTTCTTTGTGGTAATTTTTAATAAAGCAATTTCTAAGTTATACAATTGCGTCATTTTGAAGCATGTTGAATAAATAAGTTAATTGATAATTTGGTGAACGGCTTACTTAAATAGTGGGCATCCTTATTTATTTAAAAAAAATAACTAATTGAACTTAGCTCAAATGAAAGATAAGACAATAATTGATTAGCAACATTACCAGTCAAATCAGAAATTGTTTGTACGGTTGTATTTTACTTTCACTTATGTATATATGTAATATATAGTAACGGTAAGTATTGCGATTGTGAAAATTTTTGAATCTGAGTTTTCAACGGAAATACACGTTTTGGGGGTACTCTGTGTCAAAATAACCAAGTTCCGAAAAATGATATGAGTGTCCATGTGTGTGTGTGTATGTTAGCAGTCTAGCTCAAAAACGAAAAGTCGTACGTATTTAAGATAGGTATATTCCTTAGATGTGGCAGCAACTTTTTCCTTTAAATCGGCTAACCGGAAGTGTCACTTTATATTAATGCTGAAACACATTTTTACAATTTTCTCAAAAACCTCTAACGATTTTGATTAACCTCGGTGAATCATTGTATAATTAAGTGGTCTTTAATATTTTTTAGGTCTTATCCCCGTTGATGTCACTTTACAGGGCTTAAATTCCCAATGTTCAATATATCTTTTTCTAAAGTACCTTACATTTTTTTTATTTTAAATAATTAACTATCTCTCATTATTAAGAGTTAGGAAAAAAAAATGCTAAATATAACTTTTGAACGGATTTGATAAATGAATAAAGGAGAAAACAAATAAAAATGCTTACCCAGGTCGAAAATGAATCTCAGGAAATACTAGTCAGAAGGTATACGTATAATATATCGTTGGAAAGCGGAGAATTTTAGAAAAAACAATATCTAATATAGAAAGTTCCAGAAGGTAAAGGAGATTGGCAAAAAAAATTATTAATATCCTCGTAACCTACAACTATTTTATTTACGAAAACTCTTGGAATTAGAGCATTTTCAATCTGAAGGGGGCAAACTTTGTCTATTTCATTAGGTAATAAAAACTCTTAAATACCCATTTGCTTTCTACTTAGGTCGTAAGGTAAATTGTTCAAAAAATCGATAAAAAAGATGACCTACAAAAATATTGGGCTGTTCGTCCTATATAATCTCGTTATTTTGAAAATTTGGGGGTTAAGGTCACGCCAAACGGCTCAATATTTTTAAAGGCCACCTTTTTTCTCAACTTGGTGATCAAATTATCTTAAGATCCAAGCAGAAAGCAAGTGTGTATTTACGAGTTTTTAGTACCTAATTTTCAGGCGGTTGTTAATAATTCGTCTGTACCACGGACTCCATTTCATGGATGTATAAAGCATATGTTTATAAACTTAAGTACATTTAATGTAGTTCAATAATTCTCAATAATAATATAGTAAGCCAAGGTATTGTGATCGTGAAAATTTTCTAATCTCAGATTTCAACGGTACCCGTTTTGAGGTCCCCTGAGTCAAAATTACCAAGTCCCATAAAATAGTGTGTGTGTGTTAACAGTCTAGCTCAAAAACGAAAAGTGAGAAACGGACATAACATATTTTAGATAAATATATGCAAGAGATGTTACAACAATTTTTTTCTGAAAATCGGCGAGCCGGAAGTGGCACTTTATATGAACCATGTTACACATTTTTACTATTTTCTCAAAAAACGCCTCTTAACGGTTTTGATTAAACTTGGTATATCAGTGTATTATAAAGTGGTCTTTAAGATCAGCTAGGTCTTATCCACATTGATGTCACCTTACAGGGCTTAAATGCCTAATGTTCAATATATCTTCCTCTAAAGTACCTTAAATTTCTTTTATTTAAAAAAAATAACTGTTTCTAATCATCGTTAAAAATAAAAAATGGCTGAATATAAAGTATGAAGGAATTTGTTAATTGGATAAAAAAGAAAAAATGGAAAAATTGTTTTTAGATTAAAAATGGATTACCGGAAATAAGACACTGAATCACTAGCGGATCCAGGATTTATTTTTGGGGAGGGCTTCAGCCCGAAAGTTGTTTTTTTCATAAAAATAACGATAATTACTTTGGAAAAAAAGAAAGAAACTAACTACCTATATGAAATGGTGTTTAAGTGATTCCTAAAGCCCTTTTAAATGTAATTACACGAACAATAATACTTTAAGAGATACTTTTTTAATATTGTTTTCGATAAAACATGGTTATATTTTACCATTTTTCGGGGGGGGGGGCTTCAGCCCGAAAGCCTCACCCCCCCCCCCCGTAGATCCGCCCATGCACTGAATGTATATGGTATAATATATCTTTGGAAAGCTGAGAATTTTATGAAAAACAATATCTAACGTACAAAGTCGTTGAAGGTTATGGAGAGTGACAAAAAAAATATAAATTATATTTTCTGGAAACCATTATTATTTAACGGAAACCACATGTTTCCAAGGAAATGAAATGAAATTTCTTAACTAAATATAAATTTAAAATTGTTTTTTAATTCGAAAAAAAAGGATGTAAAACCCACCAAATCAAGCCAATGTCATTTTTAAAAAAACTATTTCATTGTATTTGTGTAAAAGAAGAAGGGAAATTTAAAGGTATTTAATGGATGCGTAAAACATATGTGTATAGCGTTAAGTAAATGTATTTAGTTAAATAACTCTAGATCCGATATTATACATCGGATACGATATTCTATTAGGTATACATCGTCGATTTATAAAAAAAAAGAAAAAAAAATTCTCTTTGTGAAAACACATTATACACTTACAATCAGTGTTGCAACTTTCGACGTATCGATGCTCTATTTAAAAACAAATAACATTTTTTATGTAAATTTTCCAATAGTAAAAAATAAGAATTTAAATATATTTAAAAAAGTTATAAAGATATAATTTCTATGATTTTTATTGTGCAGTATGACCTTACTTATTAATAATTAAATACATGTACTTTCAAATATCTCTTTGTCTATGGTGCTCAAAGACTGGAGTTGTGTGATTCAAATAGACTGATGCAGTTATAAGGGTTTTACTGCCTACAATAGATATGATAAATAGCGTTTATGCTATTTTGATTGTCTTAATGAGTTGTTGTATTAAAGAATATGACCAAAATTCAAAAAGATAAGTAAAATATGTTAGCATCCTAGCTAACAAAAGTTTAGCTTCAGTAAAAATGCGCTTCATAAACTTCTTTTAATAGCCCAATTTTGCCAGACAATAATTGCTTTTCGAAGTAGAGCAGTAAGTGAAAGTTGTGTGTTGCGCGCACCAGATTATTTTACCTAGATTGGTCATTATTCCAACTAAAGTATAGTGACTATCTGCCTAGCAATATTTTAAAAACTAAAGTAACTTAATTTATTGAATTATTAATAATATAAATTTGATTTTATTTGTTCATTATTTCAATACATTTCCGCAGGCACAATAATGGACACCAGCCCTTGCTTTAAGGGAATAAAAAGGTGTGACTATCGCTTAATGAAAGAAAAAATATAATTAGGGTAAAAGCACCAGTAGCTGACAGTGTATCTATACGTACTTGACACCCTTCTCGAAATATGCGAATAACAAAATTTCAGAACCACCTAAACCTCTATTTCATATATTTTTGGTTTCTATATTTTCTCCTTGTACATTTTTCTGCATTGCTTTAGTCTTGTCGGAAATCGTAACCAAAATAATGAGTGGCAAATTAGGAAGGTCTCTTGCAGTCCACTTACTCTCCTAGCAACAACCATCTATCTGTAAGGACCTTTCAGCAAAACCTTAGGTTTGCCTTTTTCTCTTTTAACTACTTTGATTTATGCCAAGGTTTTTGGTTTATTGTTTCTTGGAGTGTTTTTAGATGGTTTTATCTGTTTTAAACTTATCTTGATGAATGAATGGGGAATTTAATGGATTTCAGCTATGCTGAAGTCTGTCAAGGATTTCAGCTACTTGTTCTCATTCCTATCATCTATAGGAACATTCCAAATCAAACTGTCAGCTACTGGGGCGACAAAATCATTATATAAATTTACAATTGTTTAAAATTTAAACAGATGTTATATGGATTTGAAATATGTTTTGGTAAAGCTAGAAATAATTCTATAAGATAAATCCAAGAAAAATGTAATGACATCTATATTTAAGTTTTTACACGTAAAAGTTTAAAGAAATTTCCTTAAGCATGTCAGCTACTGGTGCATTTACCCTAATGGTTTTTTAGTAACCAGAGCCGAATTATGTCTTATTGCTAGATGTTTTGCTAGTACATCATTGCTAGATTTTTTGCTAGCACATCATTGCTAGATTTTCAGTTTAAACATTGCCTTAAGTTAATTTAACTTATTTTAAAGTTTTTTATTATTAATATTATTGTTCTTTCGCATTTTTAAGAGATAAAAAAATACTATTGTGACTAATTAAAATGTACTATGTATACATTAATTACTATGAAATCTTATTTTACTTAATCATCTTATTTTTTTTTTTTAAATGCATCATATGGAGTGTATGTTTATTTTTACGATACTCAATATTATCGCTCAGTACGAGTAAGGGAAAACTCGCATGGCTAAATTTTTTTTTTTTCTTTTACCTCCCCGAAAACTAGTTGAACTGTTTTATTGATACTTTCTGGAATTCGTGAGAATATTTTTGGTTGGCAGAATATACATTATTCACTGTTTTTATTGAATAGTTCTTTTGAAAACCTAGTCATTAGACTTCAGCACGAACCCCCCACCCATCGTAGATCCTCCTGTGCTGTCATTCTGCTTAACTAGAAAAAAATATAATGAAGAGAAGAATAGTTGGGGTGGTCAGTCAAAAAAGAAGGCAAAAATAAATGATAATATTTATTTTTACATATGCCGACGTTTCGACCTGAAGTTCAGGTCTACATCAGGGCTGTCTCCTTAAGTGTTGCAGGGAGAATGACTGACCACCCCAACTATTCTTCTCTTCATTATCCACGACAGTCAACCATTTACCAATTAAGAAAAAAATATAATGTATAAAACTTGTATTACTTCGAATCTTTTACCTATTTTGTTAACACAAGTAAAAGGTTTAAAACCATTTTTTTTACAAAAACTGCGATTAAAAAAAAAGCTCCGATATCTGCCGAAAAATTTATTTATTTCTACTTTTTAGGAATCATTGTTAAATAGAAGTTCATATTAATTTGAAACACCATGATCCCCCTAAAAATTGTTAAAAATTATTTTTCTTTGTTTGAATATCCGAGCAATTTCTAGGTATATAACTAATATCTTTTATAACTGGGCATGCTCTCAAATTTAGTTTTAACAATTGTATTGTACATAATAAAAATAAGGTTCTGTAGTTATTTGTTTCGAAAAACATCCCCAAAAATACCTTAAATATTAAATCTTGATTTTCATTATTTTAAAATTTTAATTTGGTCTACCTAGTAGGAAATAAGCATTTATATTGTTCTTTTAAGTGTATATAAACATCTTTTATTTCCCTTTAATCTAGATAAATAAATAAACACAACACTGTTAAATGAACTAAAGTTTAAAATTAAATAAAAGGTGGGATCAATTGGTACCCATATAAGACTGCCTCAAGAAAAAAACCACTTTTATTTACTTGTTCCACTAATATTATTGTAAAGATATTATTAGTAAAGATTCCACAAGAGTATTGTAAAATGAATAGTTATAATTGATTAACGATACATTTTTTCAGTTATTACACAAAAATATATTATAATTATATATTTTGTGTTTTTTACATTAAAAAAATATAATAACGATTATATATAAACAGTAGGGATAAATAAGTATCTGAAATTATGCATATAGAGGTTTTTATTATTTTCTATGTTTATTTATTGTTAAATTTAAAAATCCTTAGATTTAAACATAGAAACCTGAATTTATAGGATTTCGTGGACATTTTCTGATTTTGATGTCATATTCGTGTTCCTTGGCATTGAAAACAGAAGGTTACTAAATATCGAGTTAATCCGACATTATTTTCATAAAAAGCGCCCCCCAAAACGTAATAGTCGACCCTGATAACGATTAGATCCGAAAAGTTACAAAAAGTCGGGGCCCGGGACCACTGTCTCAAATTCGACATTATTTTCATAAAAAGCTCCCCCCAGAACCTAATAGTCGACCCCGATATCGATTAAGTTCGAAAAGTATTAAAAAGACGGTGCCTGGAGCAGTCTTTCAAATCCGACATTATTTTTAGAAGGAGGGCCCCCGTAATAGTCGACGCTGATATTGATTTTTTTTTTGTTTATTAAAAATATTACAATCTGTCTCAAAGGACATTTATAATAGTGTTCAGAGATCACATTCACGCTCTATGTACAATAATAATATACACTGACAGGCAAAAAATTCCACCCACTTGGTTTTTTCATGTTTTCATCTAAAAATATTTCTGCTTTGGATTGGTCTATAGTTTTTAATGAATAAATAGGTAATCTTTTGTTTCTTTTCAATTAGGAATGTTAATATAGAGGACAATAACCCTTAATCCTTAATTCAACGGAATGATTCTAGATTCCAATGTTTACTTTCTATGGAATCAAAATGTTTATTCAGTATCATTAGTTCAGTGCCGTTTCTTGCAGCACATTTCTTAGTCTCCGGCTTTTAATTTTTTCAATATTAAGTTTAAAAATGCCTCTTAGTGCTGAGGATGTTGCGCGTGGTGTGGCACTTATTGATGATGGACGTTCCATTAGATATGCAGCTAATGCCATCGGAGTTCCATATGAAACTTTACGAGACGCCGTCAGGCGTTTTCGGGAAACTGGTTCTTACAATAGAAGGCTTACCTGGCCTGTTCTGGACGGCCTAGGGTAACAGAACCACGGGATGACCGGTTTTTGACTTTGAGAATTTTACAAAACCGGCACCTTACCGTTGTTCAAGCGATTCATCAGCTCGAAGAAGTTCGAGGTGTGCAAATTTCTGAACGTACCGCTCGGAGAAGATTAAATGAGTATGGATTAATGGCTTTTCGTCCAGTAAGAGGACCAGAGTTGACCAGAACTCACAGAGTAACATGGCTGGCTTTTGCTCGAGAACACAGCCATTGGACTATGGACGAATGGAGTGCTGTACTTTTTACAGATGAGTCAAGATTCGCTCTTCGATCTCCAGATGGGCATGAAAGGGTGTGGAGAAGAAGAAACGAAAGATATGCAGCCTGTAATTTTTCCCAGAGCCAACCTTTCCAACGGGGTTCCTTAATGGTGTGGGCTGGGATTTCAATGGAGCGCCGCACAGAATTGGTTGTTGTTCGTGGAGGGTCTTTCACTATGTAGATGAGATTTTGTTCATGTGTTGCCTATCCTCAACGAAATCGGCGATCGTTCTATTCTAATGCACGATAATGCACGCCCACATGTCGCCCGCATAGTGCAGACGTTCCTTCAACAGAACAATATTGAGGTTTTAGCCTGGCCAGCACGTTCTCCAGATTTGAATCCCATTGAGCATTTATAGGATAACCTCGGAAGACGAATAAGAGCGCGTGCAACACTTCCTGATACATTGCAGGACCTTGAAAGGGCTCTTCGGGAGGAATGGGCTATCCTCCAGCAAAGGGACATTTCCTGACTGGTGGAAAGTATGCCGAGGCGTCTTCAAGAAGTAGTGAAGGCAAGAGGAGGAAACACGCGCTACTAAACGATGATGTAATTAATTTCTTTTAGAATAATAATGGTTCGTTTTTCAATTTTTTTTTCTCTAATCTTCTTACCCAATCAGATTTTGATTATCAAAGGTAAAAAAGATTATAAAATTCCATAAATACTAAGTATTATCTACAAATACCATGTATTATATACAAATACAACTTTTTTTACAAGTGGGTGGAATTTTGTGCCTGTCAGTGTATATCTATAATCACCTCCTTGCACAACCGTTGATCTAGAAACAGTGCTTTCCCTAAATAGTACTGAACCCAAGACCCTTCATGGGTTTTAGTGGTACAGGTTTATATATATATATATTTTTTTTTTCTGATTCTTAGGACGGAATTACTTAATTTAAATGTTAAACCATAGTTGCATGAGGATAATGATAATTGTCCGGTTTGTAATTCCAGGGAAAAATAAGACACCATACACTTCCTGGGGTCCTGTCATGTCGATAGTGAGATTAGGGAAAAATGTTTTGGTCGGCAGACATGTTCGCCAGAGGAATCATTTAGTCCATTGAGAGGTGTTAATTGGAAAGCCCTAAGTAATTATGTACAGTAAGCCACATTACAAAGAGTCCAATTTTTCATTTTGTAAATGATTAGTGGAATACCTTATTTATTTTTTATGAATAGAATTTCTTTTTTATTGTTGTATTGTTTATTATTTATTGTGAAACGTACTTTATCTAGATAGGACTTTACTTCTTACCATTATTACTTATTGTTTTATTGCTTGTTCTTCAAGCTTTACTAACTTTGCTACTTCAGTCGGTAGAAACTGTTTCAAATTTACTAATTACTAATATATTTTAATGATTTTTTTTTTGTAGAAAATTTAGGAATCTTTCAATTAATGGGTACAATCAAGATTATTTTAATTAATGAGTACATGGATACAATCGAGAAAAAATCTATACTTTTTGAGTTATTCGCAAATAAAGTTTCTTTTCCTTCAGAACTTTTTTCCTGAAATTTAGGGGCGATGTGACTTTTTTTCCATATGAAGGAGATCTTCAAAATGAGTGTTCAATCATTATGTTTGATGATGATATGGCATAGTGACAAAAAACCACCTTTAAGAAATAAATACTTCTGAAGTAGATTCCCCTAAAATGGGTATTAGTTGAAGCATCGACAGGTATATATTGAGAAAAACTGTTTGTTTTTTTATGTTAATAGGCGGGTAATTTTATTTTGGGTTATCGACAGCACTGGATTTTCAGAGTCATTTTATTCTCAATGATCGGAGGCACAGTTTTCAGAAAAATTTCGAGAAATTTATTTAATTGTGAACTTTAATAATTCTAACTAAATAAAATTATTTTAATATTCAATCTGCAAACTAAGCATTGCTTGATTATTTTATTTAAGTTCTAATATTTTTTAAAAACTTTATGAATTACCTTTTTGCTTACTCTAACCTATAGAAATAAATCTATTTGTTAACTACTATACATTTTGGCTTGCATATTAAATTAGTTTTTATGATTTTTGGGGTTATTAAACTTAAATTTTAGACAGCCGCTGGCTCAGTTAATATAATAACCATTTTTTTTATGCCATTTTTTAAAATGTAAAATGTTTTCACAGATTAATGTGCATTTTATATTTTTAGTCTCCAGATGTATCTCAACAGCTCCAACTGTTCTCAGTCCTAGGAAAAGTATCAAGGATAGAACAGGCAAAAATATTGTGTTTGTTGATGGAGTGAGGACTCCTTTCCTTTTGTCAGGAACTGACTATGCTAAAATGATGCCACATGAAGTTGCCAGACATTCTTTGATGTAAGTGTGTGTTTTAAAAAAATTATTTTATACCATTCACCACCAGGTATAGACCCAATTACAGTTGTTAAAGATAGCAAAGTTGATATGTTAATATTGATTTTTCTTTTATAATATAAACATTTCCTGATCATTTGTACAAAATGAAAAGATAAATGAATGTAAATGATTTTTAAAAATAAATAAATTTGATTATGATCCAAACAATGATCTATCTAATAACCATGAAACACCTGTATTTTGCAACTGATTTACAGCAATTAACTTAGCTAATCCTCCTCAACTTCTCTTCTTCAAAGCTTCCAATACTGTTGATCATGGCATTCTCCACACTCTGAACCCTATAATCCAATAGTATCATTAAATTATTTCAGTCATACCTAACCAAGCATTCATAAGTACATTCTTTCTTCTCCTTTCCTATGGTGTTTCACTGTGCTCATTCCTTTTTCCTATTCTTCTGAGTATTGAATGTATCCTTTGTTATAATCACTATTTATATGATGATTACTGTCAGTCATACCTTCCCTTTATTGTTATTAATCATACTTGAATTTTTATTTATTAAAAAATTAAATTTGGTTTTTAAACCAACATGCGTTAGCAAATATACCACAATGAACTTTTAAGTTTAGTATTTATATTTGTTTCAATCAATTATTTATTCATGTGGTTAAATATTTTTAGGGGTCTTCTAAATAAAACAAAACTTCCTAAAGAACTGGTTGACTATATTATATATGGTACCGTTATTCAGGAAGTAAAAACATCTAATATTGCACGAGAAGCAGCTCTAACTGCTGGTTTTTCTGACAAGACACCTGCTCATACAGTCACAATGGCTTGTATCTCATCAAACCAAGGCATTACTACTGGTATTGGAATGATAGCTGCTGGTGCTTATGAGGTATCAGAATGAAACACTCTTTCAATTTTTTTTCTAATGTTATAGTGCCTTTTAATTTTATTTCATAAAAAGGTACGTGATTGATCAAAATATTGTTAATTATTCTTTATTGTTATATAATTATAAAAGTTCAATATCTGACTCATAGCTTTATATTCAATAAATTTAGCTCACTATATGTAAGTATCTTAAAATCTTACATTAGTCACTTACATTTCTAAACAATTATAGTTTCAATCGAGAAATCCCTTTTTTAATTATGTTTAGATATACAGTTGAATGCCTGTTTATCAACCTTTATTATATTGAAATTATTTACATATATCGATATTATTTAAGAACCTTGATTTTTTATTAGAAAAAACATTCTGTATATCGAATAAAAATTTTATATATTGAACAGTCACTTTTAAAAAAAATATAAACAGTAATTGTAAAAAAAAAAAAAAAAAGAAATAGGCCTTTATTTTAATTTCATAGCATTGTATAATAATTAAATATAAAAATAAAAAATGGTCCACTGTGCTAAAAAACGGTGTTTCTGTTATTAATGTATTTAAAAGTTTTAGAAGAGATTGAAAACAATTTAAAATTCTTAACTCTTTACAGAGCAATGGTCATATATGTCCTTACTACCTAAAAGTGGGAATTTCCTATTCAAAATAGTTCGGTTAGATTCCTGTAGATGTCAAAAAATGTAGACAAATATTTTAAAGGTTAGAATTAGTCTATCAGTATGCTCTAGCTGAAATTCAATTTAGGTGTGACAAAGATGATCAATGTCCATTTGAGGTACCGGCAATAGTAATAAATTTATTATGTAGTTTTACTTATTTTTTCAGTTTTTCTATTTATTCGGTGTTTAAATTTTTTTAATATTCATATTTGAGATATTATAATTGTAATTTTATTTCATTTTACATAAAAAATTATATATAAGCTTTTAATTAATAAAGAACATTTCATGAAAAAAAATTAAAATATATGTATTTTTATATAAATAGTGAAAATCAACCAGTCTTATTTAGTATTATTTAAAATTTCAGCTTGGGAACCAAACTTTTCTGTTATTTCACCAATAAATAAGAAGATCTGCTAATTAAACTTTTTTAAATCACATAAATTTTTAAAATCCCTGCAGTAAGAGTAAGGAAAATTATTATAATAAAAATATGGGAATTAAGTTGTCTTCATATGAGTGATTTAAGTGTACTCAAGGGACTGGAGTAGGATAAGGCTGCATGAGCTCCTCCCATCTCCTATCTGTAAACTCACTCAGCCTATACCATTTAATCTATTAGCATGTTTTTTTTTTCTATAATTTGTAATAATTTTATTTATATTTTTCAATCAAATGATCATTATATACTGACTAATGTTTAATTTACTGTTACATAGTGATTTAGAAGCTAAATATTTTGACAGATTATTGTTGCTGGAGGTGTTGAGATGATGTCCGATGTACCTATTCGTCATTCCCGTAAAATGAGAGCTCTTATGCTACGTGCCAACAAAGCCAAGACTCCATTACAAAAGCTTCAGCTTCTTGCATCTATAAGGCCAGACTACTTCATACCAGAAGTATGTTACTTTTTTAAATATTTTTTCTCTTTAAACCTGTTTTTAATTAACATATTAATATATATATATATATATATATATATATATACAGTTGCAGCATTTTCAAATAAAATACATAAAACAAAAATCTCAAGTTTATTAAGTTATGAAGAAAAAGTTTATTAATTTATTATCAGCCTATTCTCCTCATATATTTTTATTATTATTTCATTCGTATTGTCGTTATAATATTGTTTATTCAGGATTGATAATGTCTATTCTTGATCCTTTGTAATTTTATTCTTTATTATCAATTTGATTTTGTTATGCATAATCAAACATGTATAAGTAAGAGAGTTTTTCTTTATAACAGGAATAAACTGATAACTAATTATTTCTTATTTAAGAAGATAAGGATAAAAACAAATTCTAATTAGTAATGAGTAGAGACAGAATTTTCATGCATTAAAAATCCGAAAACGTGCAGCCAAGAACTTAAAATGTGCATAATCGTGCAGTAAAAACCTAAAATACATAAAATTATGTAACTAACCCCTAAAAACGTGCAAAATCATCAATATTGTTTAGTTTATAATATTTATACATCAAAATATTATCAGAGAGTTAAACGAGAGATAAAAGAGATTAAAATAAAATGTAATATTGAAAATGAAATACCAGATTATAATCAACAAATGAAAATAATATATATTATACAACGATAAGTTACGATTAATCCAAGTCTTAAAGGAAGAGAAATTTAAACAATAATAAGGAATACATAAATCTAATATTGACTTAATACCCTTTTCTATCATTTAACAGCAAACATTTCAAAATAAAACACAAAACACTTGGATGAAACATCTATTAAATTTTCTCTCTGCAGAATAAGGCCTCAATAATTAACAGACATATAATCTAATATATTTGTTTGAATTTTTCTTAAATTGGTTAATTGGTCAATTGTCTGACATACAAGGAATGATATAATACTTCATTCCCTTCCAACCCAAAAATCAAGAAAAACCTGCCAATCACCCCCTCTTCATTTCACCGGTCCCAACCCACCTACGGAGGTCAGGTCCACGCTCTCCGTGCAGCACTCAGAACCCCAAATCTCTAACAACCCGTGTACGGATCAGTGTAACTCCTCCCAGACTATCACAACTCCCTTGGCTGCCGACAAAACTTCGAAGGATCCAGTCCTGGCAAAAACTTCTTGCAAAAAACTCCAACCTCTCAAACTGCTATGAAAACCCATTCCACTCATCCATACAAAAACTATCAGAGATTCAGAGCTCCACATGAATGCCCCCATCACTGGCCAGGATTAAAATCATTTGAGAAAACCAAGCACCGAATTTTACAACCCCTTTCCTCCACTAAAATTCACAATTAAGAACACCAAAAACGAACCCAACCCGCCCCTCTCCCCAATACCAAAAATCCATTTGGCCTACCACATTAGAAGTTGTCCCAGGCTCCTGCAACCTCGATACACCACAACTCACCCAATATAAGTCAACACTTCTTTCCTCCTTCACACTTTCTCCTTCAGTTTTTTTCTTTTTCCGTTGATATGTGGTGCCATGGGTTCCCAAGCAAAGCAAGGGCAGGAATTGGTGGCATGGATGTTATTTCGGATTATAAAATGTTTTTGTCTTGGCTCCCGGAGTGGTGTTTGGCGTAATTTGATGTGTTGTGGCTAAGGGGAAGGGTTAACGGAATGTGTCCGATTTGTGTCACTCAGATACAGACTTAAGGGAGTAGACAGAATCCAAGTATGCAAAGCTGCCTCCATAAAATGGTCCAACCTTTTGAACTTCATTAGAAGAACAGAAAGGTTTGAGACAGAACAGAGGCACGATAGACAACCACTGGTAGTATTAAATTTTCGGGGTTGGCAAAAAGGACCAATAGGCCCACTTGCTGGACTAAGTCCCCCCACCAGTACCTAAGGGAAAGGGTTTGATTGAGGGCGATGACCCACTCACTGTAGCCTCCCCTTGTTAGTAAGATGGTTTCTGATAAAGAGGAGTCCTATTCTTGGAGACGTCAGTAAATAAAATCTTATTCAATTATTTATTTAATCAAACCCAAATTTTGACCTAAAATCTTTTCAGATCTGATATGATACAAAGAACAAGAACACTGTTCTAATTTTTTATGCTTTTAAATAGACAAATTAATATAAAAAGGTACGCCATGATGTGATAATAATTACATGACAGTTGAAAATTATGTAAAACCTAAATTTTTAATGTTATTAATTAATTTATTGATTTATCCTATTTGATCTTGTATAATTATAGAGATAAAAATGGTGCACGGACACCAAAAGCAACTCTGGGAGTAACGTTGTAAAAAGATTATAGAAACTGTCATTGGTAAAAAAATGCTGATTTACTATGAACATACAAAACAGTCTAAAATTACCTAAAAATTTCCTTTGAAATTCTTTTGAAATTTTAATAAATATTATATTTATTATTTAAATAAATCATAAATAAATGTTTATAACTTTTATTAGCTTTTTTTTTTAATTTGTAAGAGTAGTGACTTCTGACCTAAATTTCTCAAGTTTATTTATTAAATTTGTATACTTTTTACATTACCAATAATAATTATTATTAACAATAATAAAATTATAGCTGCCTGCTGTGTCAGAGTTTTCATCTGGAGAAACTATGGGTCATTCAGCTGACCGGCTAGCTGCTTCTTTCAAAGTGAGCAGAGAAGAACAAGACAAGTATGCTCTCCGATCACACTCCATGGCTAATGATGCCTTTAATAAGGGATATATGACTGATATAGTGCCAGTTAAAGGTATTTTATTGCTTACTGATTCAATTTTATTTTCTTATCTTCCACAGGAGCCTTCTTTATATTTCATCTTTTAGTTTAAGTGTAAAGTCACTCCCTTTTTCACTTGGCCAAGACACATATTGAAAGTAGGAATGATTACTTGTGGAGGAGACAAGAGGCAGTCTACTATTATTAAATTTTTGTTCCTCTTTGTTATGTTTGTTTTCCAAGTTGCTAAGATGTTTCTTTTGACACTATTGACTATGGGCATGCGCTTCATGTTTTTTATACGTTCCCTTTTTTCCATAAATCATTTATCATTTTTTCTGGAAACCAATTTTCAATTAATACTCTATAAACAATCCCTTTTACTTGTTTTATGTGTTTCCTACTAGTTGACTTTATGGCCCTGTCTATTAATTTCATTACATTCTTAATTTTATAAAATGGGTGGTTGCTTTGATATAGTGGTTGCTTAGAGGAAGTATATGATAGAAAGAATATTCCCAAGGATTGGGAATATAGCATAATCCTTCCAATTCATAAAAAAATCAGTTCAACGGACTGCAATAACTATAGACCCATTAGTCTGCTCTCTGTGGTCTATAAATTATATACCTCTATATTAGAAAGGAGGCTCCGGCGGATTGTGGAGGAACAGCTGAAAGGTGAACAGGCTGGTTTTCGTCCTGGCCGACAGACTCAATACCATATCTTTGTTCTTAAAACCATCGCTGAAAAGGCCTGGGACAGAAACAAAAACCTGTACCTGGCATTTCTTGATCTAAGGGCAACGTTTGACTCAGTTCCTAGGAAAGAAATTTGGAACGCTTTGGTTGCCAAGGGCGTGCCTGGAGATTTGATTGAGGCCATGAAATCAACCTACCAGGGAGCCATAGGAGTGGTAAGGATAAATGGTACAGAATCAGAACCTTTCCCAATTGCGAGAGGAGTCAGACAGGGAGATAGTTTAAGCCCCCTCCTGTTTATAAACTTTATGGACGAGGTCCATAAAATCTGCTAGCGTCGGACTGCATGGACTACAATTGGAAACTGGTATATGAGAACTGTACTCGTACAGAGCTTTTTATATGCGGATGACATTGTGCTCATCGCCTATTCCAAGATGAAACTAAAGCAAGCACTGGTAGAATGGGAAGAAGAGCTGCTGAGGAAAGGTGTGCAAATAAATGCCTCCAAAAGTAAAGTGATGATTATGGCAAAAGAAGAAGAGGAAGACGTCCAATTGGTTTGCAACGGAGAGATACTTGAGGTAGTAAAGGAGTACACATACTAAGATACCATAATTGCTGACGCTGGTAAGATAGATGCTGAGATTTCGTATAGAATATCTAAGGCGAATCAAGTATATCACCAGAACACTAGCAGTATCCTCAGCTGCCGTGAAGTGGATAAAAATACCAAGATGCACGTCTATAAGTCTGTATAACTTCCTATTCTCATCTACGGCAGAGAAATTTGGACTATGTTGGACAAACATTATAGTCGCATAACAGCAGCGGAAATGCGATTCTTACGTAGATCGGTGGGCAAAACTAGGAGGGATCGCATTAGAAATGAAACTATCAGAGAACAGCTGGAAGTTCCTGAACTCAAAACCACCTTGGAGAACAGGCAATAAAGGTGGTTTGGACATGTCTGCCGCATAAACGAGGACATGGACCCTATAAAGATATTAGAGGCTCGACACACAGGGAAGAGGCCACAAGGACGTCCCAGAGTCTCATATCAGGAGTTCATGGAAAGGATCGGAGGTAGAAGAGGCAAATCCTTCAACCAAATGAAGCAGTTAAGCAGAGACCGGGAAGAGTGGCTGCGCTGGATAGAGGCTCCTCGACGCTAGAAATGGCATTGTGAGGAAGACGAAGAAGAAGAAGGTATCATCTGTTTCATTAATGGGAATCCCAGGGCTTCATAGATTCAAAGCTGTGTAATTTACATATAATAATGCAATATTTGAGAGGATGTTGGATGTGTGGTTTTTAAGATTATTTCTTTCCTTTCAGCATAAATTCAGGAGGCTGATTAGAACACAGCCTTCCATCTTCTTAGGAAGCACCATCTGGATTCAGAGAAGGCAATCTAACCTTTCTAAATCAGTTTTTGTCGACTTCTGTACTATAAATGAATAGACTTATTAAGCCGGTGCTGCTTAAGTTAATTTTTTTCTATATAAATGTGATATAAGTACTTATTTGAGACAGAATTTAAATTCTTTCGCGAAGTAGAAATATTGAACATATCAAGATTTTTAATCAGATTATAGACGAGACGGTTTAGGGTAGTTTCAAGACTGAAATGAACAATTGGGTTGTCCAGAAAATAATGCTCTTTCATGTTCTCTTTACTTTAACCCTCTATATAACTAACTGTTTAAAATTTAAGAGATTACTGTTTTGCATGGGTGTCAACATTTATTAATCCTCTTCCAAATAAACATTTTTTTATCTTCTGTAGCATTTTAGTAACTGTTTAAATTTTCAGTGATTACTCTTTTGCATGGATGTCAAAACTCTTTTCGGCGATGGTTCTAAGAACAAAGATATGGTCTTGAGTCTGTCGGCCAGGACGAAAACCAGCCTGCTCACCTTTCAGCTGTCCCTCCACAATCCGCCGGAGCCTCCTTTCTAATATAGAGGTATATAATTTATAGACCACAGAGAGCAGACTAATGGGTCTATAGTTATTGCAGTCCGTTGAACTGCTTTTTTTTTATGAATTGGAAGGATTATGCTATATTCCCAATCCTTGGGAATTTTCTTTCTATCATATACTTCCTGGAAGAGCCTTTGAAGGACTTTTAAGTAGTTCATTTCCACCATATTTCAAACATTCTGGGGCGATATCATCCCTTCCCGGTGCCTTTCCTGCTTTTAGAGTCTGGATTGCATCTTCTATTTCTTCTTCTTCTATTACCTCTAGGCTTTCTAAAGTAGAGTGCTCTTGTTCTTGGTAGTGACGTATTCCTAGATTTTCGGAGAATTGTTCCTGAAAATGTTGTTTTCATCTGTTCAGGATCTCTTCCTTGTCAGTTAGCAGAGATCCATCGCTATCCTTTACAGTTCTGAAGGGCTTGTTTTTCTTTCCTCTTAAAAATTTAATTTTTCGCCAAAAAGTTCTTATGGATTCACGATGGTCTTCACTCAATGTTTTACCGAAATCCTCCCACGAATGTTTCTTGGCCTGGCTAATGGCTGTCTTGCATTCATTCCTGGCTATTCGGTAGTTTTGTAGCTTTTCCTCGTTTCTATCTTGAAGGTATGCTTTCCAGGCAAGCTTTTTCTGAGCAACTATTCGTTGAAGGTCCTCATTCCACCAGTCAGTCCGCTTTCCCTTACCAGATACCTTCGCTTTTCTTTTACTATCTATAATAATCTTTGTATCAGCCACAAGTAGAAGGTGGTCACTGCCTATCTCTGCACCTCTCACGATCTTTACATCAGCGAAATATTGTCTAATGTGTCGGTCATATATAAAATAGTCAATTATACTCTTTCGTTCCAAGCACGATAAAGTAATTTTATGAATTCTTTTGTGTGGGTAGAATGAATTCCCTCACTGTCAGAAATAAGGAAAAATAAATCTTTACATTGTCGATTTTATCACTCATTAATGGATGCTGGAGTGGAAAGGCATTTATTTTTAATTTTTATTCATGATATTTACAACTGTATTAAAAATAAAAATACATCTTGAAAATTTGAACTACAGCTGAGATGTACAAATGCTACTCTGAGTACTGAGTACCAAGTATTTTACTTAAATTGATTCATTATTGGGAATTCAATCACTACTTCAGTTAATTGTTTGACATTAACTGAAGTAGTAATTAAATTCTTTGGTGCTCAAAAAAGGTCAGTATTTAAGTAAAATACTTGGTACTGAGTACTCGGAGTAGCATTAGCCAATCTCTGAACTACTGACACTGATATGAAATCACGTATTGAGAAACTACCCACTGGTAGCACTCTAAACTTATATTTACATTAGGAGATCACGAGGCCATCATCTTTTCAGACACCTCGGAGGGTTATTATGGATCGAAGAGGAAGCAAGGTTAGAAACGAGAGGGTTCGGATGGTTCTGAAGTATATTATGGATGGATAGGTGTCTGGATTGGGTCAAATCGGAAACATAAAATATTAAGGTCTTTACGGATGATTTTATTTGTTACAAAGTAAGGAGTATTGAGGATTTTACAAAGGATTTTGGATTAAAAGGATTGCATACAAAAGGAATTGTATGGTTTAGTGGAGCCCCAAAGCTCAACTACAGAAGTCCCAATATCACTTAATACAGTCATGTATATGAGTCTTTTGTAATTACATTGGAAGCATTTGTTTAGTAAATGTTAAAGTAGTTGGGTCATTAATATTAAAACAAAAAAATGTTTTAATTGAATTCATTTTTCTATTTTACTTTTATTACTTGATAATTTTCTCATGAATAAGTTGAAGTTACTTCATATTTGAAGTCTTAAGTTGGGTTAAATGATGACTACAATATTACATTTTTTACTAAATAAAAAAATTAATTAGTGATTAAAATCACATCACATACAAAAACTAAGTTATTCATGATAAATAAGAAATAATTTTTTTTTTATGAAGGATGAAGAATATAATGTTCTTCAAGAAATATAATTGTCTTTGAAATTTGGTTCTTATTAAAATTGATTCTATTGAAATTAGTGAATTTAAAAAGTGTTTAACCTTTATTGTTATTTTTTATTAATTTAATATCTTTGAGTTAAATATTCTATATAATATAAGCTTTTACTTGGTTTGTCGGTTTCATTTTTTTTTTTTTTTTTTTTTTTTTTTTTTTGTAGCTACTAGCAGCATAACACTTGTAGTGTTGGTTTAAATTTCAGTTTGATAGCACTAAATATTTTTTTTACATTTATTAATAAGCACTGAACAGTAATAATAAAATAACTGAAATTAAATATTTATAATTGTTAAAGCTCTGGTAAGCAATTACTTTGTTGATAAAGAATTTGTGCAACTGTTCGCTATCTGAGTTAGCAAGTGATTTTGATTATTAAAACTCCTTTTTTGGAAAAATAAATTACACTGTATCAATAAAATTTATTTATTTTTCTAGTTTCTGGCTCAGATAAAATTGTAGACAAAGACAATGGAATTCGAGTTTCTACTTCAGAAGCCCTTGCAAAATTGAAACCAGCTTTTATCAAACCTCATGGAACAGTCACTGCTGCCAACTCATCATTTTTAGTGAGTTTTTAATTTTGGAGTTCATTTAGAATTTAAACTGAAGGCCTTTTCAATTTATTCATGTTTTTGTATGTAGCTTGATTAGGATTCTAATAAGTATGAATGACATACAAATATCTATTCTCTTTCTCACAATTCTTATTAATTATTGGTTTGAATTAACCCTTAAATTATATTTACAATAGGTTATTCATTCTGTCATTATCATATTGAATTACCTACTTAATGATTTTTAATTCAATCAAATTTATGATTCACGAAACATTTTCTTGATATTTTCATTTTTATATTTGTGAAAGAAAATTGGTTCTTATTTTTTTTATTTGGAGTCTTTTCTTTATAAATTGAGGTTTCCCTTAGCTAAATTTCTCTACTCCTCCCTGCTCATTGTTTCCTTTCCTTCCCCTACCCCCTGTCTCCCACTCAAATAGCGTTTTGGGGACTCGTTCACTATCCATCCTTTTAACACGACAGTACCATTTCAGTTTCCCTACTTCCTTTACCTCACTACATTCTTTCTTACTTCCATCCTTTTTTTAATTGTCTGTCTGTATTTTTGATTTGCTGCGATCTTGAAAATTTAGTTAGCCGACCTTCAAAAATCCATCTCCACAGCCAGGAATCTTTTACTTTGTAATTTTTTGAGCAGCCAAGTTTCAGAGCTATAGAGCATTATGTTTTCTACCTATGACCTTACTTATTAATTTATTCATATTCACATAAATATTTTCGCTCCAAATCACTGAATTCAACATACCAATAGCTATCCATCCATTTGTCATTATTTTTTCTACTTCCTTCCTTGTTCTTCCACTGCTTCTGAGCGCTGAGCCAAGATAGCAGAATCGTATACCCTACTAAGCTTTTTAAAAACTGGGCATTCACCTCATTATTCTCTGTGAACATTTATTTTGTTTTATCTTAATTAATGTATTTCACCACGGATAATATAATCACACGGATAGGTGTCATTTTTTTCCTTCACCATTCATCTTGGTCATGGTGAATCTGGTTTTATTAGTAATTTGTAATCTATTTATTTGTAACAATACTTTAATGGATATAATTAAATAAAAAAACTGAAATTCATTTTGATCTGGTCAATAGGTAGTGTGAAATACACTTTGCAATCAACAACAAACTTCAAAGTTCTACTCAGTGAGATGATCTAAACATTTCTGGCTTTGATTTTTTTCTTAAAATTAATTTGTTATTCTGTTGTAAAGTAAGTTCTGTCAGAAAATGTTCAAAATGCTTTTAATCTACTGTTCCTCCAATATAATAAACCCAGATAGAAACATATGGCGATTTTTGGTGGAAGCTTGGACTCCCTTGACAGTTATATCATTTCAGTAATAATAATTCATATAAAAGTAAATATAAAATATATTAAACTGACCAATAGACACTTAATAGCGAATGTTAGATGTTTTTTAAAGTTAAAAATAAAATATGTTTGATATTTACTGCCGAGGTTGTTTTTAAAATATTTTTTTTAAATTTAGTTGCTTGGCAATAATAACTTCCAATTATTAACAATTCGAGTATATTTTTAACGTTACATGTTAACAGGCTAGTTTACGTTTCGTGACCTTTTATTCCCATCTTCAGAACTGCAATTCCAATACTCTTGTGGATGCAAGGCTAAAAAATTTTTAAGTTACAATATTGTGCTTGTTACATTACATATTTGTACTATGTTTGTTACAATAAATTTGTTATTACCTTAATTTTAATTACAAATTTGGTGTCTTCTGATTCTGACATTTTAAGTCTATGTAAATAGAATTCTTAATCTTACCTTTTTAAGTTTTAATCATCCACTTAATGTCTTCTGTTTTTTATTTCACTTCACCACAAGCCTTTTTTAAAACTAAGCAAAATCAATCTTTATTAAACTAACAATACAACTTCATAGAAAGAACAGGGTCATAACTAACATGTGTTTTTATGTGTATATCTTTTTTTAAATTTATATAATCGATATAACATATGATCGATTTGTAATTAATTTTAATAAAATTACTTTTAACACAACCCCTTAATTTTATTATTATTATTAATTTTATACAAGCAAAAATATGAACTTTGAGATCAAACTTACAAACAAAAATATTTTTCAAACATTTTAAAATAAATAAGAACTGTTATTGAAGTTAACAAAAAAGTTATATAAAGAGAAATTAATTACAGATATTTACATTAAGTTTTTCAAATTTTATATTGCCTAGTGGCTTTGTCAAAATATCAGCTAACTGCATATCGCTTGCATAATGAACGAAATTTACAATTTTCTCATCAGAAACGTCTTTCAAAAAATGATAACAAAATTCAATGTGCTTACTTCGTTTGTTCTTAATCCCTGTTCTAATAAGGTTAATGGTACTGAAGTTGTCAATTAGCATCGTCGCCTTAATTTCATTATTTGTAAGTTCTTCGATCAGTTTTTTGATGTATAGAAGTTCTTTACAGCATTCAGCAGCACTGATGAATTCAGCTTCAGTACTACTTAAAGCCACAATTGGCTGCCTCCTAGATCTCCAACAAACTGGTCCTCTGTTCTAGAAAATGATGAATCCTGATGTGCTCCTCCGTGTCTCCTGATCACCTGCATAGTCCGAGTCACAGTAAGCTGTAATTCTTGATTCACCATCCTCTCCAAAGGCGATTCCTTTGTTACGACTTCCCTTTAAATATCTCATTATACGTTTCAGATTTGCGATATCTTGACTAGTCGGATTTTCCATATATCTACTTTCATATCCCACAGAGTAACACAGGTCCGGTCTAGTTTTTGTAGCTAGATACAATAAGCTACCTACTGCTTCTCGGAATGGGTAATTGGTCTGCTTTTCTGATAAAGTAATTGCATTTTCTTCTCTTTTTTGTTGCACCATAGGTGTCACTGAAGGATTTGCATCTTTCATTTCGAATCTTTCAAGAATCTGGTTTGCATAATTTTGTTGAGTTAATCTCAAGCCTCCTTCTTTTACGACCTATTCCATGCCCAAAAAGGAAGTTGTATTTTCTTCAACAGTTGTCTGGAACTCTTCCTTGAGTTCTTCAAGAAGCTTTAAAAGTTTTATTTTATCAATGCCTGTTAATAATCCATCATCTACGTATATTGCAAGAATAACACTTATATCACTGTTCACAAAAACACACTGGTCAGATTTTAGTGCAAACAAACCTTTCTTTTTTAAAAAGTTTGTAAACCTTTTATTCCAGTTATCGGATGCTTGTTTCAATCCATAAATTGTTTTTTGTAATTTGCAAACATGGTTATTTTCTTCATATCCATCAGGTAATTCCATATATAATTCTTCATTTAGATCACCATATAGAAAGGCAGTTTTAATATCAAATTTCAAAATATCATGTTGATTTTTAATTGCTGTTGCCAATACTATTCGTAGCGATTCGTTGCAGACTACTGGACTGTAAGTCTCATTAAAATCCAAACCATATTCCTGCTCAAAACCTCTAGCAACGAGTCTTGCTTTGTATTTTCCATTGTCTTTGATTTTAAAAATTCATTTATTACTTAAAATCTTTTTCTCTTTCACTTCATCTCTGTTTACTAAGATCCAGGTTTTATTATCTTTGAGGGAATTCATTTCTTCATTGATGGCCTCTATCCATTTTTGTTTTTCAGGCCCATTGACATCTTTATTGTATGTAAGTAATACAAAATATTCGAGCTTTTCAGCAGGTTTTTTAATTCTTTTTCAATGTCCATATTGATCTGATTCAAAAACAGGATTTTCAACATCATTTCTTTTGCCTTCTTAACTATTAAATTAGGTTTTACTTGCTTCTTTCAATTATTCCAAAACTGCATCTGCAGTACATCCTTCTGTTGAGTTGTCATCGACTGTTTCAAGATTTCTCTCATCTTCTAACTGCACCTCATTTTCTTCTTTATCTTCTGAAATATTGTCTTGTAAGTGGGTTTTAAATATTTGTCGATCCGATGAAGACCTTTCATTCACCATTTCTGTTTTAAACACTACATCTCTGGATATAACTAATTTACGTTTTTCAGGGTCCCATAGTCTATACCCATTTAGGGAATATCCTACGAATATCATTTTTTTAGTTCTAATCTCCAATTATTTTATAATTCCTAGTTGTTTCGCAAAAGCAGTAGTTCCAAAAATTTGAAGTCTTAATAAGTCTGGCACTTTACCATACCACCTTGCTGCTGGTGCTATGCCTTCTGTTGGACTTCGATTTATTAGATAAGCAGCAGTGAAGGCTGCCTCTCCCTACAAACACAACTAACAATTTGTGTCAAAAAATAATGCTCTGGTCCTTTCTAATAGTGTTCAATTTAAACGTTCAGCTTTTCCATTTAGTTGCGGTGTGTGTGATAGTGAGTATTCTAAAATAATACCTTTATTTCGGCACCAATTTTTAAAACTTAAACTTGAATACTCCCCACCATTATCACATCTTAATTTTGAAACTTTTAAGTTATGAAACCTTTCTGATTCATTGATGTAGTTTTTTAGACATTCCTCAGTCTCATCTTTAGTTTTTAACAAATAAATTTTGACAAAGTGAGTATAATCATCTAACATGGTTAATATGTACCTCTTTTGGTCATATGTTGCTGGAGATATTGGACCACACAAATCAGAATGGATAATTTGACATACTCGATGTGCCCTTTCTCTCTGTGTAGTAAACGACAAACGAGTTTGTTTGGATTTAATACATACCTCACAGTTGTCAGTTAGGCTATTCAATTCTGGCTCAGTGGCATTTATTCCATCCACCATCCCTACTTCAGATTGTCAATTCCAAGATGACCCATTTTTCGATGCAATAACTGCGCATTTGATATTTTGTTATTTACCAAATATGTTTCCTTTTGAGGTTTTTCAATATTGACGGTGTATAATCCATTTTCTTGCTTTTCTGCCTGCAAAATAACTTCATTATTTTTCTGAATCAATACACTATTTTTGGTGAAGATAACTTTTCCTCCATTTTCAGTAACTGCATTGACCGACATCAAGTTTTTACATAAATCCGGTACATACAAAACATCATTTAATATACAAGTTTTACCTTCTATTTTTCCAGACCTATTCACTTGCATAGTGTGGTTCTTTTTTGCTGTTGCAACATCAGAACAGTTTTCTATGTAGTTTTCTAGTGATGATAATTCATTTGTCATATGAGAAGAAGACCTACTATCAACCACAAAAGATTTATTATCTATACGGGTATGAGTTGTTGTTAAAAATGCATGTTTCTTAGGTTGCTCACTGTTTTTACTTGTATGTTTTTTCCTAAAAAAAACATTCTTCAGTGATGTGATTTTTCTTCTTGTTTTTTACAGAATCTTGCAATGTATCCAACCTTATTACATTTAAAATGTTTTCTTTCAGTTGTTTTAAATGCAACTTCCTTAGTTTCGTCTTCTGATCGAAACTCCTGTGCGAGAAGTCTAGACGTCAGGTTATCTAAATTTCTCTCTTCAGGTGGTGTTGATTCCCAAGCTGTCACAAAATACTTGTATTTATTTGACAATGTTGACAAAATTTTTGATATAAGCATGTCATCGGAGATAGATTGATCAATATTTTTTAACCTATACTGCATATTTTTTAAAGAACTAACGTGAAAAGTCATGTCACTATCTTTTTTAAAATTATAGTTGAAAATTCTCGTATTAATAAATATTTCTTTTGTTCATTTTCTCTACCATATATTTGGCATAATTTTTCGTACATTTCATTTGATGTTTTAGCACTCATTATGTGTGAGCATGCCTGTTTTTCTATTGTTGAAACTATAATATGTTGTGCTCTTGCATCTTTTTTCTTCCATTCATTTTGGATTTTTTCTTCATCTGTTGTTAAAGCTTTATTTTTCCCTGTGACTATTTCATCTAATGATTTTGCTTTAAATAAAATATCTATTTGAAATTTCCAAAGCTGAAAAGAATCTGTGTTACCCAAATTTTCTATGAATTTGGTGTCTTCTGATTCTGACATTTTAAGTCAATGTAAATAGAATTCTTAATCTTACCTTTTTAAGTTTTAATCATCCACTTAATGTCTTCTGTTTTTTATTTCACTTCACCACAAGCCTTTTTTAAAACTAAGCAAAATCAATCTTTATTAAACTAACAACACAACTTCATAGAAAGAACAGGGTTATAACTAACATGTGTTTTTATGTGTATATCTTTTTTTTAAATTTATAGAATCGATATAACATATGATCGATTTGTAATTAATATTAATAAAATTACTTTTAACAGTATCACCAAAAAAGTTTGGTTAAAATTAGTGACCTCGCCCTGACTGTCACCATCCTTGGGGGTGTGGTGTGGATAGCCGAGAATGGAAACATCGATCTTGTGTCCCTCCCTATTGCGTTTAGGTGTTTATAGGAGTTTATAAGAACTTTCCGGGCAAATCTCCTATATGTCATGGTCAAAAGATGATATCTGATGTTATAATGGAAGCTTTAGCTTTAGAATCACTTTTTTCTATTATTTGAATTCTGTTTATTTTTAAGAACCTTTTTATTTAATGTGAATTCATAATTATTTATTTGCACAATTTCATCAAAATACTGTTTAACATAACATTATAAAATTATGATTGATTAACGAAGTGGCATAATAACATTTTTAAGGTTTGCTAAGCCAATAATAACATTTTATGTCTAACAAAGCAAATAATATCTTTACAGACTGATGGAGCTTCGGCTTGCTTGATTATGTCAGAAGAAAAAGCTAAGCAGCTTGGACTAAAACCTAAGTGCTACTTGAGGGACTTCATCTATGTATCTCAAGATCCTAAGGATCAACTTCTACTTGGGTAATAATTTTAGCTTTGTTTTTAGTTTTTTTTTTTTTTTTTATTACTTTCATACCATTCACGGATTTTTTTTTGTAGCCCAACCTATGCAACGCCCAAAGTTTTAGAAAGAGCAGGGCTGCAGATGAGTGATATCGATGTTTGGGAATTCCATGAAGCCTTTGCAGTTAATATCTATCCTTTTTTATTTATTTTTTTATTATCTACATTTGAATACATTTTATTCCATTATCTTCTTTTTCTATAGGGACAAATTTTGGCTAACTTTCGGGCTATGGACTCAGATTGGTTTGCACAGAATTATATGGGTAGATCATCGAAAGTTGGTTCCCCTGAGTTATCCAAGTTCAACAATTGGGGAGGTTCTTTAAGTATTGGTCACCCATTCGCTGCTACAGGTATGATACAATTCTGTTTGGTATTATTTTTACTTGCCAAACTTTATAATATTTTTTATGAATAATTTTATTCTATTCCATTAAAAAAAAAGATATTAAATTCATCATAGCTTTTGAAGCTCCAATTCCTTATCTCCATTTTTTCTCTTGTCATATGGTGTGTTCTTGATGCCCACATGTATATACTCTTGTCAGCATTAATTTTTAATTACAGATCTCCAGTTTTCCTAACAAATTTTTCTAGTACTTCTGCAAGTGTTGGTACAGTCCGGGGTGTTTGAGCATATCGTTTGTGTATGCTAAATACTGTGCTATATGATTGTAGCTGAAGACAATAAGTTATAACAATTTATGCTATATGACTGAAACTAGTACAATATTGAAAAGCATTGTAGATTGTGGATCTCCTCTAAGGCTTCTTCCTATTTTGATTTATCGTGAGATTATTCCAGTCAAAAGTACTCTACTGGATGTACCACTCATTTTGACCAGTAGAGTGTAACCAGGATCACACACTTCAAACAGTACCACCATTTTGACATTGTGTTTATAAACTCTCCTGATGGCATTTTCTGTATGGCTTTACCATCCTTTCCAACACATTTTTTCTTTTCCTTCAACTATATTTTTTAAAAAGTATTAAAATTTGTGTGTAAGAGTCTCATGACAAATGGAACCAAAAGGCTGTTTTTAAATATTTAAATAAAAAAATGGTAAGCAATGAAACAATAAGATCGAAGTGAATCAATTATAAAGTTATTCAAGTGTTTAGGAAGTAACTCTTTTGGGATCGCAGATGTAATCATCAATTAGAAATTGAAAAATGTGTAACTCAGTGGTCTTCAAATAAAGTGACCTTCAATGGTATTATTTTTGTAAGAAATATAAGTCCAGTGTCGGGTCTGAAACTTCAAGCAAAGGCTTTTGGGTTTTATGCTAAACTTACAGAAGATATAAAAGGGGTGTTTATTAAGTTTAATACTTTCTAAAAACAAAACAAAAGACAGTAACATAGAAAAAAAATGATGCATTAGAAAGGATGGTGGGTCATTCATAGAATGGCGTGAGGGAAGTGTACAAAGACAATGCCACTAGGGTGTAGGTCCAGTTTTGAGTGTCAGAACCTTGCAAATCTACTGTACTTACTACTGGTTGTAACCTATGAAATATTAGACTTTTTAAATCTTAAAGTTAAGAGAGGATTAAAACGTCTGTTGTTTCTAAGTAAAATATTTATCATCTATAATAAACACTTTCTAATCCTCGATTTTCGAACAGTGTTTGTTTAATTCCCAAATAGGCATACAGATTTTATTTTCATTTCAAATGTGATAATGGAAACACTCAATTTTTGAATGATCTATTTTTATGACTTCAAACTTGGTTAGTCTGTTGCCAAGGTAGCAAGCAATATTGATCATATTTTTGGTGATGGGAGTTCTAATGAAAGAACTAATTGTTGTTGGTTTTCTAAATTTTCTTCAGGAGATACGATATTAGAGAATCTTCCCCAGGGTCATCTTCCAACAGTGAACAAGGTTCAAGATATTAAAGAAGCTGTGGAAGAAAACCCATAAAGAACTTGCTTCAGATCTTAGGGCAAGTTGAATAACTGTTTTCAGATATTGAAAATCGATCAGCACTAGTAAAGAGGAAAGGGCTTATAGTGCTGCATGATGTGCTACCCAGATGTTTAACACTTACCAAAGCGTACTATCCCTTTTTATCCAGAATTTACTTAAGACTTCTGATAGTGAATACCTCAAGTTTTATGTATATGAATTAGTTATTTAAAACAAAAATCCACATTTCTCCATTCTTTTTTATTTTATTTTGGTTTATTATTTTCAGCAATTAACGTATATAATTGACCATGGAAAAAAATAATAATTGTAGTCCACCTTAAAATTTAAGGTTTTAAAATAACATTTTTTTTAAATGTATATTTATGATGTAAAATGTTCTTATTATTAAAAACTTTTTTTTTTTAACTTTTAGGTGTGAGATTAACGGTTCATGCTGCAAACAGGCTGATAAGAGAAGATGGAACATTTGGTCTCATTGCTGCATGTGCAGCTGGTGGCCAGGTATAGATCAGTATAACAATTTTTATCATAAAATATTGTTTACTAGCATTAAAACATAAAATATTCTTTCAGGGTGTTGGAATGATTGTTGAGAGGCATCCAGATGGGCAAGCTTCATAAACGAGACTTTTATAGGCTAGATAAAATCTGTGATCTAAAACCCAAATATTTTATTACAAATTTGATATACTTCTAGTAATATCTTAAGTGGCCAATGTGGAAAAGAATATCAGAACCAATATTGCTATTTTAAGATTATATTTTTATATTTATATTATTATGTACTTTGATTCAATGACTGTTAATTATAAATAATTATTCTTTTGTATTCATTATAATAGAAAGAATAATTTAGTTTTGTATGTACATTTTGTTTCACAATAATCAAGATTTTTTTTTAACTACGAAATTTTCAGTTTCATGTGACCCCCTAAAACTATTTATTTTTTAATGTAGCATCATAGTATTGATCTAAATATTTAACAATATTTTATTGTTTTAATATATTATGAAAATTAATTATTTGTTGTAATAAACCATATAGTTATTACTAACATGATTTTAATTGATATTATTTGTAATTAATAATGATATCCTAACTTTTCCTTTATTTTTTTAAACTTGTGTCTTACAATTATCATGAACTATAAAATAGATATTTTTGTTATTTATTATTTTATAGGGTCTCCAATATTAGTTGAATCCATGAGCCTTGAGGCATAGGACAGACAGAGGATTTAATAATAAAAAAAAATCCAGAGGAAAAAGTTTTAAGTCTATCTATGTAGTTAAACCAACTATTATTGTTTAAATTTTACATGTGCAATTAAAACTTGGTGTTATCAATTTAATGTTCCATCATCCTGAGGTGAAAATTACTTGCTGAGCTTTACGTATTTATACAGTGCTATAGAGATAGTATTCTCTAATCTTCTAGAGATTTCACTACCCTAGGGACTGAATTTATATAAGTGCAGACTTAAAGAGTGGAGGGGACAATCACCCCTAAATAATGAAAGAGAGGGGGCGACAATATTATTTTGCCCCTCCTCCCTCTATAATTCAAATTACACAAACTTAAAAAAAAAAAAAATAACAAATATTCTACATGAATAAATAAAATATTTTACCTAAAATCAATTTAAAAAAATTAAAAGTATGCCTAGAATTACATACTTAACCGCTTCCTAAAAGTTCCTATTTTTAAAAATTTCATTTATATTCAAAGTTAATAATATATCACAGGATTTTATGATTCATTCCGATCTAGTTTGAATTCACGTGATGTTCTTATCACCTTTTCCAGGGCATAGTAAAACAGAATGTCTGCGAAAATTATCCCCCTTGCTTCAAATCTTTTTAAACTTCGAAGACTTCAGATACTTCTCTTTGTATCAGGATTCAACACTTAGGATAGTCTGTACACATCTTCACCAATCTTACAAATTTTCTGGGAATTACCAGCTTAGCCATGATCTGCTTAAAAATAGTTTCTTCACAGAATTATAGGATGCTTTTAAAGGGAAAAATAATGCTTACACATCCCAACCTTTTTTTTCATTGTTTTTCCTGCACGTTTTATCCACTCCTTCCTCTTGTCTGAATCTTGGTTAGTGATTGCCTAATGTATTTTCATAATATGAATGAGGCAACCAGGATTGATTTTCCTTTCTAATTGCCAAAATCTTAACAGACCTTGATTAGGATAGGACAGATCAGGCCTGTGTCCCAAGCTTCTGATGCAGATGGACAAATAAATGAGGTTAAGGATGAGGATTTGCCTATGGAGGTTGGTAGGGAATTCCAAAGAAGGTAGCAGGTATGACAAAGGATTTTTTAAAGAAAACAGTTTTATGAGAAGGAATAAGCAGGTTTCTGGGTTGAGGTTTTGTGTTGAAGGAATGGATAGAGGAACAAGGGATAAACAAATCAAGAAGGTTGTCTGGTTGTAAATGTTCGAAAAAGGAGTACACACACCTAGGCACTAGCGGATCCAGGATTTAATTTTGGGGGGCTTCAGCCCGGAAGCTTTTTTTTCATATATATAGCGATAATTTCTTTGGAAAAACAGAAAGATTCTAACTACCTATATGAATTGGTGTTTAAGTGATTCTTGAAGCCCTATTAAATGTAATTAAACGAGCAATAATACTTTAAGACATAATTTTTTACCATAAAACATGGTTATCTTATCATTTTGGGAGGGGGGGCTTCAGCCCGAAAGCCCCTCCCCGTAAATTCGCCTGTGCACCTAGGATATATTACCGTCGGAAAACTGGATAGAGCCACTTCAATTCGGCAAAGAAACTGGAGAGCGCATGGGGACTCCAAATATAAATTTAATGAAACAGTTCATTTGTCTCTTTAATCTGATCTCGAGCACACCAGAAAGTATACAAGACAGTCATAGTCGAAGTGAGGGAAAATGAGGGAGGAAAATAGTAACTGAAGGATTTTAAGGGCATATAAACACGGAATCTCAGGAACATGTTGAGCAATGGATTTTCAGATTATTTGGGAAATATGATCATACCAGGACAGATATTAATCAAACATTACCCCCAAGGTTTCTAACAGAAGTATGGAAACCGATAGGCAGCCCATTGAGGTAGAATAGGTGATGATAAGGAATGGAATTTGTCAGATTCTTGGAACCAATGAGAATGGCTCTGGTCATCTCAACGTTAAACTTTAAATCATTGTTCGCTTCCCAAGTATTATATATGCCCAAAAAAATTGAAAATTTTATCTATAATCTAAACCGCGGTCACCCAATCTATAACCCAAGACCGCGGTCACACTATTTCTCTGTGTCATGCGAAATTTCTTCGTATTTATATCTAGGGGCACTAGTGGATCCAGGATTTAATTTTGGGAGGGGGCTTCAGCCCGAATAATTTTTTTTCATATACATATAACGATAATTAATTATAAAAAAACGAAAAAAATTAACTAACTATATGAAATGGTGTTTAAGTGGTTCTCGAAATCCTATTAAATGTAATTACACCAACAAGAATACTTTAAGAGATAGTTTTTAATATTTTTTCTGTAAAACATGGTTATATTTTACCATTTTGGGGGGGGGGCTTCAGCCCGAAAGCACCCCCCCGTAGATCCGCCTATGTCTAGGCGGAATGTGTTTCAGAATATAAAAGAACTTGTTTATGTTATTTCCTCAACACATTCAATTATAACTTATTCTACAATCCTGTTCCCCTTTGTTCTTTCGGTACATCCTGAAAACGCCTGAGCTGGCCCCATGCATCCATTTAATCAATGAAATAAAATGAAAATGTATTTTATTATTCTGGGACTGTTGTCCCTTTAGAATAAATTATAATTACAGAATGCAGGAATAAATTGTAAGCTATGGAAAATATAGGAGTGTCGCTGATTTCTAATGACCTGGTACAGAAACGTAGCTAGGAAGTACTGACGGCGGTAGGATGGATAGAGCCACTTTAAGTCTGGGTAATGTGCGTATCTTTTGAAATTCTGAAAACAAAATGTATTGGGAAATTCATTAGCCGTTTAAGTTTGGCTTTGAATTCTCCCGAGAGTCCATCGTAAACCATACAGCCATAGTCTAAATGAGGGAAAACAAGAGAGGATACTAGGAGTTGATGGGACTTATATGGAAGGAGATAGCGTTGATGGATGAACTGTTTCAGGGTGAAGATAGTACGATGGGAAATCTCTGGTTTTCAGGAGAGGGTTTGATCAAAAGTAACACCCAGGTTTTATACGGAAATATGAAATAAGATAGGTGTGTTGTTCAGAAGAAGATTGCGGAGCACCGGGAACGATTTCAGGAGTGAGGGGGATCCGATGAAGATCAACTGGAATACTTTCAAAATTAATCAGATTATCAGAGCCATCGATTTTTTATTAAAGAATCTAGCTTCTGACTGGTTAACTTTCTCTTATTTGTTGTTAAATTTTAAATAAATTTAAAATTGATAATTTATGATAAAGATCTCATAATTTATTAATGAGGAGTTCATAATTCATAAATAGATTTTTTAAGATATTCTAAATTCTCCTTCATTGCTTTTTATTTCATGACTTCATTGAGTCATATAATTTTCTTTTTGGTCTAAAATAAAGTATGGTATCTTCAGGATCAGCTAAAAAGAGAAATCGGGTGTTAATTCTATTTTAAACAAAATTTGTATACAAAATTTTAAAAATCTGAAGTAGTCAATATAAATATTTTTTATTAGTGCCGACGTTTCATCCCAAACATGGGGTCATCATCAGGGCTGAAAATTTTAAAATACAATAAGAGATATAATACTATACGACCGATAATGGTAAATTATAAACTGTAGTGATTGATGGTATATGAATCCTAACTAATATTACAATACACAATATTAAAAATGAAATATGTAAAATGTTATACAAACTAAAAATAATGTATATAATCTATTTATAAAAAATTGTAATATTTTCTCTTACTAACCGTGGTTGAAGCACTTTAGATTTTCAAGTACTGACACATTTGGTTGGTAAATGAAAGGATCGGTGGAGGATTTCCCAGTTGTCCTTTTTCAGAGAGCAAAAGGTAGGTAAACATAGTCAGAGGGAGGGGGGGAGGTAACATTTCTGTTTGTAGAATGTAAATAATTTGCTGACTAAATATTCAAGATGTTTACAAGATTTGCGTTGTTTCTTATGGTTACAGAATTATGACTATTGGCTTTGTGACTATTGAAATGAACATAAGCAAGAGCTGCCAATCAATATAAATATAACATAGTTTGATTAAAGGTATACAATGGTTAGCCAAATAATATTTATAATAAAGACAATTGTAATGGATGAAATGATACGTAGGACAATATATTATACAATATTTTAAGAATAACAATATTAATCATAATAGAAGTATGTATTATATTAAGGATTACGTAGTTTTAATAGTATAAGTATAAACATATCTGTGCCTGTTTATAGTATATATTTATGTTGAGAATGGACATTATATGTATATATATATATATATATATATATATATATATATATATATATAAATAATAAACGCAGGAGTAGTTACCTATGTAAGTTGACAGGGAAATGGGGAACAATGAAAAACATAATTTTAATGATTATAGACTATTGTTTTAGGAGGCGGAAAATATTCGAATATGTGTTGCAGATCTTTTCTTTATCTACTTTGTGGTTTACCGGATTATTTTTTTCCAAATTAATGAATATAGCTTCAGAAAGTAGTCGTTTTTGGTGGTTGGGAACTGTGGCAAGCACTAGCGGATCAAGGATTTAATTTTTGGGGGGGGGCGGCTTCAGCCCGAAAGATTTTTTTTCATAAAGGTATAATAATAATTAATTAGAGAAAAAAAGGAAATAAACTAAATATATGAAATGGTGTTTAAGTGGTTCTTGAAATCATATTAAATGTAATTACACTAACAAGAATACTTTAAGAGATAGTTTTTAATATTTTTTTTCTGTAAAACATGGTTATATTTTACCATATTGGGGGGGGGGCTTCAGCCCGAAAGCTCCCTCCCCCCTCCCCGTAGATCCGTCTGTGGTGGCAAGTATGGATGAGTTTTCAAAATCAAATGTGTGTTTGAGGGTTATTACGTGTAATCGGCTAGTTTCGGGGCGAGCTGGTTTTATTTGGAGATGCTGTATTTGTGTTGATATATTCGTTTTTTTAAATAGTTTTTGGTTTCTCCTATATAAGCAGAATTGCTAAATGATTTTTAATTAGGTTTTTTATAATGCGATCAGGAAACGCGTAGGATTTCAGGATCTTGTGTAGTTCGGTTAGGTTATTGTCGTGGAATTGCCGGTCGGTTAATGTTAGACTGCGGTGTATCAGGTTTTTAGCTACACTGATTTTTTGGTGGTAAGGATCAGTAGGGGATCCAGGATTTAATTTTGGGAGGGGCTTCAGCCCGAAAGATTTTTTTTTCGTATACATATAACAATAATTAATTTGAAAAAAAAGAAAGAAATTAACTACTTATATGAAATGGTGTTTAAGTGGTTCTTGAAGTCCTATTAAATGTAATTACAGGAACAAGAATACTTTAAGAGGTAGTTTTTAATATTTTTTGCAGAACAACTTACGTGCAGAACGAACAAAAAAAAAAAGAACGACTTACGGAATTGAGCTTTGGGGCTCCACTAAACCATCGAATTCCTCTCGTATCCAATCCTTACAATCCAAAATCTTTCGTAAAATCCTCAACGCTCCTTACTTTGTCACAAATAAAATCATCCATAAAGACCTTAATGTTCCATATGTTTCCGATGTGGCCCAATCCGGATACCTATTCTTCCATAACAAACTGCAGAACCATCCGAATCCTCTCGTTTCAAACCTTGCTTCCTCCTCGGTCCCTAATAATCCTCCGAGGCGTCTAAAAAGAAGATAGCCTCGGGAAATTCTTATACAGAACTTTAAGTTGAGTTCTACCAATGGGTAGTTTCTCTTTATGTTGTAAATTTCAATAAAAAAAAACTTTTCTTCTTTCCTCCACTGCCTTTTCGCATGCTTCTGTGAACCATTTCTTGGCTTTTATTTTTTCCTGAATTCCTATTACTTTCTCGGCTGTTTGTTTTAGCCCTGACTCCAGTGCCTCCCAGTGTTGGTCATCCGTGAGACCTTCCGAGTTCAAGAGTTCCAATTTATTTTTCAGCTCAATTTGAAATTCAGCTTGTACTATAGTGTTTTTCAAATTACGGACTTCGTACATCTTTCTTTCCACTTGGTTCCCAATTTGGTGGATTCGCTTCAGCCTCTGACAGAGTTTGATTCTAATCAGAGTATGGTCCGAATCACAGTTTGCTCCACGATAACTCCTTATATCTTGTATGGAGCTTTGATGCCTCTTGTCTATCACCACATGCTCGATTTGGCTTTTTGCTCCTTTAGGACTTACCCAGCTATACTTATGTATGTCCTTGTGCTAGAACATCGTACTGCTTACTACTAGACCTTTAGCAGCTGCTAGACTAATGCATCTGACTCCATTGCCATTGCTAGTTTCGTGGAAACTTTGACCTCCGATGATGGGCTTAAATTGGGTTTCTCGGCCTATCTTGGCATTGAAGTCTCCCATGACTAATTTTATGTCATGTTTTGGAGCCTGGTCCACAACTTTTTATAACTGATCGCGGAAATTGTCCTTCACCTCATCCTCTTGCAGCACATTTCTTAGTCCCCGGCTTTTAATTTTTTTAATATTAAGTTTAAAAATGCCTCTTAGTGCTGTAGATATTGCGCGTGGTGTGGCACTTATTGATGATGGACGTTCCATTTGATATGCAGCTAATGCCATCGGAGTTCCATATGAAACTTTACGAGACGCCGTCAGGCGTTTTCGGGAAACTGGTTCTTACAATAGCCCGGTTCTGGACGACCTAGGGTAACAGAACCACGGGATGACCGGTTTTTGACTTTGATAATTTTACGGAACCGGCACGTTACCGTTGTTCAAGCGATTCATCAGCTCGAAAAAGTTCGAGGTGTGCAAATTTCTGAACGTACAGCTCGGAGAAGATTAAATGAGTATGGATTAATGTAATTTAATGACTTCCCGTCTTTCTGAAGAGATCACAACATAAGAACAACTATGTTGATGTTCAAGAACTTACTGAATTTCGAAATCAAATAAGGTACCAATTTAAAAGATAAATATCGATATTCTATAACTTGTCGTTGGGTTGCTTAACATTTCATATCGGCTTGGCCCACACTACAGGCAAACGCTGTTTGGCAAAATTCTTGGGAAACCTTTCGGCAAATTAAGCAACCAAACGAAGCTCGTCAACCACACATTAGTATACATGGTACAAGCAAACATGGAGAATTGCTGTGGTACTGACTCCTGCTTTTGTTATATCTTGTATAAAAAAAACAAGTAGATGAAAATAAATGGAGAAAGCAAAGAAGACAATGGATGATGAAAATTCAACAGAATCGTTCAAGGTAACCATAATATTTATCTCAATATTTCTTATTAATGTCAGTTGTTCATTTCTTTGTCAAGACATTTCTATATATGTACATTTTACCATGTTTTTAAAAATATATTTATGAAAAAGCCAATTAACACGATTTTATAGAATTTTTCACCCATGATTGCTAGGATTGTCAAATTCTTCCATTAAACATAGTTAATTATTGATTCTCTAACCACTGAAAATTCTTGCTATATCGTCGGTTTACTGCAAAAAGTCACTAAGTGCATTTTGGTATAGGTTAACTTTCACAAATGTTTTTATGAATTTTGACTTTTTTTAAGGATACAAAAACTCTGTATGGGCATGAAAATGAAACAAACCCTTGTATACATCAATTATACTTACAACAAGCGCACAATTTTCTGATTTTATAAAGGAAAAACTGTTCAAAGTTCTTGATTAGTTAAGGTTATGAAATTTCATTTAATGAATTTTTGCAATGAGCTGTCAATATGTTTGCAATTGTTTGATTCAAGGAATGTATTTATAATATTTTTTTCTTCATTTATGATGTTCTTTGAGTTATTGTATAGGAAATGTTTTATAATTTAGTGTTGGCAATTAAAAAATAAGTTACTGGCTAAATTTGGCAGTGTTACTTTATTTATTTTTGTTCAATTCAAACAATCAATTAAGTCTATAGTAAGTTCATTTATTTCTAATTACTACATTTATGTCTAACATAAGTGCATCATCGGAAAGGAAACAATGGACAAAGAATGTTAGTTATTTCCCCCTAGTAGTAGAGGGTAGTCGACTTACTTTCCTCAATAATTCTTATTTCATTTATTGACAAATTTATTGTTAAATACAGTAGGAATGTTACTTAATTTTTTTACAAATTGAGTTGTTAATTAATCAAGCAACTTTATTTTACTACATTGATTTATTAATAATATTGATTCCATTTCATATTTTTTTTTTTTTTTTTTTTTAGTTTTAAAACACTTTATTCAGAAATATTACAATTTGTCACAGTTAAGGACACTTATAATAGAGTTCAGAGATTGCATTCATACCGTATATACAAAAATATAAATAAATAAAGTAATAACAAAAGAATAAGAAGAAAGAACAAAAGAGTAAAGAAAAAAATAATATATATATACACATAAGTAAATAAAAATAGAAATAAAAGTAAAACAAACACCTTATATAAAACATACATTATTTACAATTTGCCAGGTGATCTCCGAACCAATCCTGTCCCCTCCACATGTGGAGGGAAAAGGGAGGCTTAGGAGATCCCTACGCTTCTCCCTCAGCCACTTCACTGGTATTTTAAACCAGCGGAGGATGAGTAAGAGCGCTACAGCCACAGACACTCATGACTTGAGTGGAGAATCTGGCCATTGCTAGAACTCCAAAATATCCATATTTACAAAAGGTCTCGTGGCCATTGCCGCTTTAACCTACGAAGGGGATTGTAGGGATGGGTGGTGCTTGATAGGGATTGTACAACGGGATTTGGGTGATGAGAAAGGTTCTGGTGAAATTTGGAAAATTTGGCTGGGATAAGATCAAGAATAAATGGGATATTAAGGTCATGGTGTAGGGTTTTATTGGTTACATAGAAGGGAGCATTGACTATTGTACGGAGGACTTTAGACTGAAAGGATTGAATGCGTTTGATGTTAGAAAATTTGGCTGTTCCCCATAGTTCTAGTCCGTAAGTCCAGATGGGTTTCAGTATTGTCTTGTAGATCAGTAATTTGTTTTCACCAGAAAGTTTAGATTTTCTATTCAGTAGTCTATATAGCTGGCCATATCGTCTGTTAAGTTCCTGTCTTTTAAGTCGAGTATGTGGATTCCATGTTAGTCGTCTGTCTAAGAGAAAGCCAAGATACCGGACTGTATCTGAGAAAGGAAGCTGGATGGAGTTAAAATAAACTGGTGGGCAGGTATTATGCCGAAGGGTGAAGGTAATGTGTTTACATTTAGATTCGTTTACCTTAATGCGCCATTTCTTACACCAGTGTTCAATCAGGAAGAGGTGCCTTTGTAAGTTTGCGGACACTGTTTCAGGATCTGAGTTGGAAGAAAGGATAGCAGTGTCATCAGCGAAAGTTGCCAGGAGGTTATCGGAATGGACAGGAATATCAGCGGTAAAGAGAATGTAAAGGATGGGGCCCAAGACGCTGCCTTGAGGAACGCCAGCCTCAATTGAGTAACAGTCGGAGAATTCGGTGCCACAGCGAACTCGGAAGGAGCGGTCGGAAAGATAGGATCGGAGTACTAGGTATAAGGACTGTGGTAGATGGATTTTAAGCTTGAAGAGTAATCCGGCGTGCCATACCCGGTCAAAAGCTTGCGCTATGTCCAGAAATGCACCCGAGCAATACTGCTTGCTTTCTAGGGTTGAGGATATATGGTCAACAACTCGGAGTCCTTGCTGGACAGTGGAATGTTGGGAACGAAATCCGAATTGATGAGTAGGAAGGTTATAGGATTCAATTATAGGTAGGATTCGTTTCAGTAGGATCTTTTCAAAAATTTTTGAGAGGATTGGGAGTAGGCTAATTGGTCTATAGGATGCTGTATTGTTGGAAGGTTTGCCTGGTTTCAAGAAGAGGACGATGGTGGAATGTTTCCATAAAAGAGGGAAGTGGGTAGTTCGTAGGATGCAATTGTATATATATGTAAGAAATATGATGGCTTTAGATGGAAGTTGTCGAAGGATCTGTGGGGTTAGAAGGTCATATCCAGGAGATTTGCGAGGTGTGATTTTCCGTAAAAGGTATTTGACCTCAGAGGGATTAACAGCTTTAGGTGGTAAGGAGAGTGGGATAGGTATTGAGAGGGATTCTTCTACTTTTACTGTGTGGCTGGGATGGGATTCTGGATGAGGAGCGAAAGTATAGGAAAGGTGTTTGGCAAATTCCTCGGCTTTATCTTCATCAGATGCTGCCCAGGAGCCATCATCTCGTCGAAGACCATTTCATATTAAATATATTTCTTTTTTTTTTTACAGAGAAGTAATGAAAATTTTTTTCTGAACTCTTGAATGAACCTTCTGGTGGGTTTCATAATTTCTGCCGAATATCATTCACTGAAATACTTTCGATAAACATTTTGCCACTCATCGTTAAGAAAGACACAAGCTTCAGAGAAGCTATACCTCCGAAATATAGACTGGCAATCAATCTAAGATATTTGGCTTTAGGGGATAGCTACAGGAGTTTGCATTATTTATTTAAAGTATCAGAGCAATCAATATCTCTAATTATAAGGGAGGTATGCAAAGCTATTAATAGAATTCTGCAGGATGATATAAAGGTAAAGCAGTAAAATCATACATGGGTGTATCTATATATAACATTATTCTAAGATTTCTATTTTTAGACAAGTTAATTAATACTTAAACAGTTAAAATAAAATATTTTCTTATAACATTGGAATTTCAAATTAAATTAAATTACTTTATATATAAAACACAACTTATCTGTTATATAAAATATTCACTTTCTGACAAAAATATCTTATACCCTGCAATTTGCTTTACGTTATAAATATTAAAAGAAAAAATATTAGCTTTTAATGAAAACTTAATAGTCTGGGAGCCCCTGACAAAAAAGTTATCTTATTTCATACTGAGGTTTTGGTTACTTGGTCATTCATTGAGGTTATTGTGGATCCGAGGTATTTGAATTTTTCTACTCTCGGGAAGGACTTCCCTTCTATGCAGATCCTGTTATTAGGGTGGAATTTCCGTCTTATTACATACTATATGTATGTATGTATGTATATATATATATATATATATAATATTTATAATCCATAATTAATTTACAGATGCCCTTAACAACCGAAGGTTGGATAGCTATAGAAAAGGGATATATGACGATATTTCCACATTGTGTGAGTTCTTTTGATGGCAAACATGTAGTAATTAGGTACCCAGCTCACAGTGGAACTGAATACTTTAACTATAAGAAAGCATTTAGTATTGTACTTTTGGCTTTAGTTGATAGTAGCTACAAATTTATATTTGTGGAAGTTTTTTTTTGGGGTACTCCCCTTCCTTGCCTTTAAGGCTATGCGGGATTCTCTTGGGCCATGGAGTGTGGGCGGATTTAAAAGACTCCCCCGCCACCGGGATGCGAACTCATGCCATAATTATAAGAGAAGAATTTACTTCATATTTTTACAGGACAAGGAGACAGCATTTTAATTCAGAAGAAGCATTATTCATTCATTTTTTTTATCTGTGTTTCTTAATGTTCCTCTTACTCTTATTAACTTCTAATATCATTATAATAGGGTGCATAAAAAAAAAAAGAATGTTTTATCAAATTCAAGATTTCAAAGGACACCAAATATTTTAATACTTACCAATACTTAATAACCCCTTTAAAGCCCCTTTCACACTGAAGATGCAAGACGCAGGATGCATCTTAATCACCGGACTGCAGCCTGGATGCTAGACGGAATTGCCTCTTGGGAACCAGCCGGCTGGAGTTTTCAGTGTGCATCTTTGTTGTGCTGGTCTTACATACTCATTAACTGGTAAGAGAACTAGGTACTGGCGAAAAAAATATATACTTATTTCAATATCAATTACGGATTAAAAAAATACTATTAAAGTTATAATTTTTTTTTCTGAAGAGGATGATCGATTATTCATCTTTCAAACTCAAGTACCAAACTAACAGAGATAATGGATATAAACAGAAGATGCAAGAGGTACGATCATCCTTGGTGTGAAAGCTTATGCGTCCTGGATGCAGGACTTCGTCTTGCTTCCTCAGTGTGAAAGGAGCCTAAGAGTATTCTCTAAGTTTGTTTAATCCCATTCGACTTCTTCAAAAAAAGTCTCAGTTTAGTTATTTGTTTCAAAGAAGAAACATGACAGTTTCTATTTTAAGGCATTAATGGAAAAAAAAATTCACAGCTGCTGAAACAACTTGTGAAATTATAAAATACGAAGGGGAAGCTGTCCTTGACCAGCATACTACACGGCATTGGTTTGAAAAATTTAGCAGTGAAAATACGATGTTGGAAAGGATGAAGGGCTCCGGGCGACCATTAATGGATATTGATGAGGTTCTGCAGGAAGCTGTTGAGTCAAATCCATCCACAAGTACTCGCAAACTTACCAGGGGAGTATGGTGTGTTGAATGATTCTGTGAGTCGCCATCTACTCTCCATGGGGAAGGTGAAAAAGAGCAGTATACTGGTCCCTCACAAATTTATTTCTCAGCAATTAGGTAATATTTTAGAAATTTGTGAAAATTTATTGAAAACCCCCTCTGATATGGGATTTTACAGGAAGATTGTCACCTGTGATGGAAAGTGGGTTTACTCGTGTAATCTGAACATCCGTGAGCAATAGTTAGTCAAACTGCTTTTCCGGTTGCTGCAAGGGGAAAATTTGAAAAAAAAAATCCATGCCTTGTGTTTTTTTGAATTTTGAAGGTGTTATTCATTACAAATTTATTCCTAATGGATGCTCTACGAATTCTGAAGTCTACTGCGAACAACTGGAAAGATTGTACGTCAAGTTGTCAGAGCATTATTCTGCTTTGGTCAACCGAAAAGGAATTTTATTCCAACAAAATAATGCTCGTCCTCACACTTCCCGTTGAACATAAGAAAAGTTTAAAGAACTTCATGGGTTCGAACTCCTCATACCTCATCCACCATATAGTCCAGACCTCGCACATCGGATTACTACTTATTTAGTTCCATAGCCCATTTTCTTCATGGGAAAAAATTTGATAATTTTGTCGAAGTTGAAATTGCGGTCCAAGAGTTCTTTGACAGCCATCCCAAAGAATGATATCAGCGTGGCAATTGGCAATTGGTGATCGAGCAATTGGCTAGCAAATGGTGCCTCTATTCATGTAGGAAAAACATTAATACGTTATGTATACATTTTTTTTATCTATACAACTTGATCAATTTGTATCATGGTCCAATTCACACCACATCATCTAGTTAATGTAATTCATGATCTGTGATCTCCGATGTTTGTTATCATTTTTTGAGTTTTATATTTCCGCCCTCATCATTTATTTATCCGCTAACCTCATTGTTTACTTCGGAAAAATAAATCACTTACATTAATACAACAATTTCTTTACAATTGTTTATTCATCAATCTGTATACGAACTAATGTAGTAATTGTTATCATAAACTTGAATTTCATAATATTTTCGAAGAAATGTTGTTTTATAATTAAATTTGAAATAGAATGAATTTTTTTTTTTTTTTACTGCAGCCATAGTTTGAAAGTAATATTAGGTATTTAGTCAAACTTTCAATGAATAATCACTTCAAAAGTTAAGATAGTACAGTTAAACGGATGTTTGAATCATTCTCTAGGATTCTATAAAAGGAGTCATTAAAAGAAAGAAATTATTGTATGATGAAAATTACCCATGCTATAAATTTAATTAGATTCATTTCACTAATGCTTAAGTTGTTAAAAATTTTGTTAATAATTGTTTAAACCATTCATGTTCAGAAGTATCTCCAGAAGTATATGGAAAATCTCAATTAAATGTTTTCTAAAAATGGCAAATGGAATGGAGAAAAAATTATAACGAAATTAAAAAATCTGATTTTTTAATTTACATTTTGGTTGGATAATACCAGTTTATTTATTGGTTAAGGCCTAAAATTGTTAATTTTTTTTTTTTTCTTTCAGCGTTCCCTTACAGTTGAGTGTGAAGATGAAGGAGAGGCTGAAGTACTCGATGATTAACTTTTAGTGAACAGCTGTATGTATTGTAGCCAAAGACAAACAAAAAAATTAAACAAAGGCGAAGAGGAAATTATGCCCCGTTCAATAAACTCCTCCAAGTATTAGAAAAACAGTGTGAAAAAACAAATAAATCCAAAACTAGAAAGGTTGGACCAATTACCTCAACCAGAACAAAGTTTGTGCATATGTGAAATGGACGAGGCTTGGGGAAGATGTTTGCGGACTTTGTGGAATAAAAATATTTCTTATGTTGAAACCAACACTAGTTTGAACAAAATGGCAGCCCGTTCCCCGGGTGTTACAAATGCACCAAAAAGAGTGATTTCCCAGCTACCTACATGCTGGGCCTTCTAAAAAATATAAAACAGGCAGTTTTACTGTACATACTAGTAAGATTATACCTACAAAAAGAGACATTATTAATAAAGCCTTTTTAAAAGCGTTTGACGAAGATGAAGAATAATCAATGAAATTACTAGGATAATTAGTTATTCTTTAGCTTTTTCTGACATATTTAAAATGCTTTATTTGTAATGTTATATTATTTTATTCATAATATTGTCTAAACAATAGCATATTTTGTATTAATTAATTTGTTTATTTTGTGTGTTGTATTAATTCATTTTTATTTTGCAATCTGTATTTATATTATGTTGAGCATTTTATATTGTATATTTGAAATTAAAAATATGTATTTGTTCATTAATAGAATTTCTATTTTGTATAATAATAATAACAATGTTAAGATATAAAGATTAATTTTCTATCAACATTGTTTTGTAAATATATGGGTTGTATATAGTATAATATACATTGTACAATGTATGTTTTACAATGTATAATAAAATAACATCTTCCATCATTTTCCTTCAAACATAGATATTATAACTTATGTGTAAATAACCAAAAAATTATAAGTAAATGTTAAGTTTCCGAAATTTCCACACTTAGACTTGATTGTTATTTCAATCAGACAATGTTTTATACAAATATAATTTTTTTAAGCTTAGGTTTTGTAAATATCTCTAAAGGGATACAATGTAAAAACCCTAAAATGTTAGAAAATTACCACTCAAAATAGTGACATATGGTGCTATAGTAAGTCAAAAAGAAAGTAATTGCTGGTTGCTGATGATCTAACCATGACACAGTAACTGAATTACAAATATAGTGTTGTAATGTGATGTTTCAATATGTGGTTAAAATGTTATTAATGCATCTTTATTAAAGTTTAGTTTAGTAATTTTGTGAGTTATGTTTTATTTGAACTGAAGATACAGGAAAAAAAAAAAAACACAATTTAACACTAATGTCTGTGAAATGTGAAATTAGTTGACTGATCAATACGAATATGGGCACTCAAAATGAAACTGATCATTTAAAAAAAATAATGATCACTGCTTTCAAATCTCTAAATGTAGAACACACATAGGTTAAACATTAGATAAATTTTGTTGGCAGCCTTTTTAAAATAAATTTATTTTATATTGACTGTAAATAATAAATGGAAATGTAAAACTTGTTTATGTTATAATTATAAGATGATAGATTTTTTACATTGAGATATCTTCTTTTTTTTAAATTTTAATGTAATGCGAAGTATTGGGATCATAAACAGTTTCAAATCGTGAGTTTTCAATCGAAAAACACATAGGGTTCTGTGAGTCCTTCCCTCCATAAAAAAAAAAACTTGTCACTCAATGATTTATGTGTGTAAATGCAGAATCTAGTTAAAAAATGAAAAGTTCGGTGATTATACTTATTTATTAAGATAGATAGGAGTATAGCAGTGATGTTAGGGCAAATTGTTGGCTGAACTAATTTTACCCAAAGTGGAACTAAGCATAATTGGTTTTAATTCAACTATAAAACGGAAATAAATAATGAAGAAAAAACATGGAATGGAATAATTGAATATGAATAATACAATGTAATTAGATGAATTAACAAAAGCTTCGTTTATGACAATGAATAAGCACAAAAGATTATGATATATGGGTATAAAAAGATGAGAATTACAAAAAGGGAAATATAATAAATCACAGAAATATACACTGACAGGCAAAAAATTCCACCCACTTGATTTTTTCATGTTTTCGTCTAAAAATATTTCTGCTTTGGATTGGTCTATTGTTTTTAACGAATAAATAGGTAATCTTTTTGTTTGTTTTCAATTAGGAATGTTAATAGAGAGGACAATAACCCTTAATTCAATGAAATGATTCTAGATTCCAAAACGAACCATTATTATTCTAAAAGAAATTAATTACATCATCGTTTAGTAGCGCGTGTTTCCTCCTCTTGCCTTCACTACTTCTTGTAGACGCCTCGGCATACTTTCCACCAGTCGGGAAATGTCCCTTCGCTGGAGGATAGCCCATTCCTCCCGAAGAGCCCTTTCAAGGTCCTGCAGTGTATCAGGAAGTGTTGCACGCGCTCTTATTCGTCTTTCGAGGTTATACCATAAATGCTCAATGGGTTTCAAATCTGGAGAACGTGCTGGCCAGGCTAAAACCTCAATATTGTTCTGTTGAAGGAACGTCTGCACTATGCGGGCGACATGTGGGCGTGCATTTGAATAGAACGATCGCTGATTTCGTTGAGGATAGGCAACACATGAGGTTCCAAAATCTCATCTACATAGCGAATGGCCGTCAAAGACCCTCCACGAACAACAACCAATTCTGTGCGGCGCTCCATTGAAATCCCAGCCCACACCATTAAGGAACCACGTTGGAAAGGTTGGCTCTGGGAAAAATTACAGGCTGCATATCTTTCGTTTCTTCTTCTCCACACCCTTTCACGCCCGTCTGGAGATCGAAGAGCGAATCTTGACTCATCTGTAAAAAGTATAGCACTCCATTCGTCCATAGTCCAATGGCTGTGTTCTCGAGCAAAAGCCAGCCGTGTTACTCTGTGAGTTCTGGTCAACTCTGGTCTTCTAACTGGACGAAAAGCCATTAATCCATACTCATTTAATCTTCTCCGAGCGGTACGTTCAGAAATTTGCACACCTCGAACTTCTTCGAGCTGATGAATCGCTTGAACAACGGTAACGTGCCGGTTTCGTAAAATTCTCGAAGTCAAAAACCGGTCATACCGTGGTTCTGTTACCCTAGGCCGTCCAGAACCGGGCCTTCTATTGTAAGAACCAGTTTCCCGAAAACGCCTGACGGCGTCTCGTAAAGTTTCATATGGAACTCCGATGGCATAGAAAGTAAACATTGGAATCTAGAATCATTTCATTGAATTAAGAATTAAGGTTATTGTCTTCTATATTAACATTCCTAATTGAAAACAAACAAAATGATTACCTATTTATTCATTAAAAACAATAGACCAATCCAAAGCAGAAATATTTTTAGATGAAAACATGAAAAAACCAAGTGGGTGGAATTTTTTGCCTGTTAGTGTATAAAAGTAATGAAAAATGGAAATAACAAGTAATGGATTAATAGTTTTGATATTTAAAATATATTATATAAAAATGTTCAAAGATGTCAACTAATTAATATGTTATATTATTAATTATAATTAATATGTTAAATATTAAAATAATTAATATATTTTAATTTTTTATTTATTTGACCGCACCCTCGACTAACTCCTTCTCATAATTAATATGATATATTTTATTTTATTTATATGAACTCTTCTCCTAACAAACTTCTTTAATTCATTTAATAGTAAATAATATCTTCATTTAATTTTTGTAGTTAATAATGATCGTTTATTATTACTGAAAGACAGCTTGCACAGAAAATTAGAAGAAAACTCTAAAATTTATTTCCAGCTTTTAACTGAATGTTTATAGTGTACAGAATTATCATACTTTGTATTAATTATGCTAATTACTAATTAATAATGGTAATATTATTAATTATATTACTAATATATTAGTATTGCTAATAATTATATTAGTAATATTAATATGGTAATTAATTTAATAGTGGTAATATATTAATTTAAGTAACATTTTAAAGGTTAATTATATTTTGAAAAACGAATTTCTACTGAAAGAAGGATTAGTACTGGAGCCAGGGCACAAGAATCACCTGATGGCAGGTGAAAGTGTGGTTGTAATGATGAAAGCGTATGTTATTCTGAGTAAAAAGAATCTTGTTTTCCATCCCAGAGCCGCTGCTTTATAAAATGGCGGCTGATTAAAGAATATTAGGCCAGTAACTTGAGGATCGAAATGGGAAATCTATTGCGAACAATATGAGAATTTTTTTTATTTTTTCAACTTGTATATATATGGGTTCAGTCATGTAAAAAACAAAATTGCTAACGTAGGCCACTAAGAAACAACTTATTACAGCCAAAAAAGTCAGATTGGTTCGGTATTATTTCACCTATAACTCCTAAACGATGCATCAAATCTAAAAATGTTTTCTTTAATAAATAAAATAACGTTAAATTGTGCGTCCAATTATTACCCAAATCTAATGGTAGAAAACATGGTCAACCAACACTGATTTTTACCTAATTTGTTAAAAAAAGTGTCAAAAACCTAGTCAAATTACAATAAATGGCCCTATAGCTTGGAAATGAGTTCCTTACGAGGAAAAATTCGAAAAGTTGTAGAGCATCAAATTTTGCGTCCACTGAGTACCAACAATTTTGATGTAGGTCACTTACTCCAGACAAAATCGGTAATCCCCCGATGGTTAGAAATTAGTAATGAAGGTATACAGGGTGATTATTCTACTTAGTTGTTTCTGTTTAGAATCTGTTATATTCAGTATAAGCCTCTTTTCCGCCTCTCAGTAGCGAAGGATTTTAATAAACGATGTGTCGACAGTAGTGTTGCCCAAACGCAAGACCAAGACGAGACCGAGGCGGTCTAGGTCTTGCGTCAACGAACCTTGGTCTTGGTCTTGTGCACTTAGTCTTGGTTTTGGTCTTGCGTACTTAGTCTTGGTCTTGCGCAAGAGGCTTGCAGTTAACTATCAGCTTATTGCTATTTATTAATATGCTACTTTAAATATTAGGAAAACGCTACAAAATAATTACAATTCGATGTTTTATTGACATAAACATTGCAAAAGTACAACTAAATCAATAAAATTAAGAATATAGTGATAACCCTCCTCCATCCCTCTAATTCTATGGAATGAAAGAGTTGTAGAGTAAAGAAATTTATATATCGTTCCTAATGATTTTAATTAAAAATCTATTGTGTCCACTTACAAGACTTTCCTGTATATTTTTTAAAAAATACAACTTTAAATGCGTCCATTAGAAAAAAATAACAATTGAAATAGGTTCATTTTCCTGAAAACCGATCAGTGAAATCATTAGGTTACGATTCCTTAGATGAAACAAGCAATGTAAACGGGTAAGTGAACTACCATTAAAATCAGCGTATAAAAAACAATATATACTATAATAGCTAAAACTGGTCCGATTCAGATGATTTTTTTGTCAGAAATTTAATGAACTTTCAAAAAATAGGCTTCAAAACAGACTCAGAAACGTTTAGATCCGTTTAAAACCGATAGGTGTATACGTGGTGAGTTAGCTCCCCAAAACAATTTTCTTTTCTTTATAACTTTTTTTCTTGAATTGTCTCGAGAATTAACTAAAAATACGAAAATTTAAATGACTTTAAGTAGAAAATTAGAAGAAAGTTTCATTAAAATCGTTAGAGCCGTATACTGTTAATTTTAAACTTCATAAATCATAAATACATATGTTTATACAATTAATTGATTAATGTTTTTAGCACATATGTTAGATTCGCACATAAAATTCATAAAAGCTTTTATTAGTAGTTTAGGTACTTAGAGATTATGAACAAGTGCCGCGCGTCCTTCACGCTCTTTATTTTTCTATTTAGATTTTGATTGAAACGTTTCTCCATAACGGAGTGCACATAGTGGTACCAAATGGATATAACACTTTTTATGTTCTTCTCTGAACTAAAACTACCAAAACCCATCAGGTCTGAGCTATCCACGGCCAGATTTTGTTGTTTTTGAATTATACGTTGATGAATTTAATTAAAGTATTGAAAAATATGTACAATATAGCCTGAATTTGGCTAACCGATAATTTCAGTTTTCACAGAATTATTATAAAATCTTTGTTAATGTCCACTAAAATGCTTTTCCACTTTTTAGAGGATAGAAATACGAAAAAAACAACATTTATTTTGCTCATCGGGAATCATTTCACAGTTTATGTAATTTTGGAAGTTCCATGGCAATTCTGTGCATTCCTTCCACTGCAAATTATTATATTCCATCTATTCTTTGAAAAGTTTTTGAAAACCTTCATTGAGATGTGTACATCAATAATTAACAAACAATAGTTGCCACAGTTGACTTGAGGCCCTTTGCGATTAATATTTGTCGACGTTTCTCAATACCTGTTACTCGAAGGCAAACTTAAATCATTAATTATATAAATAAATTACTAGTAAATTATAATAACTATTATGACCAGAATAACAATAAACGTTAATGTAGTACTGTGTCGTAAGTTATATATCAAATAAAATACAAAAGGAAAGATAAAAAATCGGTAGGATGTACAGTAAAAAAATTATCAATTATAAGAATGAAGAACTATAAGGAAAATAAAGAACAATTAATGGACGAGAAATGAACGGCATGAGTAAAAAAAAACGTTAAAAAATAAGCTAAGATAAAATAATTTCATACTGAATTTTATGTTGAAGTTCTGAATCCTGTTTACAGTATCAATACAAGAAAAAAAAAATATATATAAATTATTTTGCTAGCGGAAAGTCTAATAATATTGATATTTTCTGAAATTTACAATAAAAAATCTATCGAGTTTTTCAGTAGATGAACCAAATTTCAAATTTATTAAGATAAAAAAACATAAATTATAATATCTTATTTGAAGTATATATAAAGTATTTAGAAGCTAAAACAAGAATTTCTAATGATCGAAAAAAAATCCTGAATTTTATAATAAGATATCTCACGTTATCTACCACACTGTCATTTATTTTTGTATTTTCATATATTATTTTTGATTATATATTCATTGCTCACATAATATTGCAAACGAAAAACAAGAAACGATAAAAAACGGATTTATAGAATTATAGCCAAAAATATCCAGTTAGGGATGACTATACGGAACTTGTGAAGCTCATATTCTGAGAACATTAATCCCCTTTCTGTCGCTTAGTTCCACCAAGGAATCCGGTTTTGAAATAGAATTTAGTCTTAACCCTTTGTTGTCATTTACACACATTTGATTATAATGTGTCAACATGGTTCCGGTTAAATTTCAAAGAAAAAGGTGTGTAATTAATGAGTGTATCAGAAAGTTCAGTATTTGCAATTTAGACACTCGATTAAAACTTGGTGGTTAGAAATTTTAAAGAAATAACGAATACTGCGAACAGCGGGCCAAACACAGAAATGACAATGCAAAGAAATAATTTCTTTCGAGTTATGCCGTTGTACATGGATGATTTCACCAGGCTTGTATCTTAACCCTCCAGCGTTCGTACAATCATTTCGAACAATTATACTCGCGGTGGACCTTTGAGCTGATAATACATTTTCGTGATCTCTGAGTGAATATTAAAGAAGTTTTCTCACAAATTAGTTGGCTGAGAAACAATTTCATTTTGAAGGAGGAAGTGGAATAATTGTAACGATTTTATCTATTCATAACAATTTGGAAATAGTTACGCTAGTCCAAACAAAAATTACAAATTACTATTATTTTTTTCTACATAAAAAAAAGTTTACATTTCTTATGTGCAATTTTATTGTGCAAAATATATTATTAAATTTCTCGTAACAATATTTTTAAATAGTAAATTTAAAAAGAAAAATGTTTTTAATCGAATAAACGATTTTATTTTCTGGATATAAATTTTAAAATACAATTTAAGTTTTCTAATTGTTATTTTTTAACATGTTTTTCTTCCAATTTTTTTAAAACGTACATCACTCTATAGAGGACAATTTTTGATTTCCTGTGAGTGTCCACTTTCTTTGACGAGAATTTCATTACAGTAACTAAAATGGGCTAGTATTAGTAACCATATAGTTATCTAGCTCCGGTACTGGCAAATGATTAATTTTTAGGGGCGGAGTGGCCGAGCGGACTAATGATTGTGCACAGCGCTGCGCGTTGCCCAGCAACCTGATAACCGATGTTAGAGACAATAAAATAATTCTTCTGTTCATTTTTCCTACTTTTGGTGTCTTGAAGTTTTTTTTATTTGTTACAATAAATTAGGCCATTTTTCACCAACCTTTTATTATTACGCATCAATTTAACGTTTCGACCATACTAAGGGTCATTTTCAAAACTTGATGAGTCCTCCTAATATGTTCATCCTTAATGTTCTAATTAATAAGTTCAGTGAACATTACTTGTCAATTTTTATAGGTGCTTCGCCTACGTCATTTCAGTCCCTCCAGAAATGACGTAGGCGAAGCACCTATAAAAATTGACAAGTAATGTTCACTGAACTTATTAATTAGAACATTAAGGATGAAAATATTAGGAGGACTCATCAAGTTTTGAAAATGACCCTTAGTATGGTCGAAACGTTAAATTGATGCGTAATAATAAAAGGTTGGTGAAAAATGGCCTAATTTATTGTAAAAAATAAAAAAATAAAATAAAATAATTGTTGTACTCGCTGGGGATCTTTTAACTCTGGCATTGATCCCCTGCCCTCATCCATGGCCCGCGAAAACCCCCGTATAACCTAAAAGGCGAGGTAGGGGGAGAATAAAAAAAAAGATTAATTTTTTATTATTATTTGGAAAGCTATGCTCAAATATACAATTCCACAAGAAAAAAAAACGCTGTTTAGATTAGATGAATAAAATGTTTAAGCACCGTATTATATCTGAAAATAGTCTCAGTTTGACTTAACTGAAAGACCTGCAAGACTAGCAGGGTTTGGTCTTGGTCTTGGTCCTCCAAAAAGTTTTGTGATCTTGGTCTTGGTCTTGCACTTTTGCAAGACCAAGACCAAGACTACAAGATTAAGACCAATTTTGGGCAACACTAGTCGACAGATACCGAATTCCATAAAGAAAAAACGAACCCGATTCAAGATTTATAATTGGCCTACAATAAAATTGTCACTACTTAATGTACGCAAAATTTAATGCTCTACAACTTTGATTTTATGGGTTTTTCCTCTTAAAGAACACATTTCCAAGTTACAGGGCCATTTATAGTAATTTTTCTCAATTTTCGACAAATTTGGTAAAAATCATCGTAACCAAATGATTAAGTTCATGCACTCGTTCCACGCAAAATTTAACGTTCTATAATTTCTTAAAGATAAATTTTTCGATTTGATGCATCGTTTAGGAGTTATAGATAAAAAAAAATCTGACTTTCTGGTGGCCCGCGTTAGCAATTTTGTTTTTTACATTCCTAAACCCATATATACAAGTTAAAAAAATTCTCGCATTTTTCGCAGTGGATTTCTCGTTTCGATCCTCAAGTTACTGGCCTAATATTCTTTAAATCATCCGCCATTTTTGAAAGCAGTGACTCTGGAATGATAGGCCAGATTCTTTTTACTCAGAATAACATACACTTCCGAAATGTACAATCAAACCTTCGCCTGCGATCAGGTTGATTTTTGGGCCCTGGCTCCAGGGCTAGATGGTAAGGGAAAGTAACCAAACAATATATGATGTACTTAGCCTTGAATTTGACTTAATTCATTTTTTATTATCAGATTTGGAAAGTGTAGTTTTTTAAATATTAACGTTTTGAATAGCGAAAAATTTGTATGTATATTTTTGTTCAATTAATTCACAAAACTAGTCCTCATATTATTTATATTATTGTCTGAATAAAAGTCTTTGTTGCTACTTTATGTACATTATTAGTTAAAAATTTATTTCATTCATAATAACTTATCTTTGGCTCAAATATGTAATTTCAAAAATAAAATCCTAAATAATTTTTATTGTAATTACCATGAACCACTGTATAGTGTAAAGATTAACAATTGCAATTCCCTAGTAGAATGTGTTGTAATATCAATTATATTTCTACAATTAAGCAATTTTAATAAGTAATGAATTCCTGTATGGATAAACAATACTAAAAAAGGTGATAACATATAGACTCAATGGAAATGCAAAATTAAAAAAAAAACAAAAAAACATAGAGACCTATGTTAAGTAATTACAATTACTTAGCACCAAGAATTGAAAGTATATTTTTCTATTACAATAATAGAAAGGAATATAGCAATTATTGATGTAAATAACAAGTAATACTTATTTAAATATTCAGTTCATGTAATTGAATATTGTTGAATCTATGATTCTATAGATTAGGGCAAAAGATGAAACAGGTCATGGATTTATGACTATATTTATTGAACAGAACTTTCACATATTATGTACAATCAGATGCAACATACGTTTAGTACAACGGAACGGAACAAAGAGAGAGAGTAATCCGGATAACAATGTATAAGGTTACACATAAACTTGGTCGAGACAGTGTTGCCACAAATCCACAAATAAATTGTCCAACATCCTTCCTATGTGCGGATTCCTTGGCACTTGATACATTCTCTGAACTTGTCCACATCAAGCTCCTTAGTCAAAGAATCGGCGACCATCATCTTGGTGGGTATGTACTTGAAGGAGAGAAGCTTCGCCTGTACTTTTTCTCTCATAAAATGGTGTCGCACGTCGATGTGCTTGGTCTTTCGTTGATAAGCACAATTTAATGCCAGATTTCTTGCTCCCTGGTTGTCGCAGGAGATCTGAGTAGGACTATTCGATAAGTTTCTTCAATATCTTCAGAGAGAAATCTCAAACATAAAGCTTCCTGTGCTGCTGAATACATTGCCATATATTCGGCCTCTGTTGTTGAAAGTGCTACAGTAGGCTACCGTTTAGTGCACCAGGATATCGGGGAATCGCATTTGATGAAAATATAGCCTGTTACTGACCGTCTTTCATCCGTGTCACACTAGCCCAATCAGCACCACAATATGCATAAATTGGTTATTTTCAATCCATCAAATTTTAATTTGTATGAAGAAGTTCCACGGAGATATCTGAGTATCCGTTTCACACCTGCCCAGTGTGTCATGTCTGGATTATTTGTAAATCTACTCAGTCTATTTACAGCAAATGTTACATCAGGCCTGGAAATTTGGGCTGCGAATAAGAGGGTGCCAATAGCTTATTGGTATAGGATTTCTTTCTTATTGCCCCTTTCTCTTTCTGTTCGTGGCTCCTGAGATTTAGAAAAAAATTTACCATTGGGCATTGGAGTGGATACTGGATTTGCTTCATCCATATAAAACCGTTTGAGAATCTGCTCAATATAATTCTGCTGATTAAGCCAAATTTTCTTTGATTGTAGATCACGGGTTCATTGAAGTCCTAAAAATGATTTGACCGTCACCAAGGTCGGTCATCTTAAATGATTTTGTGAGTTGTAACTTGAACAGATTTTTAATTTTTTTGTTGTTCGAAAAAATGAGCAGGTCATCCACCCACACAGCCACTATTCTCATACATTTTCCTGTTATTTTGAAATAAACACAAGGGCCAAATTTTGATTGAGTCAAACCAATCCCCTGTAAAACTGCATCCAATTTTTGATTCCATATTCAGCTCGCTTGCTTGAGTCCATATATGCTCTTTCGAAGTCAACACACTTTTAAAGTTCCATCGCTGAAACCAGGTAGCTGGGACATGTAAATTTCTCCTTCCAGGTCTCCCTGAAGGAATGCGGATACTGCATCCATCTGATCAATGTCCATATTGTTCTTTGCAGCCAGCGATATAAGATATCTGATGGAGCTATACCTGACAACAGGCGAGAATGTTTCTTCGTAATCCACTCTCCTCCTTTGAGCGAATCCCTTGACAACAAGTCTATACTTACAGTTATCCTTTATAACCTGTTATTTTACCGCTGGCATCCCTCTTCGTTCTGAAGACCCACTTGCATGCGAGGGATTGTTTTGAAGCAGGGAGTTCAACCAATTCTCAGGTCCTGTTGTCCGTTTGAGCCTTCAATTCACGCTCCATAGCATCAGCCCACAACTACAGTCCTAACGAAGTAATGCATCATCATAGGACCTCGGATCTGACAGCTCGTACCCAATTGAGAAAGCTGAATAAATAAAAAGTCGTACAATGTAGCTGGTGGTCGCCTGTTTCTATCAGGTCTGGTCGATGTTGGTTGCCGTGTTGATGTCAAAACGGTCGTTGGTGAAACAAAATCCGGGTCATCAGCTCGGTTGCAGCTGGTTTCTGTAGATGTGGAAGAATCTTCAATGCTTGATACAGTGTTCTGAGAACCACTGTCAGACTGTACGTCTCTCTCCGAAGAATCATCATCAGTCGATGGCTGTGATTCTGTTGTGTCGTCAGTTAGACACATTTATCCTAATATTGTGCTGCAGCATCAGCAACTTCTCTTCACCACTGTATATAGGTCTTTGTAGTAAGCCTAGGCAGCAGTAGCAATAGTACATGACTCACTAGTGTTGTAGCTCTTATTATGTAACATTGTGTTTGTTTTATACCAATAAAATTTTTTCAAGTTGTTCGTGTATCCGAATTTATAAAGGCGCCCGAACACAAGGACTGGGTTCGTCTAGTGTTGAAAAAATTCGTGACCGTTCTTGACCATTTTCTGTCTCAAGACTACAGAAAGATTCCATCGCTTGTACTACCAAGAATACTGCAAGGATGGAAGACCTCTGGTACTTAAGAAGGTAGAAGGCACCGCTTACTAAATTCACGCTAGGTACTCTTCGAGATTTACACCAGTCTGAACTTATCATTTGAACTTGGACTTCAGGAGCAGCTTAAGAATACTTGAGGCATTGTTAACATTGTACACAATTTTTAATTTATTTTTGTTTACAATTTTATGAGAAAACTAGCGAAAGACTTTTAAGATCTCGCAATTTTCAAATTGAAACAATTATGCCTTTAACATATCAAATGACTAAGGAAAATTATGAAAATTTAATGAAATTTGACGAAAATCCATACGATGTAGTTTTTTTTTGTTAATGAAGTAAGACAGATTTATAACAATGTTTGTACTGATAATAACGCCATTAAGGGAACAAATTCATTCAAAATTACTTGCTATTGTTAAATCTAAATTAAAAAGTTTTGCTGGAGCTTGCCTATTAACAAATTCAAATGAAACAGTAGAATCATTATTATTATACTTAACACAACAATTTAAAGAATCAAGGACTGTTGATTAACTAAAACGCGAATTAATGCATACATATCCTTATAAAAAAAGAGCATCCAATTGACTTTGTAAACAGAATAGCTAAAATAACATTACTAATATTTTCTCGAATAAAATTTGATGACGAAATTAGCGATAAAGATATAATCTAAAATTCCAAGACAGGGGAGTTAACAGTCACATTTTACATAACTTTCACCCAAACTTATCCGATTTCTTAAATCAGACGATTTCAACAGGTGTAGATAAATTAGGAACGCTACCCTAAACCAGTGTTCTGATATTACGGAAAGAATTTATGGAATAAACCAAACATTATTTATGTCAAACAAACCAAACATTATTTATGTCCCAGATTGGGACTGGAACATGAATTATTAATCAAGTGTAAAATTTTTGAATTTAATAAAAAAATTGATTTATTACTTGGTATTGGTACAATAAGAAGCATCGGAATTAAAATGAATTCTGATGAAGATGACGACTTAGCTATAAAAAATATACGCATGAGAGATGGAAAAATAATAAAAATAAAGAATGAAAATGCAGGAAATATTAATAATATTGAATAAAATAGTAATAATAATAATAACAAAAATCTGGTGAGCGCAACACACAATTTTCACTTACCACTCTACTTTGAATAGAAATTTAATAGGTAATGTTGGCTATTATAATGTCTACCTCTCGTAGGTGTTCTTAGCATGGAACAGGCCTGTGTTTTAGTTGGGCCAATAACTGTCCAACCTAGCCTAGTTTCTGTGGCTATCAAAATTTCAGTTATTGGTTCTAACCTTCCTGTGAGGTTTTGTCCCATGACATCTGCTGTTAGAATCATCATCATACCAACTTTTACTTGAATGCTCAACCAAATCATCAAATTTACTTTTTATTTCTATCCATTTGTCTTGATAACCTATGGATGCATCAAATTCATCCTCCAGTTTTTTTTCATCAACTAGTATCAAAGCTCTTACCTTTTTTCAAACTCTAATAGATGTTTAGTTCTTGCTTCTAGTTTCCTAAATTCCTTTTTTAATTCATTTTCAGCTATTTTCTTTTCAACTGAATTAGCTAAAGTTGAAAATAAATTTCTCCACTGAGCTCTCTCTAATTTGGCAGTTTTTAACTCTTCAGCACTCATTATCCTTAATTTCCTTTTAATTTAGGGATGCCACTATGTGATGTCAGGAAACAAATGAGGCTGTGTTAAAAATGTTATACCACAAAACACCTTTATTTGCTCGACATAAACATTCCACTATCAGGAACAAATAACTACTGCTATCTGGGTAACCTCACCCAAGCCAAACTAGCCTTTGTTTACAACAGCAACAGTGCTGCCTGATAACATGCATTAACTCTACATCATATATATCACAAGTTAAAAAGCTCTTTTCAGTTAACAAATCAGTTACCACTATGGTTTGAAGTATCACAGCAACCAACTTTCAACACCTGGTCACATTCTCAACCAATTCTTCGCTAGGGAGCTCGAATCTTCGGATGGGAGGAGTTAGACACCATTTACTCTAATATTGTACTGCAGCATCAGCAACTTCTCCCCACCACTATATATAAAGTAATCAGTAGCGCAGTAGCTCATGTCTGAGTAGTGTTGTAGTCCTTATTATGTAAGATTATGTTTGTTTTCATACCAATAATTTTTTTTTTAAGTTGTTCGTGTATTGTCATTATTTTCTAATTCGGATCAGTAATAATAACATAGAATTATTGAGTTTCAAATATTTATTTAAGTTTTATTTTCTATTCTTTATTTTTGTTTTAAACATATTTTTTTCTTTAAAGTGTTTCATATTTGTTATGTAGTTTAAGATTATCTACTGTAAAAGTTATGTTCTTCAAAAGTATATTTTTTTTCATAGTTGATTGTAAAAAAATAAGTGTTTTTTGTTAATAAAGTTTAATTTATTTAAAAATCAAATAAGATTGCCTCCATTTATTTTTCACTTCCTCATTTTCTATTTTAGTATTTAATCCTAAATATTCTTTCAGCCTCCAAACTTCATTATTAAAATTAAAACAATTCACAACATTATATAGAACAGTAATTAGCTGAACAATTAGAGATATATTTTTTATATTACGTGAAATATTGTCTTAATTTATAATGGTGTCTAATAATGTTGACTTTAGATAAAATAATAGTTGAAGTTGATTGGAGTGTGGTTGTCAAAGATGAAATCGATATAATTAACATCTAAGAAGTCTCATTTTATTGTTCCCAAGTTTTAGGCCTACATCAGGGTGGATTATCAAACTTTAAGATCAACTTAAAACATTACTTAAGAAAAATAATGTAGTTTTGGAATATGGATCCCATTACAAGATTTCATAAAATCGTCAATTAACGCTGTTTGTATTTTTAAATTCACAATAGAAATTTTTACTTAGTGACAACCTTAATATAATTAATTTTTGATATTATGGTGTCATTACATTTAAATGTATATCTGATGAATAGCATTTGCCTTATGCTTTGATGAAGTCCTGAAACTTGGTTAGAAACGTCAACAAACAATAAAATAAGGTATCATATTAATGTGTAATTCCCTTTCATCACAATCAACTTCTAATAATGTCTAAATTTATATAATGTTCACATTCTAGTAATGATTAGAAAAGATTAAACAATGATTAGTGGAATAAAGAATTGAACTGTAAATTAATAAAAGAATAAGAAATATCATAACAAAACGATAAATGTTCAAACTGATAATTATAGATCAAACATAAAACTTTTAATATAACATAAAAAAGTAACTCAAAAATAAAATAAAACATTTTACAGAAACAAATTAAAAAATATGACTATCATAATACAAACAAATTTATTGAACTTTTTCACTTGGTGAACAATTATTAATTAATTGTTAATAACCAGTATTATTAATCAATGTACATTAGGATTCTTTTTAATACTATGTTTAATCTGATCCTAAGTACTAGTAGAAAGTGATGATTACATACAATTTTTAAAGTAGAAATTAAGGCAAAAAAAAAAAAGGAGCATCAAAAGAGATAGTATCGGATCTGTTATCAGCCAAAGATCCTCTTCAGAACCAGATCTTACAGAAAAGCACTAGCGGTTCCAGGATTTAAATTTGGGGGGGGATTCGGCCTAAGTCCTATTAAATATAATTACACGAACAAGAATGCTTTAAGAGATAGTTTTTAATTTTTTTTTCTGTAAAGCCTGGTTGCATTTTACCATTTTGAGGGGGGGGGGGCTTCAGCCCGAAAGCCACCCCTCCCCCCCGTAGATCCGCCTGTGCAGAAAAGTACAAGGAGAGGAGTACAAGTAACAACTGGTGGTACGAGTAATTCTTCATTGTCCTCTTAAGAAGTTTTCCAAAACTGGAAGAGAAGAAAAAAGACCAGCCAAGAAGTGCAGTGTATCTCGGAATGTTATTAGCCAGTGATATTATCAAGACTAAAAAAGGAAGCAGAAAACATTTGTTGAACAGTTTATTAAGTGTTATTAACTTACTGATTTAACCTGTAAATTTTTGTATTGAATATTTTAAATTTTGTTTTGTTAATTTAAATCAGTTTACAATTTAAAGCATAAATTGTAAAGGTGGGAGTGTGTAGAGTTAATGTATGTTATCAGGCAGCACTGTAGCTGTTATAAACAAAGGCAAGATTGGCTTGGGTGAGGTTACCCAGAGAGTAGTTTTTTTTTGTTTTTTTTTTAATCTATTTATTGAATAATAATACATGCAGCCACTGCTGGAGGGCTATAAGCATTAGGGCTAAAAGTTCTCATTCATACAATATATACAAATAATAAAGAAATAAATATAAATAAAGAAATAAATATAAATCAGAGAGTAGTAGTCTTTTGTTTCTGATAGGGTTATGTATATGTAGAGCAATAAAAGTGTGTTGTGTGTTTGTGGTGTAAAAGTTTATCAACATAGCCTCATTTGTTTCCTGAAGTGATTTCCTGATAATGGTTGTTTCCTGAGTAAGATAATGGTTTTATAGATTCTATTTTTTAAGTTCCGGGACAAGTGGCGCGAACTAAGTAATTTTGCCACAGAAAAATAACAAGCCTTTCCCACCTTCAGTCTAACCTTAATCTCTTCTTCAATTTCGTTTTTTCTAGTTATCGTAGACCCTAGATCCCTAAACTTCTCACCTGTTCAAACATATCACCATCTATATCGATATCACTAGTAATATCGCCATTTTTGTAGTTAACCATATATTTTGTCTCATCTGTGTTTATTTCGAGCCCTAGTTCTTTACTGGCATTCATTAACGTTGTTATATTTAGTTTTATAGTTTTCACGTCTTCGCTTAACAGTACCAGATTATCTGCATAGCCACGGGCGAATCTACGGGAGGGGGCTTTCGAACTGAAGCCCCCCCCCCTCAAAATGGTAAAATATAACTATGTTTTATGGATTTTTTTTTAAAAATACCTCTTAAAGTATTATTGTTCGTGTAATTACATTTAAAAGGACTTTAGGAATCACCATTTCATATAGGTAGTTAATTTCTTTCTGTTTTTCTAAAGTAATTATCATTATTTTTATAAAAAAAAAGCTTTCGGGCTGAAGCCCCCCCCCAAATTAAATCCTGGATCCGCTAGTCCGCATAGCCCAGCCAAATTGAACAAGACAGGCGAAAGGGAATCCCCCTGTTTTAAACCCGAACGAACCTCAAATTTTTCCGACAGATTATTACCGATTCTAACTTTATTGAGTGTCTCCGTCAAGCACATCCTGACTAGATTTACTAGTTTTTTTGGAATCCCCTGCTCGATTAGAATATTATACAGTCATTAGAATCGTAAGCCTTTTTGAAATCGATACACAGCTGGTGAACAATACCGTTGTACTCTAATTGTTTCTCTAATATTTACCGTAAAGAAAATATTTGATCAACAGTCGAAAAATTCTGTCTAAATCCGCATTGTAGTCTCCGATAATTTCCTTGGCATATTCCGTGATTCTACTAGTTAAGATTAAAGTGAATATTTTATAACATACCGGAAGAAGTGAAATTCCTGGATAGTTATTACAATCCGTTCTCGGGCCCTTATTGTGAATCGGAATAAGAATAGATTCTTTCCATTCTTCAATTAATTTCTCATTTTCCAAGATCTATTTAATCAACCAATGTATTTTAGAAACTCCAGCTTCCCCGCATGCCTTAATTAGTTCAGTAGGAATATTATCGGTTCCTGCTGCTTTATAAGATTTTAATTTTCCGATAGCTACTTTAACTTCCTCTTTACTCGGTTCTTCTATTAACGGTCAGCACTCTGGTAGTCAAAAGGAGGACACAGATCATAATTTTCCGTACTTAAAATATTGTCAAAATGGTTCTTAAACTTATTTATTATGTCAACTGGATCGGTCAGAATATTGTTATTTTCATCCCTAATTCCAGACAATGCAGGCCCTAAAACACCTTTATACCTTTGTACATGTCTCTTACGTTATTTTCGGTTCTATTAGTTTCTATTTCAATTATTTTATTTTTAAGATACTCCCTTTTTTTATGTTTGAGCAATTTTGTCGTTTCGTTCTTTGAGGTTCAGAAGTATTCCAAATTGTCTTCGCTAGGATTATTTAGAGCTTTTAATTTAGCGGCTTTTCTTTTTTCGCATATGTTTAAGCAATTTTCATCAAACCACGGTTTGTTATTCTTATTTTCCTTTTTTCCTAGACACGAGTTCTCGACCACTTTAATATTATCTCTGATCTCTACCCATAACTTGTCAATATCCTCGTGGTCCTAGTCAGGAAGCTCTAAAGCTTCAAATCTATTCTTAACATCTAGCTCGAATTGGGTTCTAATTGGTGGATTTTTTAATTTTTCCATATTAAAATTCTCAAAATCGAAACGGTTTTCTTTTCTCTTTTTTATATTAAATTTTTGTCGAAGTTTCGCAAATACTAATTCATGATCCGACCCATATTGTGCTCCGCGATAAGACCGTACATAAATTATACAGCATTGCCAGCTATGTTGTATCAAGACATAATCGATTTTATTTCGTGTTTGCGAATCCGGTGATGTCCAAGTATATTTATGAATATCCTTATGTTTAACCGTAGTACTTTTAATTATCAGGTTTTTCGAGATGGCAAGTTTATCAGAGGGATCCTATTATCATTACTATATTCGTGCAAATTTTCTTTAACAATCGTCAGAACATTAACTTCTTCTCTACCCACCTTTGCGTTCGCGTCACCTACAATTATTTTCATGGTGTTTCGCGGTAGTTTATCATAAACCTATTCGAGTTTATCGTAAAATTCGCATTTGACTTCATCATCACTGTCTTTGGTCGGACAATGTATGTTTATTAATGCAATTTTAAACCAACGCCCCTGAAATATAGCTACCGAAATTCTATCACTAAAGAATTGTACGTCCCTCAAAGCTGGTAGCAATCTATTCCTAATTAAAAACCCGGTACCTAAACAATGATTCCCGCTTCCTCCATATCAAATAGTGTACTTTCCTTCCCTAATCGAGCCCTCCCCTGACCAGCGAACCTCTTGCAGAGCCACGACATCCAAATTGTACCCATTAACCTCATTCACTACCGATTCAACCCCCCTGCTGTGTTTAAACTCCTTACATTCCACGTATCAATATTTAAATCCCAATTTTTCAACTTGACGATTCCCCTAAAGCAGTACCCACCCGGAGATCCGATCGGGGGATTAGTTTACCTTAGGATAATGAGCGTTTTACCTTTGGACTATTTGTGGTGTATGGTGAACTAAAGATAAGTGAGTAGGACGATCAATCATACGTCACACCCTCCAGCAAGTCTGGTGGGCTCCTGCCTCCAGCAAGTCTGGAGATCCCCTCCGTCCAGCAAGTCTGGAGAGCCCCTCTCATTGTTGGTCAACGAGTCCATCGGACTTATCCGGGAGAAACTTCCAAGGAATTTCCAATTTCCACCGACCATCCCTACATCCGCCACCCGTGGGACGCTCCTCATACGCGGTAATGAGTCCATTCGAGGAGCAAACATAATGGAAAGTTTTTTTTATGATTTCGGATGTTGCAAAAAAAAAAAAAGAAGCGGGATATGGAAGTTTCTGTTTCATCTAATTACAGTGGCTATCCAATGCATCACTAGCGCTGCGCAACGGCGCACAAGGTAACATTCCCTTGGATTTTGCCCAAGTTTTCCATTCTAGATGGATACTCAACAAACCTGGGTAACCAACTGACTACCTTCCACCATCTGGTCAAAGTATTCCACCAGCACTTTCTTTTGTTACCTACTACAAACCGGCTACCAAGCCCAGGGAAGCTTCCGCGAACTTAGTCCAAATACCTCATCCACATGTTATAGCTGGTGGTGTTTTGCTTGTAGTGTGGACCCAGAGTTAGGATACATCTATTCTCATACTTTATTTTAACATTATTTTAATTTTTTAATTGAAAGGAATTGTGAAAAAATAAATATATGCTTCATTCTTGTACTAAACTTTTTTGTTAATTGAAATCTATATTCAATATTATTAAGTTTTATTAATCGGTGGATAAATACATCTAGTAATCCTTATTATCTGATTACTGTCAACAGACCGGATTATGAGTAATTGTTTTTGTTCCGCTGTCGGTATTCATCATTCGTTTGGTAATTAGTAACATGAAATGTTAGCATATATTTAAACCATACTATGGCAAATTTTCCTAAACCTTGGGAACAATATGTGAGGAATCATGATTCCATGTAAGTTTTTTTTATTAGAATTTCTATTCAGAAGTGCTAAGTCATGATTTTTAGATTAAGTTGATTGATATGTTATTCATTTTGATAGACTCATTAACATGGATAGTGACAGGATTGAAACAGTAAAGATAGCAAAAAACATTCTATTCCATGTTTCTATTTATTGCTTATCACAATTTCTTTAAATCTAAGAATTATATCTGTCTTCCTCTATCATTATGAAGATGTGTTGCTGTTTGCATCTTAAAATTTAGGTGTGATTTTTTATATGTTAATGAACATTGCTGTAAGGGGGTAATGCATGAACTTATACTTGATCTACATGATAGGAAAAGTTTATCTATCTTGTACCCCTATATTTATAACCAAACCCGAACCCTCGCATTATGATCTCCATTTCGAATGGTAGATATTGGGTTTAAAAAAATGAACTGTTAAAGCAACATTGATTTAAACAGTAATCTGTTTCTTTAATTTAGACATTATATCTGATATGTAAAAATCAGTTACATTACTCGCATATTTACTAATTAAATTTATTTTTGAACCTAAGTTTGCAATGATGAATTGAATGTTTCATATTTCATTATTGCCTAATGTAAAATGAGATTTATGTGCATATTATTGTAATTATTTTTATTTAAGCGTTTGTTGGCAATCTATGTATTAATATTATTCTGTTTTCTCCTGCGGTAAGCAATCCTTAAGATTGATTGATTAACTCCAAAAGAGTAAATATTGCTTAAATTGTTTAAATTCATCTAATCTATGTTTTTTATCTCCTCTTCACAATTACTTCATTATAGATGCCTTAATTAACCTCAATGATTAAGACCCCCTTTAATCCAATTTAATTTCAGATGTGCTTTTTTTTTTTGCTTTTTTTTTTTTTTGCTTTTTTTAAACAATAGAGGGAAAATGAGTTATATGATTGGTTAAGAAAAGGAGGTAACATGATTGTTATAGTATAAAGTAACTCTCTTGTTTTACTATATAGATTAATATAATGGGTGTTCTTAATAAAACAAAACAGTGTGCGAGCAGTGGCATACTTTAGGAGTTTCTTAGGTCGTGTTCCACCCCTAGCCTCAGTAATGAAAAAAATACCCTGTAATTTATAACTTTATATTGCCAGCAAGTAAATATTTTTCTTTCAGCAGCAAAGAACCTTATTATTTGCCTTATAGCTTTTTAAATTGTATTTATACAATACCGTATTTTCATGTTCAGTAAAATTGCTTATACCTTTTCCTCTGTGGACGATTTGTGGATTTTATCTTACATTATTTATAGTTGTCTCTGTTTCAAATTTATTTTTATATTTAAATTTAAATAAGTTATTTACCCTGCCCATGTTATGAAGATAAGCAGAGCTATATATATATATATATATATATATATATATATATATATATATATCTGCACATTTTTAATCTTATTTATGAAGTTCAGATTTATACAAGGAAAGCATTTTTCTTAATTCCTAAAAGTCTTTTCACTTTAACAATTGTCCTTTTTTACAAAATATTATCTCTGGTGATGATGTTGGATTGAGCAATGGGATTATAATGTTGTTAAAAACTCTATATTGCCTTATAAATATCCATATAAAGCATCCTTTTCCAATTTTAACTTCTTTCGATGGCACTACGCTCCTTGCCGAACCCAGGCCTCCTCCACAATTCTCCGCCATTCGTCCCTGTCCAAAGCCGCTCTTCTCCACCTTCGGACTCCAAGTATCCTCAGGTCATCCTCCACGTCCTCTAGCCACTGCAATCTGGGACACCCTCTTCTTCGTCCTCCACCAGGGTGTCCTGGATATTTATATTTATATATATATATAAGCTTCTGGATGAAGCTTCTTTGGGATGCGCCCGTTCCTCCATTCTCTGCAAATATCCCAGCCACCTAATTCTACTCATCTTGATGTAGGTGACAATATCCGGGGCTTTGTATAGATCACGGAGCTCCTGATTGTTCCTCTGCCTCCACCGATCTCCTTCCCTCTGTTTTTATGAATGAATTTTTAAATAACAACATTAAGATACATTTTTGTGACTCAATAGCTAAAATGATAATTTAGAAATTAAACAGAAATATAGGGTAAATAGTAAATTAAAAAATTGGTTGATTCAATTGTAAACAAGGTTAAAAATAAATACGATAATATGGATGGAAAAAGTTATGAGAATATTTTAAGTGAGAGAATTAATGACATTGTGCAATATAATTTTAGCAAACAATCAGATAACATTATGAGAAAAATCGATAGGAAAATACACCCTAAAATTGAAAAGATTAAAATGAATAAAAGTATAAAGAAACTGAACACTCAATATGATTCGATATCCTCAATGAATGGTCAGAATGTAAAACAAGTAAGGAATTTATAAAACATAAATTAGCAGGAAACGAATGATTTATTAATTTTAGAGAAATACAACAACTTATATAGGACTATAGATAGGGTAGAAAATTTGACTAATTATGGGATTCCAAATAATATTCTAAATCTATTAACATTGGGAGATAAATTTAGTTTTGATAATAGAATTATGACAATGATATTATTCAGTTAATTGCGTATTCCGAAAAAATTTACGACAGCTTGGATACCTCAGAATGAGAAATGGATACCATGTTAACGCTACTAGAAATCACATATGCAATGTTATTAATGGATATATATCAAAATTTAAAAATAAACCAAAAATTTTGAAATTGAATAACCAAATAAATAATGATTTAAAGTGTTTTAGGGATTTTCTAAAGTGGTTACGAATAGAAATGATTATACACTGAAAATGGAAACATTATTAGATAATAAAGCAGTATACAAAAAGAACTAATCCGAGTGTAGAATAAGCAGTAAAAATCAATACTTATGTAAATAAATTACAAAAATATGGATATATAGATAAAAATACTAAAAAAAAAATTGGCTAGTAGTAATTATATTGAACTGAGAATACACGGACTCATAAAACTACATAAACAAAATATAGACATTAGACCGATAGTCAACAACATTAATGGACCTAATGATAATTTATCTAAATTTTTTAAGCATGCTATAATGAATTTAAACGGTTTCAATTTTAATCGTAATAAATTCAATGGAAGTAAAAGACAAATTAAATAAATTGAAGCTAGATGAAAATATAAAATATGATATAGTGAGTTTTGACGTGAAGAAATTATTCACTAACATATCAATAGATGAATGTTTAAAAATCATAGAGGAAAATTGGAACAAAATAAAAATTCAAATGAATATAAAAAAATAAAATTATTTTCATGGAAGGATTAAAATTATGTTTAAGCAATAATTTTTAAATTTAATAACAATTATTTCAAACAGACAAATGGTCAAAGTAATAGGAAGTAGGTTTTTAGTACTATTGATTGGTTATTTTTTAAATACAATGTTAAGGGACAAGTTAATAAAATGGAAGATAAACCAATTATGGTGCTGAAATATATTGATGACTTACTCATTATCACAAAAAATGGTAGTTACGAAAAATTGTTTGAATTATTAAATAATGCCAACCAAAAGATCACATTCACAATAGAGAAATCTATAAATAATACTATAAGGTATTTTAATATTAATATTGTAATCAAATAGAAACATATTGGATTAGGAAAGAAAAATGCAGTGATCTCATATTAAATTATTACTCAAACCACCCTAAACATCAGATTATAAACGCCGCCATTAATCTGATTAATAAAGAAATAAAACTTACGGACACCAAATATACGAAGAAGGTTAAAAACAATATATTCAACATTTTGGTGAGTAATTTTTATCCATACAAAATTGTCAAAAAACTGGTATAAATATATAAATAGTAAAAATAATGATAACGTGGAAGATGGTAGCTGAGAGAAAACACCTAAAAAGAATTTTAACTTAAAAAAATAACAACATGAATTATCCGGTGGGGAAATATCATTGTGTTCCTTGTGACAATTTATTAAAAAAAAGCCAATGTTCCCACAAAAAAAAGTGAACGAACTGCCCCAAAATGGCGTCCAAACATGGCGGATTGACGACTTTGACTTTAGTTAGTTTTTTTGTTACTGAGAATCAGCATTTGGCTTAATTTCATTATAGTTGGTATTTTATTAAAGCTGGATAGTCAGAGAATAATAAAACATGAAAAAATATTAAAAACTAGTAGGCTTAGGCATTGAAAAAAATCGGTAAAGTCAATTTTTTTTACAAAAAAATTTTCAAGTTGAAAATCAAGCGTCGTTTGTAATTAAACGGTCAACAATAATGCAAAACGTGCTGAAATAAAACATCTGGAGAATACATTTATCTTTCTAAAACACTGATTACTTTTTAAAATATTTGAAGTAGTTCCGTATAAAATGTACTTAAGCGGCAGAAAAGCGCTACTGGCGTGGGTTCCTACAGGCCTCTACCACATCACTCAGTACTCATATATGGCTTATTTATAGTGCTATAATAACTTTTTTGTTATATCATATTGATTATATTAACGAACAAATATTAATACAATAATTCAATTGTAAAATTTTTTTTTTAATTTAACTTCATTTATTCTATACGGAGGTCGCTTAAGAAGGCCTCTATTAACACAATTATATAATTATAATAATAAAACTTAATTGAAAAATACTTTGCAGAATATCTTGAATTTTTTATTTAATATTTGCAATTTAACATTTTGTTTTATATATTTACTGATTCTTAGAGGTAATTTAAATTGTATATACTTCTCCGGAAATGAGTCATATTAATATCTGTTTTATAAACTAAAATAATATATACCTAATCTGAACTACTTTTAATGAATAGGTGATGGATTGTTTAGTAAAATTCATATATCGCTATTAAAAAAAACATTTTTATTTCCTTTATTTTATTCGGAAGTTGGACCATATCATAAAAAATAGGAACTTTTAATATTGAAGTGCATTATTCCCTCTGCACAAAAGAAATATGGAAAGGGAGGAGCTATAAGTTCTTCTAGCTAACTGGAACTGATTGTTAGTATTTGGTCTCAAAAATGAACCCAACCATTGGAGAAAATACATTAAGCTAACGACAGTGGCAAAATTTCGGAAAAGAAAACAAGGATCAGTATCTATTATATGGCTAAACGAATATATAGTAGACAAATAAACAGAATATTTCAATATGCTGCTAAAAGGGGGTCAAAATGCTTGATCAGTTTGGATGATATTAAGCAGGTTTATTATAGTGAAGACCAACAAGAAAGATTTGTTCTAGGCAATTGGCAAGTCAGCTGATCTGGAAGAAGTAACCCGAAATGCTGTGCGTACAAAGGCTACAAATGTATTAGAAAATTATATGAAAGGGCTGTAGTTTTGTCCCTTTACAGGAAATGAGATACTAGGAAATGTTATTCGAGATTCCTTACTGTTTATAGTACAAAGAAAGTCTACTCGAGAATCGTAGAAGCTAAAATTAGAAATATTGTCGATTGCCTGAGCGATATGGATTGAGAAACTCAAGTTGCACATTGGAACATAAGTTGCAAATTGGGACTATCTTCACTTTAAGGTAGGTTATCGAGAAGTCCACAGAGAAAGAAAAATGGTTCTCTATCTGCTTAGTGCCTCACACTTTGGATTGATCGAATATCTACTAGTCTTTCACAAAAGGTCGTTTTCCTTTCAGATTCCTTCAAAAATCTTTTGCAATTGCACTAAGCAGGAGGAGAGCTATTTTCCTTTATCGATAGACCTCTCTATAACCTGCTTCAAAGTGAAGATAGTCCCAATGTACAACTTCAATAGCAATCTAAAATAAAGTGGTTTACACCATTATAAACCTCATTTACTTCCTCCAGACCTGCTTGCCAATTGCTGAGAACAAATCTTTCTTGCTGATAAAGTGGTCTTCACCATAATAAACCTGCTTAATATCATCCAAACTCATCAAGCATTTTGACCCTCTTTTAGCAGCATCTTGAAATATTCTATTCATTTGTCTACTATATATTCGTTTAGCCATATAATGGATACTGATCCATGTTTTCTTTTCCGAAATTTTGACACCTTGTCGTTCGCTTAATGTATTTTTCCAATGTTTGGGTTCAATTTGGCGTTTTCCCTCATTTTGAGACCAAATACTAACAATCAGTTCCAGTTACCTAGAAGAACTTATAGCTTCGCCCTTTCCATATTTCTTTTGTGCAGAGAGAATAATGCATTTAATATTAAAATTTCGTATTTATTGTTCTATGGTTCAACTTCCAAATTCCAAGTATTTTCTATTTAATATTTGTAATTTAACATTTTGTTTTATATATTTATGATTCTTAGAGGTAATTTAAATTGTATATACTTCCTCGGAAATGAGTCATATTAATACCTGTTTTATAAACTAAAATAATATATACCTAATTTGAACTACTTTTAATGAATAGGTGATGATCGTTTATAGAACAATAAATACGAAATTTTAATATTAAATGCATTATTCTCTCTGCACAAAAGAAATATGGAAAGGGCGAAGCTATAAGTTCTTCTAGGTAACTGGAACTGATTGTTAGTATTTGGTCTCAAAATGAGGGAAAACGCCAAATTGAACCCAAACATTGGAAAAATACATTAAGCGAACGACAAAGGAAGTGTCAAAATTTCGGAAAAGAAAACATGGATCAGTATCCATTATATGGCTTAACGAATATATAGTAGACAAATGAACAGAATATTTCAAGATGCTGCTAAAAGAGGGTCAAAATGCTTGATGAGTTTGGATGATATTAAGCAGGTTTATTATAGTGAAGACAACAAGAAAGATTTGTTCTAGGCAATTGGCAAGTCAGCTGATCTGGAAGAAGTAACCCGAAATGCTGTGCGTACAAAGGCTACAAATGTATTAGAAAATTATATGAAAGGGCTGTAGTTTTGTCCCTTTACAGGAAATGAGATACTAGGAAATGTTATTCGAGATTCCTTACTGTTTATAGTACCAAAGAAAGTCTACTCAAGAATTGTTGAAATTTGAACTAACAATCAGTTCCAGTTACCTAGAAGAACTTATAGCTTCGCCCTTTCCATATTTCTTTTGTGCAGAGAGAATAATGCATTTAATATTAAAATTTCGTATTTATTGTTCTATGGTTCAACTTCCAAAAAAAATAAAGGAAATAAAAATAATTATTTGTAATAGTGACATATGAAATTTACTAAACGAGCATCACCTATTCATTAAAAGTAGTTCAAATTAGGTATATATTATTTTAGTTTATAAAACAGGTATTAATATGACTCATTTCCGAGGAAGTATATACAATTTAAATTACCTCTAAGAATCATAAATATATAAAACAAAATGTTAAATTACAAATATTAAATAGAAAATACAAGATATTCTGCAAAGTATTTTTCAATTAAGTTTTATTATTATAATTATATAATTTTTATAATAGAGGCCTTCTTAAGCGACCTCCGCATAGAATAAATGAAGTTAAATTAAAAAAAAAATTTTACAATTAAATTATTGTATTAATATTTGTTCGTTAATATAATCAATATGATATAACAAAAACGTTATTATAGCACTATAAATAAGCCATATATGAGTACTGAGTGATGTGGTAGAGGCCTGTAGGAACCCACGCCAGTAGCGCTTTTTTGCCGCTTAAGTACATTTTATACGGAACTACTTCAAATATTTTAAAAAGTAATCAGTGTTTTAGAAAGAGAAATGTATTCTCCAGATGTTTTATTTCAGCAAGTTTTGCATTATTGTTGACCGTTTAATTACAAACGACCCTTGATTTTCAACTTGAAAATTTTTTTGTAAAAAAAATTGATTTTACCGATTTTTTTCAATGCCTAAGCTTACTAGTTTTTAATATTTTTTCATGTTTTATTATTCTCTGACTATCCAGCTTTAATAAAAGACCAACTATAATGAAATTAAACCAAATGCTGATTCTCAGTAACAAAAAACTAACTAAAGTCAAAGTCGTCAATCCGCCATGTTTGGACGCCATTTTAGGGCAGTTCGTTCACTTTTTTTTGTGGGAACATTGGCTTTTTTTTAATAAATTGTCACAAGGAACACAACGATATGCAATTTATAGGGATGTGGGGAGGGGGGGGGGTTGCACGGTAAGGGGTTCTGGCCCACTGACTAAATAAGAAAAATAAAAATCTCATAACGGATTATTTTAAAGTGTTGGACGGCGAAGAAAAAGCAAAGGATAAAAATCAAAAGTATACATAAAAAGAAGAATACAGTGAATATAATATATACCGCAAATTAAAATACATTCTGAAATTGACAGAAAAAATAAAAAATGATTTAAAAAAATATGATCATCACTAACTCAAATTCGGACTATATAATAATAACAAACTGGAAAGACCCATATCCAATATAAAAGATAGAATAAATACAACGGATAAAAAAGACGTGATATACAAAGTTCTGTGCAAACAATGTCCCAAACATTATATTGGTGAAACATCACAAAATTTAAAAAACAGGATAAAACAACACAAAAAAAAAATCCAAAAAACATAAAATCTACAGCTTTATCCAATCACAGCTTAATAAAAAAAAAAACATACATTTGATTTCAATAATATAAAAATTTTAAGCAAAGCATAAAACAATAATATTAGAAAAACATTGGAATCAATTTATATAACTAAATACATAAATAATACAGTCAATTTTAAATCTGATGTTAAAAATATAGGCCAACATTATGTTATATTAAATGAGATAAATTTTTAATTAGATAGAGCAATAAATAATAATAAGCATCAACAGAGCTAGATCCCATTCAATCATTAGTTAATTCCCTCCGAGACATACATCCCTAAAGAGTTCATATGTACAGTCAATATTTAAACGTAGACAGAGGAGATAATTCCGTACTGAGCATAAAGTTTAAATAAGCAATAGTAAGCAGTAATAGAAACTTTATAACTAATGAAATAATCACATGCATAAATTTTTATCGTAGGGACATGCATCAATTAATGGGTAAAAATTTAAGGAAGATTATGATGAGGCATACATTATTCAGTGACAATTGGTATACTACATATAGTAGATCACTTCTGTTTTTTTGACCAACATTTCTATAATAAACACTGTAAAAAATTGTTAACATTTGTTTTTAATATTTACCGGCTATTTTAAATTAAAATTAATTAATTACAACTTTAAAATAAATTTTTTAATGTGCTACGTACGTGAACTTATTTTAAAATGAATCTCATAAAATAAATGGTATATATAGTATATATTATTGAAATTTTTATTAAATACATTTTTCTTTATATAGGCACACTACTTATTAGTTCGCCTGATCAGTCACAATAAATATATACTAAAGGAATAGTAAACAGTTCTAAGTTGAAAAAGGATTAGTAGGATGCTTGTTGATGTTTATAGTTGATATGTTATCTTTTAAGGTAGAATTATTTTATTAATCTTGAAGATTGTGAATTAAATACGAATGAGTCTTAACTTTTGACCGGTACTGTAAATGTTGCTCATGACTTCGTATGCTCAGACTTTAATTTAATCCGAGAATATATTTAGTATGAGTACCTGACGTTTTCGATGCTGCAGAAATGAAGAAAGTGTAAGTGTTTTACCTTTTCATTGAACTACTTATGGATACAAAATATATATATTTTTTTTTATCATCTGGTGCGAATATGAATAAATCCGGTTTTATGATGTTTGAGTAGGATATATACAGTTGTCCATCTTAATAACATGCAGTTACAAAATTAAGTAAATAAAGGTGTATTGATTAGACTATGTTTCGGTCTACTGGAACTAATTAACTTCCACTGTTTATACAGGGTGTCCTGTAAAAGTAGAGGGGAATTTTTATAGGAATGATATCAGACCTCAAGAGCTACAAAAAAAACTTCATATAAACAATGGACCAATTTTCAGCAGAAAAGTGGGAAATACAAGTTTTGTGTTTTTTTTTTTAGTAAGTAATGTTTTTGTTGAAAAGGAAGTGATAACTAAAGAAATATTTAATTTAAGTAATTAACAATTGCTTCACTGTAAACTATTTATTATTGATTATTATTAATTCATTATTGATTATTATCTATTTATTATTAAAAACTGATGCTTTTAACAATTAAAATTACAGCAAACAGAGTTAATATTTGTTATTTAACTCTACTTATCCATTCATATCTCTTTCTCAATTTAAATATGGTAAATAGGCTATTAGCTGATTTGGAATGGAGTGCTCCTTAGAACAGCGATAGTCAACAACTAAACACCACAAGTGTGGTATGTATTGCCCTCCCTTTGGACAGTCACTAACAGCTTTAATCCACAGTTCAGTTGGCCCCAATTCAGGTTTAAATATTCTCTTCTTCAGAATAGAATCGATCTATCTGAAAGTCAAAAATTCAACTCCTTTTCTTTGTAGGACTTTAACCATGGTACTACTATAATTGGTAAGGTAAAAAGCACCTTCTATTTAAACAAAGCTGCCTACTATAATCTGCTTTTGAGCCAAAATTTCTCAATTCTAGAGACCAGGTGATGCAATGCTATGCATTGACTGCATGGTCAGTGTGACGACCAACCTGGAAAAATGGGTATAGTCAGGAAATTTTTAAAACGGAGAAGTCAGAGAAAAATTGTTAGTCAGAATTTTTGAAATATCTAAATATTGGAAATGAAAATACAATAAATATTGTTAATAATGAACTTGAAGGGGTAAAATTTGTCGTTATAAACGACCAGTCGCTATATTCATCCACCTTTGACTGTCATTAACGGCACTGGTAGTTATATTGAAATCAAACAATGGTAATGAATACAATTTAAGCAAAATGTACTTAAAAAGGTGCTTTTTTTGAAAAGAAAAACATACCAATACTATTTACTATTAGTAATATAGACATCTGGGTCAAGATCTGACTAGCAAGCACTCATTCGTTCGACCTGTGGTGCTTCTTAAAAGAGCATTTATTAATCAGAAATTGCACAGTTGGTGTCATACAGATAATTATTATGCTCTTTGTAGTAATAAAGAAATTAAATTACTTATGAAAAACTGAATTAATATTAAAATCCCCCATAGCTCACTTTATTTTATAATAGAGAAAATTAGAACTGTATATGTCGATCATCAACTTTTATCTCCTCTGAAAATAAAATGATAGTAAAAAAATAAATTACTAAAAGTTTAGTTTTCTAAATTAAAAAAATCCTATTCAAGCTTAAAAAATGCTTTGTCTAAAACATTATATTTGTTATTTAAAAAAACGATTTTTTTTTTTTCCTCCAATCATTTTATAGTCAATTTTCTTTCATGTATAATAAAGAAATATATATATGTAAAAACGAATGTATATCTGTCTGTCTGTCCTTTTTGTCCTTTATGCATTATTAAACCATTCATACAATCACCATGGAACTTTGCGAAGTTGTTGCGTACATTCCTGCCAAGGTTTCTGACATAGTACTTTTGTCTTACGATAATTTTATATGTGTAAAAAAATAAAAATTTAAATGTTTTTTTGTTCAAAGCCGCAATTCTCCAAAAGTTCTTCACCAATTGCCTTGATATTTCGACACAGCGTTGCAATCGAATTCAGGAGTGTTTTTGAACATTTTATTAACGGCTTTAACGATTTTAACGAAACTTGGCTAAAGTTTTCCCCTTGGAACCCTTTTAATTTAAGTGTATAACATACTTTCCCGAAAACAAGCTGACAAAATGTTACTATGAATTCAAAATTGTATTTGCCAATAGCTAAAAAGTGCACAATTTTTAATTGATAATACCCATATTTATTTGAAAGATTCCTGAATTACCTACAAAATAAAAAAATAATCATCAAAATCGGACGATTCGTTGTAGATTTATAGAGTTTTAAATATTTACTACTTTCTCTTCAGAAAAGGACATTTCCCTATTTTTTTTTTTTTTTTTGTTATTGACTAATCGAAACTTTTATAATTACTGCAGTAGTTGAAATTATCATTTGAAGAAGTGATATGATTCTCCTTATGTAGGTCAGTACTCTTTATATTAATTTTTTTATTTTTCCCCCAATATATTCTGGAAGTAGTATGATACATCTCAAATATTTGATTTGCTATTATTTAAAAATATTTAACTCTTGAGTAATAATTATCGCCGTTTATGTTCCTTTTAGAAATCAGTTTTTTATTGGTTTCAGTTTTTATTTTTTAATAAATTATTTTCTTTAGCATTACATTGGAATAACGTTGTGCGTTTACCATAGGATTTCTTTCATGAATAAGGTTTATTTTTTCACTACAATTTTTACAACTATGTATTTAATCATGTTGTTATTAAGAAGAATTAAGCAATCAAATATCTTAGGAGGTGTATGCAAAATCTCATAAGGAAAGTGGAAGGGAGCTCTAATGTACACGAAATGAACGCTATGATAAATGGTATAGCACAATTTCAATGCATTGCCACGATTGATATTTGAAAATCTTTAACATTGAAACAGTATCAGTAAAGTATTTTGAACCGCATGTGTTGCTTTTACATCCAACTGATGGTGCGTTTTTAATACTATTAATAATATTAAACCTTATTTAAATCTAATGTTAAGCCGAAATTTCAAGGAAATGGGTGAAAAACTTTCCGAGATTTAAGAATTTGAACAAACAAATATTTACAATTTTATTTGCCATAAAATGATCAACACAGAGTTGAACATTAATTATAAAAAAAAATAATAATAAAATTAAACGTGAAAATATATAAATGGCTTCTTATAAAAGATGGATCTCTGTCATTTTCAGAGAACGGAGTCAATTTTATTAGAGAGCGGAGAGAAGAGGTATTAGTGACAGAGATATATATATATATATATATATATATATATATATATATATATATATATATATATATATATTTGTTTTATTATATTAATTCATAATATTTACAACTGTATTAATATAAATACATCAAGTAAATGTGTACACAGGAATATAATCATATGAAAACGCTTGTTTGAAAAACTACCCACTGGTAGCACTCTAATAATATGTCTACATAAGGAAATCACGAGGCCATCTTATTTTCAGAAGCCTCAGAGGGTTATCAGGAATCGAAGAGGAAGCAAGGCTAGAAACAAGAGGATTTGGATGGTTATGAAGTTTATTATGAAAGAATAGGTATCTGGATTGGGCCAAATCAGAAAAATATGGAACATTAAGGTCTTTATGGATTATTTTATTTGTGACAAAGTAAGGAGCATTGAGAATTTTATGAAGGATTTTGGATTGTAAGGATTGGATATGAGAAGAATTTGATGGTTTAGTGGAGCCCAATAGCTCAACTCCGTAAGTCCAAATAGGTCTTATTATATTCATGTATATGAGTCTTTTGTAATTAATTGGAGGTTTAGATTGTTTGTCTAGTAAGTGTAGGAGTAAGCGGAAACGTCGAGCAGTTTCTTGTTTCAGTCTTGTATGAGGATTCCAAGTAAGACGTTTGTCTAGGTGGAGTCCTAGGTATCAGATTTGTTCAACAGGGATAAGTGGGGTGTTGTTAAAGGATACAGTAGGATAGTAAGTCCTAGGTTTATGACAAAGGGTAAAGGTGATTTGATGGGATTTATTGGAATTTATTTTAATCCTCCAGTTTTGACACCATTCTTCAAGGTTGTGATGTGTGATTGAAGAGTTTGGGAAGCGATTGATGGATCATTATCTACTGATACAGAAAAGGCTGAGATAAGGGATCTGGATGGATCAAAAAGGGAAAGTTTATGAAGCAGTAACCATCTCAATTTGATACCAGAAACTGAGGGAAGAGCTTCATGGAAGTAGGTAGGTAGCTTTCGCACACCGAATCCTTGTCTATCTCAAGTTGCGAAGCAACCTCAACTCTTGGTAGTCATCTGCAAGCTTAGTATTGGAATTGGTAGCATCGCGCCTCTTCTGCATATCTTTAATTAATGAACAGGTGAAGCTAGAAAAATGGGTTTTATAGATAAGATTGTCCTTGGAGTTAGAGAGGAAATTGGTACTGAGTTCACCAGAGATGATTATTCTGAGATAGAAGGGAACAAAATTTAATTTAGTTGACTCAAATTACAGGAACAAGAGGAGGACGATATACCACAGCCTAATGGAGAAGAAGAGTATTATAGAGGATTTCTACCAGAAGGTATTCAACTTGTGGATAGTCGTAAGGAGGAAGAAATTGAGGATTCAGGTCTTCAGGCTATTGTGAACAAACATGACTACTCCATCGTCAGTCCTACTTACCCGGTCATGACGAAAGAGGGTGTACTTAGGCAAGGAAACAGGAAAGGACGGGATGTAATGTTTAAGAATATCAAGGATTAACTACAATTGAATTAATACATCTATATAAATAAAACAACATAAAAATGAGAAAAAAAAGTTTTTCTTTTTTCCAGCTAGATCAATCACCTTTACAAAGTGATTGAATTCTGCCAACTAACTAAAAAAACTTTATATTTTCTTAAATTAATTGGACACATTCAAGGAAAAAAAGCACAAACCAAAACAGTTCTTTTTCGATCTTATGAAATTAGGGTAAAACATTAAATTGGATTGAATCATATATTGGACTTTGTGCTAAAATGTTGTATAAATCTTCATTTACACAGTTATTTTGAGGGTCAAATTTGACTACAGTTTTATATACCAATACTTTGAATCTATAAGCATTGACAGTGTGTATGTAGTTGCATGATAATTTTTTGAACGTGGTATAAAAGCTGGTTTTAAGGTATGACTGAGCTTTATGTTTAAGAGAATAAAAATTGTTTTAAAGACTATAATGTTGTCTCTGGAAATATGCTGCTTCATCTTCTGATTGAACACACCTCTTGTAAGTTTCAGCAATGTTACCTAACTCTTTTGTTAAATACTTCAAATCGCATATTTTGTTGATGTTACGGTCACCTAGTTGCAAAAGATGTTTAGCCTGTTATATTTATGTATATTTTTATTTGAATAGTGCAATTTAATTAGTATTTTGAAGCATTTCTTCGACAATCTATTGTTTTTCATTTTAAAAATCTTTATTATCTATTTAATACCTTATTTGATAACTAAATATGATATATATATTAATCCTGATTTAAGTCTGGTGATGTATCCTAGGGTATTTACAGATAGTTTAAAAAGCTTCTTCATGACACGAACTTGTGCCATTTCTAATTCGTTCAGGTATCTTAGAAACTATATTTGGGAACATACAGGAATGTGTCTTTTAACATGGCACTGTAAAGATTAATTTTTGTCTTCCAAATTACATTTCATGTTGATTAAGATACCTGCTGTTACGGCATAAACTGTGTTTGCTTTTTAAGAACGTTGTTAAAAATAGTAATTTCTTTGATATAGGGATATCAAAAAAATCCAAACCAAATAAATTATGCTGCTAATTTTCTCCAATTCTACTCCATTACATTTTGTCTTTAAAATAGAATACTTGGGCCATCCTTTGCTAAAGTCAAGCCACATAGATTTTTCAATGTTTATGACTAGCTTGTTTGCTGTGCAGTACTCTTTTAAAATTAAAAGCTTATTATTAATGTCTGTAGTAAAATCGCCAAACATTATCAAATTGTCAGCATGAGAACATTAAGACTGATTCTTAGTCCCGTTACATTTCTTTCTCTGAAAAAAATACTCTATATCCGAAATATAGAGACTGAAGAGTAAAAGACTGATAGTTTCACCTTGTAGAACTCCTTGTGTGACGCAAATTGGATTACTCATTTTATCTAAGTTATTAACGATTTTTTTTCCAAATTTAATTTCTGAGTTTAAATGATTTTTTCAATGTTTCTTGATAAATATTTGATATATGTTACTGTGTAATACTTCTTGCTATATTGGTTATCATTACTTTAAAAGTTTTAGGGTTTGACAGATTTTGTCCTTAGTTTCCATGGATTTTGTGAGTTTCAGTATTATTAATTTTAAAATAATTTATGATTAAATTTATCCTTTCTTACCTTTATGTTTAATTTTGTTCTTTTTATACTATATTTTATTAGCGATTCTTATTGAGTGCCAATTTTCCAATAAGAAATTATAGACTTCTTTTTTTATTTTATTACTTTGGATGTCGTATTTTATTAATTTATCCTAAGATTTTATAACCTTTTTTTCTATTGATTTAGAATGCTATTGATTTTTCACAAACGGGAATGGTAATCGACCTATTTTATTTCTATGTATATTGATGTCAAGAAATCTAAACCTACTATTTTGTTCAATTTTTACTTTAAATTTTAGTTTTTTGGATAAGGTATTTAAAATTTTTCAGTTTCACTTTTATTTATTGTAGTTCCATTAACCACCTAACAGATGTTGATAATATATTCATAAGTACATTTTATGCCAGTACTGTAAACAGTATTATGATGTAATAGTACAAAATAAGATAAAAAATAATTGTAAATGTTTTTTCACTGCTACGAATTGAATTAATGTCCACCTGCCTTCCGAACCGCCAAAGAGTTTGTTTAGTATTTCCATGTGAACTTAAAACAGCATTAGTAGACCCAATTCACTTCTTTTTTTTTTTTAATTAGGTGATTTTTTTTATTAAATCAAATTAGAAGAAGGTGATAAATAGTCAGGAGACAGTCATTTCAAGATTTTTATTTTGCTGACGTTTCAATCCAAGCATGTGGGTCATCATCAGGGCTGAAAATTTTTCAATAACATCAGAGATATCATACATAAACAGATATAATATAATATAAACAGATATAATATAACACATAAAAACAGACTGTTAGTAATGGTAAATAGTGATGGACGATTCATGAGATAAGCAAATGGAATATTTAATAAGTTATACAAACCAAGCTGGTAAAGAACTAGAGCTCGAAATAAACACAGATAAGACAAAATTATGGTTAGCTGCAAAAATGATGATAAATCCGGTTATATCGATATAGAAGGTAATATGTTTGAACACGTAGAGAATTTAGGTTTCTAGTATCTACGATAACAAGATAAAACGAAATTGAAGAGGAGATTAAGGTTAGACTGAAGGCAGGAAATGCTTTTTATTTTTCTGTGACAAAATTACTTAGTTAGTAACACTTCCTGTCCCGAACTTAAATTAGAATCTATAAAACCATTATCCTGCCTACGGTTTATGGATGGGAAGCGTGGCCACTTAAATCCAGGGATGAGCAACATATTAAGGTTTTTGAAAATAAAGTATTGCATAGAATAATCAGACCTAAGAAGGATAAGTTAACCGGAGATTTCAGATGGTTACATAATGCTGAATGCATAAATTGTATCCAGTTAATATCATTGAAGTGATTACATCGTGATGAAGTAAATGGGGTTGTAAAATTTTTGGACTCAGTAATAAAAGAATTCCTAAAAGGTTAATATTTGCTGTGCCTACTAGTAACAAAAGAATTCCTAAAAGATTAATATTTGCTGTGCCGACTGATAAACATCCGAGGGTTAGACTGAAGTGAAGGTGGGAAGATTGCGTTAAGGCCGATCTGAATGGACTGGGGGGACTGGGGACGGCGACCAGTGGAGGGTGGTGTGTAGACAGCGATTGGTAGTGTCGGCATCGAACCTTTATATTCGCTAAGCCTTTTATTATTTATTTTTACATAAACTATAAAATAATAAACATAATCAACTTATAAAATGTAATATTTAATATTATTATTCATGTTACCAGTACTGAAGGTATTCAAGTACTGGTACCTAGGTAGTAATATCTGCCCAAACAGTAGCTGTATTTGAGATAATGAAGCATTTTGTTTGTTCTTAAGATGTAAATGGAAAAGAATTTGACATTTTTTTGACTAAGGGTGTTTTATACAATGTAGGTTGTAGAAAATCTAAGATAACTAAATTTAATGGGTTTTTTAAAGTCGAAATTGATAAATTCGATAAATTCGACCAAGATATGATCTCAATAAATGTGCCTATCTTATTTTATGTGACTGTTTTGTTTTTTGTTTGAGGATTTTTAGTTCTGTTCTTCTTAATAAGTATTAAAAATAGTAAGCATATTCCTACGGAATATTCTTCTCTCATTTGTTGTATGCATTGTTTGGTGTGAAAGTGAATAATTATTGTCTTTTTTTTATAATGGTATTTTTTCATTTAACAAAAAACACATAAACCTGCCCCTACTAACTTTTATGAATTTATTTCTCACTCTTATATTATAAGTGAGATTCCGCTTTATATACATTACAATTGAATATTTATATTTTCTTCTGTTCCTATGACAGGAAGTTCGCATCTCAGGCAGATATAGGCCTACGATCACCTCTTGTCAGGCATGGAGTTCCTCCGTTACCTCCACGTTCCAGCTCCTCATCAAGACATAGACTCCATCGTTACAACAACTTTTATCATAATAGTTATGGGGATTATGGTGGTTTTTATTCCCCATATTCAACTTCATTATATAGACAGCAAGACTATGAAAATAGGTTTGACCTTTTTTATTTTGTTATTTCTTAATAATTTATTATTATTTTTTTATATATAATAATCTATAAATATTATATTGTTATTGATTTTTTAAAATTTTTCCTATTATAAAAATTGGTTTAAAAATGTGCATTGTAGAAAGATCATTTCAGGTAATCTTTCTTAATCTTGAACCTGCTGCTGCAGAGTGCATGAAATTTACTATGTATGTTAATTAAATTAAATATATGACCCTATTAATTATGAGCCAATGGTGCCAACCTAATAAAGGCAGATATCAGCTAATAAAATTAAAGAAATGATTATGAAGGACCGCCTTATCACAATCAGTGAAATTTGCATGAATTTGTGGCAAAACAATAATACACTTTTTATGGTGCATACGATTATGCACATACACACATTTCATTGCAAAAAAATAACTGTAGTGATGTCCCTGCCTCACTATTTGACTGATATGGCCCCATGTGACTCTTTCCTAAAATAAAAAGAACCTTAAAAGGCTGTCATTTTTCAAGCATGAATGAGATAAAAACCACATTACTGAGATTTATTATAAGATTAGAGAGAAACACTTTATTTTCATAAAATATAAAATATAAAGGATTGCTGCCCAATTATATTGGGTTGCTATACACACAGCATACTCTTCTATCCTTAGGACAATATATGAACTTATGTATAAATATACAAAAGTCTTACTTAATATTAGTAAAATAGATATATATATATATATATATATATATATATATATATATATATATATACATTTTTATTATTTTTTTTCCCTTTTCCTTCCTTTCATTGTTTATGCTTTTTTTTTTTTTTCTTTCCTTTAACATTTAGTTTCCCTTTCTCTCACTTCTCTCTCTTTATCTCTATTGTTTTCAATTATTCATTAAATAAATAAATAAATACATAAATTAAAACTCTCGGGCTAGCCATGCACGTGGTGGTGAATGATTCCCAGGGAGTCGAGGACTATATTTTCAGCCAACCTCGCTGCGTCCTTAATGTCGACACCTAGTTCCTCGAGGAAGCTCCTTGTTCTTTTTGGGATAGTTCCGCGAGACTCAAACCAGAGGCCTCTTACGGTGAACTCTCTCTCTCCGAAGGTCTCACGGAATTTATCTTTTAGGAAAGGGATACATTTATTGTACGTGTTCTTCTTTTCCCTTTCCACTTCACCCGCCTGATCGAGGTCATTGCTCTCAAAGCGGACAGTTGGATCCAAGATCAGCGCTGTCCTTCCTGTCTTGGGAAATGCGACAATATCCGCTTATCTGGTAGAGCCTTCACTATCGATGCAATATACCTCGTCAAAGCAGGTGAATTTCCTTTCCCTAAGGAGCCTCATCAACTCGAACTTGACCCGGTGGTGACGACGTGTTATGAGGAGGGAGTTGTTGGGGCATTTTCCCAGCACATGGGCTGGTGTTTCAGACTCTCTGCCGCATTTACGGCAGAGGGACCCAACTTCTCCGACCTGTCCGCTGACTCCTGGGACTCCACGCAGGGGTGCATAATTAATGTTTAGTTTTAGGGCATTCGACCATTCAGACCCAGAAAGTACTTTTTTTTCATAGATGTATCTATTTGCTTTCGGGGTCTCTTTAAAATGGCGAACACCAATACCCTGCCACCTGCAGTTGGCCCATTCCTCAAATGCATTTTCTTGTTGCGACTGCCGTAGATCTTTCACATTTCGATGACCCTGATCAACCCCCAATCTCTCGGCACATTCAGTAATTTCAGCCGAATAATCGAAGGTAGACTGAAAAAGGGCATCTGGTACATTGGACAGTCGCTGAGCAATGGACCAATGTTGAAGAGGAGCCTCCCATTATAATAAATATTAAATGATATAAATAATAACATTAAATGATAAATAAAAATAAAGATTAAATGCTATCCCAAAGATCTTGTTCCAAAAGTTTTCAGGGACTGGAAGAAGTGCTGGTATAAGCGTATAATAACTAGGGAATGGATTTTACAGATTTATTCTTTTTTTCTGTTTGAGGAAAACAGAGATCTAAACAGATTTATGCTGATCTTGAGTAGTAGATTAAAAATTGAAAATCCTATCAGATCTTTTTTTATCTATTTTGCAATGTCGCTCTTAAATAAATTTAGTTTCCAATTTAGTTCTAAATAAATATTTTTTTTCTTCAATTATGTAATAAAATAAATGTGTTTTGCCTTGTTGCACAAAAAAAAAAAAAAAAGAAGATTATTATGGGTTCTTTAGAGTTTGATTTGATTCAATAGAATAGAAATATCAAATTTATTTTGGGACTAAGTCCCTTAAGAATTATACTAATAACAAAAATAAAGATTAATTCTAGCCGTAACACTGATTACACTTTCGAGAAAATAAAATAAATATCTAATCTAACAGAGACCTAAAAAAAAAAAATACAAAAATTAGAACAGGTGAGGAAAAGGGACACAAAATATTTGCTGCTTATAGAAAAATTCTGAAAGGGTAGTTAAATTAATCTTTTACGCAATATTAATCATAAAAAAAATATTTATGTTTATTACTTTAAAAATGTATGACTAAATAAACATAATTGTATAGTAGAAGTAATAAAGAAATAAAATTAATTGGAAGCTGTACCTTAGGGCTCTGTACAAAGTAATATTAAATATACATTTGTATACCTTACAAAAAAAATCCTTATTTCATAATCCATAATTAGCCAGTGTCTAATTGATTTCTGAAGAGGAACTGCAAAACGAAATTTTTAAATGTGGATAAGGAAGTGGAATGGCATATTTTAAGTGGGAAAGAATTCCAAAAAGTGATAGAGCGGGATATGAAGGAGATTATGCAATTTATAGACTAGATAGAGAAATAACTATATTCTGGGACAAAGTCCCTTAAGAATAATAAAATGCTACGGAACAAAAGAATACTTCTGGCCAAGAGAACTGCATTAAATAAATAAAATATCTTATGTAAACTAACAAAATATACAAAACAAACTGCTGAAACTATGTACAAAATGTTTAGAAATATATACAATACAAATAAGAAATTAAACAAAATAATCACTGTATAACTAAAAAAATAATAAAACAGATAGAAACAAAAGCAATGAATAAAAAATTAATTCCTCTAGTAAATGAGCACCAAGTAAGAATAAGTAATGTAAAGTACAATATAAAGAAATAAAGATTTGTAGATTCTATTTTGGTTAGAATTAAAACATTTATAACAAAAATAGTAAGAAAATAAATAAATTAAACAACTAAGAGCATAGTAATCTTGTAGAACAGAAATGATGCGGTATAAAAAATATAAGTACACGTAAGAATATACACAAGTTCATGAGCAGTAATGAAAAAACAAAATATATGTATACATAAAACATTAGTTTTTAAACCAAGGTTCCGAAATTTAACACATGATTAGCCATTATCATACTGGTTTTTAAATAGGAATTGGAATAGGAGGGTTTTAAAGTTGGATAAGGAGGGAGTATGCCGGATTTTTAAATGAAGTAAATTCCAGAGATTAGTGGAGTGGGCAACAAAACAATTTTTGGAAAGAGGCAGATCTGTGAAATGGGGTATAAAGATCAGAAGGTCGGGGTCTTGTGATAAGAGAGTGGACAGAGGACTTGAATTGGAAAAGATCTTAAGCGTAGGAGGGGCGTTGATTGTAGATAATGTGATAAAGAAATATGCCTAGCAAATATTGTCTACAGAAGGAAAGGAAAAACCACCGAAATTCAGCATAATGGTGGGAGACGTGGGTATGTCTCGGGGTCCCTCTGACAAAGCTATTCATGAGTCCCTTCAGTCTGTCACCGAGAGGACACCGTACACCGCACAGCTGTAGTCAAAGTGGGGTAAAATGAGGGAAGAAACTATGAGTCTGCGGTTAGGTTCGGGTAGAAGATGGCTGAAGTAATGGAATAATTAGAGAGTGGAAATTGACTGTTGAGCGATGTGGGAAAAGTGGTAGTTCCAGGAAAGGGTTCGATCAATGAAAAAACCCAAGTTTTTAATGGAGAAGTAGAAGGTAATGGGTAGGTCATTTAGGTATAGTGTGGGAAAGTTGGAATTGGAACCAATGACAATGGCCTGAGTTTTTGCAGCATTTAACCTTAATTCGTTAAACTAAGAGTCTGAGGTTAGATTCGGGTAGAAGATGGCGGCAGCAATAGAATACTTTGAGGTGGAAATTGACTGTCGAGCGATGTGGGAAATGTTGTAGTTCCAGGAAAGGGTTCGACCAATGAAAAAACCTAAGTTTTTAACAGAAGAGTAGAAGGTAATGGATAGGTCATTTTGGTATAATGTGGTAAAGTTGGAATTGGATCGGAGAACAGGCTTGCAACCAATGATAATGGCCTGAGTTTTTGTAGCATTTAACCTTAATTCGTTAAGGCATGCCCAGGCATTGGTTCGATCAAGGTCTTTTTGAATCTTGGCAAATGCTACAAATAACTCAGAGGGAGAGAATGATAAATATATTTGGAAATCTTCAGCATAAAGGTGATGGGAACAATGAAGGATTGATTTATGAAGATCGTTTATGTAGGCATTAAAAAGAAGTGGAGAAATGCTAGAACCCTGTGCAACTCCTGAGGACAGAGAAAGATAGGAAGAAAGTGGTTGATCAGGGATGGAAACTGTTTGGAATGTTGAGATAGGAAAGATAGAAACCATGAGATGGAACTATTGGAGAACGATAAAGATTTTAATTTTGAAAAAAGGATGGAATGGTTTATGAAGTCAAAGACTTTGGAGAAGTCAAGTAGGACAAGGACAGTTAATTTTTTTTTCATCAATAGGAGCTGGTAATTTTAATTAGGGCTGATCGCATGGAGCAACCAGGGCGGAAACATGATTGGAGAGGATTAAGTAGGATGGATTCTTCAAGAAAGTTGGAGATTTGGGATTATACTATTCTTTCCAGAGGTTTTGAGAGGTTGGAAAGGATTGAGATTGGATGAAAATCTTCAGAAGAGGATGGATTGGACTTTTTATTTAAAGGAAGGACAATGGCTTTTTTCCAAGAGGTAGGGAATACTGAATTCTGAAAGGAGAAATTGTAAATGTAAAGGAGAACTTGGAGGATTTCAGGGGGCATACTTTTATTAATTTGACAGGAATGCTATCTGAACCTGTGGAATTGGTAAGGGATTTCGTGATAGTGGATAAAAGGTCTGTGGGAGAAATGTAGGAAAAGTAAAAGTCATCATCGTTAAATGATGTTCCTGGAGGGAAACCGGAATGGGAAGGCCGGGAAGAGGTAGAGGCAGCAGATATAAAATGTGAGTTTAAAGCATCAGGTGATACTGGAAAGGCTAGTGAGGTAGGGGATTTAGAGGGTTTACAAAGGGAAAGTTTGCGAAGGAATGACCATTTAGTTTTGATAACAGGAGCTGATGAAAGGGTTTCATGTCATCGGATTGCGGTCATGGAGTCAAGTTGCACAGCACTCTAAACACTTGGAAGTCATCTGCAAGCCTAGTATGTCTAAAGCGTCTGCGGGCAGCATTGTGTTTCTTCTGCAGATCTTTAATTTCTTGACACATCCCAGGTGATGTGTACCTGACAAAGGTAGAGGTTTTTATAGGGGCATGGATATTAAGGATGCTGAGAAGATTGGATGTTAAAATATTAACCATGTAGTGAATGGAAGAGCAGGAGTACATTCCATTCCAGTCTTAGGATTCAAGATCAGGTAGTATTGTTTCACGGGTGAGATTCTCCAGATGATGGAAAATGAGGGTTCTAGACTGAATTGGAGAAGTTTGGATATTATAGGGTATTTGAATCAGGTCATCAGATTTTAGAAAAGATACTGGCTATTGAGAGGAGGAGACAAGATCCTTAGGGGTGTCTATAATGAAGAGGTCCAACCAGGTGTCGAAGCTGCAGATGGTGAGTGGGGGAAAAGGGGATGATGAAGAGATGAAGGGAGAAAAATAGGTTTTCCAGATAGGATTTATCTTTGGTTTCTGTGTGGAGATTGGTATTTAGGTCGCTGGAAATCATTATTTTAGAGTAGAGGGGAACCAAGTTGAACAGGATTGATTCAAAAGGAGGATCAAATGGGATGAGAGGACGATGGTATAGTGCGATATAAAGGAGTTTAAGGAGTATAGCAGGAAATTTCGATGGTAAGGTACTCGACTTGGGTATGGTCGGAGGTTGGGAACTGATCGAGGACCCGGGTCTTTAGGCTATCATGGAAAAAGATAGCTACACAATTCCAGTCCGGTCGTGGTGGATTAAAACTTACATAGTAAGGTTTGAGCATAATTTGATAGAAGTTTTGTGTGAAGTACTGCAGGAATTAATCGTAATGAATAAAAAGGGATTGGGAGTTAATGTGACAGATGGTTAGGATACTAGACATTGAAAGGATTTGACAGAAAACAGTCAGAAAATGACAGAGAGAGATAGGAGCAGATATGGTACACTGTCATCAAAAATAATAAAAGTAAGGAGAAAAAGAGTATATGTAGAGATAGAAAATAAATGAAAAATGAGTTGTTATAAATAAATAAATTAATAAGAGAAAATTATAAGATGACCTTGAAGACAAAAAGGTGCACAGGCATCTTGTTCTATATACATGTACATGTGTGCATTTCATAAATGCTTACTCTGATATTGTTTTATAGATTATGGCAGCGTACAAATTAAAATTTTTATATATATATATATATATATATATATATATATATATATATATATATATATATATATATACACCTCGGTGTAAACAATTAAAGATACCCACAATGAAATATAAATAAATGTATTAACTAAAAATATTTGTGGCATTCAATTATTTATTTATTTTTTTTTTATATTTGGGTTTTCTACAACTTAAGGAGTCATATCTCCAACACCCAAAAGCCATTGCTCTCTGTCCATCCAATCTCCCTCACGGAGTCCTCTGGCTGCCATGCATTCCTCCACATCTTCTCTCCATTTCTTCTTTGGCCTTCCACGCTTCCTTCTTTCAGGTGGCATATAGTTATAAATTTTCTTTGATCAGCGGTTCTCATCCATCCACATTAAGTGGCCATACCACTTTAACCTTTTGGTCCCAATCAGGTGAAGAATGTTCTTTTGACATCCGACCTTGTCTCTAATAGCTGCGTTTGGGATCCGCTTCATTCTAGATATGCCACAGCTTCTTCTCCAGAAATCCATTTCCATGGAAGGCAACTTATTTTCCATCTTTTTTGTCATTGTCCAAACTTCTGATCCATAGGTGGCTATGCTTTCCACAAAAGAATGGTATATCTTCTTTTTAGTTTCCAATCTTATTTCTTTACTCCATAGGGTTGAATTTATCGAAGTTATTATTCTTTTCCCATTGTTTATTTTATGTTCAATGTCAACCTCACTACCTCCCTTTGAAGATAGCCAGTATCCGAGGTACTTGAACTGCAGGCTGTCATTAAGTGTCCAGTCATCAATTTCAAGGGGCAAATTTGGACCGTTGAAAACCTTTATTTATAATTAATTAAATAATTCGAATATACAGTCATAGTAAGGAATGGACAGTGACATACTTCTTTATGAAATTTTAATGTGCTTTTGCAAGCTGATATTTAGATTTCAGTCTTAATTCAAGATTGTAAAATCACCTACTGTTTATGTGCCTGTTATTTCTGAACTGACTAGAACTAGCAGCATAAAGGTATTACTTTGGTGGTACTGCCCACTGCTGCGACTGCCATCCTATGCTGCTGACTTAATTTTTCCTGTTATTTAAAGTTGAATAACTGGTTAGGTCATGGCCAAGGCCTGCATTTTTATGCAGTAAAAAATCCTGAAATATGCAGTAAAAAAAACATGAAAAATATTGAACTGGATTGATATATACTGGTCTCTATATATACTAAACTTACTAATTACTTGATTAATAATAGGGCAATAACGTAGTTAAATATAATGTCGAGCCTACAAAAAGTTTAGAAACAAAAAATTATGGAGGGCTTGAAAGTAACTAAACATACACGGCTAATAACGTTGTAGTATACATATATTATAATGGTAACGAAAACGAAAACGCTTCAGGAGATACCTGCGCTTCTCCCTCAACCACTTCACTGGTATTAAAAGCCAGCTGAGGCTGAATAAGGGCGCTACAACCACAGATACTCATGGCTTGAGTGGAGAATCTGGCCATTGCCAGAACTCCAATATACACATGTTACAAAAGGTCACGGGGCCACTTCCGTTTTAACCTGCGAGGAGGATTGTAGGGATGGGTGGTGCTAGACTGTGCTATGGGAATAGGGTGATGAGTAAGGTTCTGATGACATTTAGAAAATTTGTCTTGGGATAAGATCAAGAATAAATGGAATATTAAGGTGATTATGCAGGGTTTTATTGGTGACATAGAAAGGAGCATCGACTATAGTACGGTGGACTTTACACTGAAAGGATTGAATGTTAGAAAATTTGGTTGTCAATTAAAATTACCGGATTGATGTCAATGTCGCTGGGAACAATTGAATCATCGCCATTTAAAATTTTCCGAATCCTGGAATCCGATCGCCCGACTTTGTCTTCAGGGTAATTATTTTTGTGAGAAGTCCCTTTCATGATACAAATGAATTTTGGTCAGATAAATCTGACAAGGATAGAACTTGTCCAACAATTTGAACAAGAAGAAAACAAAAAAAAAAACATGAACTATTAAATTAAATTTAACAAAACTAATTGTTAGTAGAAAAGAAAATTTGGGAATTCAGATATTATCTGATGGCTCTCCCATTTCAGTGTAAATGAGTCAAACCAAAAAAAAAAATTCTCGAACCCCGATCCTGGAGTCCGAGAATAATACCAATACCAACAATAACAGTCTACATAACAATCTATGTTTGGTTAATACATAAATAAATATAAAATACTTGTAAGGTTGTTTTAATACATTAATTCAGCAATTTTAATGTTTTAATTATAACCTTAGTTATAATTAAAACATTATAGTTATAACCAACAAATGGTTGGTTTGATGATAGACAGAAAATGGATGTGTAACACCAAAAAGTATTATAATTAGATAGATACGACAATTATTATAATTTTTGACAATTGGTGCCACATTAAAAAGTCAAGTAAATATAAAGGACTTTCTGAGGATTGAAAAATTGTCTCAAAATGTCAGATGTAATAGATGTGATTAAAAAAGACTAAAAAAAAAATGGAAGTTTAATTGCCTTAACCTTAAAAAAAAAAAAAAATATGTTTTAATATTTTTGAAATATATAATTATAACAACAAGTAAATAAATAAATTAATAAATATTAACATTATTGATATAAAATATTAATATAAAATATAAACAATATCTAAATAAAATATTAAAATAAAATAATGTTATTAATATGAAACATTAACAGTATTACCATAAAATATTAATATAAATAAACAATAAATTAGCATAATTAGTTGTGAAAATGAGATATTATTTAAACATTTCTATAAATCCGGCTATCGGAACGGCCTGGATGCGTGAGAGTCAAAGCTGAGAGAATTGGCAAGCCAATTATCTTTTTGGTTTGAGGATGAGGGTCTAGGGCCTGTGCCCCATTGTGGCCACTCCCACTGAAAACAATGTGTTCATTTTTACATGATGGCTGGTGCCTGGGTCAGTGTGAAAGTTGATGCACTTGTGGACAAGCTATTATCAGCAGTTACATGTTTGAAAGTTTAAATAACTGTGAGAGGGCTAGCATCACTATCTATTTGGATAGTCAGTTAGCGATCTAAGCCCTAGAATATCTCAAAGTGACCTCCACACTGGTGGTTGTAAACAGGCACTGGAGACATTGGCCTGTTCCAAAAATGTAGAGCTAGTGTGAATCCCTGCTCATAAGGGAATTAAAGACAATGAGAAAGTTGACAACATTGCAAAAAAGGGAGCTGAAGTCCTTAATGAAAAGATTTGAGACAGAGATGGAGGCAATATAGATAGACCATCATTGGTATTATTGTCTCTGGAGTTTGCAAAAAGAAACAATAGGCTCACTTACCAGATTAAGTCCCTCCACCTGTACTAGGAACAGTATGGCTTGAATAGCTACCAAATGTATTAAGTTGAAGATATATGGACCTTTGTTTGTCTGTATAAATGTAATACTTAATTTTAGTTTATTTTTTCTTCTCATTATTCATAGTTTTTCTTCAAGTACATATTTATTAAAATCCTATTACCTATTTTGTTTATGTGGTTAAAATATGTTAATCTAATTTTTAATCTTTATTTTATTTTAAAAAGAGCAAATAGTACAGTTTATACTTTTATTTTTCTATTAGATATGGAGTATTTTCATCTCTATAAATAAACTTCTCTTCTTGCTTAGTTACTATACAAGAGGAGGGAAGTAGTTTTTATTAAATATTCTTTCATTAAAAATGTTTTAAAATTGTTATAGATATATTCAGATGGCTGAGGAGTCAGCTCAGCCAGCATTTGATTCTATAGAAGCATTTATAAGAGGATTCAGCTCTGTCACAATGATGTTAGAATCAACATTCCAAGTAAGTCTAGAATCTATTGTATTAAAGATGCTTTACTGATTGATGTAGACGTTACTGTTGTTTTTAAAAAAAACAATTGCTTCACTGTAAACTAGAAAAAATTCACTTCTAATGAAAATAGAGTTTCTCATTGTGAACACCATTAAAAAGGACTTTTGAGGAGCTAAATTCTGTTTTTATCATAAATTATTCGCATTTTTTTTTTTGTCACTTTCCAACTATATTACAGCCATCCCACTTTAATTAACTGGAATTTTTTTAACAATCCTGCATGTACCAAGCAGGACTGCTTTTAAATGTGCCAAATCAAGTCCAAGTTCTTGGGTACCCTCTACTATGCTTTTCAATTCTAAACCATTAGAAAATATGATAATTGGAATAATCTTCACTTTTTTGAAGTGATATAAAAAAAAAATAAAAACCTGTACCACTACAACCCATGAAGGGTCTTGGGTTCAGTACTATTTAGAGAATACACTGTTTCTAGGTCAACGGTTGTGCAAGGAGGTGATTTGACCTAGATCACACTCAACCGCCAGGTTTTCCCCCTTAACTGATTATTTAATTATGGGTACCCACTTTATAGAAGCTGGGTATGCCCCAGGAGGTTCTCCCGACTCAGGGTTGCCCCACAGCCAATGAAACAGATAAATAAATTTTCTGCCATAAGTAGGGGTTCAAACCTGGGATCTTTAGCATTGGAAGCTCAGTACCCTACCACTGAGCTACCCCACTCCACTATTTAATTATGGGTACCCACTTTATAGAAGCTGGGTATGCCCCAGGAGGTTCTCCCGACTCAGGGTTGCCCCACAGCCAATGAAACAGATAAATAAATTTTCTGCCATAAGTAGGGGTTCAAACCTGGGATCTTTAGCATTGGAAGCTCAGTACCCTACCACTGAGCTACCCCACTCCTTCTTTTTTAAGTGATATAGCGTTTTTAACTCCAAGACAAGTTCTTGATATTTTCTAATTTTTTCGGTCCTGGTGGACCACCATGGTAACCATACCATGTTGGTATCACAGGGTACTGCTATGTCTATGATTTTTCAAGTTTTGTTTATTTTGCTTATAACCAATATATCCAGATGGTTATGCAATACCTTATGGTCTGTTATTATATTTTGATCTCAGTAAACTTTGACATTTCTATTTTCTTTAAGTCTTTCTGAACTATACAACAATAGGGTACCTCATCATTGTCCAGTAGTCTAAATGTTCTGCATATACTCTGGTGGTATATTTTTACAACATTATTATGCCTCATCAGGTATCGCCTTGCCAAAGTATCGCAGCCATTGGTTAGATGCTGGATAGATTCATGCGTCTTAAAGCAAAGCTGACATTTATCCATAACCAGGTTTTCTTTTATTACGTTTCCTATAAGCACTGTTTGCAATAACCTGATCCTGAATAGCTATAAAAAAAAAAAAACCTTTGGTCTCTCCGTATATTTGCCCTGTCTTCAGCCATTCAACTGAGAGCTCAGTTTCAATCTCAGGCATTTTTCAAAGATTTAGCTTAGTTTGCAAATAAATGTTTGCACTTTTTGCATAAAAGAAATGATCAGATAAAAAAAAAAAATGCAAGCATTTTACCGACAGTGATTACATTTACGTTCTAATCATCCAAATACTATATTTCTATAAATAATCAGGATAGTCATTCAGAAATAATGGATCCATATCTGTGCATTGGGTCCATTTTTGGTTTAGAAAAATAAGTTTCTTACAAAAGCTGTAATGAATTTTGTGTCATGCCGATATATCAGTCTTTTTTTAAAAGAATACTACTTTTTACTAATAAATGTGTCAATAAATGGACTGTCCTGTTTAGAAACATGATACAAAAAAAGTAAAACTCTATCAATGTCAATAAAATAAAATTGTAAGGCCTATTTATTGGTCCAAGGGGAGGAAAAAACAAATTCAGAGGAAGGGGAGGGGAAAAAATGAATATGAACAATAAAATGAGTTCATGAGGCCGGTATATAGGTATTTGAAATTTCTATATTTGCTGAAATTTGTTGCAGAGGAGGACAAAAAAAAAAAATTCCTTTCTTTCTTCTGCTATTAAAGTTTTTCCATCCAAAAGTTTATCCAGACTAATTGTCAAGTACCCAGTATGAGGTTTACATTCACCCAGTGCCGCAAAATCATCATTGCTGTTCGTCTCTACTAATTCTTCCCTTAATCTCTTTTTTAATTCCTACAATTTTTTTCAATTACAAATAAAAAAAGTTCTTTAGGTTTCATTTCTCTTTAAGCTGGTCTCCCTTCAATATACCCAACAGTCCAATGGGTATCTTCCAAATAGTAGGCTAGTTACAATTAGGGATGGAGTGGAACCATTTAAGTTTGGAACAGTTCCAGTTCTGTCCTTAATGGTTCCAGGTCCAAATGAGTCCAAATCTTCTTTAGAGTGTTACATACTTAAATAGTAAGCTAAATAGTATTTACATTTACATGTTTAAGATTTATTTGGATCCAAATAGCATGGATTTACTCTTAATTCATTATTTGTAGATTTATAAAACAATTCTATATCTAATATTAGATAATTAGAGTGCTACCAGTGGGTAGTTTCTCAACAAATGATTTCATGCTATTATATTCTTTTGTTCACATTTACTGAATGTATTTTTACTTGTAATACAGTTGTAAATATCATCAATAAATAATAAAAAAAAAAAAAAAATATTAGATAAAGAAATTTTTATGAAGGTTAGTAAGTTAAGTAGGCTTTAATACGACTTTTGCTTCTGCACTTATATAATGGTAGGAATAAATTTTATATGAAAGTTAGTAAAACGAGGAATTTAATGCTGGTTTTAAACAACTAATTATTTTTTTTAAGAATTCCTGTCTAATAGTTTCAAACAAGTCCGCTGGAACCAGTGAGCCCTCCACAGCCTAATGGTTCCACTGGAACCAATAAGCAGGCTTCATTGGAACAGTTCTTTATGGTTCCACTGTCAGATCCAGTTCCATTACCGTTTTCAAGAGATTCGTTCCATCCCTAGTTACAATGTCCCCAACTTTGACTATCATTAATTCCTTTATTTTATAAATGTCATCTTCACCATTGTAAATCAGCCTCTTTTTTCTGACCAGCTAAAAGCACTATTTTCTACTCTCATTTTGTTTTCTCATAATTTTATCTTTTGAGGAATTTTCTGATTTATTTACCGTCTTCTTATAATCAACAGTTTTTTTTTTTTACAATTAAGGGGTAGTCCTTTATATGGGGATGCCTATATTTTTTTACTTTAGCCGTATCACTGAGAATTTTATCAATTGCATGATCATTGGTTAGTACTAATTTATTTTTTATTTTTCACAGGCTATGAACATGTCATTCAGAGCTATATTAGGAGTCGCTGAAAATGTTTCAAAGATGCGAACTGCGATAATTGAGTTCCTATCTGCCTTTGCAATACTTAAAATTATGTATTCATTCTATAGAAAAATTCTCCACTTTTTGGGTATGTATCATGACTTTTAAAACTATAAGAGTGATATAAAAAGTTGTTCTTCAAACATTTCCTTCTCTTTTACATTCCTTAAATCTCCCTTTCATGTTTTATGTGTAGAGGCACTCCTTCAAGCTTCCTCATAGGCTCTTAGAATGTGTTAGCAGTTTAAAGAGAGACAAAGATTGTTAGTTACTTTAAACACTCCTTATGTGCACTACAACCTGTTTTTAACTGATGGTTTTATTCTTGATGGTCAGTTGTAATTATCAATATATATTAGTATAGGTAGGTGAAATAATGAACTTGCTTTTAATTTTTGCTTTCACTTACGTATATATGTAATATATAGTAAGGGTAAGTATTGCGATCGTGAAAATTTTTGAATCTCAGTTTTCAACGGAAATACATGTTTTGAGGTCCCCTGAGTCCAAATAACCAAGTGTCGCAAAATGGTCTGTGTGTGTATGTTAATAGTCTAGCTCATAAACGAAAAGTAGTATGAAACTGATATTAAGAATTTAAGGTTTGTATATGGGCCGGATGTGACAGCAATTTTTTTGTTGAAATCGGCTAACCGGAAGTGCCACTTTATATGATCGCTGAAACACATTTTTACAATTTTCTCAAAAACGGCTAACGATTTTGATCAAACTCGGTGTATCTTCTATAATTAAGAGGTCTTTAATATCATTTAGTTCTTATCCCTGTTGATGTCACTTTACAGGGCTTAAATGCCCAAAGTTCATATGTCTTCCTCTAAAGTACCTTTAATATGGTTTATTTTAAAAAGTTAATCATTTCGCATTATTCAGAGTTACAAAAAAATGCTACATATAACTACTGAAAGAATTTGATTAGTTAATAAAGGAGAAAAAAAATAAAAATGCAGAAAAACCTGCGTTGCTATACTAGTTTTTTCCCCTGAAGAGGCGAAAATTTGGATAAATTTAAAATATACTTTTTTAATTATTGAGACTAAAAAAACCTTTTTTCTACAGATATTTAATTAAGTATCTTTCCTAAGAACATCTTTCATAAGAAATAAGTACCTAAATTTATACCTTTATTCTCAGTTCTATATTTCAACGCTGCAATCACCACCTCCGGAATCATCTTACTCACTGTCTGCATAGATAACTTTTCCAACTAAAAATATCACTAAAATGACATTACTCAAAAATGTTGAAATTGGAGTTAGTCATTCTGTGGTTTATAAAAGCAGATGGAGTGACTAGATTTTTATTGCCTACCGTCGATATATTAAATTGACATTTTGTAATTATAATGGTCTTAATGACTTGTTATCTGTAAGCTTTAAGCTTTAGCTCCGTTTAAAATGTACTTCATAAAATTTTATAATAGCAGCATTGCCAGAAAATAATTTTTATTTCTGCTCAATGTTTCGGATTTATAACTCATTTTCAAAAGCATTACAACCTGTTTTATTTTTTATTAAAACATTAATTCATCATACTGTATCATTATATTAACTGTTTTTAATGAATCTAAATTTCAATCTGAGGAATCTAAATCTGAACTTGTTTTTAGTTAAAATAGCTATTTTTAAAAAATTTTATTCATAAGGGTGGACCAAATATAAGCGAGACTTTTACTTTTGGCATGCAATTATTGAAATATGAGGGTTCCCACTTTTAGGAGTATTGGATAGAGGTATCAGGAGGGGAGGGTAAGCAGTTAGGCTACCTTACTTGGTCTCCTCAATATCTGCGATGACAATGTCTGAGCAGGAGGTTCGTTCTTCAATTGTACAGCATATTGTTATGAAGTTTCTTGCTGCAGAAGGTGTAAAACTGGCTGAAATCTTAAGGAGATTGACTGAACTGTTCAGGGAAAAGACACTATCACAATTTAAAGTGTTTACGTGACACAAACGATTTGTAGAGGATCGTGAGGGTGTCGAGAATGAGATCCATGATTGCCAACTCTATATAAGCATCACTGCCAACAACATCTGCCATGTTTGTTTCTTGTTTATGACAGGCGTCTGACCACCATTATTATTGCAAGTGAGGTCGTGGTATCCCCCTCTTCTCCCGCGACTATACCGGCTCCTATGTATTTCCCTATAAATTTTAATCCTGATCAATTCTTTTTTTCCCATATTACACCTGATGACCTCCTCAACTCCATTCAAAAGTCGCAAACCAATTATTATGGACCCGATAACATCCTAGTCAGACTGATCAAAGCCTCATTACCATCCATCCTTCCAATCCTCTACCATATCTACTATTACTCACTACAAAACGCTACCTTTCCTACATCCTGGAAAACCGCACTAGTTCACCCTATGAAAAAGACTTCCAACCCATCAACTCTCAAAGATTTCCGTCCAATTTCTCTCTTCTCAAACCTTTCAAAACCATTAGAGTGACTAATTCAAACCCAGATATCCGACTTTTTAGAACAGAATAACCCCCTAAATCCCAACCAGTCCGGTTTCCGACCCGGCTACTCCACTCAATCTGCCCTCATCAAAATTTCCCAAGACATTCCTACAGCCATGGACCAGCAGCAACTCACAATCCTTATTCTCCTTGACTTCTCCAAAGCCTTTGACTCAGTAGACCACAAAATTCTCTTAACCAAGCTTAAAAATATTTCCTTCTCAACTAGTACCCTTAATTGGTTCCAATCCTTCCTTTCCAACCGCTCCCAGTATGTTGCAGTCCCCAATAATCCCCCATCAGAATCTTTACCATTGTCCAGGGGTGTCCCACAAGGCTCCTCTTTATCGCCCACCCTTTTTTCCATCTACATTATGACCTTTCATCCTCTATCCTACACTGTCAATACCATCTGTACGCCGATGATGTCCAGATTTACCTTTACTTACTTACTTACTTACTTACTCCTCGGCGCTATAGTCCACGTGGGACCTTGGCCTTCTCAACAATACGTCGCCACTCGTCTCGGTCCAATGCGACAGCCCTCCACCACCTGACACCAAGCTGTCTCAAATCCGCCTCAAAATCCTCCAGCCAACGAAGTGGTGGCCTTCCTCTCCTTCTTGCTCCTCCAGGTCGTCCATACAATATTTTCCTTGGTACTCGGTGCGCTGTCATCCTTTCCACATGCCCTAACCATCTTATTCGTCCTGCCTTAATGACACTTATGAGATCTGCATCCCTGTAGAGTTGTCGCAACTCCCAATTGTATCGTGACCTCCAAACACCTTCGCATACGGGCCCGTAAATCTTCCTAAGAATCTTACGCTCCCACACTCCAAGAGCCCTCTCATTTTTTGCTGAGATAACCCATGTCTCACTTCCTTATGTGACTACTGGACGAATCAATGTTTTATAGATTGTCAATCTGGCATTCCTTGATAGTCTTCGAAACGTGAGTAGTCGCTGTATGGCATAAAAACATCGGCTTCCCGCAGCGATCCTGGCTCCTATCTCAACTCCTACATCATTGTCTGCCGTCATAAGGGATCCCAGGTACTTGAATTCTCTTCATACTGGGAACTCGTGTTGGCCTATGTTTAGAGTCCGATCTTGATGAGGGCGATGTTTTGAACTCTTCATGTACATCGTCTTTTGCTCGTTTATTTGCAGACCTCGAGCTGCTGCAGCGGTCTCAAATTCCTTCAATGCACCTGCCAGCGCTGGGAGCATCCTTGCCACATTCTCTACATCATCTGCGTACGCCATGTGCTGTGTGAAGCTGTCAAAGATGGTACCTCCAGGGTTGGTTCTTATGGCCCTTGCCGCCTTCTCCAAGGTCATGTTAAAAAGGGGAGTAGCCTAGGTGTCTCCTTGCATTATTCCCAAAACCACAGAGAACTCCTCTGACAACAATCCTTGTAATTTCACTCTGCATCTGGTATCTGCCAGTCATTTTTACTAAGCGAGTGAGCTTCTTAGACACACCCAGAGAAAGGAGATCCCTCACCAAAACCTGCCTATCCACTGAGTCGTATGCCTGCTGAAAATCAGTGTAGAGGTGATGCAGGTCGACGTTGTATTCCAGTGACTTCTCTAGCACCTGTCGTGCGGTAAAGATCTGGTCAATAGTCGATCTACCCTTCCTAAAGCCACACTGATATTCGCCTACTTCCCTCTCCATGTGTGATATCAGTCTCTTACCAATGGCAGAGGATAGTATTTTATAAGCTATGCCAAGCAGTGCTATGCCTCGATTGTTCCTGCACTCTAGCTTGTCTCCCTTCTTATAGATTGGGCATAAGACCGACACTTTCCACTCATCTGGGACCTCTTCATCCATCCATATATCATAAATAAGTTTATGGAGCTCATCCCAAACTTCATCTCCACCATATTTACCTTTAAGAAATTTCTACTCGTAAAAAAAATTATAGAAGTACATACGAATGATTAGAGAAGACTAGAGTGGGGGGTTGGTGGGAAAATGTTTTGCCTCTGCGCATCTTTCTCACACTCTACCCACCCACAAATTTATCTTAGATTGAGTCTACCTTTCACCACTTCTATAATATATCGAATGACGTTTCTTTTCAAATATGCCCTGGCCGATCCAGCAGATTTTCTGGATGGCGGGTCAACCATGTCTATTTTATATCTGACAAGTTGATTTAGGAGCTGTTTGAGAGATTCAAGTACTTTTATATGTATTATTTTTTATTTTTAACTCTGCTGATGACCCACATCCTTTGGTCAAAACGTTGGCAAGCTTAACAAACATCATTAATGAGTGCATTTCCTGACTATTTTGTTCATTATAATTTAAATCAACTACACTGGTGGTCATAAAAACCGGCACACTTGAAATTTTGTTGTTATTTCTTTCCCAACAGAAAATAAATAGCAATTTTTTTACCTCAATATAATGTGACATATTCTGCTTGCAGAATACCACAAGTAAAGGGGAAAACACAACATTAATTTTAAAAAATCTTAATGTAAAATAATGCAAATTAACACTCTTTTAAACATAAATAAAACACATCTAATTCTTTTGTAATTATGAAATCTGAGTCTCTAGTACCTAGTATTGCCTCCCGTTTCTTGAATAATGGCATGTACTCTTGTAGGCATAGTACAAATAAGGTGGTTACTCAATCTTGAATCTGATTCATTTAACGTACTTGGAAGTTACATGAAGGGTTTTGTTATCCACTGGTGGACGTCCTTAGCTTATATCAAAGATGCTTAATAGAGTAGAAGTCCAGACGGCGAGCTGGCCACTCCAAGGTGTGACACTAACCTCGTCTTGGTAGTTCTGCACAACATTTTTGGTGTGTGGCCAAGCATTATCCAGCATAAAAAGGAAACGTAGGATGAAAAACGGTCCAAAAAGTCACATGTATGCATTGAGCATGGGCCTTCGGAACACATGGAGGTCTGTACTTGACTCTAAACATATTCCACTCCAAACTGTCACTGACCCTCCTCCGAACTGCACTCTTCCCGCTATATTGCACTGAGTTAATTTATTACTTGATCTTGTCCACACTGGAACTCCATCTGCAACATTAAGACTATACCTGGACTGATCAGAAAACAGAACAGAGACCAAATCATCTTCTGTTTAGGCAATGTGTTCATGACAAAAGTGAAGGCGAGCTTTTTGGTGTGCTGCAGTAAGTAGAGAGCTATAAGCGGGAACCCTAGCGTGCAAATTAAGTTCAGCAAGCTTTCTCCTTACTGTATCCGCGCTGAGTAGGGACGGCTATCAGCTTGAGCTGTCGGTTTGAGCCGTCCTTCATTGACTGCGGATGTGCAGGCATCCTCCTATACTATCGGCAGTTGATGTAAAGCCGTAGCGATTGTAATAACCGTGGAGCCTGAAACCAATCGTGCTTTGAGGTCAGGGAAGAGGAGCTTCCCTATCAAATTGGTACTACGGGGCGTCGCCGGAGCTCTGGCGGTGCTTTGGGTTGATGGCAAGAGTGCTTGCACTGCTTGGCCGTGGCGGTCGTAGTTGTCGGGAGTTTGTGACTGCTCGCTGTGTGACACCAGTGTTCAGCTGGTCATGACGTGGTTCAGACCAGTCATCTGGTATAGTGTACAGATGAGCAGATGAAAGCTATGAGAGTGGGATTTATGTCCTCTCCGTGAACCACCAGTTTGTATCTCTATCTCCAAATAATTTTTATTTACAATCAGCTGATTCAATTAGGAGAAAAACAACATAAGCCATTAAAAATCCATGTATCTTGAGTACTTTGAATCTCATCAAATTACTAGACAGTTTAATACTTACATATTTTGATGGCTTATCTTCTAGTTGATCTATACCATCTAATTGGTTAATTAGTTTTATAGCCTTGCACTACTTTCACGACAACTTCATGTGTTGATAATAGCTAGACAATTTCGCAAACTTGTGCCCACTCACTACCTTAGTAAATGTAGGATATTTAGTACAAAGGATTTAGAAAATTTAGTTCAATATGGTGCCTCTGGTTCTCCAAGCGTGTCAATAAAAAACAGTGTATTTTTATTCAACCTCTGCTATTTAGCCACAGCTAGGAACACTGCTCCTGGCTTGGGTGTTTATGAAGGACCAGCACATTAGTGTTTGAAGTGATAGACCTTCCCTCTGTTGTCTGCAACTTCCATTGAACTCTTCTCAACCATGTGGATGTGACAGTAGTTGTTGATAGTGTTATAGGGGACCTGGAATTCATAAGCATTGTGTGGGCACTAATGCTTGATTGTTACACGAAGAATGGATAAGACTTTCTCCCTACTCCTGTTGCCGTACCAATTTCAACGACCATCTGGATACTTCCTCCAGATACTGTCTTCTGTACATGTTAACACTACTCCTACCTTTTTTTATTTCCTTTCTGTACCATTGAATTCCACTTGGCTAGTATTATCTAACAAAATATAATACAAGTAAAATATTTTGTAATGTATGTATTAATATTTTTTATTTAAAAAAAATATCTTCAGTGTCTTAACCATTATACATATGAAAAAGTTGTTACCAACCACAGTATCCTAGCAAATGACAATCATAACAGTAATAAATACATCATTAATTGTATCAAAGCATGTAGGCCAAAATGGGCATGACATGTAGTCAGAATGAAGGATGAAATCATACAGAAAGAAAAGTTGAAGTTGCACTTTGGAAGGAAAAAGAGAAACCAAGAAGCAAGTGGAAGGAAGGTGGAATTCTCCTATTGGAAGAGAGATGAACAGGTTTGGTAAAAATGGAAAAGAAGTTGTACATTAGATTGTATATGTTCAATGTTCTAAAATGAAACACCCTGAAAAACTATTCTTGAATTGAATTTTCCTACTGTCTAAAATTATTTAATATTTACATTTCAATTTTCTAGCCATTTTTTTTTCAACAAATCTTACATTTGCAGGCCTGGTGAATGGAATGGAGGTTAGTTGGAAGTCAACGGAAAGAACCATAGTCGAAGAAAGCTCTAGGAAGCGACAATGGCCTATTTTGGCTTTTCTTGGGGCAATAATTATTGGACCTACTTTAGTCTACAAGTATTTATTACCTGACGAAGTTCCAGATGGTAAGGGTGTATATTATTTTCACAGTGAAATTAATTTATTAAAAATTCAGTCATTATTAATTAGCATAAAATATAATCAATCATTTGTTGTCATATTCACTATTAATACTGTGCAATATCATTTATCTGGACCAATGTCTGCTGGGGGCTGGTCAGATTACCAAATATTTCAGATTATAGAGTGTTCCAGGTAAACTACACCTAATAAAATATTAAAACTCAATATATACATACAATTTTATTCATTGAATATATTTTGCTAAAAGATCGAGTGAATTTTTGGTCAGAAAGAACTTATAGACCTTTTCGTTCCTTGCTCAAATAAAAAAATATCCCTGAGTTGTCATTATTTCTATTCAGTAATTTTGTTGGTATTTTTGTTTTATTTTCTGAAATGAAATACCCAAAACATGTTGTGGGTGTTTTGTATGTGCAAGAAGACCAAATAGGCCTTTTTAAGTTATTTCTACCTCTGCAGTTGAATTCCAGGCATAGAAATTTTTTAACATAGATAGAAGAGAAGACATTATTTTTAGTATTTATTCATATCCATAACTTCTCTCTCTCCATACTCTTCTGACTTATTAGTTAAACTTAACCAACAATGAAGAAAAATGGATTTACTTACAAGTTTATTTTTATTAATTTACATTGTTATTATTTATTTAATTTAATTTTATTAGTATAACTTATGGGTCTCCAGGCCACATTGAGACCTCTTTAAGTCTCATTTGCCACAGCTTGTGATAAAAAAAAAGCTTGTTCCGTAACAGTTCAGTGAAGTGAAGCCACAAGAAGTCCAAACTTCTTTTATTGGCATGTAATGATTTTTTTTCTGTGAAATAATAAAAGATGAAAAAATAATTGGCTTAGGCAATAAAAACCAACAGTAAAGTCAATTTTTTTCAATAAAAAAATTTTCAAGTTGAAAATCAAGCATTGTTTGTAATTAAACGGCCAACAATAGTGCAAAACGTGCTGAAATAAAACATCTGGAGAATATATTTCTTTTTCTAAAACACTGATTACATTTGACATTTACATTACATTTGACCCCCTTGTTGGAGCAGTTTAGATGATGCAGGGGGACAATGCAGGTTTATTATGGTGAAGACCATTTTATCAGCAAGAAAGATTTGTTCAAACCATTTCGCAAGTCAGCAGGTCTGGATGAAGTAAACAAGGTTTATTTTGGTGAAAACCACTGTATTTTCGATTGTTGCTGAAGTTGCACATTGGGACTATCCTCACTTTAAAGCAGGTTACAGAGAGGTCTAACAAGAAAGAAAAATAGTTCTCCTTCTATTTAGTGCATTTGCAAAAGATTTTTAAAGGAATCTGAAAGGAAAACAAGCTTTTCTGAAAGACTAGTAGATATTAGCACCATGTGAGGCACTAAGCAGATAGAGAGCTCTTTTTCTTTCTTGATGGACTTCTCTATAACCTGCCTTAAAGTCAAGACAGTCCCAATTTGTAACTCCTGTTCCAATGTGCAACTTGAGTTTCTCAATCCACATCGCTCTGGCAATCGACAACATTTCTTATTCTAGCTTCTACGATTCATGAGTAGAGTTTCTTTGGTACACTAAACAGGAATTAATCTCAATGGCTATTACATTTCCTACTATCTCCTTTCTTGTAAAGGGACAAAACTACAGTAATTTCATATCATTTTCTAATACATTTGTTGCCTATATACGCGAAGTAGTTTGGTTTACTTCATCCAGACCAGCTGACTTGCCAATTACTTGGAAGAAATCTTTCTTGCTGATAAAATGGTCTTCACCATAATAAACCTGCATTGTCCCCCTGCATCATCCTAACTGCTCCAACATTTGACCCCCTTTTAGCAGCATCTTGGAATATTCTGTTCAACTGTCTACTATATATTTGTTTAGCCATATAATGGAAACTGATCCTTGTTTTCTTTTCCGAGATTTTGCCACTTCCTTTCTTGTTCGTTTAATGTATTTTTCCAATTTTTGGGTTCAATTTCATGTTTTCCCTCGTTTTGAGACCAAATACTAACAATCAGTTCCGGTTACCTAGAAGAACTTATAGCTTAGCCCTTTCCATCTTTCTTTGTGCGTAGAGAATAATGCATTCAATATTAAAATTCCCCATTTTTTTATGATATGGTCCAACTTCCGAACAAAATAAAGGAAATAAAATTTAATATTTTTATTAGTGATTTATGAGTTTTACTAAACAACCCATTAACTATTCATGATATATAGTTCACATTAGGTATATATTATTTTAGTTTATAAAACAGGTATTAATATGACTCCTTTCCGGGGAAGTATATACAATTTAAATTACCTCTAAGAATCAGTAAATATACGAAATAATAATAATAATAAAAGGCTTAGCGATCCCGAAGGTTCGATGCCGACACCACCAATCGCTTATTACACACCTCCCTCCACTGTTCGCCGTCCAAACCCAGTCCCTTCAGATCGGCTTTAATGCAATCTTCCCACCTTCTCTTCGGTCTACTCCTCGGACGCTTACCATTCGGCACAACCGTTTAGGAATTCTCTCGTTACTAAGCCCAACAATTTTACAAGCCCATTTGATTCGCCGCGATGAAATTACCTCAATTATATTACCCGAATACAGTTCGGCGTTGTGTAACTGTCTGAACTCTCCGGTTAACTCATCCTTCTTCGGTCCGAATATTCTACACAATACTTTATTTTAAAAAACCTTAAGACGCTGCTCATCCCTTAATGTAAGCGGCCAAGTTTCGCATCCGTAAAGAACTGTAGGCAAGATAATTGTTTTAAGTTTCGGGACAAGAGGCGCGAACTAAGTAGTTTTGTCACAGAAAAATAACAAGCATTCCCCGCCTTCAGTCTAACCTTAATCTCTTCTTCAATTTCGTTTTTTCTAGTTATCGTAGAACCTAGATACCTAAATTTATCTACCTGTTCAAACATATTACCATCTATATCAATATCACAAGTAGTATCGCCATTTTTGCAGCTAACCATATATTTTGTTTTATCCACGTTTATTTCGAGTCCTAGTTCTTTACCAGCTTTCATTAACGTTGTTGTATTTAGTTTTATAGTTTCAACATCTTCACTTAACAGTACCAGATCATCAGCATAGCCCAGCACGGATGTTGTCCCACCCAGATCCAACCCTTTCTTGGTATGCATTACCTCCCTAATGGCATGTTCTAATGCCAAATTGAACAGGACAGGCGAAAGGGAATCCCCCTGTTTTAAACCCGAACGAACCTCAAATTTTTCCGACAGATTATTACCGATTCTAACTTTATTGAGTGTCTCCGTCAAGCACATCCTGACTAGATTTACTAGTTTTTTTGGAATCCCCTGCTCGATTAGAATATTATACAGTTTTTGGCGGTCATTAGAATCGTAAGCCTTTTTAAAATCTATATACAGCTGGTGAACAATACCGTTGTTCTCCAATTTTTTCTCTAATATTTGCCGTAAAGAAAATTCCCGATCAATAGTCGAACGATTCCGTCTAAATCCGCATTGGTAGTCTTCGATAATTTCCTCGGCATATTCCGTGATTCGACTGGTTAAGATTAAAGTGAATATTTTATAACATACCAGAAGGAGTGAAATTCCTCGATAGTTATTACAATCCTTCCTCGGACCCTTTTTGTGAATTGGAATAAGAATAGATTCTTATTCCGATTCACAAAAAGGGTCCATGTATTTTAGAAACTCCAGCTTCCCCGCATGCCTTAATTAGTTCAGTAGGAATACTATCGGTTCCCACTGCTTTATAAGATTTAATTTTCCGATAGCTACTTCAACTTCCTCTTTACTTGGTCCTTCTGTTAACGGTTCAGCACTCTGGTACTCAGAAGGAGGACACAGATCATAATTTCCCATATTTAAAGTATTGTCAAAGTGGTCCTTAAACTTATTCAATATGTCAAACGGATCGGTCAGAATATTGTTATTATCACCCCTAATTCCAGACATTACGGGCACTACACATTTACGTGATCTGTTTATACCTTTGTACATGTCTCTTACGTTATTTTCGATTCTATTAGTTTCTATTTCAATTATTTTATTTTTAAGATACTCCCTTTTTTTATTTTTGAGCAATTTTGTCGTTTCGTTCTTTGAGGTTTTCAGAAGTATTCCAAATTGTCTTTGCTAGGATTATTAAGAGCTTTTAATTTAGCTGCTTTTCTTTTTTCGCACATGTTTAAGCAATCTTCATCAAACCACGGTTTGTTATTCTTATTTTCCTTTTTTCCTTGACACGAGTTCCCGACCATTTTAATATTATCTCTGATCTCTACCCATAACTTGTCAATATCCTCGTGGTCCTCGTCAGGAAGCTCTAAAGCTTCAAACCTATTCTTAACATCTAGCTCGAATTGGGTTCTAATTGTTGGATTTATTAAGTTTTTGTCGAAGTTTCGCGATTACTAATTCATGATCCAACTCACATTCTGCTCCGCGATAAAACCGTACATTAATTATACTGCTTTGCCAGCTATGTTGTATCAAGACATGATCGATTTGATTTCGTGTTTGCGAATCCGGTGATGTCCAAGTATATTTATGAATATCCTTATGTTTAAACGTCGTACTTTTAATTATCAGGTTTTTCGAGATGGCAAAGTTTATCAGACGGATCCCATTATCATTACTATATTCGTGCAAACTTTCTTTACCAATCGTCGGAATATAAACTTCTTCCCTTCCTACCTTTGCGTTCGCATCACTTATAATTGTTTTCATGTAGTTTCGCAGTAGTTTATCATAAACCCATTCGAGTTTATCGTAAAATTCACTTTTGACTTCATCGTCACTGTCTTCAGGCAGACAATGTATGTTTATTAATGCGATTTTAAATCAACGTCCCTGAAATATAGCTACCTAAATTGTTTCACTAAAGAATTGTACGTCCCTCAAAGTGGATAGTAATCTATTCCTAATTAGAAACCCGGTACCTAAACAATGATTCCCGCTTCCTCCGTACCAAATAGTGTACTTTCCTTCTCTCATCGAACCCTCCCCTGGCCAGCGAACCTCTTGCAGAGCCACGACATCCAAATTGTACCCAGTTGCCTCATTAGCAACCGATTTTAGCCCCCCTGCTGTGTTTAAACTCCTTACGTTCCACGTACCAATATTTAAATCCCTATATTTCAACTTGCGCCATGAATCCCCTAAAGCAGTCCCCACCCGGAGACCTGAACGGGGGACTAGTTTACCTCCGGATAATGAGCGTTTTACCTTAGGGAGATCCATGACTATTTGTTGTGTTTGGTGAACTAAAGATATGTGAGTAGGGCGTTCAATCCTATGTCACACCCTCCAGCAAGTCTGGTGGGCCCCTATCTCCAGCAAGTCTGGAGGTCCCCTCTCATTGTTGGTCAGCGAGTCCATCGAACTTAGCCTGGAGGAACTTCCAAGGAATTTCCACTGACCATCCCCATATCCTCCACCCGTGGGACGCTCCCCATACGCGGTAACGAGCCCGTGCGAAGTGTACGAAATAAAGTGTAAAAAATTTAAGATATTCAGGTAGTGACTTTTCTGATGCTTAAGTGCATTTTCTACGGAACTGCTTCAAATATATTAAAAAGTAATCAGTGTTTTAAAAAAAATATATGTTCTCCAGATGTTTCATTACAAACAATGCTTGATTTTCAACTTGAAAATTTTTTTGGTAAAAAAATTGACTTTACTGTTGTTCTTTATTGCCTAAGCCAATTATTTTTTAATATTTTATTATTTTCTGACTATCCAGCTTTAATAAAAGACCAAATATGGCGAAATTAAGCCAAATGCTGATTCTCAGTGACCAAAAAACTAACTAAAGTCAAAGTCATCAGTCTGCCATGTTTGGACTCCATTTTGGAGCAGTCTTCATTTTTTTCTGTGGGAACATCGGCTTTTTTTAATAAATAGTTAAAAGGAACACAACAATATGCAATTTGTAGGAATGTGGGGGGGGGGTAGTGAACCGTAGGGGGGTCTGGTTCATAAACTAATCTACTTGAGTATATTAGAATAGACTAGAATAGAAAATAAACTTTATTCTGGGACGAGGTCCTTTAAGAATAACAATTATGAACAAAAAATAAAAACCACATCTACCAAAATACATCATTTTATTTTTATTTTTATTCACTTTTAGTCCCATATATTTCTCTTCCTGCTCTATCTTGCAGAACGCTTCCTCCATAGCGGCTTGTGATCTCCCGGGCTTGTCATATATTATTTTCCATGGTACACCTAGTTAGACCAATGAGTTTTCTAGGGATAACCATTTCTTTCATTGCAATGTACAGTTTATTTCTAATTGCTGAGTTGTGAGCTGCCTCAAAGTCCACAAATAGTATCCATAGGGAGTGGCCGAATTCATACATCTTTTCACCCAGTTGTTTAAGGGTGAAAATTTCATCTATTGTAGACATGTTCTTATGAAAACCTGCCTAGTAATCACCAACTGTGCTTTCTATGTGGATTTTAAACCCCCTAAATGGCCACCCCTATTAGCCAGTTGTATAGAGCAATAGCAAATATTTTATATGCCACATTCAGAAGACTGGTCCCTCTGTAATTGCTGCACTTTGTGGGATCACCTTTCTTCTTAAATACTGGAATGACAATAGATTGTTTCCAATTTTCGGGTATTCTTTCTTCTTCCCATATATGAGCTATCTGATTGTTTAGTTTAGTGTCCATTTCTGACCCTGCTGCTTTCAACAGCTCTACCATGATGTCATCTGTTCCTGGGGCTTTACATTTTCTCAGTCCAGCGATATACGCGAGCATCCCTATATTCTTTTCTTGATTGCTGAGTATCGTGGCTAAGAAACTTAGTACTTTGGATATTACTTATTTTCAGGGCCTCCTCACATTCCAAATGATACCATTCATTGCAAATACTGGATTGTTTACTGCTGCAGTGTTCATCAGCTGATTTTTCTATTATTTGCTGCAGTATTTATATACTGCTGCAGTGTTCATCAGCTGATTTTTCTATTATTTGCTGCAGTATTTATATGTAAATTATATGTAATATACTCACATTTATATGTAACTAAAATCATTGAAATATGACTTAAAAAGCAAAATATGCAAATATGTAGTAAGAAAAGGTAATAATAATAAAATATTAAGGGATAAATACATAAAATGGACAAAAAACTAAAATCATTGAAGTATTACTTAAAAAGCATAATAATGCAAATATGCAGTAAGAAAAGGTAATAATAATAAAATATTAAGGGATTAATGCATAAAATGGACAACATTTTTTTTCAATTTCATAATAAATTAATGTTTTTATTATTCACAAGGTAGGTAATGACAAGTGACAAAAAATTATAAATGTTAATGGTTGTAGTTAATTTTGTCTACTTTCATATTATTGAATGAGAAATAAATGTTTATAAAGAAACTGAATGGAATTTTCGTTTAAAATGTATGGAAAGCTAAATTTTTTTGTCAGCTTCATCAACCAAAAATACACATATAACGCACAGAATTATCATAATTGTTATCAATTGTTTTTAGTTTATATTTATAATTAAAGTAATATTGTTAAGGTTTATTTACTTAAAAAAAAAAATTAATTTCTTATGAAAGTAGGGTTGTTAGTGAAAATTGTGTGATACATCATACCAGATTTTTTGCCAACCTTGTTTATTGGCTATACAACACTGGGTCTTGGCCTCCTCAATGAGTTTCCCCCATTCAATTCTGTTCTTTATAGCCACTTTCAATTTCTAACTCCCAGCGGTTTTGGGTCAACTGTCACACCATCTACCCATATCAATTTTCATCTGCCAGCTCTCCTTGCACAGCACAATGGCTCCCTAAATACTTTTATTGCGATCTCAGATTTCTGGTAGCCCTGGAGCTAGGGCCCAAAAATCGACCTCATCGCAGGCGAAGGTTTGATTGTAAATTACGAAAATGTATGTTATTCTGATTAAAAAGCACCTTGTCTGCCGTTCCAGAGCCGCAACTTTCAAAAAATGGAACAATTTATTTGAATATTTAAGCTAGATATATATATATTTTTTTTTGTAAAAACTTAAGTCTGAATTATTCCTTTATTCAGTTATCGATAAGAGAGTTAGTGTTCAAATGCAGGGGTTCCCAGACTTCATGTCACTATGTACCACTTGTACTTTTCATGTAACTAGGTTCACAACCAGTATCTGATTTTATGAGATTAGTATTATAGGTTTATCTTACAGACTGATTTGTTGATTTTACCAGTCAATTTGCTCAATAAATTAAAAATTAGGTTAACAAATCTAAAGTTCACCATTTCCACCTAACTGCAAGAAAACTGAAAATAAACTATAAATTCTATCCATCAAAAGTAAGAAATTTAACTATGAACTAAGAAATATCATTGTTTCATACTTAGTAAATAAAAAGGGCCATTTTTCTTTTTATAATTATCAATAAACATTTTTGTGTTTTATTCTTTATTCTTTTTATTTAATTACCTACCACCAGGATCGTCCATGCATACAACTGTCTGGGAACTCCTGTTCTAGTGGATATGTTAGTCTAAATATATAATTAATATATTCTATAACTATTTGCAATAATTCTAGATGAAGAAGTAGAAATTGTTGGGATCTATGATTTCGAAGCAGAACATCAAGGAGAACTTTCATTCTCTAAAGGAGACAAAATGACTACTAAAAGGTAAAAATACTTAACTGGTTCAGTGCGAAATTTTGTCTACTCCTTTTTGTTGTAATACAGATTTTTTTAAATTGAGGTTTACATTTAAAAAAAAACTTAAAAATTTTAAGTATTAATAATTATACTTTCTCGAATAATAATTTAAATAAATAGAATGAAGATAAAGTATTTGAATGCATTTTGTTGTTTCAATGATTGATTTTTTTTTTTTATATATATTAGTTAATTTGCTTATTTAAAATTAAAAACAGAAGTGTATAGTGATTCATTATAATATGTGCCTGCTCGATCAAAACAATTGATTTTAAAATGAGAAATAAAATGTTGGCACTTTTCGAGGGAAAAAGTATTGGAACACTGCTTCTGAGAATTTAATACCTTTTAGACTAACAAACTTAGTTGATCATTTATGTTAAACCTCTTCTCTTACTCTCTGCCTCTATTGACTTAAGCCACCTAGATTTTTGTTTTAGCTTTACTGAAACTTACTGTTCTCATGGACTCGACTCAGATACAAATTGAACCTTTGTTAACCAGCTCATCCATCTGTCTTTTCATTACCTGGCATTAAATGACTAGAGCACTCAATTCGAATTTTGTGTAAACAAAAAAAGTATTACTCACAATTGTTTTCTGAAAAAACTCCAACCAAGAATGTGGATTTTGGAAATCAAGACATTATTATTTTCAAATAATTTTGGGATCCTCTTTATGTATATATATGTGTGTATATATATATATCACCCTTCAGTCTTTTTTTATATTTTGGCTGACATCTTTTTGAACCAGCCTTATAGGCAACCATTTAAAAAATGGTTTAAGGTTTAACCTGGTTCCAAAAAGATTTTTATGAATATTTTATAATATAATTTTAAAGTCTTCTTCAAGCAAGAATTATAACTTAACATCTAGTCAGAAAGTGCTGTACAAGATTTTCCCTTGTTTTAGTAGTTGACTTTTCTACTCAGGTGCTTTTCCAAATGACCCTCTTGGTCTCAAAGTGTTTTGCGGAGAGCATCAATAGGTCCCATTTCCAAAAAACTTTACTTTTTTTCCTTACTATAATGTTGTTTTTTTTTTATATCAGTAAGTCCAATACAATGCCGTTTTTTATTTTTTCTGACTGCTCCTAGAAAATAAGTATTTTTCATAAGATATATATTGGCTAGCTTCAAATTTATGTAGTAATTATCCATGATGATTGTTTTGCTATACCCAGAAATCCATCTGCTAAATTTATCACTACGAAAATTGGAACTGCCATCTCGTTTCTAGCATAGAATAGAATAGAATAGAATAGAATTCTAAGTGAAGCTTCTACAACACAATTTAAAATTGTTGACTCCATATTTGTTGGCTTTATCTTTCCTATATTAGTAGTTAGTAAGCTCCCAAAAAACCTGCATTAGATTCTCCATGATACAGTGAAAGGGAGGGACCCATTGGTATGGCTGACAAGCTTAGCCTGATGAGTGTCTGCAATGTATATATACCATTGATTTTATAAAATTTTGACCAGCAATTATAAATAAAAAGTTCTATTCTTAATATCAGAAATTATATTTTTGATATTTCCTCCAAGATGTCAAAGTTGAATTTCATCTGCTATGCTACCAGATTTGTCTAAACAATATCAAATATTTCACTGTCACACACAAAATAATCTGGATTAAATTCAGTTCACTCCCTCCCTAATTTATGATTGTCATATAGTTATAGATCATCATACTGATATATGTAAATTAATCAGAGGCTGAAAACAATAAAACCATTCTGAGAACCATTTTAATACTTTAATGAAAAAGTCCTGCCTATATTAACTAGAAGAATTGTACTTAAAAATTGTCTATCACATTTTGATTATCTTAGATGAAGTGAAATTGAAAAACACTGTGAATTATTACTCTATGATTTATTATTGTCAAATAAAGAATATTCTCAGTAATCTGAACACCTTAGTTATCTGAAATAGCAAAAAAAAATTAAATTAAAATAAATAAATGAATTTAAAAATATAGGGCAAAGAATGGTGAATGGAACATATTGACAAGAAAAGGAAAAAAAGGATGCAGAAAGCGATAAACAAATGTCTAATAAAATCTGTCTGCTTAGGCAACAATGGAAATTTTCTTAGCTCAAACGTACACTCATAGATGCATATCCATCCTTCCTGTGGTCATTTTTCTCTAATCTTCATTCATTAAAACAGAATGACGATGAGGCAATGTATGATTTAATTACTGTATTTGATCGGAAATTGAAAACAATATGCCATATCAACAAATCCTGCTAGTGCTAACAAGGGAAGGGTATGGGGTCACTGATTTCAATGAAACTTTTTTTGTGATACTAGGTGATATTAAACCCATGTCCGAGGGTTCTTATAATGCGCCCTAGGAACCGAGAAAAAAAAAAATTACAGAATTTTAAACAAAATTTATATGATTATACACCACCAATTGATTATTTTTTAGTGCAGAATAAGAAGAAAATATTGGTTATAGTATTAAATGAGTTACTAAATTTCTCAAATAACAAAAACTAAAACAGGATTCCAGCAAAGTAGGCCATGTAAATTTTTGCTATGAAAAAGAAAGTTACATTTGTTTTTTAAAACTCATAAATAAAAATTTTTATAGATATAAAAAATTGCAAATTTTAGTACTTTTTTTTAGGAGAATTGTTTTTTCGGCCGTCAACTAAAGCATCCATAACTTCTTAAGATGTTATCCCAATTCATTGTTAGTACAACCACTGAAAAGCTTTTTCCAAACCACATCGTAGGTTTTAGAATTCATTTCTTTTTAAGCTATTTAGAAAAACTTCTCCAGCATTTTTATTTTATATCTGTAGTTTTAATTTGTTTACAGATGACATGTTTATAGCATTTTTTGTAGCATACAGAGTGATTTTCTCTAATAATTAACTATTCAATGGAGTTGTTTTGAAATTATACCAATTTTTTGGTCGGTGACAAAATTTTGAATGGTCCAGCCTTGGCAAAAATTTCATGCAAACAATTATAATGTTTTGATTGCTATGAAAATTCACATTTTAGATTTTTTCAGGGTGCAAAAAATGAGTATAAACTTTGTTTTCCCCAAAAAAATTCTTTACTCTATATACTTGGCTGGATTAGAAAAAATATTATATTTGGTAAATAGCTATTATATGGGAATAAATTTGACCTGCTGGCGAGGCTATGCAGGGGTAAGTATTTTTTTTAGATAGAAACAAAGTTGAAAATTGTTTTTCCCACCCCAATATTTTTTCTTATTCTGCACAAAATAAGTAAGAGATTAGTGTATAGTAAACTAAAGATATGGGCCAAGTTAAGGCAAAAATTAATAACATGAATTTTGTTGAAATTATGAAAACAAAATGTTTTTCTCGGTTCCCATGGTGTATTCACAAGAACCTAATAAAGTTTCTTTGGAATTGGTGATTCTACGTACAACATAAACTCCACTTGTAAGAAATAAAGCAATGTGTTCCAAAAGTCTGAAACAAAAAAACAAACAAACTGGTTTCTTTAAAAATAATAAATAAAAAATGAAAGACATTTTTACATATATTCAAATACATGTATTCAAGTGAGTATATACATTATCCAGTTAACAAAGTTGTATATATTTATTTAGTTTAATCATTTGTTGTAAGTAATTTTCCCGAACAGTAATCTGAACATCCCATGGAGCAATTAATTTAGATTATTGAGATTACACTGAAGTTATATTTCCAAGAAAAAAAAATCTTATTGTTAAGGCTTCGTTATAATGATTTCAAAACACTTATTATACTTTTCTCTACCTTCACAAATGAAACCTCTTATTAGCCGGTAAATGTTGGAAATTTGGGTGTATATAATTATATATGTATACATGGTGTCCAATATAAATGGTGCCCAAGTGTTCCTTATGGCCAAACAGATTATCTGTTAAAACAAGCCATAGTAAAAAGTTGTAGGTCTACTTCTATGATTTTTTAAAATTTTATATGTGAAAACTTGTTTCCTGATTACACCAACTTTTCAATACCCTCATTTATAGTTTTTGAAAAGTTATGAAGGCACATTCATACTTTTAAAGTTGAAGGATTTATGCCATTTCAGATATTATATTCTCAACATTATTATTATTATCATTTAGGCAACTTGTTACATGGGGTATTACAAACATGATAAATCATTTTTATGTTGTTTTTTACAATCTAAATTTTCGACCTCGGCGACAACCCCGATCAATTTGGATATCTTAAAAACTGGTATATATTCACACTTTTTTTGGTTTCTACCCATTTGGACCATGAAAGTTACATTTTTAACAAAAAAAATAAACTTTCTATGTATTTCTAAACTAGTTTAAATTCACTATAAATTAATACCAGAATAGGCTCAGTAAACCTAGTAGGTTTTTTACTGCATCTTTTCCACTCACTCACTCACAAACTGGCACTACAGTCCATATAGGGCCTTGGCCTTCATCAACAGGTTGCTCCATTCGGCTCTGTCCTTAGCATCTTCTCCCGTGGTGTGCACCGAAAACCTTCAGGTCTGCTTCGACATCATTCAGCCATTGCAGTTGAGGTCTCCCCTGCTTTCATCCATCGCCTGGCTTCCCGTAGAGCAGTTTTTTAGGGATTCTACCTGAGTCCATTCTCTCCATATGTCCCAACCACCTAAATCAGCCCAGCTTATAAGATACAATGTTTCCCTCTCCAAACAACTCCTGCAGCTCTTTATTTGTTCTAATTTGCCAGGCATCCCCCTCTTTCACTGCACCGAATATTCCACGAAGAACGTTTCTTTCCCAGATTTTTAGAACTCTCTTATTTTCTGCTATAAAGGTCCATGATTCACTTCCATAATTGACTGTCAGCCTTATTATTGTCTTATAGATTAAGGCCTTTGCCTTTCTTGAGAGGTTATTGAACTTAAGGGTTTTCTTTAAACCCCATAGGCAGCGGTTCCCTGCAGCAATTCTGGCTTTTATGTCGTCTTCTGTCAAATTATCTGTGGCTATCAAGCTACCACCATAGCTGAATTCTGGACATTATATTTTGTATTCAGCCAGTTGAATTGTCCGATCTTCACCATACCTTTTCGCCGTCTGCATATACATTGTTTTCTGGACATTAATCTCAAGTCCAAGTTCTCTTGCAGCCCCCAGGAACTCTTCTAGTACACCTGATAAAGCTTGATATGTCCTTGCTGGGATTACCACATCATCCGCAAAACCCAGAAGTTGTGTCAGGCAGTTAAAAATGGTACCACCTCGATTGATGAATTGCAGAATCTAGCACAAGGTTAAAGAGCAAAACTGACAGTGTGTCACCTTAACGTAATGCTTTCCCTACCTTAAAACCTTTTGAGCATTTCCATCTGATCTTGACCTTACAGGATGTATTCTTTTAAGTCATGCAGATAAGCCTAATAAGTTTTCTGGCGATCCCTAAAGAATGCAGGCATTTGTACATATTCTCCCTGTTAATAGTATCATAGGCCTATTTGAAATCGATGAATACATGGTGTTAGTTACATTACATTCATTTGATTTCTCCAGCATTCGCCTTACTGAAAATATATGATCAGTGGTAAACCTACCTGGTCTAAAACCACATTGGTATTCTCCTACTACTTTCTCACTCCATTTTACTAATATCCTACTGATCGCTATAGAGAGTATTTTGTAAACTATTCCAGGGAGGAATATTTCGCGATAATTTCTACATTCTGTTCTGCACCCCTTTTTGTATATCAGACATACTAGAGCTTCAGACCATTCCCCTGGCATTCTTTCAGAAGTACATCCCTCAAAAATAATGTGGTATATATCCTTCCAAATGTTCTCTCCTGCATACTTAAGCATTTCCTTATACCATCTTCTCTTGGTGCCTTATTATTTCTGAGGTCCAAGATAATCTCAATTATCTCCTCAGTTTCAGGTGGCATATCTTCTTTCAGTACCTCCTCCAAATGGTTCCTCGTGTCTATCAAATGGTAGGGATTTTCTTTAACTCCTAACACTTCCTCAAACTATCTCTGGCATCTACCTAAGACCTCCTCCTTGTTATGAAATAGATTACCTTGATCATCCCTTACGAAGTCAGATCTTGGAGTAAATCCATTTTGAACTTCTTTTAAACCTTTATAAAATTTTCTTGTCTCTTTGGCCTTGTACTGGCCAAAAAAAAATGGTCTTCCAGTTTTCTGAGCCTCTTATTCTCCTTTGTTCTTTTCTTTCCTCAGCGAAGCTTCTTAGCTTCCTTCCTCTTTTGATGGTAAAGGTCAGTTGTTTGCCTTTTCGTTCTCTGAGGGTTTTGAGGCCTCTGCTCGCACGTGCACAAAATGTGAATTTAAGATTTTTCCTCCAATTCGAAGGATCTGGACCAAGCAAATCTGCCAATCGACCGCCTTCATGGCATCAGTTAATACTATATTATATCTTATAATATTATATTATATTAGAAATTCTATAGAAGGTTTTATCTTGGGATATTCAACAAATAAATATTTTATCCCATTTCAGTCCAGAACAATGAACATAACCCTGAAGGTGATTGGGCGGATTTGCTTGGTCCTGGTCCTTTGATTTGGAGGAACACCTTAAGTTCACATATTGTTTAAACTTTAACTCACTTCATTTACACTTTTTGTATACACTTGAAGTAAAAATTTGCCGAAATAATTTTTTATTTCAATTTGGGCTGTTTGTTATCCCGTCTTCCACCAAACCTTCTCCCCCTCCTCCACCACCCTCTTCAAAATTTTATATTAAATCAATTTTTATTTCACTGACTTGTATTAGACAGGTTCTTGAGGATACAAAGGCAACTGCGTATGATAATACGTGCAATTTATTTTAGCTTAAAATTTCCTAGTTTGCAAAATTTTGAAAAGCTGTAGTTTAAAACCTATTAGGTTTACCGCAGTGTTGGGCAAAATTTATCTTAAATAATAGATAATAGACAACAAATAATTTATTCGAACTTTCAACTATGAATAACGAATAATTCTGTTTATCTTGTATCTAGATAATAAATAAATTCAAGTTATCTATTATCTTTTTATTTGTTATTCGAGTTTTTCAAATAAATTCCAAATAATTTGATATAAGGGCCTATTTAAATATTTTCGGAGCCATAGTTTTTGAATATGATCTCCATTTTAAGATTACGCCACTGTGTTGCGACTTATTTGAGTTTTTGTATTTCTTCAATATAAGGGTTGATATGCTTCGTAGCCACAATTTTTGAAAATTATCTCTATTTTACGATTACGCCATTGTGTTGCAGCTTATTTAAGTTTTTTTTATTCTTTGATATAAGGGATGATTTATATGTTTTCAGAGCCGTAGTTTTTGAAAATGATGTCCATTTTGAGATTACGCCTCTATATTTTGACTTATTTGGGGTTTTTAGATTTCTTTAATTTGAGGGACTATTTATATGTTTTCGGAGCCGTAGTTTTCGAAAATGATGTCTATTTTGAAATTACTCCACTGCGTTTTGACATATTTGAGTTTTTCTGATATCTTTCATATGAGTGCCTATTTATATGTTTTCAGAGCCATAGTTTTTGAAAATGGTGTCAATACCTAAAATCAAGTAAGTCAAAACACGTGGCATAATCTCCAGATGGACATAATTTTCAAAAAATATGGCTCCTAAAGCTCAAACAAGTCATAAGGCACTGGCGTAATCCTAAACTGGAGATCATTTTCAAAACATATAAGCAGACCTTAATATCAAAGAAATTAACCACCCTCCCTCACCCCCTCCACATACCTATAAATTGCATATCGTTGTGTTCCTTGTCACTATTTATTAAAAAAAAAAGCCAATATTCCCACAAAAAAAAGTGAACGCACTGTCCCAAAATGGCGTTGGAAGATGTCGGACTGATGACTTTGACTTGAGTTAGTTTTTTGGTCACCGAGAATCAGCATTTGCCTTATTTTCATCATAATTGGCCTTTTATTAAAGCTGGATAGTCAGAAAATAATAAAACACGAAACAATATTTAAAAATAATTGGCTTAGGCAATAAAAAACACCAACAAATTCAATTTACTTTCAACAAAAAAAATATTTTCATTTGAAAATTAAGTGTCGTTTGTAATTAATCAGCCAACAATAACGGAAAATGTCCTGAAATAGAACACCGATAACTTTTTTAAATATTTGAAACGGTTTTGTAGAAAATTCACTTAGTATGTGGAAAAGCGGTATTGGGGTAGGTGCCTACAAGTCTCTGCCATATCATTCAGTACTTATAAATGGCATAGTTTAGTAATGTTTATGGTACATTATAATGTTTATGGTACATTATATGATTGTATTGATGAACAAATATTAATGCAATAATTTAATTGTCCAAAAAATTAAACTTTTTTTTTTAATATTACTTCCTTTATTCTATAAGGACGTGGTTTATGAAGGTCTCTATTGTAAAAATGATATAATTACAATAATAAAACTTAATTCAAAAATACTTTGCTGATTATCATAATTTTTTTATTTAAAGTTTGCAATTTAACACTTTGTTTTGTATATTTACTGATTCTTAGAGCTAAGTTAAATTGTATATACTTTCCCCAAAATGAGTTGTATTAATACCTGTTTTATAAACCAAAATATATACCTAATCTGAACTACATATAATGAATAGTTGCTGGGTTGTTTAATAAAACTCGTATATCACTAATAAAAAAATTAATTTCATTTATTTATTGCCTTTATTTTGTTCAGGGGTTGGACCATATCATAAACAAATAGGAAATTTTAATATTGAATGCTTTATTCTATCTTTACCAAGGAAGATGGAAAAAGCGAAGCTGTCTGCGTGTTCTTCCTGGTTACTGGAACTTAATTGTTAGTATTTGGTATCAAAATGAGAGGAAATAAGAAATTAGACCCAAAAATTAGAAATATACATTAAGCGAGTGTGGAAGGAATTGCCAAAATCTGGAGAAAAAAAACAAGGATCAGTATCCAGTATATGGCTAAGGGAATATATAGTAAACAGATGAGCAGAATATTTCAAGGAGCTGTTAAAAGGGTGTCACATGCTGGAGCAGTTTGGATGATATAAGGGGACAATGGAGGTTGTTTATGGTGAAGGCCATTTTATTAGCAAGAAAGATTATTTCAGAGCAATTGGCAAGTCATTAGATCTTGATGAAGTAACCCAAAATGTGTGTACATAGGCAACAAATGTGAAGATATATTTTTCCACTTTTTCAGTGTATATTGAATAATATGCCATTGGAAAATGATAACTGTTGTTGATGAGGACTGTAGTCCTCCCTTTACAACCAAGGAGATGTAATACCGATATTTATTCCTGTTCATTGTGCCAAAGAAGCTCTACTCCAAAATTGTTAGCTAGAATAAGAAATCTAATCGATTGCTTGAGCGACATAGATTAAGAAAAGATCAGGGCTTACTAAGGACCAATCCGAGGGAGAGACAAACTCTGGAATGTCCTTTTGTAGCCACTGCTGAACTGACCTGGCCTTGTAGGTAGGCACTTATGCTAATATCGCTTTTCCACAGATTAAGTGCATTTTCTACAAAACCGTTTCAAATATTTAAAAAAGTTATCAGTGTTTTATTTCAGGATGTTTTCCGTTATTGATGATTGATTAATTACAAATGACACTTAATTTTCAACTTAAAATTTTTTTGTTTGAAGAAATTGAATTTTTTGGTGTTTTTTATTGCCTAAGCCAATTATTTTTTAATATTGATTCATGTTTTATTATTTTCTAACTATCTAGCTTTAATAAAAGGCCAATTATGACGAAAATAAGCCAAATGCTGATTCTCGGTGACCAAAAAACTAACTCAAGTCAAAGTCATCAGTCCGACATCTTCGAACACCATTTTGGGGCAGTGCATTCACTTTTTTTTGTGGGGACATTGCCTTTTTTTTTTTTTAATGAATAGTGACAAGGAACACAACGATATGCAATTTATAGGGATGTGGGGAGGAGGGGGTGCACATTAGGAGGATCTGGCCCATAGACTATTAGGGCCTCACCAATGATCCTGGTCATCAAAGATCACAAGTGATCCATCTTCACTTTATGGATCTTTATAGATTTTATGAGATACACACCTTTGTAACAAAGTGGCGATTGGCAATGCCAATTTTTTTTCTTTTTCTTGGCTGTAGACAGATTTTTTTCTAATAAGTTTTTAATTTGATTTATCTCTTAAAACCTCAAATTTTTAAGAGAGGTTAATTTTTTTCCTTTGTTGATAAAGGTTTATTATTAAAAATGAGTGGAATTTGACTTTGAGCATTGTATTAATCAATTTTTTTAACAGGTCTGAACTGAAAAAGAGTTGGCTATGTGTATCTAAAGCCAATGGAAAAGGTTATGTTCCTTACAATCGAGTTGGTTTTGCTAAAAGAAAAACAGGTAAATTAAACTAATACCTTAATAAAGTGAATAGTAATTTATTTTCTCTAGAAGAAAATTATTTATTTCGATTATGAAAAAATGAACTCAGAAAATTGTTATTATATATTTTATTATTTATTGTTTCTATTTATAGGAAAGCCAAAGAATGAAATAGAAATTTACCCAGAAAACATAACTGATATTTGATTGCTTGAATTGTGCTTTCATTGGCAGATTGTAGAGACAGATAATTAAATGAAAATAAAAAATCAAACATACTTGCTACTATACTACCAGTGATTAGTAGCTCTTTCCATTCTCTTGTGATTTTATACATCATAGTAAAATAGTTTTATTTATTTTTTGTATATATAAAAAAAATTCCACCTAAGGATTTAGCCAATTTAGTCACCTCCTATTATTTCACAGAAAACAAGTTAAAAATATTTCAAATGACTGATATCTAATCCTTATACTCAAAATTACAATCATCATTGTTATATTTTAAACTATTTATAATTTTGTGTACAATATTTAATTATTTTCAATGTATAATTGATAATGAATAGTTCTAATTTTCAAATTTCGCCTTATTTTTTTCTAAAGGATGAATTAAATTTAAAATTTTCTGAGTCTTAAAATTTGCAATGTATGATCGTTAATTAATTTCATTTATTTATATAAGACAATAAATATATGTTCGTTGAAAAAAGCTGTTTTTTGTAAATAGTTAATGAATAGGTTATTCAATTATTTTTAACTAAAATTTTGAAGGCTGAGCTGTGAATATATAGGTATATTACTTAATATTAAAATAAAATCATCAATAATGAAAGCCAAGAATTTATGTATACAACCATTGTAAATTTTTTATGACAGTCTGGAAATATTATGTATTGTGAATGTCAAGTTTTCACTTGGCAGCATATGTATGTATTTAAATATTCTGATATTGCTATTGCAAATTTTTATAACTGTTATAACATTTTCATTAATAAAGAAGTGTCTTATTACTGGTTTTGATGAATAATCTTGTATTCCTTTTTTGTTTTCTTTTAACTTAACCTATTTGGTTTCAATAGGGAAATTCTCTTATTTCAAGTATTAAAAATTACTTTGTACTATTGAGTAATGCTTATCTCCATAAGACTAAGTAAACTTATTTATTGCCAATATTTCTTACTGTTTTATTTTATCACATAGAAACAAGCCAAAAATGTAGATTTTATATATTTTGTTTACTGTCATTTTTAAAAAATAAATGAAGAGAAGGATGGTTGGGGTGATCAGTCAAATTAAAATGGCAAAAATAAATAATTTTATTTATTTTTATATTCGCTGATGTTTCGGTCCGAAGTTCAGGCCTTCATCAGGGCTGGGAAAAAAACCCAGATAACAATAGGTATAATAACATTGAATAAAACAGAATTAAGATTAAAAAAGGTGAAAGGTATTCACTAATAATTTTAAGTAGAAGAACGTAGGATAAAATGAAGTAGATAGAATGAACATTAAAGTAAAACAAAGTAAATAGAATGATAACAGCTAGAGAGAACTAAGAAATAAAGAATAATAATCGTAATAAAGCACGGACCAATGAAATAAGCATAATAAAATATAAGGTAACACAAGAAATGAAAATGTTAATCTAGAATAAGGTGTAAAACAGAGAAAAGAAATATAAAGTTATATAAGGAAATAATAGATAGGTAACACAAGAATAATTAGATATAAATAGAACATTAAGATATTGTAAAATCTATCAAAAAATATAATATAAAAAAGATATATGAGTATCATATATAGAAAATAGAGATGACAGCATTCAGTGCTTCTTGAGGCTTTCCAAGTTAGGGTGTGCTCTGTGGCATGCCGTCCTCTCCAGTTCGGACCAAAGTCGATAATCTAGTGTGTTGATCAGGACTTCCTGAGGGCTAATCCGAGGCAGTGATGAACTATGAAATGTTGTTTTGTAGCCACTGCTGAGTTGACCTGGCCTTGTGAGCTGGAGCAGAATTATACTGGAAAACCCAATGACTTCCAGCAAACAAAGTATCACTTAGAGGCTTGACAGCAAGTTCCAAAATATCGTCCTGATAATTTTTAGCGACTGTTTTAACTCCTTTTTCACAAAAATGGAGCTTTGTGGTGCCATCAAAGCAAACTTCCCACCAAACCATCACTGAGGAAGGGTGATGACCTCTTTCTACTCTTCCAATAACTTCCTGGGCTTCTTTAGAGCTGTGTGCGTAAACACCATCATGTTGCCGATTACATTTTTTTCTTCAATTGTAAACATTTTCTCATCGCTAAACAAAATCTTTCGATGAACACTATTGGTGTAACGGACAGGGAGCACTTACATTGAATAGAGCACTTTGCATCTATCCATTCTATTTTTTTGTAGGAAAGTGGTTAGTCTTTGTCTTGTCATTCTTCGAAATGCACTCATCCTAAAGTCACTTTTTATTTTGCAAGACATTGATCTGACAGAGATTCCCGTTTCACAAGACATGACTTGTTGTTTTCAAATGGAATTTCTTCTGAGCAGCCACTGCTCTCACAGCATTTGCCGTTCTCACAGTGCAGGGGCGGCCTGTCAAGGTCTGTCACATACAGATAAGGTCTCATTATGTCTATTTATTGTGTGGTACACGAACATATGGCTGATACCTAAACGTTCAGTGTTGAAAATCTCTGACCTACATTTTATAACTTTGTGTAAGGCGATCACAGATATTCGGTTTTCGTTATCACCCCACTCCATGTTAACTGAGCGAAAGAAAAATACAAACTAATTGTGATTATTATCCTGATGTAAAGAAAATAACCTGATATAGGTAAGGATTATCTAAATAATACCCAAGGATGTAAACAAAGTTCAACTTTTGTAACAGTATTTATGGCAGAACTAGGTATATAAAACAACAACACATCACAAAACAAAGGTTACATACAGCCATAAGCGCAGACTTTCGATTTTTATAGAGAGGGGAGGATGGATTTAATAAAAAAAAAAAAAAAGTGGCGGGAGTTTTTATTATGTGTGAAACTTCAACATAATTATTGTGAAACGAACAAATATAATATTGAATATTTAAAATTTATTGGTTTATATGTTTGTATAGTTGTAAGGATTTGTTTTGTTTTTTACTTATTATATATACTTAAAAATGTCTTTAAAAAATACAATTGAGTACATAACGTATATTCCAACTTCACAGTTTGAGTATTTCCATCCATTATTTGGTCTAATTAAACTTCTATTGGATTATAATGGCTAATTAAGTACATGAAATACAAGTTTCATGAAAATCGATTCAGTACCAACGTATATATATGAGCTGACCGGTGATCGAGTGGCAGCCGTTTTTGATGAGGTTTTGGCTTTGAATGCATCAGGAAATTGATATTAGCCCAAGTCCATAATACCTATTATGGCAATTATTCACATTTTAATAGATCCATTAGAATTCATGGATTCATCTTTGAAACTTCATTGGCTTGGTCATGTTTTCATAGTGCATATATTTAATAAATAAAAAAGTTAAGTGGTTAGGGAAAAAAATAATAAAATAAATAAATCATCTCTAAAGAATTTTAATTTTTATCGAAACTTAATCTATTACATACATAATAGGAAAAAATAACTAAAACACAGAATAATATCTCACTTGATGAAATAAAGAGCAAACAAAAAATTAAAGTTTAAACATAATTATGACTTTTATTTATTATATTTAAAGCCGTAGACGTCTAAATCGATTGACTTTCAAGAGACGCCCATCTAGATTTTTAAGACCAGCCGCTTCCCTTTATAAACGGTGGGCCAGACCCCCTTACCGTGCCCCCCCCCTCCCCACATCCCTATAAATTGCATATCGTTGCGTTCCTTGTAATTATTTATTAAAAAAAAAGCCAATATCCCCACAAAAAAAAGTGAACGCACTGCCCCAAACATGGCGGATTGACGACTTTGACTTTAGTTTGTTTTTTGGTCACTGAGAATCAGCATTTGGCTTAATTTCTTCATAGTTGGTCTTTTATTAAAGATGAATAGTCATAGAATAATAAAACATGAAGAAATATTAAAAAATAATTGGCTTAGGCTATGAAAAACACCAGTAAAATCAACTTTTTAACAAAAAAAATTTCAAGTTAAAAGTCAAGCGTCGTTTGTAATTAAACGGTCTACAATAACGCAAATAAAACATCTGGAGAATATATTTCTCTTTCCAAAATGCTGATTATTTTTTAAAAATTTTTAAGCAGTTCCATAGAAAATGCACTTATGAGGCAGAAAAGTGGTACTGGCGTGGGTGCCTACAGGCCTCTACCACACCATTCAGTACACATAAATGGCTTAGTTATAGTGATATAATAACGTTTTTGGTACATTATATTGGTTTTATTTACAAACAAATATTAATGCAATAATTTAATTGTCAAAAAAAAACTAAAATTTTTTAAAAAATGTATTATTATTTTTTTTTAAATCTAACTTCCTTTATTCTATAAGTAGGTGGTTTAAGTAGACATCAATTGTAAAAATGATATAATTATTGTAATAAAACCTAATTAAAAAATACTTTGCTAAATATCTTGATTTTTTTTTTTAATTTAACGTTTGCAATTTAACGCTGTGTTTTGTATATTTACTGATTCTTAGAGGTAATTAAAATTTACCTCAGTTATAAAAGAGAACTGATTGTTTGAATTTGGTCTCAAAATGAGGAAAAACGCAAAATTGAACCCAAAAATTGGAAAAATACATTAAGCGAACGAGAAAGGAAGTGCCAAAACCTCGGAAAAGATAAAAAGGACCAGTATCCACTATATAGCTAAATGAATGTATAGTAGACAGATGAACAAAATATTTTAAAATGCTGCTAAAAGGGGGTCAATTGCAGTTTGGATGATATTAAGTGGACGATGTAGGTTTATTATGGTGAAAACCACTTTATTTTTTATTGCACCTGAAGAAAAAGTTACCCCTAGATACATGATCGAAAAGGGGCTTGACCTCATAATGTCATACAAGGTGTAAACATTGTAAGTACCTGAAAAGTAGATGGTGGTCGGGCAGACTCAGCCTCTTATAGAGGAAGGGGAGGAAAGGTGAGGTCACAGGATAGAAAAAGAGGCATGCCATCTAGTCACGTGATCAAAGATGGCCGAAACTCGGAGGTTAAAGTAGGGATGGAGTAAAAACGGGCGTGACTGGCATTAGTGGTTATATATATATATATATATAATATATATATATATATATATATATATATATATAACTTGATTTTTTCATGTTTTCATCTAAAAATATTTCTGCCACTTGTAAAAAAAGTTGTATTTGTATATAATACATGGTATTTGTAGATAATACTTAGTATTTATGGAATTTTATAATCTTTTTTACCTTTAATAATCAAAATGTGATTGGGTAAGAAAGATTAGAGAAAAAAAATTGAAAAACGAACCATTATTATTCTAAAAGAAATTAATTACATCATCGTTTAGTAGCGCGTGTTTCCTCCTCTTGCCTTCACTACTTCTTGAAGACACCTCGGCATACTTTCCACCAGTCGGGAAATGACCCTTTGCTGGAGGATAGCCCATTCCTCCCGAAGAGCCCTTTCAAGGTCCTGCATTGTATCAGGAAGTGTTGCACACGCTGTTATTCGTCTTCCAAGGTTATCCCATAAATGCTCAATGGGGTTCAAATCTGGAGAACGTGTTGGCCAGGCTAAAACCTCAATATTGTTCTGTTGAATGAACGTCTGCACTATGCGGGCGACATGTGGGCGTGCATTAGAATAGAACGATCGCCGATTTCGTTGAGGATAGGCAACACATGAGGTTCCAAAATCTCATCTACATAGCGAATGGCCGTCAAAGACCCTCCACGAACAACAACCATTTCTGTGCGGCGCTCCATTGAAATCCCAGCCCACACCATTAAGGAACCACGTCGGATCCGTCGGATAGGCTCTGGGAAAAATTACATATCTAGCTGCATATCTTTCGTTTCTTCAGTACAGCACTCCATTCGTCCATAGTCCAATGGCTGTGTTCTCGAGGAAAAGCCAGCCGTGTTACTCTGTGAGTTCTGGTCAACTCTGGTCCTCTTACTGGACTAAAAGCCATTAATCCATACTCATTTAATCTTCTCCGAGTGGTACGTTCATAAATTTGCACACCTCGAACTTCTTCGAGCTGATGAATCGCTTGAACAACGGTAAGGTGCCGGTTTCGTAAAATTCTCAAAGTCAAAAACCGGTCATCCCATGGTTCTGTTACCCTAGGCCGTCCAGAACTGGACCTTCTATTGTAAGAACCAGTTTACCGAAAACGCCTGACGGCGTCTCGTAAAATTTCATATGGAACTCCGATGGCATTAGCTGCATATCTAATGGAACGTCCATCATCAATAAGTGCCACACCACGCGCAACATCCTCAGCACTAAGAGGCATTTTTAAACTTAATATTGAAAAAATTAAAAGCTGGAGACTAAGAAACGTGCTGCAAGACATGGCACTGAACTAATGATACTGAATAAACATTTTGATTCCATAGAAAGTAAACATTGGAATCTAGAATCATTTCATTGAATTAAGGATTAAGGGTTATTGTCCTCTATATTAACATTCCTAATTGAAAACAAACAAAAAGATTACCTATTTATTCATTAAAAACAATAGACCAATCGAAAGCAGAGATATTTTTAGATGAAAACATGAAAAAATCAAGTGGGTGGAATTTTTTGCCTGTCAGTGTATATATAAATAATATTATAACTTAGAACTTAATGTTCACTTGATTTAAATGGGAGCTTGGTCTAGTGGTTAAGATAGGGATGAGGCCCTTAAAGGCAGCGTGCCATGGCTCAAATTTAAATTCAAACTTCCTGCCATGATGACGTCACTGATTAATAAGGAAACAGTGTGTTCCATGATGGACTCCAAGCGCTGACAGAACTCAAGAAGGAGTATCACAGGGCCAGGTGTAGATACCAAAAGTGCAGGGTGGAAGGAAGAAAAGCAGCACTCCGGGAAGAATGCCGGGGCAAGTATAGGCTATATAAGGCCGGATTGCGACTCCAAAAGAGTTTCCAGGGAACAGTTCATTCAAGGGGTGTGGCACCAGAGATGCCCTGATGAGGTTACGCAGGGAGGTTGATGACAAGGCAGAGAAATATGTCATGATGGTTTTCTTCGACATAGCTTCCACCTTTGATAGCGTATGGTGGCCCTGCGTAATCCAGCGCCTCCAACAGTTCGACGCCCCCAGCAACTTTTACTCCCTCATTAGGGGGTACCTCAGCGATAGGAAAACTAGGATAGAAGGTACCCCATTCTATGAGGTAGAGTGGAAAATAGAAAGAGAATGTCCACAGGGCTCAGTCCTGGGCCCGACCTAGTGGAAGTTAGTATTTGACCAGTTGCTGGGGGAATTGGTGGTAGCGGGCTTCGGTGCCATTGCCTACATTGATGACCTGGCTGCCATAGTAGCAGTGAATAGCAGGGCCGCCATAGTCGAAGAATGGTGTGCAACGAAGAAGATGAAGATGGCGGCGGCGATGACCCGAGGCCATTCTGTTGAAGGGTTCTGCGGACACGGCCCACCCTATTAGTCTGAGAGTAGGAGGTGAAAGAGTCCGCCTAGGTGAGGAGATCACCTACCTAGGCGTGAGATTTAAATCAAAATTCAACATTTCTCCTCAGATAGAGTACCTACGGAGTAGAGTGACCCTGCCTCTCCCTAAATGGCCTGGCACCGGTAGGGGGTGTCTTTTGAGGCCTCAGATACCCAGCGAAAAGAATCATCTACAAGGGAGTTGTGCTGGGTATACTGAGGTATGCATCCCCAGCGTGGAGCCGTCGCCTGAATCAGGTGCAGAAGAAGATGGCCACCATCCAAAGGCTCGCCCTGATGAGGACGACTAGGACTTACAGAACCTGTGTCCCACGAAGCGGTTTAAGTACCGGCCGGGGAGTTGTCCCTGGACCTCGTCTTTCAGGAGGACGCTTGGAGGAGTGACCTAAAGAGGCAGGGACTGGAGGCACTCCCATAGGTGCTTCAGCGGAGGGTCCGTGAGGATCCAGGAAGATGGAGTGGCATAGTCTGAGAGGCGACACTAGAGGAGTGGAATGGGCGGTGGATTGCAAGTGAGAATGGAGCCACCTTGAGAAAGTACTTCCCCACCGTCCATTCCAGATTGAAGGCACATTGGGTCGAGCCGGACTACTGAACCATGTCCTGACGGGACATGGGAGGTTTAGAGACAAACTCAGGAAGCATGGGAAAAACATCGACCCCTCATGTCCCAACTGCGGTGCCCCTGATACGGCTGAGCATGTTATATCATGCACCGTGAAGGAGTAAGCCAGAGGCATATTGATGCAGACGACAGAACTGTACGCCTTGGATGAAGTGGATTTTCCTCGACTGATGGAAGAGGATAAATAGCCCTACTTCGTGGGAAAATAGAGACAAAAGGTGGAACCTACGCACTTTTCAATAGGGAGATGATTTCCACGAGCAGGCCATTAGGAAGAAGACCGGGTGAGGCAGCATCAAACTGTTGGAGGAAGCTACCCAGGAGGGCCAGATGCGCAACCAGCAGGAGACTAAGGTGCAGTCCCATCAGTAAGGCGCACACCCGTGCACCGCAGTAAAAATAAAATAAAATGAAGAATATTATTATTAAGAGTATTGGCAGCAGTAGTGGTACGTACTCCCAACGTATTAGTGCACTGCTGAAACCCCGTATGGCGAAAATGGCAGAAAGGGGTTAAAAAAAAAAAGATGACGTCAATGACATCCTGGCTACTGATATGCAAATCGGTGCACCAGCTCGAACAAATCTTACCTACTAACTGCAATTTGACTCGACCCGTGGTAAGGGAACCACTGATGCACTGCTGAGAGTGCGTAGGGGCATAAAAGGAAGGGCGGAGAAGTATGTACTGCTCATACTGTTCTACATATCCTCTACCTTCGTTTGGTGGTCCTGCGTACTCCAGCAGTTTCAAGAATTCGACATCCCTAGCCACTTGCACTCCCTCGTAGGTAGCTACTTGATTGACAGGAAAGTAATGATTAGAGGTAGCTTCTACGAGGTCGAGAGAAATATTGAGAGAGGCTGTTCTCAGAGCTCTGTACAAGGACTGGCCCTGTGGAAGCTTGTATTTGATCAGTTGCTGGGTGAGCTGAAAAATGGAGGTTTTCCTGCCACACCCTACGTTGACGACATGGCAGTCGTCGTTGACGAGGACAGTAGAGCCAAACTGAAGACTCGAGCTGAGAGATGTGCTAGTCTCGTTTCAGAGTGGTGTGTGAGAAAAAGACTCAGTATGGCCACCTCAGATCATTAAGACGCAGGTCATACTCATGAAAGGCTCCAGGGACAGGGCTCACCCCATCAACCTTGACATACAGGGAGTGAGAGTAAGAGTGGTGAAGAAGTGACGTACCTCGGAGTGAGGCTAAGAGTGAAGTTTGATGTCACACTTCACCTAGAGTACTTAAAGGATAGGGTTACCCTGTCAATAAATGGACTAATCAGGATAGGGGGTGAGTTTTGGAGCCTCAGATACCCTGCTACGATGATCTTTTATAAAGGCGTCGTCTTACGGATCTTGAGGCAGCAGAAAAGAAGACTGGCCACCATTCAGCAATTGTCTCTGCTGAGGGTCACGAAGACATATAGGATGGTGTCACATGACTCACATAAGAAATGTTGTTAATAAAGTATTTTATTTGCAGTAGTGGGCGTACGTATACCTAACATATTAACCCACTACTGCTGAAACCCCATGTGCCAGAAATGGCAAGTAGGAGGAATAATAAAAAAATAAAGTTAGGCTGCTCACATGGCTAGGAAGAGTGAAGAAGAAATACAGAGGAAAGTATCTGAAGAGGTTCTTCTCAGGACCAAGAGCTGGAAGACCAAGGTTAAGGTGGGCTGACAGAGTGGCAGCAGAAACCTCCAAAGGATCATCAACTGGAAGGCGGCAGTATGGTATATATAGAGGTCATCACCCTTCCTCAGTGATGGTTTGGTGGTGAATTTGCTTTGATGGCACAACAAAGCTCCATTTTTGTGAAAAAAAGAGTTAAAGCAGCCACTAAAACTATCAGGACCATATTTTGGAACCTGTTGTCGAGCTTCTAAATGATACTCTGTTTGCTGGAAGTCATTGGGTTTTCCAGCAGGATTTCGCTCCAGCTCACAAGGTCAGGTCAACTCAGCAATGACTGCAAAACAATATTCCGGAGTTCATCTCTGCCTCGGATTGTCCTTCAGGAAGCCCTGATCTCAACCCACTAGATTATCGGCTTTGGTCAAAACTGGAGAGGATGGCATGCCACTGAGCACTTCATAACTTGGAAAGCCTCAAAAAATCTCTGGTTCGAGCAGTTGAGCACTTTCCTCAAGAAGTGCTGTGTGCTGCTTTTGATGACTGGCCATGGATATTAAATACCTGTGTGTGTCAAGGCAAAAGGAGAAAATTTTGAGTAATTTCTTTTTTGTTTTACTCTTTATAGATATATATTTTATTTTCTAATAAAGTTTTTGAAAAAATTAATTTTTCTGTTGAAATCTGTATATATTTCCTTGTAACAATATTTAAGACTAATAAATAATTAGTTTGTTTAAAGTACTTTTATTTCACTTTTTTCCTCTTAATTGAAGATTGAAGGTAAATAATATTCTTTTCTTTTATTTATTTATTATGTAAATCTGTTTACTTTGTAATTATTATCTGAGGCTCCAAAGACACATGCAAGACTGTTGTACAGAGATTGATCTATTCTTCTACTTGCTCCTTAATACATATACATCTAACAGCTGATATTAAACCTAACGGTAGCTACTCCGGTCCTTAACTTATATATATATATATTTTTTTTTTTCCTCATAATATTTTATTTGTTCTTATTTCTGTGTTTTTATTGCTTATCACTTCATTAATTTATGTTTTCTGTAAATATGGCTTCAATCTCTATTATAAATGTCATTAATTGAGACAGAATGTAATATTTCTCAATAAACAAGTTAAAAAAGAAAACATAAGGATATTGTAGTAGACATCCCCCGGTATTTACTCCTTTAAGTGACATTGTGTGGAGGAATGAGAAGGAATGTATGCAGTAGACAAATTATTCATTGAAAAGTCTAATATCGATAAATAATTGATGGAGAAAGAAGGTTGGAATAGGATGGAGCAGATAGCAACAGCTGGAGAAGGACGCTGGAGAGAAGAGAAGCCTACCACATTGAAAACTAAGAGTATCAAGCCTACAGTTATAAGACTTTTATACATTCATTTATTACAGTTGTCAAAATAAATTGTTTTATTATACAGGAGTAAAAAGTCATTTTATTTAGTTTTCCTATATGCCTCACAATTGAAGAATGACAAACCAGGTGAGTCAATTCATTCAAAGTGTATTTACTTAGTTCCACATTATATATGTATATTCTTATTGTTTCTTGTCACTCAGTGTCACAAAAGGTATTAGATTCCCGAATTCCCAACAACAGTTAAACACCCTCAAAAAGTCTATATCCAGTGCCGGGGTTTTGTTTTAATATTCACGAGTATAAATACCTAATCCCTGACAAGCGGAAGGAATATTTACAATCGCCCATCAAAAAGTTTATTTACAATTAACCTTTAACATGTTATTTACAATATTCATAAATATACTTGGACATCACCGGATTTGCAGACACAAAATCAAATTGATCATGTTGTGATAACACATAAGTAACAAAATAGTATAATAAATGTAAGATCTTATCGTAGGTCAGTTCATGAATTATTAATTGCAAAACTTTGACAAAAACTTAGTATAAAAACAAAAAAACAAAACAGCTTCGGTTCTGAAAACTTTAATTTGGAAAAATTAAAATATCCATTAATTAGAAATTAATTCAAGCAAGAAGTTAGGAATAGGTTTGAAGCTTTCGAATCTTCTTACAAGAATTATGATGATATAGATAAGCTATGGGTAGGGATCAGGGATAATATTAAAGAGATTTGTAACTGGTGACAAGATAAAATAAAATAAAAACAACAAACCGTTTCGATGAAGATATTTTAAACTTGAGTAAAAAAAGAAAAGCTGCTGAATTAAAAGCTCTAAATAACCCTAGCGAAAACAATCTTAAATATTTCCGAGCCTTATAAACAAAGCACGTACATGTATCCAGTAAACTACATTAGATCGGTGTTGTAAAAGTATAGTACCGGTGTGTAATTAGGCTAGGGATGAGATTGGAGCATTTGGAAGAGGGGGAAGAAAAATTGGAGCCCAAACTTAAACTATTGACTACCTGAGGAGGTATATTCATGGGATAAATATTGTTAAGGAAGGAGATGGTCCGGGGTGGTGGTCATGAATAGGCTAAATAGTGGCAAAACTGTTTTATTAAAAGCCAACTAAGTGAAACTCGGAGCTGAACACACCTCCCTGAAGAAGACCTGCAAACTCGGATCGAAACATTGGCTTTTAATAAAATAGTTTTGCCACTATTTAGCCTATTTATGAACGCCATCCCGGGCCATCTCCTTTCTTTATAATGAAACGGTTAACTATTAAATATTAAATATTGTTAAGACATTTTTCACTGTCTTTGGGATAAATTTTATTTTTGAGAGCCTGTTGATATATTTCATTAAATTTTGATTGGAGAGAATCCTAGGGAAATCTAAAAATGATAATATACAAAAATTCCTTAAATCGACTATAACCAACTTACGTATTGTCTGTAAGTCCCATAACAAACTTTCTTTCCTTTTCACCAACTTGAAGGATCCCACACTTTTACAACACCGATCTAATGTAGTTAACCGGATACCTTGCTCTACTCCTAATTGGGATAGCTCCTATATTGGCGAAACCAAAAACCATCTCAAAACCTGCAATTCCCAAAATAAAACAAACATAACTTACTGGAACCCTTCCGCCTCTGAAGGATGAATCAACAGGAGAATTTAGATGGTTCAATAATATTGAATTGTGTGAACTGTATCCAGTCAATATAATTGACATTGTATTCAATAAAATGGATGTGTAAATTTGTTAGGCTTAGTAACGAAAGAATCCCTAAAAGGTTAATATGAGCTGTGCCAACTGGTAAACATCTGAAGGAAAGTTGCGCTAAGGCTGATTTGGTGGGGCTGGGTTTGGATGGTGGCCAGTGGAGGGAAGTGTGTAGAGAGCGATTGGTGGTATCAGTATCGAACCTTCAGGTTCGCTAAGCCTCTTATTATTATATCATATTTTATATGATTGTTTATACATGTAATATATATGTATTTATAATTTAAACAAAATTAATTATTTTGTAGTGAGATCCTGACGATGGGGCTAAACTTTGATAAAACTTATTTTAAATAAAAAATACACAAGGAAGAGAAGTAATGTTTACTTCCTATTAAAAACATTAAATAATTCTTTCTAATTTTGAATATTTTATTAAAAACTTTTTGGTTTTAGATATAATGGATTTAACAATACCATTGAAATATTTACAATTTTAATACACAAGTTTCAAAACAATAATAGAAGTCATCCTTATATTAAACCAATAGTTTTAAATAAAGAACAACTTTGTGTGTGTTTATACATTTATACATAAATGTAATGACAAACTGTTACATTTGAAAAATTCGATGATAAAACTTTTATTAATATGAAATTCGTATAAACTCTGATTATTTATTTACTGAAAATAGTAAACTGTAGTAGTAATGTCTACTTACTTTAATTGAAACAATTAACTAATATTAAAGAAATATAACATTTTTATTACATTATTGACCTCAATTTATAAAATCATTTTTTTTCTGTTATATAGTGATAAGCATTTAGTTCCTGAACTGATTAATGATTAATACTGGTGATTAATTATTATACATCTTAAAGCTTAATTTGTGATATTTTGAAAATCCACAATACCATAAATTATTTTAATAACATTTAATAAAATCAAATGTTTTCAGTTCAAATGACAAATGAAAAACACAACTCCTTGTAGTAAAATGTAAAACTTAAAAGAATGTTACATACATCATTACTTCAAAGAGCAGTTTCGATTTAACTTCTATTGATAACATAGGTAGGCAGTTAAAAATATAAATATTTAAAGTTGTTTGAGATGGCAAATGACAATCAGGATGTAATTACTTAACAACCTCAAATAAATAAAACTAAAGTTTATCATTTGCTCTATCTAAACCCAAACTGAAAATCAACTAATAAATCCTTATTTTAAAATTAAAGTAAGAAATAAATACCCAATAAACTATTATACTTTTTTCTTCGTTTTTTTTTCTTTCTTTTTTACAAAATATAAAAAGTAGACAGAATTAATTTTTGGTTGAATCAAAAACTATAGACAGAGTAGTGGTTCTCTTTAAAAAATAGTTTATCACTTTTTATCAAAAATTTGATGCATAATATCTAGGATATCATTGCCAGAGATGGTTTGACATAGAAGATTTTTGGTATTTTGCAGCACCACCATTGATGTTCAAGCTGGATAGCTGTTGTGATAAATCCTGAAACAAAACATACAAAGCTCGATATTATATGGCCTTGGACATCTATTTATAGATCACTGTTGTAAATGTATTTCTATTTGTAATCTATTAGCAATCACTAACTTATTGAAGGAAATACAATAGTTGAACTAATTCAACGAGATTTAATGGTATTATATACAATAATCTTATTGCACCAGTTTCACAATTTGGCTTATGCTAAATATTTCCAATGATAATTGAAACAATTTACAATGTTAAATAAAGTTAATAAGAAAAAACAACAACAATTAAATGTTCAAATTCCTTTACTTTGATTCCCTGATAATAAGTAAAATATACATGTGTGGTGGAAAAAGAAGCAATAATAGGTTTATTGTGCATAATGCTTATATTGACAATTATGTGAGGGTGAATTAAATAAAAACAGTAATTATTTTTTATACATTTATTGATTAATGCTTTACTCAAACCATACTTTCAGTGTTTCTTAACACATATTCGTCTGGTAAGTTTTTGCTCCGCTATTCCCAAAATGATAACATATCTTTAAGTCTGTTTGGTAAAAATTAGAATTTAATTTATTTAGAATTAAAAGAATAAGAATCAATTAAATTTAGGTCGGAGATGAATAAAACAAACAAGAATAAATTATTTTCTGTAATATATATGTGATGAATTTTCGTCATATGGCTGAGTGATTATTAGTGAAATGACAAAGTTTTGTCATGCGGACCAATATGTGTTAATATAGTCTCCTGTGTGCTCTGCACACATTTACCAGAAATCTGGAAGCTTAAAGCCAGGTTTCCTTGAAGCTGAACCAATTGATTCCTGAATAAGGAACCAAATTGATCATGTACTGATAAGATTTGAGAAATGCCCTGCACATTTTGGACATACGAGGCTTCAGAGGAGCTGTTGCTGATAGTGTAAGGTGACCAGACTTCCCGCTCTTGGCGGGACAGTCCCGATTTTTGGAAAGAATGCACAAGCTAGGAATGGCAGGAAAACGGGAAAAGATTATACAATTTTACAAGGCCACATAGCTATTTCCCCAGGATATAAGTTCTATATTATTTTTGTTGATTTTATAATGTTAAACTTTAATATTAACGAATAATTATTAAGAAACTGATTATCTAGAAGAGCTTAGCAAAGTTCACATTATTGATCAATAGTTAGAATTCGACCACCATTGTCTGGACTGGCTCTTAATGATAATAAACAACAAGAAAATTATCTTTTTAATGATGTATCATTATTAAAAAAATATATTGATAAGGATAAGGTTAAATCTTGGGCATCACAGCAAATTAACGTCATTCAATACTTCAATTACCGAAATGTTGCCACCTTCAATAAGTTTTAAACATTTTGAAAAAGAGCTATTTGATTGTATACAAACTGCTGGCACAAAACATTTAAGTCTTTAAAACTGTGTTATTATTAAAATCATAAATTAGATGTTAAATACGTCATCAATAATTCATTCTCAAAAATACGCCTTTAAAACTAAATTATCAACCTTATTTAACCTAAATACTATGTCACCTGATTAACATTTGCACCTGATTTCCATAATGTAAAATTAATTGTAAAAACAAATTTGAACTATTGTTTGGACTTAATGAACCAAATTTTTAATCAAGAACCTCTGCCCCACCCCCAATGGGGTGTCCCGTTTTACCAACTAATCCTCCCCCTCCCCCAGTCAATGGGGTCCCACTTCATCAATGTTAAAAGCTGGTCATCTTACGATAGTGACCACTTCCTTATCATAGCCAAGCAGATTGCTCGAAGAAGATTTGGACAGGATAAGCCAGTAGTATCGTATGATATGCAAAAATTAAAGGACTAAGCGATATGAAATGAATTTAAAGACTTAGTATATAAGAACAGGGCCACAATAACAATGCCCTTGTAGGATTTGTTTGTGGAAGAGCAATGAAAATTCGTAAAGGTCATTGTTAGAAAAGCAGGAGAACAAGTCTTAGAACAATGACTAAAAGCTCTTAAGGATGACTGGTTTGTTGAAGAATGGCAAGACAATCCTTTACTCTCAAAAGAGAGAGGAGGCTAAGAAGCTTTGCAAAAGAAAAAAAAGGACAAAGGAGAATGAGAGGCTTGGAAAACTGGAAGGCCATTACAAGGCCAAAGAAACAAGAAATTTTATAAAGGTGTAAAAGAGTTCCAGAATGGATTTACTCCAAGATCTGACTCCACAAGGGATGAATAGAGTAACCTACTTTATGACAAAGAGAAAGTTCTAGTTAGCTGGTAGAGGTACTTTGAGGAAGTATTAGGAGTGGAAGAAAAGGTGCACCACTCGATAGGCACAAGGGACCATTTAGAGAAGGAACTGGAAGAAGAAGGTATTCCACCTGAAATGGAGGAAATAATTGAATTATCTTAAACCTTAGAAATAATAAGGCACTGGGAGGAATGGTATATATAAAAAGAGGAGGGTTGAAGGCGAGGATGGCGTCCCACCTTTGTCACTACTAAGATGTCGGCAAAGGTCAATAGTAATATACTTGTGAGGACCCATTCGAATGCGAGGAGCCACCCAACCAATGCCTAAAGTAGTAATTGATAGAAGGGCTCTGAATAGATAATACATAAGGCACAAAAAGTACAACAATCTTTGTCTGGGAACTTGGAATATTCGAAGGCTACTCACTCCAAGCAGGCACAAGCAAAGGTATAGAGAAGGAATTGGAGAAATCTGGCAGATATACAAGAAAGACGCCAGAAAAAAGGTTAGAAATTATTGCTGAATATCCTTCCTTGGAATAGTATACAGTACTCTCTATAACGGCCAGCAGAAAATGAGTAAAATGGGCTAAGAAAGTTAGTAAGAGAATACCAAGTAGCCCAGTAAAATTTAACATGTTACTGCAGCGAACCCACAAGCCTTTCAAGAGTGGAAACTTGGATTTTTTATATTCACTACATACCTAACAATATAAAAAAAGAAATTTAAATTAATCATATCTATGATTTTATTTATATTCTTTTTAAATGTTTTATACATAAAATAAATGTTAATAAGTTAATTTTATAATTTTTTTTTGGCTGAATGCAGATTCTGGTACACATGAATCTCTGTCTACTAAAAAAATTAATGTATATTTTGCTCCTTTTATATATACATACACACACACACACACATATATATATATATATATATATATATATATATATATAATTAAATTGGGAGTCTATAGTGTTGACATTGAACTGTGCCACATTGCTAATAATACCTGTCTTTTCTCTCCTTTTTGTGTGGTTGTAGTGTAAAGTGTTCAATAAGTTTTTGAATATAAATTCATTAGTGATTAATCAGCAGTTGAGTGAAGTTTGGTGAGATAGTATTGTGAAACAGAAACAATTGGATCGATACAAGAAATCAATAAACTATCAGTGAGTTTGCATGGCCATTAACAGTAAGCCAAGTGCGCATGCCTGCCCGTACTGCTCTGTTCTAATCGTAATCTCATTACACGTTTGTCAGTATCACCTGTGTCTTAGGAGGGTGTATCTCACTGCTTTCTAAAAACTCATTTAATCTATAACCATGACTATTACCAATGAAGACATCATGCAAGCTATAAAGGAAATGAATGCAAACATAGAAAAAAATAATGCCATAAATGCAGAGCTAATAAAGGAGTTGGAATCAGTAAAGAAAAAATGCGTTTGCTTAGAGGAAAAAACTAACCAATTGCAACAAGAAGTTAATTTTTTTGTGGTTTGAGGGTGATCTCGGTCAAATCATCTTCTTGCACAACCGTAGATCAAGAAATAGTGCTTTTCCTAAATAGTACTGAACCCAAGACACCAACTTCATGGGTTGTATTTTTTTTTTTTTTAAATAATAAAATTAATAAATGTAAACATGTACAGAATTAAAATGATGCTTTAGTTGTTTTATCATTTTTCCATCCATCTAAAAACAATATATATAGAGTCTGGCCAGAGACATCCATCAGTTAACATACCTTTGTATTACTAAGTGTTTCATTTTGTTTAAATTTCTTTGATTTCTGCCATTTTTTTTTCTTTTTAATTTTCTATATCACTAGAAATTATAGACATTTCGTATTTCCTCTCTACTCATCGAAAAGTGAAAGTATTGAAGTTTTTTATACTATCACGAGCTACAGGATAGTGGTAAACAACTGAGCTCTAGAGGATTAAGCCCTGCTGTTGCTCTTACGCATCATAACAACCCTTCTTGTTATTGTAAGTACGATCTATTTACTATATAACAATATGGCACGCACATTGCCTGCTATGCAGCAGCACCATCGGTCGAGAAGAGAAAAATATTTTATTTTGTGCTAAATGTAAACTATTATTTCACAGCAGGTGCAGCAAACTCAGTGATAAAGAGTTTGAGGCTCAAAAATCCTAAAAAAAAAAGGATAGATACGTTCAAGTTGCAATCAGCCAAAAAGATTCCACCAGGTGGTGAAAACCCAGATCAAAGTCGCAATACTGAGCCAACACCATCAGAAATTCTGGCAGCAATAAAGCAGCTTGATAATTATTTTAATCAGGAAATAAAAAATATTAAAGTAGCTCTAGACAAGTGCAGAGACCTGAGCTTCGAAGTAAATACTAGGTTATCTAAAATTGAAAACTACTTGGAGGGACAAGCTAAGAATCTTGAAGAAATAATTTCAGAAAATAAAGCCCTCAAATCTAGAGTCGATGAAGTGGAGGTCAGACTGTATAAAGCCGAACAAGGCCTGCTTAGTAGATCGCTTGAGATCCGGGGCATCCCAGTTCGAGCAGGAGAGACCCCTACAGCCCTGGTTTCAAGTATTGGGGTCGGCCTGGGTATCAAACTTAATGTTGAAGACATACGACAATGTGCAGTGCCGAAGAGCCAGAAAAGACGGCCCGCGACCACTGCCTATCATCGTGAAATTCGTCAGGCAGTCAGTGAGAGACGACCTGGTGCAGAAGCGAAAAGTATAAAAAAAAAAAAAGGTACTTAAAAAAGGGACTTTTTTAAGCGGGGAAAATAAAATATCGACCAGAGTCAAGACCTAGATGTCTTCGATCCCTGTTTACTTCTCAACATCGATAAAGAATTTGGCATAGTTTACAGGACTCAGATTGAAAATCTGGATAGTTTGTTATGTTACTATAGCAACTTTTTAATTAATTAATTTCTATTGATTATTACTTTCACATATTTTTTCTTTTTAATGTTTTTTTTTCTTATATTTCAATTTTTACATTATTTCATCTAATGTATCACATCCGGTCCACCGTATGCTCATCAAATTCTGACTTTATTTTCCTGAATCCTAATCATGTCTAGCATCCATACTACCTGTGACGTCAACTCCCAATCTCTCCTAGCCCATTATGATGAATTCCTAGAATACTTTACCCACAATTTTCACCATATCATTGCAATTTCAAAACCTGGCTCAAGTTTTACATCCCTTCCACATCTGTTTCTCTTCCTCACTACACACTAATCCGCCACGACCTGACGAGCCGGACAGGCAGAGGTGTAGCTTTGTATGTTCACGAATGCCTGAAGAGCCGAATACTCCACTGCTCTCCTCCATCCAATCACCAACATGTAGAGTTCCTATGTTGAGACATCCTCGTTGAAATTTCCTGTGATACATCTCCTATCCTTTATGTCGTAGTGTATAGACCCCCTCTTGTTCCTCTTGATTGGTCATTTGAATCATCCCTCTTCAACTTTGTTCCTCTTTATACCAAAATAATCATTTCCGGTGACTTAAACACTAATTTCCTTTCTGACTCCAGCGATAAATCATACCTCGAAAACCTTTTTTTTTTTCTTCATCTTTTCATTGTTCCTTTTTCTTCCACTCATCACACCCCCAGGTCCGATACTTGGTTGGACCATTACATTATAGACTCCTCTCAGAATCTCCTTTCCTCCTCACAAGTATCGGTCTCCTTTTTATCCTTTCATGACCTAATCCAAATTTCATACTTCTCCAATCCTACCTAGAACCATAACTTTCTGTAACATTGATCTCCTCACTTGGGAAAAAACCTTACTCTACCTGGAAACCCTTGATTGGAATGGAATATATTCCTGTTCCTGTATTGACTCTATGGTTGACATTTTCATTTCCAACCTCCTTAATATCCTTGATGCCCATGCTCCCATCAAAACCTCTACCTTTCGTCGCCCTCCTCCGGCTCCCTGGATGTGTCAGCAAATTAAAGATCTTCAGAAGAGACGTGATGCTGCCCGCAGAAGCTTTAGACGTACTAGGCTCGCTGACGACTACCAAGCGTTTAAGGTGCTCCGTAACCTGACAAACCAAAATCCGACGAGCCAAATCCACCTATTTCCAGCAATTTGAAGCCCTTTCGAACCCAAGCCATCGTCATTGGTTCCAAACCCCTTCTCAGATCCAATACCAACATTCCTCTCCTGTACCTAAATGGCCAACCCATCATCTTCAACTCATCAGTTTAAAAATTAGGTATTTTCATAGATCAAATCCTCTCCTGGAATCACCATATTTCCCATATATCCCGACGTTTAATTTCCACCCTGAAACTCTTCCATCGTTTCCACCATCTCCTACCCATGTCCACACGCTGACTCCTAGTATCCGCCCTCATCTTCCCCCACCTTGACTACGGCTGCGTAATGTACTGTGGCCTCTCTTAGGAAGTTGGAGACAGACTGAAAAGAATCATGAATGGCTTAGAAAGATTTGTCAATGGAACCCTGAGACGTTCTCATGTTTCCCACTACTATGCCGAGTTAGGGTGGCTCTTTCCCTCCTTCAGAAGACAATATTTCTTAGGTACATTCCTTTACCAAATAATCTATAATCATCGTCCGTCCTACGCATTTAATCTCCTTCAATTCAAGTCATCTATCCACTCACTCTCCACAAGATCTTGTCCTTCTGACCTTTATAGCCCTTTCCACAAATCTGCCTCATTTCAATACTCCTTTATTGTCCGCTCCACCACCTTTTGGTATTCCATCCCACTTAAAAGTACAGATGTAAATTATTTATAGTAAATATTTATCTGCTCTTTTATTATTATTTTTTTATTAATACAATGGTATGACAACAAAAGTAATTTATCGTTCATTTCAAACTTCATTTAGTATTTGATAGTTTATTGTTTGTAGCAACTATTTTGCAGTATTCTGACAATATTACTCATATTATTTCTTTAATATATCTGTATAGTTATGTAAATACTTCTGTTGTTACTTATTTTTTAATTTTAATATGCATTTTGGCCAGATGTTATGTTAATTTTTATGTACAACATTGTTATTCTTAAGGAACTTTGTCCCAGAATAAAGTTGATTCTTCTACTCTATTCTATATATATATATATATATATATATATATATATATATATATATATATATATATATACACATACACCTTAATTGCAAGTTATTAAAAATGATTTAATAAATTAATGTAACAGTTAAAAAGCAAACTAATCTAGTTTCATTAGTTCATAGAAAAGAAAATAGCTGCTCTGTAGTTTCCTTAGATAGGTAAATTCCAAAGAGGAGAGGGGAGGGACAAAGGATTTTGTTTTGGCAAGCAGTTATTGTTTGGCTGCAGTGAAGAGAGGATAGGAGAAGGAATCCTGGCTCCAGTGGGTAAAACTCAGTAATAGTATCACCATTTTGGAAGTTGTGTTTGGCAGAACATTGGAAAGCATTTGAAGAAAATAAATTTAATGCAACAAAGGAAGAAACAGTATCTATAGAAAAAAGATTAGCTTGCCAATCCATACTTGACTTTATTTTAAAATCAAACAGTGTTTATTGTAGTTAATGTTAGTCTGTCTGAGTGTTCTGATCTGATTGTCAGTAACCTATACCTTGAGATAAAATAATTATAAATTTCAATTTAATATATAGCATTTCCAAGCCAATTTCAACCTTTTCCAAATCAAATTCAACCTTTTCCAAGTCAAATTAAACCTTTTCCATTTCAAATTCATCCTTTTCCAAGTCAAATTCAACCTTTTCCATTTCAAATTCAACTTTAGAATTTTTGTCAATTTTCGATTTTTTTCGAAATGAAGGCCACTTACTATATTATCGACGGCATAGCTTTTAAAAAATACAAAAAAAAATTTGATTACGCAGTTGCATATCCATTTATTTTAACATTTTAGATTTTTTCAGTGTGATATTTCTATGTGATATTCAATTATTTCCAAGTCAAATTCAACCTTTTCCAAGTCAAATTCAACCTTTTCCAGATCAAATCAAACTTTTTCCAAGTCAATTCAACCATTTCCATTTCAAATTAAACCTTTTCCAATTCAAATTCAACCGTTTTCATTTCAAATTAATGTTTTAAGTTTTTGTAAATTTTATATATTTTTTTTAAATAATGGCCATCCCCTCCCCCCCCTCCAATATGAAAGTCTATTATTATGCTCTCCTAAGTAGAATTTTCACTTAAGGATATCGATTTATTGTACCTATTCGGATTTCTTAGGGACTAGTATTGTGCTGTCCTGTACCTAGTTTTGAAAATGACATCCATTTTATGTTTACGCCACTGTGTTTTGACTTATTTAAGTTTTTAGAATTTATCCAATATAAAGGTCTACTTTTATGTTTCTGGAGCTGTAGATTTTGAAAATGACCTCCATTTTAAGATTAGGCCACCGCGTTTCGACTTATTTGAGTTTTTCGGATATTTTTCATATGAGGATGTATTCTTATGTTTCCGGAGCCGTAGATTTTGAAAACGACCTCCATTTTAAGATTAGGCCACTGCATTTCAATTTCTTTGAGTTTTTCGGATTTTTTTCATATGAGGATGTATTCTTATGTTTCCGGAGCCGTAGATTTTGAAAACGACCTCCATTTTAAGATTAGGCCACCGCATTTCGATTTCTTTAAGTGTTTCGAATTTTTATCATAAAAGAGTGTATTCTTATGTTTCCGGAGTCGTAGATTTTGAAAATGACCTCCATTTTAAGATTATGCCACTGCGTTTCGGCTTATTCAAGTTTTTCGAATTTATCCAATTTAAAGGTCTACTTTTATGATGCCACAGCCTTAGTTTTTAAAACGACTTACATTTTAAGATTAGGCCACTGTGTTTCGGTTTTGTTAAGTGTTTTTGATTTTTCCTTCGAATAAAAAACATAATACGAAGGATTAATTTATTTTTCAATAAATAAATAAAAATATCTAATCAAAATAAATAAAATATGTATTGTCTCATTTTTAATTTAATTTTAGTTATCTTTTTTAATGTTGTGGTCTCCTATCACAAAATTATAAGATTTCGAACAATTAGCTGAAAAATCTGAATACGGAAGGTTAAATTTATTACCAGTTGCTTTTCGGCTTTTTAGTTTGTATTCTGTGGTTAATTTTACTTTAGCTTCATAATATTTATTTATTTATTCATACTCGAAAACATATTGATGAAACTTTGTATTGAAAAAATCCAAAATGAAGCCTAATTAATCAAGATGCAGCGGCTTAATCATAAAATGGAGCTTAAATATTAGATAAATTTAAATATTAAAGATTAGAAAAATTTCAATACGTCTCGGATAACATATAAGTAGATCCTTATACCGAAAAAGTAAAAAAAAAAACTTTTATAATCCAAAACAGTGGCATAAACTTTAAATTGGGTCATTTACAAAATGGGAGAAATCTACTGCTCCAGAAACATAAAATTAGACCTTTATACTTGTTAAATTCTAAAAATTTAAATAAGTTGAAACGCAGTTGCGTAATCATAAAATAGAGGTCATTTTCAGAATCTACGGTTCCGAAAACATAAAAGTAGACCTTTAAATTGGATAAATTCAAAAAACTTAAATAAGTCAAAATGCAATGGCGTCATCATTAAATGGATGTCATTTTCAAAATCTACGGCTCAAGAAACATAAAAGTAGACCTTAATATTGGATAAATTCGAAAAACTTAAATAAGTCAAAACGCAGTGGCGTAATCATAAAATGGAGGTCATTTTCAAAACCTACAGCTCCGGAAACATAAAAATACACCCTCATATGAAAAATATCCGAAAAACTCAAATAAGTCGAAACGCGGTGGCCTAATCTTAAAATGGAGGTCATTTTCAAAATCTACAGCTCCGGAAACATAAAAATAAACTCTCATATGAAAAATATCTGAAAAACTCAAATAAGTCGAAACGCGGTGGCCTAATCTTAAAATGGAGGTCATTTTCAAAATCTACGGCTCCGGAAACAAAAAAGTAGACCTTTATATTGGATAAATTCTAAAAACTTAAATAAATCAAAACACAGTGGCGTAAACATAAAATAGATGTCATTTTAAAAATTTACTGATCGGGAAACATAAAAATACACCCTTATATCGAATAAGTCAAAAAAACTTAAATAATTCGAAACGCAGTCACGTAATCTTAAAATAGATGTCATTTTAAAAATTTACTGATCGGGAAACATAAAAATACACCCTTATATCGAATAAGTCAAAAAAACTTAAATAATTCGAAACGCAGTCACGTAATCTTAAAAAGGAGGTTATTTTAAAAAACTACTCATACGATAACAGACCCACGCATCGAAAAATTAAAGATGATTAAATAAATAAAAAAAGGTTGAATTCGAAATGGAAAAGGTTTAATTTGAAATGGAAAAGGTTGAATTTGACTTGGAAAAAGTTTAATTTGATTTGGAAAAGGTTGAATTTGACTTGGAAAAGGTTGAAATTGACTTGGAAATGCTATATTAATACTCATAATTTGATTTTAATTTAACTACTTCTTATTTCTTTTGGAAGTATCCCAAAAGTATAAAGTGATCTGCTGAGGTTACATTATTATTAGTAAAATATAAGAGAAATGTTACAATATATATTGCATATAATATAAAAGTGTTTGAAACTCAAAATAAATATAAGTGCAATAATAAAATTTATAACTGCGCTATTTAAAATATCGAACTTTTTTAGGTAAGAAAAAAATTTGTATATACAAAGAAATATATAATTCGAATCCCACTGCTGGTGTCCTTTTTTTAAAAATAATAGTTTTAATTTTTATGATCACTTACAGTTATTTTTGTGATCATTTTCAGTTATTTTGCTTTTCAAAAATGAGCAAATGCGAAGTATTGTGGGATTGGCGTCTAATTTTGCATTATTTTGTGCAAAAATAAAATCCGTTTTTATGGACGTCTTCATGGATTTCAGGATGCAACGTATGGTAGAAACTCACAATTGAGCTCTCACAGTCAAATGGTTAACAAACACAGCTTCAACACTAATATTTAAACACTTTAAAATCTCATATATTATAGTGTATTCCTAAGGTGTCTTAAAAATTCTTGAAAGTTTAATAAAACTGTTTTGGAATAATAATATTAGAAATTTCAAGTCGATTAAAAAATAAAGTTTTCATTATTATTTTTAATACAATCAAATTTCTAAAATTGGTCGGGTCTTTATGATGTATAGGAACCTATAATTCCTTCCTTCAAACCTTTAATGTTCTGCATTGTCTCATTCCTAGTGTGTCTTAAAATTGATCAATTAACCAATTTAAGGACAATTCAAACAAATATAATCGATCATTTGTCTGTTAAGTTCCCAGAATATGAGTCTCACTGGTTTACTGTTATAAAGAAACTTTTAAATAAAAATCCTTCCATCAAGGCTGTCTGTTTCTATTATTCAGAAGTTCTCAATGCAAAAAATTATAGGGATTAATAAATTTGTCCTCTGCTAAGAGAAGTTTTGTTAGATATTAAGTAGAATTAAATGTTGGAATCAGTATTAAATCAAGTTGATTATAACACTCAACACATTGCAATGCACTTTTAATTTTAATAAAGAATTCTATTTATAATTAAAATAATTATACTCACTACATGCTGGTTTTGATGTAGAGTTGGGGTAACAGCAAGTTGTGGTTGCTGGGCTTGCTGCATACTATAAAATGGATTAGATGTTATATTCATGCCAACTACATTTTGTTGAAACATAGGAACCTATAAAATAATAGAATACTTTCATTAAATGAAAAAAAAAAAAATCACTATTATATCATAATTAATTCAAAATTATTCCAGGAAAAAATTAGGAGAATATTTTGAATAATAGAAAAGCATATTATATAACAGTAGAAAATAAAATTACTAATTCCAAAATTATCAAGGAAAGTAAAAGTTTGCAAAAAACGTTAATTCAAGTTACACCACTTAGTAATCTGTAAACAATTAACAAATTAATAAGAAGGAAGATAGATAACAGTAATTGTACACATTCTGCATATTCAACCTTAATTACTATTGTTTCAAAGTCATCACATCATCAATATAATAATAAAAGGCTTAGTGAACCCGAAAGCTCGATGCCGACACCACCAATCGCTTATTACACACCTCCCTCCACTGTTCGCCGTCAAAACCTGGTCCATTCAGATCGGCTTTAATGTAATCTTCCCACCTTCGCTTCGGTCTACCCCTCGGACGTTTAACATTATGTAAATTACCTATTAAAAGTCTAATTGTAAATAATTTGTTTTGGCAGGAATTGCGAATAGCCTTCCGCTTTTATAACGGGGATCTAGGTTATTTACACTCGTTATTAAAACTAAACCCCGCACTGGATATAGACTTTTTGAGGGTGTTAACTGTCGTTGGGAATTCAGTCATAGATTCTTCTAAAATAACGATTGTCCCAAAATTCTTTCCATCATTAGTTGTTTTCTTTATTTTTTCATCAGCAGGACTTCCATCTAAATGTTCATTATCCTCAACTACAATGTTTTCAATACTTTGTACATTTATGGATCCTCTCCATCTTTAGTTTCCATAGTACTTTCATCATTATTACTTCCTAGTGGTTCACCATCTTGAATAGGTGAGCTCTCTATAATAGTGACATCTTCAGACTTGGTTTTTTGTTTTTTATTGGTTTCATTAAAAAAAGTAGTTTGATATGTTAACTTCGTGTTTAATTCACCTGTGTCATTTTTATTGATGCACTTTTGAACTTCTTGGTTGGACTCTGTGATTGTTTCATCTAGTTTGTCAAATTTGTTATTTAAATTTCGTATATCCGATCTTAATTCCTGTTTTAACGATGTGTTTAAATTTTCTATATCTGATTTTAATTCCTGTTTTACCGATGTGTGTAAAATTTTTATATCCGATCTTAATTCCTGTTTTAGCGATGTGAGTGTAGCCAAAAATGTTGCCATGAAAGCATTTGGCTGGGCTGTTACTTGCTCATTTGTTTGGGGTTGGTACAGACCTGTGATCTCAACCATGTTTGTTTGTAAAGAGATCTCATCTATCCCTACAATTTCACTAACAACTGGGTTATTAGGCATTATTAATTTCTGTGCAAAACAGAAATATGAAAAATTCATATGTGTTTGGAAAACGGTTACGTATTTTTTCGAAACCTACACACGGTTTTAACAGTTTAGCGTGGCCATTTTAAAATTTCAGAATAAACAAACTTTTTTCTTTTTAAATTAAATAATCATTAATCTCCCGCGATCCAATCAACAGTTTACTTCTGTTCGGCGCCAATTGTAAATAATTTGTTTTGGTGGGAATTGCGAATAGCCTTCCGCTTTTATATCGGGGAACTAGATTATTTACACTCGTGATTATTAAAACTAAGCCCCGCGGCACTGGATATAGACTTTTTGAGGGTGTTTAACTGTCGTTGGGAATTCGGGAATCTAATACCTTTTTGTGACACTGAGTGAGAAGAAACAATAAGAATATATATATAAAATGTGGGACTGAGTAAATACACTTTGAATGAATTGACTCACCTGGATTATTATTCTTCGATTGTGAGGCCTATAAGACAACTAAATAAATAAATGACTTTTCACTCCTGTCTAACAAAACAATTTATTTTACAACTGTAATAAGTGAATCTATTAAAGTCTTATAACTGTAGGTTTGATATTCTTGGTCTTCAATGTCCTGCCTTTCTCATCTCAGGTAACGTACTGTCCTCTCGCCTCCTTCTCTCTTCTGACAACCTCCTTTCTACCTGTCCTGGCCTAGAATGCCTTTTCTTCTCTCTCGCGTCTTTCTCCTGCTGTTGCTACCTGCTCCATCCTTTTTCCAGTGTCCTTCTTCATCGATTGTTTATCGATATGAGACTTTTCAATGAATAATTTGTCCACTGTACAATTGAGTACAATTCATCGTGCAACCTCACATTCTTTTATATTCCTTCTCGTTCCCTCACACAATGTCACATAAAGGAGAAAATACAGGGGAATGTCTACCACAATTCGGTACAGCAAATATTAACCTTTTATGAATTCTCGTTAGTAAGCCCAACAATTGTACAAGCCCATTTGATTCGTATCTCACCTCATCCCTCCTTTAAAAAATCCTTAACGACTCACATCCCAAAAAACATATCCATTCTCCTTTGGAATGCGAATGGTGTTAGAAATCAGGTTGACGAACTAACAGCTTTACTACAAGACAAAACATTAACGTACTCCTAATTACAGAAACTCGACTGACCATAAAACAGCATTTAAAAATTCCACAGTACATAACATACCGTACTGATCACCCTGACGGTAGAGCACATGCCAGTACTGCTGTCATCGTACACCAATCCCTCTCCCATCACTTACTCCCATTACCTACTCAAGGTTTCCTACAGTCAACTGCTATTGTAAAACCTTATCCTTTTCAGTCATCGTTGCATCAGCATATTGCCCTCCTAACATATCCATATTCAAAGTCCAGTTCAGTTCTCTCCTCAACTCCTTAGGTCATCATTTCATCCTGGGTGCAGACTTAAATGCCAAGCATCAAGTAAGGGGTTCAAGAACCACGAATTCTCGTGGCAGAACATTTCTGTATGCACTCAATTCCCAACTTTTCAGCCTCCTTCCACCCAACTCATCAACCTACTGGCCCACAGATCCTAACCGCAATCCCGATATCCTTGGATTTTTTCATCCACAGTGGCTTAGGTCCCCTCAATCATTCCCTTACCCGTCTTGCCGAACTATCCATTACTCCAATTATCTCTAGCTCCTATTCCTAAGTCTTCTCCACCGTCCTTCATCAGAGGTCCAGTTAACTGGAAACTCTTTCACCAAATCCTTTCCGATAAAATTGACATCAGAATAACCCTGAAAACCCCAGGTGACCTTGACAATGCCGTACACCTGTTTACCACCACTATCCAACAAGCAATCTGGACTGCTTCCTCTCCTTTAATTTCCTAGGTTTTTCCCAATTACCCTAACATGTTAGCTTCCCCTATACCTGCCCTTACCCTTGGTTTTCAGTTCTAAGTGAAACTCCAAGCTGAACACACCTCTAAGTCCCTAATTTTATTCTTACATTTTATTTACTTATTTATCTAATTTTTCGTTTCTTTCTCCACATTCCTTTATGTCTATTATATCCTTTTTCCTTTTCTTTCAATCTCTCCTGTAGATTTGTAGAAGTATATTCACATTTTCATTTATTATATATTACACTACAACAATTGTTAGCATCTATTTACTTCAGTTTAGGATCTTGTTACTCAGCTTACTTTGTTCATATTTTATTGTACTTACTGTTTATAATTTTAATAAGCTTATTCACATTGTTTATAAATTATGTCTAAATATTATGTAACTGCCACAATTCTCTATCTTTTTGTATCTTGTCCGTTCTAGCCCTGAAGAAGACCTGCAAAGTCGGGTCGAAACGTTGGCTTTCAATAAAATAGTTTTACCACTATTTAGCCTATTTATGACCGCAAACCCGGACCATCTCCTTCCTTTGTAATGCAACGGTCAACTATTAAATATTCAATATGCATCATATTTATGGATGAAATCCATAAAATTTGTAAGCACCGTACTCCTTGGACGCTCATCGGTAAATGGAACATGAGGAATGTTATGGTTCAAAGCTTATTGTATGCCGATGACATTGTACTGATAGCAGATATGAAAGACAAACTGCAATAAGCCCTTGTGGAATGGCAGGAAGAGTTCCGAAAAAGAATGGCTATCAACATCTCTAAGAGCAAGATCTTAGTTTCAAGAGAGGAACAAGATGTCCAGCTGATCTGTAATGGCGAGGTTGTGCAAGAATTTACCTATTTGGGGACAGTCATAAGCAATATGGGGAAGATTGACCCAAAAGTAGCAAATAGGATTTGCAAAGCCAACCAGCTTTATTATCCTATCTGTAACACCACAGTGGGACACAGAGACGTTAGAAATGAAACAAAAACCCATATATTCAAATCTGTGTACCTACCAAACTTTACTTACGGAAGTGAAAGTTGGGTTATGTTGGACAAGCAGGCCAGCCGGATAACAAGTGCTGAGATGAAGTTCCTGTAGAGGGCCATTGGTAAGTCCAGAAGGGACCATTTCAGGAATGAACGGTTACGGGTGGAGCTGTAGGTGGTAGATCTTAAGACTATGCTTGAAAATCGACAACTGAAGTGGTTTGGCCACAAATGTCAGATGGATGATGAAAGAGAACCTCGGAAAGTGATGGAAGCACGACCCACTGAGAGGAGACCACGAGGCCGTCCTAGAGTTTCCTACCAGGAGTGCATGAAGTGGATTGGAGGGAAGAGAGGGAAAACTCTCAGAGATATGGCAGCTTGTCCGGAACGAGAGGCGTGGCTGCGTTGGATCAACCATTCTACGACGCTAGGAATGGCATCAGAGATAGACAAAGAACAAGTTAGATCCATCTATGATTGTAGCTATATAGTAGATATTAGAAAAACAAAATATATTTATTTTTTTATTGCAATGAAAATTTCCTTAATATTTAAATATATATTTAACAGTTTTAATATCAACTGCTAGTCATAATAAGGCAGAATATTGAGCGAAAAAATTACATTTTTCAATTGCAACGAAAATAGTTATTTAAGGGCTTTTAGGGGTGGTTAGGGTTGAATATCATATTTTTTTATTCCAAAAAAATATATTTGATGGTGTAACATGTGTGTAATATGTACAATAAATGCTTTTTTCTTATTTTCGGGTTGAATCTTGACAAAATTCTAGAATTTGTGCAAATAATCTTACATTTCATACCTGTCTGGTTTAGAAAAAAATATATATTTGGCATACAGCTATAATATGTGTTCAATATTGAAACAAATAGTACTGACCTGAGAAATAAAGTAGATTCAAATATTTTTTTATGGAGAAACAAAGTTGAGATTTGTATTTCATACTTTGAAAAATACGAATTTTCATACTAATAGATAAATACAAATTTTAGCTCAAAATTTCTGCCTAAGCTGGACCTTAATTTTTTTTCTGTCAATCACTAAAGTTGTGATAACTTCGATATGCTCCACTTATCCACACGAAAATTAGCATGAATCTAAATTCTAAATTCCTTTTAAGGGCCTATAGTATGCACAAAATGGCACAAACCAGAATCCCACAAATAAATTAGGCTTGGATATAAAAAATAAAAACGTTTGGGAAGTTTTAATTTATTTATTCCTTAGAAAAGCGTAAAATATCAAAGTTATCAATATAGTTTTGAAGATAAATAATTTAGCTTTCCAACACTTGTAGTAACGTTGACTTAGGAGAAAAACCTGAGGAGTTATGAATATTTTATTGGTAAACACTAAAAACAAATCTGAATAGTTTTTTCATGACAAAAATTTACTTGGCCTACTTTATTGGAAGCGTCTATGGGTTTTTCATGAGAGTCTACGAGAATTCGTTTAATACAATATATAAGCAATATGTTTTTCCTATTTTACACACACAAAAAAAAAAAAAAAAAAAAAAAAAAATCGGTTAATATATGATAAGTTATAAATTCATTCAGAGCAAAGTCAGAAAACAGTATCATAAAAAATAATAAAATTTTATAAAATATTTATTTTCTCGGTTCCTAGGGCGCATTGGCAAGAACCCATCGGACATGGATCTAATATTTTTCAATCACCAAAAAAAGTTTCATTGAAATCGGTAACCTCCCTTTAGTAGACATTTCAAAGCTTTAGCTTACCATCATTCCATACAATGCACAATGCTAACGCTATGGTTGGGAGAAAAACCAAAAGTTACAACGTGGAAGTTTTACTGCATTAGTGACTAACTAATATTGCTTTCCGCTTCATTTGCAGTAATTTTAAACTTAATTATCACATTAATAATGCCCTGATGTGAGATTATAGGAGAAAAAAATGAAAACCATCTTTTCTATATTTAGCGCTGGTTTACCAGTATTTTCTGTTCAAACCTGACAGCATGTGCTGGACATAAAAATAAAAAGTAATGGTAGTAAATTCAATGTATTCAATGTGTAAATTCAACTCTAAATTCAATGTTCCGCCATGTTAAATCTCAATAACTTCCGATGTGATAGGTTGGGGAAAGGTCTGACTGTTTTAGAAGTTCAAACCTTTTTTAACAATAGAGTATATCTGGTTTTTCGGGTGATTAGTGAAATCAACCAAAATTACTTGCAATTGTTTAAAACGTCATAAATATTATGTTTATTTATAAAAACTAATTTTTCATCTGTCTTAAGATTCATTAGAAGTGCCTAATTCTGCACAGCAGATATCGTTAGGTTTGAATACAAAAAATACCGGCATACCAGCTCTAAATATAAGAAAGAGAGTTTTCATTTTTTTCCTATTACCTCACATCAGGGCATTATTAATGTGATAATGAAGTTAAAAATTAATGGACATGAAGGGGGAACGATATCAGTTTGTCACTAATGCAGTAAAACTTCCGAATTGAAACTTTTGTTTTTTCTACCAATGTCCAACCGTTGCGTTAGCTTGCCCCAATGTGCGATGGTGAAAGAAATTGACCATGATGTTTCAGATTTTCTTATGCAACAACCTCCAAAAGATAATTTTCATGGAAGTGAAAAGAAGAAAGAATGTCTGTAAAGTGGCAGGACTGAAACAAAGCAAAACAAAAAAAAAAAAAATCAAAAATATGGTAAATAACCGGAAATGGGTCACTGATGATTTACAACAAGTAGATAACTTGAATTTGGTATCTAAAAGAAAAAAATTAAGGTTTTATAAGCCACTTTATTTTTCAAATCCCACGACTACTTGATTTTTTCTTTATTTTTATGACAATATGTTTCAAATCATTGTAAAAGAAAAAGTAATATAGGTCATCTTATAACTTATCAAGAGAAACATAAAAGGTGACAATTTACTCACTAGACCATCACTAAAAAGAGCAGGAAGTATAGTGGCTCTACATGAAAAATTCTTTTTAGATAATCACTTAAAAAATGGAAAATTATTTTAAAAAAAATATTTTCCAATAATAAATAATTTACACAGATATTATATAAACGTAGTAAAAAATACTTCCACGTTTCGGAAATCTCCTCCACCATCAAGGGTGCCATTCTAAGTGTTACAATGTTGTTCAATATAGTTCTTAAATTTTTTTAAAATTTAAGTTTCCAGCCAATTAAGGAATTTTTGGATAATAGTATGTACAGGAGCTTGAATATGTGCTGGATTAGGCAAGAACATGATGAACATTTACAATACCTAAAAATTGCCATAATTGGGAAACAGTCCGGGGGAAGGAAAATTCTAGAATTGTTTTTAATTTCCCATTTAGGGATTTGATTATTGATTTGGATATTTCATAACTGGGAAAGTTGACTTTGACTTGTAAGTAAACACAGACAGCTGGATTTAGAAAAAGTCCATGGTCTTTAAGATGACTAAATAGTGTTGCAAGATGTTTTTCAGGTCAGGAAGAGGTTAAAAGAATCTGAACCAAATATTTGAAACAGAAAGGCAGTCCATAAAGAGCATCGTTGATAAACGTTTGAAAGGTCTATGACATGTTTCTCAAGAAGAATGGCATGAAAGTGAGTTCTTAAAGACCGATTTTTGTCTAATAGACTTGGAGTTACAAACTGTTTCATTTAACAAAAAGACTTACAGCTATTAACCATTTTAAATTCTAGTAAACAATCATTTGTACACATAACTTTGGTCAGTTGGTTGAAAGCCATTGCTTTATATATAAATTTTAATTAAAATGGCATTATTTGATGTTACATTTAACACGAAAAATGACCGTATGTGCCCCTAAAACAGAATTTACCTTGACTGAAAATGTAAAAAGTCGAAAACTGGAGGTGTCAAAGTCATGAAATTAGTCCAGTCTAAAATGGTTGTTTCATTTGGAAAAAATTCAAGTAGTCGATTTCTTTGCAGGGTTAAATATTTTATGGGGTGTTAAATCTGAACTTCAAGTCTTCAAACAAAATTTCTTTTGACATTTGGAAAATACACAAAAAAACAATGTTAAACTTTTCTGGCTGACTCCAAAATTATGGATTTTATAGTAAGTACCACAATATAACACTATATAAAGGCAAAGTGAATGTAATTCGATCGTAGCTGCCACACTCAAGTTAAACATAGTTGATATTTTAAACTCTTTATATTTGTCTAATTTAACTTTATTTATAACAGTACTTGAATTTATAAATAAATTGGAAGAACTTTTATCATGTTTTTAGGTCTGAAAGGTTGAAGTCACATCTTTGATTTCATCATTAGATCTCCAGACCTACCACATTGTAGACTGAGAAATTCAAAGCTACAACATCTAGTTTTTGTTAATATTCCCTTTCGTAATCTGATTTATGATTTTCATTTTTTCTTCCATAGATAGATAACATGTGACATTTATTCGAAGTCGTCTTCAATACAATTTTAACAGTCACAATTCCTTAGGAGGCAAAGGAAAGACTAATCTGAAGCTAGGATTATTTATGCACTAGAAGGGAAGAAGAGAATTCAAAGAAAGTTCAACAAGGAGCATATCATAGTTTGGAAATGAAATGGCTCAGTAATACCAATAAAATGTTGAAATTAGGTGTTCTTTTTAATCAAAACTGCCCAAAATAAATAATATACTTAGTATCCAAAAAGGGACCAATGAAACATGATATCATATTTTTCAGCTAGATATCTTCCAACATCATTTGTGTATTTAAATAATTTATTTTAAGCACTAACTTAATCTATTTTTCCTTGTGAAATATATATATAATATAAAGCATTTGATACTTCAGAAAACTCTTCGGGGAGGGTGAGAAGCACTTGTAACCTTAGTTGCTGGTAAAGTGAGTTCATTGTGAAAAAGGTTTGTCAAGACAGTTATCAGTGATTTTTCACAATAAAGGTTAACATTGTTAGTGAATAACTTTGTTACATTTATGGTGAAGTAAAAAGGTGTCCTGAAATTTTGTAAACCACCTAGCCACCTCATTGCAGGCGAAAGTTTGAATGAAAATTACGAAAGTGAATTTTATTCAAAGTAAAATGAACTTTATCTACCATTCTAGAGTCGCTTATTTCAAAAATGGCAGCTGATTTAAAGAAAATGAGGCCAGTAACTTAAGGATTGAAACAGGAAATATATTAAGAAAAATATGAAAAACGTTTTTATTTTTTAAACTTGTGTATGGGTTCAACAATGTAAAAAAAAAAGGCTAACATGGGCCACCAAAGTAAAAGTTTCAACAGCCAAAAAAAAAAACCAGTTTTTTTAAACCTTTTTTTGTCTTCCCACCTATAATTAGTTAACAGTGTATTGATAGAGTACTTAAACTTAATGATTTGGTTAAATAATACGGAAGAAAAACGGCTAATGAATACTGATTTTTACTACAAAATTTGTCCAAAACTGAGACAAATTACTATAAATGGTCCTGAAGCTTGGAAATCAGTTCCCTAAGAGAAAAAACTCACAGAGTATCGAATTCCGTGTCCGCTGAGTACTGACAGTTTTAATGAAGGTCACTTTTTCTGCTGGAAATAGGTCATCTCCAGATGGCTGGAAATCGGTAATGAAAGTGTGATATGTGATTTTCAATATTTCAACAGTGTCTATTCTATTGAATTATTTTTTAGAATCAGCTATATGCAGTATAGACCTCTTATCCACCTCTCAGCAGTGAAGGATTTTGGAAAACATGGTGTCAAAAAAAAAAAAAAAGAATTTCAGAAAATTAGATTAGAGAGAAATAATTGACCTATATCAATAGTGTTTACTCAGTGGACGCAGAAGTTGACACTCAACTCAACTTAGAGAATTCATTTCCAAGCTGCAGGACCATTTACAGTAATTAGCTCAGTTTTTGACAAATTTAATAAAAATCAACATTTGTCGACCGTGGTTTTCTACCATACCACATAGCAAAATTATTAAGTTTATGTGCCCATTTAATGCACAATTTAATGATCTTTTATTTCTTAAAGAGTACGTTTTTCGCTTTGATGCACTGTTCAGAAGTTATAAGGGAAAAAAATTTGTTTTTTTTTTGGCTGTAAAAAGTTTTCCCTTAGTGGCCCACATTAGCAATTTTTTAATTGCTTTAATTTTTAACACTAACAAACCTTGCAGACAATGTTCTTTTGTTTTAAAACTTTCGTAATTTCTATTTAAACCTTTACCCACAATGAGGTCCCTTTTTAGACCCTGGCTCCATGTCTAACCAGGCCCTTGGTAAGAGCAGTAATTAAAAATCTGGTGCGGTGAGCGTATCACACAACTTTCACTTACTACCCTCTTCTTAGCAGAAATAAGTATTTTCAGACAAAGGAGAAGTGAAAGTAAAAATTATAGCCGCTTTATTTATTTATATTTCATTGTGGGTATTTTTTTATTTGCATAAGTACCCTTTTATATACAAATTTTAATATTTATATCACTGTAATCTATACAATTTAGGGGGGCCGGAGTAGCCGTATGGGCTAAGGTGCTTGCAATAGGTAATCAAAGTTAAGTAACGTCGAGCGTGGTCAGTACTTGGATGGGTGACCATCCAACACGGAAAGAAATGCTGCCCGAGATTTCTTCCCCTCCTCTCAGGTATGAGAGACCCATCAGCCTACTGGAGGCAACTCACACCCCAGGGAGGTGAGTGACCCTGTGGTAGACATAGCTCCTGGTCCTCCAGGTTGGGGGTTGAGGGTTGGGCATAGGGCTAATAACCTTATCCCGTCAAAAAACACCATATTAAGAAACCTAAAACCAGCCTCGGAAAATCTGATTGTCTTAACATGGTAACGACTCCGGCTTTGTATAACGGACTCCATATTGGATCATGGAATGTTCGGAGCTTATAAAGACCAGGAGCCGCCCAAACGGTAGTTAATGAAGTAAAAAGGTACAACATACCGTTAACAGCCATTCAAGAGGTAAGGTAGGCCAGATGGTGGGGAAACCACTATAGACAGCTACACACTGCTGAACACCAGGAGAAACGACAAAAATGGAACAGCTGGCACTGGATTTATAGTTAATCCGGTCGCAAGGAAGTCAGTAATAAACTTCACCCCAGTTAATGAAAGGATAAGTGTGCTGCGCGTAAGAGGTCGTTGGTTTAATATCACGATTATTAACGTGTATGCACAACCAAAGAAAAAGAGGATGAGGTGAAGGACGACTTCTACGATCAGTTAGAAAAGTTGTGGACCAGGCTCCAAAATATGATATAAAATTAGTCATGGGAGACTTCAATACCAAGATAGGTCAAGAAACCCAATTTAAGCCCATCATCGGAGGCCAAAGTCTCCATGAAACTAGCAATGACAATGGAGTGAGATGCATTAGTCTGGCAGCAGCTAAAGGTCTAGTAGTAAGCAGTACGATGTTCCTGCACAAGGACATACATAAGTATACCTGGGTAAGTCCTAAAGGAGCAAAAAGCCAAATCGACCATGTGCTGATAGACAAGAGGCATCAAAGCTCCATACAAGACATAAGGAGTTATCGTGGAGCAGACTGTGATTCGGACCATACTCTGATTGGAATCAAACTCAGTCAGAGGCTGAAGCTAATCCACCGAATTGGGAACCAAGTGGAAAGAAAAAGGTACGAAGTCCGTAATTTGAAAAACCCTATAGTACAAGCTGAATTTCAAATTGAGCTGAAAAATAAATTCGAACACTTGAACTCGGAAGGTCTCACGGTTGACCAACACTGGGAGGCACTAGAGTTATGGCTAAAACAAACATCTATGGAAGTAATAGGGATTCAGGAAAAAAGAAAAGCCAAGAAATGGTCCACAGAAGCATGCAAAAAGGCAGTGGAAGAAAGAAGAAAAGTAAGAAGATAAGTTCTCGGCTTACAAACTGATTAAGCTATGACAAATACACAGCTGCCAGGAAAGAGACAAACAAAATAATAAGAACAGCCAAAAGAGAATTCCTCAAAGAAAGATTACAAACTATTGAGGAAAATTGGCAGGCTGGAAATATATGCGAATTCTTCGCAGATATCAGGAAAGAAAGGGTAGGATATAAAGCAAGAAATACACAAATGCGAGGGAAGGATGGCACATTGATGGCATCAAAAGGAAAAGATCCTAAGCATCTGGAAGGAACACTTCCAGCAGCTGCTCAATCAAGGGCACCCCACAAACGAAGAAGACATGGACCACACTGAGGACATCGACCCACTTGAGGTTGAAAAACCAGATATTCTGGATGTGGAAATAGCTATCGGCAGGCTTAAAAGAAGAAAGGCTCCAGGGATAGACAACCTACCATCAGAATTGTTCAAGGATGGGGGAGAAGAATTCAGAGCCAAGCTGTTACATCTAATCCAGAAGATATGAGAGAAGGAACGGATACCGGAAGTATGGAACACAGGATTGATCTGTCCTATCCTTAAGAAGGGCTCCATGTATGAATGTGGCAATTAGAGAGGTATAGCACTTCTTCCGGTCGCCTATAAAATAATGATTAATATTCTGCTAAATTGGATATATCCGTATTATGAAAACATAATAGGCGACCATCAAACAGGATTCAGGAGAGGGAGGAGTACGCTAGATCAGATATTCATCCTAAAACAAGTACTTAAAAAACGATGGGAAGTAAATCAGGACATACACGCATTATTTGTCGACTTCAAATCAGCCTATGACTCCATTGATAGAAACTGTCTCTGGAAGATCATGACTGAGCTGGGTGCTCCCGTGAAATTAGTGAGGTTGACGAAGGCGAGTACAAATGATCCTAAATGCAGGGTACTAATACAAGGAGGAGTATCTGAAGCCTTTGAAGTTGGAACGGGTTTGAGGGATGGACTCTCGCCGATGCTGTTCAACTTAGCACTAGAGAAAGTAATAAGAATAATATCACGCAAAGATGGAGGGGTGCACGCTGGAATGAAACATAAAATCCTAGCATATGCCGATGATATAGCTGTCCTCAGAAGTAATCAAGAGATATTGAGAGACTCGCTCGGACTCTATTAAAAAAAGCAGAGCAAATCGGACTACAGGTCAATGTAGATAAAACAAAATACATGACAGTTAGCCGAAATATCCACCCTGATAACATGATCTGCGTGGACTCTAAGTCATTCCAGAAAGTAGGCAGATTCAAATACCTCGGCTCCACAATAACCTACCTCAATAAATGGTCAACTAACAGAGATAGACCAGCGAACAACAAGTGCGAACAGATCTTTCTTCACTCTTTCAAAGGTACTGAAATCCATAAATCTCAAAATAAGGGTATACACCGCCGTGATTAAGCCAGTTCTGCTGTATGGTTGTGAAACCTGGGCTCTAACCGGCACATTAGAAGCCAGAATTGAGAGATTCGAAAGAAAAGTTCTACTACTAAAAGTTCTGTTGCAGGTAGGATAACAGGACCTATATGGGACCAGAACCTTGACACATGGAGGATAAGAAACAATAAAGAACTTCTGAAAGAAACTCGTCAGTCAATATCTCATGACATGAAGGCAAGGAGGTTAAGATAGGCAGGGCATGTAGCTCGTAGTAATCCATCAGGACGCCTTTACACGACAATGAATGCCTGAGTAGTAGGCAAGAGACCACGTGGGAGGCCAAAAACCAGATGGAATGATAGGATAAACAAAGATACGGCTGAGCTTCATGCCGCAGCATGGGAAAGCAGTAACCCAAGATAGGCAGAGGTGGAGTAGGGTAGTTCAGGCGACCAAAAATCTACAAGGTCTGTAGAGCCAACCGAAAAAAATCTATACAATTAAATATTTAATTATACCAACAATAGCATTTAAGAAAACCACATATGTATATTTATATAATATTATTGGAGTCCTTATTGTATTATTCTCATATGTACGGAAGCATGTTTTAATCTTTCGGGCAAGTTTGGGTGCGCTTGTTCTCTTTTGGTTAGTCATTTACAACTGTTCTCCGTTATGATCTCTTATTTCTCCTCAAGTTAATTATCAAATTCTTTCATATTTTATATTTAACTATCTTTTATACTAGAGATTAATGTGAAGTGGTCAATTGTTTCAAATAAGAAAAATTGAAGGTAATTTAGGGGAAGCTAATATTGAACCCATTTAAGCCCTGTTAGAGAACATCAATCAGAATAAAAATTACATTTTATCTAAAACTCCTTAATTTTACACTGATATGATGAATTTAATCAAAATCGTTATTGCTGTTTTCGGGAAAATCGTAAAAATGTGTTTAGTCCATTATATAAAGTGCCACTTCAGGTTAGCCGATTTTGCCGAAAAAGTTGCTATAACATCCCTAGCATATAAAAACCTTAAATATGCTATTTCATTTTTGTACGACTTTTTGTTTTTGAGCTAGACTGTTCACACACACAGACCATTTTGCGAGACTTGGTTATTTGGACTCAGGGAACCTCAAAACAGGTATTTCCATTGAAAACAAATTTTCAACGGATTCAAAAATTTTCACGATTGCAATACTTTCCTCCTTTACTATGTATTTCATATATGGGTAAGTGAAAGTAAAAATAGTAAAATATTAATAAATTGTTAAAAATAATAAACGTTATGTTATTATTTATCAAAATAGCCTGAAAAACATAAGAATATAATAAATACTGAATTCAACTCACAGGCAAAGGTTGATTTTGAGATGATGTGTAGGGAAACTGTTGTTGTGGAGGCTGGACTGTGAAAAAAAAAAGAATTTTTCATTAATAAGATAAAAAAGTTTCTTAATTTATGCCACATGAAAAAAATGATTTTGGTGCCAGGATATTTGGAGCTGATTTTATACTAATTAGATACCCTGAATTTAAATATAACATTAGTTTTTATCTGGGAGTTCTAGTTTTTAGGTAATGAAATGTATGCTAAACTATATGAATTTAAATCTATTGACCAAATTAAAAAGCTTAACTGAGAATTTAAACTACTATGATATTTTTAGGGTAGCAGATCCTTTTATCGCAAATGGTAAAAGGTAATTTTGGTTCCTGGTTCAGGTAACTTTGTCATTCAATCTGGAAGGCAGTAATTCAGAAGCTTTAATCAATATTCTCCGCATAAGTAGCAAACCACATCAGGATTATTAATGCAAGTTCTTTATTGGAATTAATTTTATTTCCGATCTAAAATATAACCTATTTTTTTTTTTTTGATTATCCTCTGCCTCAACATTTCTGGAATACAGGTAGGTTATTCTGGAGGTATAATCAAAATTCTTTTAACTAGAGTATAAAGGTTGAAATTTATTCCATGGGTTTGCCACAAAATTAAGAAAACCACCCACCCAGGCAGGATAAGAACCAGTACCACTAGACTTTGATTACAATGCTCTAAATTGATATTGTATCTCACTTGAAACCAGCCTCATACAATGTTTTATGGTGTGAGAAATTCGAATTTCCACATAAAAATCATCAGTTAGCTCTAGTTACAAAGATATAGTTACTTTTTAATTAAGTATTGAAGGAATCTAGTCGACTGTTCTACATATCATGGGTAATAAATATTCAGGACACAGTCATCATAAAATTTTTTTATTAGTGCCGACGTTTCAACCCAAGCATGTGGGTTATCAGGACATGGTTCGAGCATTGCTCACTCCTGATGACCCACATGTTTGGATTGAAACGTCGGCACTAAAAAAAAAATTTATATTGACTGCATCCTGAATATTTATGACCCATAATAGTTACTTTTTGTGTAATATGGGTAAATTTCCTGCTCCTGTGTTGGTAGGATTAATTTGTCTGTGAATTGCGGGAAACGACTAGCTGTGAATCACAGAACCATTTTGCTGACAGTTGTATGCAGTGTTTACATTACGAGTTACTTTTGACATGATTTTTGTTGCTTCAGGCATTCTTTCAACGATTTTGTCGTGATAACCCAGTAGTTTTGGTGAAGTTACAATGCTCAGGAAGTGTGTTACCAATGTTTAGGGAAGTAACCTTTGCAAGTTAAAAACATCCTATCACTCAGATGATCACCAGCATAGCACAAGTATTTTGGGGTGATGGTTGGTGATCAAAATGAACTGTGGCCCCACACATCTACTGCATCACATGTAGCGTAACCTTAAGAGAATGGTTGAACAAGAAAGGTTGTTCAATGCGTTTTGCTGTTCCCATGGTGTGGAGGGATATACATGTCAAAAAAAAATTTTTGTAAAGAAGTTTTATTGGTTAGGTAATAAAAATTGTCGATTATTGACCAGACAATACTTATTTATACTAGTGTATTTTTCCAGAAACTAACTGAATGGCAGATGGTACAATAAATGACCATACTTGAATATACTTATTAGAAAAAACATTGATAGATAAGGTTATATATCTAAAAAAGTAGAGCTGATAAAGAAAAATTGATTTCATGCTTAATTAAGCACTCTAAAATATGTAACATCAGTTCTAAAATCCTAGGCACCAAAACAAGTTTCTCAAGTAGGTCTGTGTAATCAAAATGTTGTCAAGGAAAACTATATATTTTAATAAAAAGTAAATAAACTATACCAAAATTGTTGACAGGAATTGGCGGTCCCTTCGCATATAAAGCCAGGATGGAATCAGTTGTAAGTTTTCCAGATGAGACAGTTCCTTGACTGGAAGTAGTGTTAGTACTGTTAGATGATGTTGCAGGAGGACTGAGACTTTGGTTAAAGAAGCTCTCTTCTTCTTGTGATCTTTTAGATACAGGAGCAGCAGATAAAAAGTTGGTAAAAACATCATCACTATTTGATGGCATATCTGATGTAGGTGTATCTAAGTTTATCCAGAAAAAAAATAAATAAATAAAAAGGCACTTGAATATTTTTCCAGAAGATAAAATACTACATTTATGCATTATAAACAAAAATTAAAAAAAGAATGACGAAAACAAACTACTGTTTAACTATTAGGCCATTTCTTGATAAATAACAAGATCTTCCAAAAAAAAAAAAAAAAAAAAAAATTGTCTGTAATAACAAAATATTGGAAAGAAGCAGCAAAATGATTTGTAGGATTTGCCAACAGGGCGGCAACCAGACTGTTAAAATAAAATTTCCTGAGTTTTCTCTATTTAATGATAGTTTTGCCTGACTAATATGTATGGGGACACAAATATTAAAAATGAATAATTTATAAATAAATTTATTTATTATACATCAAAGGAAATGGACTATAAAATGAATTCAGTAGAAAAAAAAGCCAGTCCTTTAAATAACAATGCTTATAATAATAATGTTATAGAGGAAGCATTTTTCAGACTTGATAAGCATTTTTGTTTGAATTTTATTTTAGAATACGACAATGGGCGATTCTTATTTTAATGTAGTTCCTCATACATAATTTTGTTCCTTTAGTGCCATAAACAGCTTTTTTAGTACTCATTGACTGACCTAATGATGCTGTTTTTAAAAAAATTAACTGTGAAGTTGCCAGTGTTCTCCTTCAATTAACCAACGAATGGCGGTTTTCAATGGTTTAGCTGATATTTCATGAGAACTATCATGACGCTGACATATTCAATGTCGTGAAACACAATTTTTCAACAAGTTGATGGCCGGTTGGACTCTACATTTTAAGGTAGAAAAATGTTCCAATGGACTTACCGAGGAGTTGCCGTTAAGAAGTTCATTACTTTATAAAAAAAAAAAAAAAAAAAAATATGTCCATAGAAATATATATTAAATAGTAATAGATAGTAAATAGTATTGGTATGTCCTTTATCAAAAAGCCACAGTTTTCAGTCCAATTTGCTTAAATTTTATTCATCATCCCTGTTTAATTTTAATATAACGACTGTGGTCATTATAATAATTGTATGTTATAACGAAGATCAGCTATACCCACAAAGTTTTTCCGGTCACTTCAAGGTCATTAAAAACAATATCTACTGTATATTTCTTTCCAATTAGAAAAAAATATTTACATACTAAAAAAGTCTCCTCACTTTAACAATTTTTATCTGACTTTTTCATTAAAAATTCCATGAATTTTCTTTGTTTTTCGAGTACTTGTTTTAGGATAAAGATTAGAATAGCATGCTCCTTCCTTTTCTGAATCGAGCTTGGTGGTTGCCAATTATATTTTTGTAATATGGATATATCCACTTTAAAAGGATATTGGTCATTATCTTGTAGGCAACTGGAAGGAGTGCTATGCCTCTGTAATTAGTACACTCATACATGGAATCTTTCTTTAAGATAGGACAGATTAGGCATGTATTCCAAGCGTCAGGTATCCTTTCCTCTTCCCATACTTTCTGGATTAGTAGTAGTACCTATGCTCTCAAGTCATCTCCCCCATCTTTAAACAGTTCTGATGGTAGGTTGTCTATCCCTGGGGGCTTTCTTGTTTTGAGCCTTTCGATAGCAATTTTTACATCCAGTATATCAGGTTTTTCAACCTCTTCGGGGTAAAGATCCTCATTGTGGCTCCTAAAAGGTGAGGAAGTGAAGAAAAAGAAAAACTTAGTTTTGGTTTTGTAATAAGATGTTTTTTCCAGGATAGGATTATTAACCCTATGCCCAACCCCCCCCCCCCCAACCTGGAGGACAAGAAGATATGGTGTAAGACATAGGGGTCGCTCACCTCCCTGTTAGTCTATGGACCAGAACCCCTTACCCTGCAACCCCTCCCCCACATCCCTATAAATTGAATATTGTTGTGTTTCTTGTAACTATTTATTTTAAAATAAGCCTATGTTCACACAAAAAAGTCAACGCATTGCCCCAAAATGGCGGACTGATGACTTTGAATTCAGTTAGTTTTTGGTCACTGAGAATCAGCATTTGGCTTAATTTTGTAATAGTTGGTCTTTTATTAAAGCTGGATAGTCAAGAGAATAATAAAACATGAAAAAATAATTGGCTTAGTAAATAAAAAATACCAGTAAATTCCATTTTTTAACAAAAAAATTTCAAGTTGAAAATCAAGCATCATTTGTCATTAAACGGCCAACAATAACACAAAACGTGCTGAAATCACACACTTCTCTTTCTAAAACACTGATTACTTAATAAAATATTTGAAGCAGTTTCGTAGAAAATGCACTTAAGCGGCAGAAAAGTGGTACTGGCGTACTGGTGCCTACAGGCCTCTACCATACCATTCAGTACTCATAAACGGCTTAATTATAGTAATATAATAACGTTTTTGGTACATTATATTGATTTTATTAACGAACAAATATTAATGCAATAATTTAATTGCAAAAAATTAAACTTTTTTTAAAATTTATTATATTATTTATTTTTAAAAATTCAATTTCTTTTATTCTATATGGAGGTCATTTAAGAAGTCCTCTATTGTAAAAATGATATAATTATAATAATAAAACTTAATTCTAAAATACTTTGCTGAATATCTTGAATTTTTTATTTAATGTTTGCAATTTAACACTTTATTTTGTATATTTACTCATTCTTAGAGGTAATTTAAATTGGATATACTTCCCTGGAAATGAGTCATATTAATACCTGCTTTATAAACTTAAATAATATATATCTAATCTGAACTAAATATAATGAGTAGTTGATAGGTTGTTTAGTAAAACTCTTACACCACTAATAAAAAAATTAATTTTTATTTCCTTTATTTTGATTGGAAGTTGAACCATATAAAAAAATAGGAAATTTTAATATTGAATACATTATCCTCTCTGCACAAAGAATGATAGAAAGGGTGAAGCTATAAGTTCTTCTAGGTGACCGGAACTGATTGTTAGTATTTGGTCTCAAAATGAGGGAAAACGTGAAATTGAAACCAAAAATTGGAAAAATACATTAAGTGAACGAGAAAGGAAGTGTTAAAATCTCAGAAAATAAAACAAAGATGCGTATCCATTATATGGCTAAACGAATATATAGTAGATAGATGAACAGAATATTTCAAGATGCTGCTAAAAGGGGCTCAAATGCTGGAGCAGTTTGGGTAATATTAAGCGGACGATGCAGGTTTATTATGGTGAAGACCATTTTATCAGCAATGAAAGATTTGTTCAACAAGTGGCAAGTCAGCAGGTCTGGAAGAAGTAAACGAGGTTTATTATGGTGAAAACAACTTTGTTTTAAATTGCGAAAATAATCAAACGATGCTTGATTTTCAACTTGAAATTTTTTTGTTAAAAAAATTGATTTTACTGGTGTTTTTTATTGCCTAAGCCAATTATTTTTTAATATTTTATTATTCTCTGCCTATACAGCTTTAATAAAAGACCAATTATTATGAAATTAAGCCAAATGCTGATTCTCAGTGACCAAAACACTAATTCCTTTTTTTTTGTGGGAATATTGTTTTTTTTTTTTTTAAATAGTTACAAGGAACACAACAATATGCAATTTATAGGGATGTGGGGGGAGGGGGAAGGTGCCCCTGTGTATGTGAACTCTGGCGGGAATCAAACCAGCGCCATAGTGGCCGAAGTAATCAGGTAGCACTTGCAATTTTTATTATTTAAATTTTTATTTATTATTAATTTTTATCTTTTTTGTTCCTGTGAACAGAATTTGAACTCATGACTTTTCGGTTTCGATAAAAATTGAAACAAAAACATTTACATGTTGAATTTATTTTTGCAGGTGCCTTAACTCACTCGACCACTGCAGTCCTCTGACAAAGTCCTCTTAAAATAACAAAATGTTACAGAACAAAAGAATAATTCTAGCCAAGGGAACTACATTAAATAAGTAAAATACCTTATATAAACTAACAAAATATACAAACAAAATCTAACTATATACAAAATGCTTAGAACTATATAGAATACAAATAAGAAATGAAACAAAATAATCACTGTTTAACTAAAAAAAGAAATAAATATGATAGGAAGAAAAGCAATAAATAAAAAATAATTCCTCTATTAGATGAGCACAAAGTAAAATAACTAATGTAAAGAAAAACTAAAGAAATAAATTTATAAACTATTATAACAAAAATAGTGAGAAAATAAATAAATTAAACAACTTTAAGGGCACAGATATCTTGCAGAACAGAAAAGACATGGTATGAAAAATATATGTACAAGTTGATAAGTAAACGTAAGAATGTACACAAGTTCATGAGAAGGAAAGAAAGACACACACACACACATGAATATATATATATATATATATATATATATATATATATTTAAATAGTTAACAATGATTTTTTAACCAAGGCAATGAAACTTAACAACTGGTTAGCCATTTTCTAACTGTTTTTTTAAATTAGGAATTGGAATAGTAAGACAAGTTTTAAAGGGGGGGAATTCCAGAAATTAGCGGAGCAGGCAAAAAAGGAGTTTTGGTAAGAGGCAGATCTGTGAAAAAGAGTATAAAGGTCAGAAGGTCAGGATCTTATGATAAGATAGTGGACAGAGGACTTGAATTAGAGAAGATCATAAGCATAGGAATGGTATTAAGTGTTGATAATCTGATAATGAAATGTGCCTAGGAAATATTGTCTATGGAAGGAAGGGAAAAGCTAACCTAACTCAGCGCAATGGTGGGAGATATGGGAACGTCTCGGGGTCCCTCTGACAAAGCTATTCATGAGTTTCTTCAGTCTGTCACCGAGAGACCTCTATACACCACATAGCCCCAGTCAAAGTGGGGGAAGATAAGAGAAAAAAACTAAGAGCCTACAGGATTCACAAAGGAGATGGCGGTAGCAATGGAAAAATTTGAGAGTGGAAATTGATCATCGAGTGATTTGGGAAATGTTGTAATTCCAGGAAAGGGTTCGATCAATGAAAAAGTTCAAAGTTTTTAACAGAGGAGTAGAAAGCAATGGGTAGGTCATTTAGGTATAGTGTGAGAAAGTTGGGATTGGATTGGAGAAGGGGCTTGGAACCAATGACAATGGCCTGAGTTTTTGAAGCATTTAACCTTAATTCGTTTAGGCTTTCCCAGGCACTGATTCGATCTAGGTCTGCTTGACAAACAATTCAATCTTAATCTCGACAAATGCTACAAATAACTCAGAGGGAGTGAAAGGTAAATAGATTTAGGAATCGTCAGCATAAAGGTGATGAGAAAAATTAAGGATTGATTTATGAAGATTGTTTATGTAGGCATTAAAAGAAGTGGAGAAATGCTAGAACACTGAGCAACTCTTGAGGACAGAGAAAGATAAGAAGAAAGCGGAAGATTAGGGATGGAAACGTTGAGATAGATGTTCAGGGATCAACCGCTGAAACACACACACACAAAAAAAAAAATGAAAACAATCCTATATAATTCTGAACTTCACCACCATTTTATTGGCATCCACTTTGCTGAAAACTATTCCTGTACAGTTAATCAAATTTCATTGGTGAAGTGTGCACACTGTAATTTTTTTTCACCAGAAATTGCAAAGGAAACAGAATGAGTAGCTAAACCCAAAGAAAACAGCCTGATGGAGAAAATATGGGGAGGAAGAAGAGGTGGCCAAGAAATTAGGCTCAATTTCAGACAGCAAGTGAGTCCAAATTAACAATGCAATTTAAATCAGAAGCAAAATCACTTCCAACAAGGCAATGCCATATGACAAATTTTTAATTTCACCATCAGCAATAAAATAGAAATATTTATTTCATCTTTTAATAACAACAAAACTGTACAAGTGCACAAATTTCATTACTTTTATTTGTATTCAGAATATGGAATATAATCAATTTTCTGAATCATTTGTTTAATTTAATCATGTATTAAATTTCAGTGATCCAACACTATACAGTCCACACCAATTCTTACAATAACCAGCGCAATACCAATCAATTATAGGTCATTGGGTAATATTCGGCTCACACCAAATTACCGTGATCAAATAATAGGAAAGATGTAAACCAAGAGATGGAACTGTTGGAGAATGATAATGATTTTAGTTTTGAAAATAGGATGAAATGGTTGATGGAGTCAAAGGATTTGAAGAAGTCAAGGACAAGGACAGATAATTTTAATTAGGGCTGATTGCGTGGAGTAACCGGGGCAGAAACCTGATTGGAGTGGTTGGATTCTTCAAGAAAGTTGGAGACTTGGAATTGTATTATTCTTTCCAGAGGTTTTGAGAGGTTGGAAAGGATAGAGATTAGATGAAAATCTTCCCAAAATTTTTTTTGAAAATGTCAAAATTGTGTGTGATGTGTCCAAAACATATGTTATTTTCACTGATTCATTTTTTAGGTATGTCAATATTGCACGATTATCAATTAGTGCAGCGTCCTCTCCGCAATTAAAGCATTATCTGCATATTCTTTCCGATAGAGCATGATTGCCATAAGTTTTCACATGAATTCTATGCTCTTTAGCTGCAGTTTTATCTGGAAAAAAATTCCCTGCAAAAATGGTTTTGAGGGTATGATATTTACCAGGTTTGAAAAGATACAAAAAGGCGGAAACTTATTCACAAACCCAATATATATGTATTTGATCTCAGTTTTCATGTTTTTATTTGATTAATTATTTGTCTTTATTCATAATTTAATTAATGCAGCCAGGCTAATGGTGTTTGAATGGAACTCTTTAATCAATTAATTTATTAAGGAAAAAACTTGGCAGTTGATTATTATCTAGACGAAATTACCTCTTTGCATAACCGTTGACCTAGAAACAGTATTTCCTTAGAAAGTACTGAAACCAAGAGAACCTGGGTAATAGTGGTATAGGCTTTTTTTCCCCCTCAAATCTCCCTCTTGAATACAGACTTTTTTTATCCCAGGTTATCTTGTATATTAAAATGTTGGAACAGCTTTTAAGTAAAAATTAAGAGTTACTAAAATATTTACTTGACTTCATAAATCATTTGAATGAATAATCAAATGCAAACCCTGAACATTTATATTCTTACCTAATCCTAATAAATCAGTAGCTCCAATACTGTCTCTGTTCCTCGATTTACCCTCTCGATTCTTTGGGCTCGAATGTGGTTTGGGTAAAGCTTGTGGTATGACATCAATCTTCTTAGGTACTGGAATAGGAACCTGAAAAATGTATGTAATGGTATATACAGGGTGTATCAGTTCCTAATGGCCAAACTATGGAAGGTGATTCAAGACACAATTTTCAACAAAAAATGTTATTTGATGTATGGGATTTTGAACGGAAAAAGAGTTAAGACCAATTTTGTCTTTTCGTTAGGTGATGGCATTTTCTCTTTCATAGGAAATGTAACACAAAAATTATTTTATTCAAGTAATTTAAAGGAGTTGTTTTTTTTTTTTCATTAAATCATGGATAATTCTTGATGTTTGTTTTATCATTTACAGATACCCCACTTTTATAAAAACTTCTTTGTTTAATAAGCTTTAATTGCATATCAATTTATTTGAGGTTTTTTTTTTAGAATAGAAGTTAGATTCACCTCCATTTGTGTGAACAATTATGTGATTTGATACACTGTCACTCCAGAGTATCTGTATTTTCAGCAAAAATAACAAACAAGAAATTATTACAAAGTATTAATTCCTTCACTTTCTTGTGACCTGATGTCTATTTTAGTAAATTAATTATGAAAATACACTTTTTATTCATTAAAAAATTATTATTTAAGGTGATAATAAACTACTGTTTATAGCACAGATATCTATTGTGTTAGTATGTTAAAAAATACTGCTTTTTAAAAAATGTATTATCTATGGTGACAATAAACCATTGTTTATACCACAGATATTTATTGTGGAAATTAAACATTATGGTATTAAGTAACTAACTAAATATTTTTAATCCTAATATAAAAAATTCTAATATTTAATTTTTTTAATTTTTAGATAAGATAACTTACGGATCAGGCTCTATAAGCGGAAGCCTTACACTGATTAGCCATTGAAGAGGATGGATTAAGTAAGTATTTTTAGATACTTTAATGTAAATTGAATTTTTACTTTAAAATGGTATTGATGTGGTTTATGTGGCATTAAACTTTTCATTTCGTCAATTTTGGTTATTTCTGAAATAATATATCCCATTTCATGAAAATTCAACTTCTTCAGAAAAAACATTTTCCTATGGAAGAAGAGTTTTGTTCCTTGAATTTAACATTATTTTTTAATGAATAAAAAGTGTATTTTTATAATTAATTTACTAAAATAGACATCAGGTCACAAGAAAATGAAGGAATTAAAACTTTGTAATAATTTATCGGTTGTTATTTTTGCAGAAAATATGGAGGTGAATTTCAGCTCTATTCTCAAATAAATTGATATATAATTAAAGCTTATCAAACAAGGAAGTTTTTATAAAAGTGGGGTATCTGTATGATGATAAAAAAATATCCAAGTTTTAATGAACAACACCACAACTTAGCATAGTTTGGCCTCTCAAGAGTCCTCTTCAAATGGTTTTGACATAGACAAACTCTAATTGTATTTGAAGGAGATTTTGTCTAGTTTATTATGAAACAATTTTTTATTTCTTGAATTAAATAATTTTTGTATTATCGCTAACTATGAAAAAGAAAACGCCACCACCTTAAGAAAAGACTTAACTCCTTTTCTGTTCGAAATTAGCCTACACATCAAATGAATTTTTTTTGTTGGAAATTGTGTCTAGAATCATCTCCCATAGTTAGGCCATAAAGAACTGATACACTCCGTGTATATATTTATATTTTGGGTTGAGGAAAAAGTAATTTCAGTTTTTCCCAATAGGTTATTTTAATGTCTCTTATCTCTTGTAATCCTTATTCAATGAAGCCATTCTATAGTCTGCTTGAAAGAACTCACTGTCCACAGAACCCTCCATATATAAAAAAAATCATCATTGATTTACTCAGACAATTGTTATCACACTTTAAAATTAAGATTCCAGAAAGCAATTTTCATCATATTTTGCTTTTTGACTTCTGAAAAGGGAAAAATGCAGCACAGGCCCATCAAAAATTGTATGATGTTTATGGTGTTGAGTATTTAAGCGAAAACCAGTGTTAGAATTGGTTTGCTTGTTTTTGTTCCAGAAATTTTGATGTTAAAGATGAACCTGGCTCTGGCAGGGCCAGTGGTTGTAAAAGTCGATGAAATTCTTAAAAAATCGAGATAGACTGACATATTCCATCTTGTGACATCGCTACGGAACTAAACATCTATCAGAATACAGTTTTAAACCATTTATATAAGGCTGGATACCAAAAGAGGCTCGATACTTGGGTTCCACATGAATTAACAGTGAAAAATTTAATGGACCAAGGTAAAGTTCATTTAAGTTAAGTTTGAATGTAGGGGAAGGAAGCTTGCACAGTTTCCTCACTCAAGTTCCACCTCCCTAACACCTCTCTCCCTTCTTCACCATAGCAACCATACCGGGAAAGTGTTATTCTATTTTCTTCAAATTTCGCACAAATGTTTATTAAAGGTAGGGATTTTAATTTTAAAATAAAATAAAAAAATGGCAAGAATGATCAAATAATCAAATTAAGAAAAAAAATATACTCCCAGCCTCTGTTTTCATGAATTTATTACGCTCAAAATTACATTTTTTGTCTGGGAGTAGACAGTTTTCCCCCTACCCAGTTTACTTGACACAATAAACGAAAATTGATAAAAGAAATGGAAAAAAAAAAAATGATAAAAGAAATTGCTCCTCGTAAACAAAAATTTAGAAGTACTTATGAATGAGTAGAGAAGACATAAGAGTGGAGGATAGGCAGGAAAATATTTTGCCACTGCGCATCTCTCTCTCCCTCTACCCACCCTCAAACTTATCTTAGATCGAGTCTATATTGTACTTATTGATTTCTTCATAATACTCCACAGAAGTGTTTGACCCCCCCACCTCTTGTCTGCCATCTTGAAAAAGTACTGAGAAAACAGTACTTTTTTAATTTTTCTTCAGTAACTAGCTTTCAGTGCATTTTAAGCAAAAATATGGCAATACTGTTTTTAAAGAGCATTAAAGAATCTGTAAGTTTTATTTGTAATATGATGGGAAATTCATAACATCTACTAAGGAACAAGAGCATTAAAAAAACAAAAACACCAATTTCAAATGCAGTTTAGTCCGAATTGCATGACAACCAATCTCGTAGAGAACTAAATTTGCTACAGGATTAATACTATAAAATATTTGTAATTGCTCTCAACGGACACCAAGAAAGAATGGATCAGAACAAATATCACCCTTTGTTAAATGAACACTTCTCAAAGTAATATCTTGAATCCAGTAAGTATGTAATACATAAAGGTAACCCAGGAGTTTTGTGTGAATTCTGGGAAATTGATTACTTGAATACTTTTTATTTGAATAGGACGTAATGGCTGAGCACATTAGGGCAAGGGTTCTGGAGTCTAAGTGCGGTTCTGAACGTTGTGGGTTTGATTCCTACCTGAGTCAGTTAACATTTATTTCTCAGAAGTCCCGGGAAATAAATCTTGACAGTGTGTGATCAATCCCACTTGGTGATGCATGGACTAATAAGGTTAAAAAACCCACCATGAAAAGTGATGCATGCTTTGGACTTGATTACTTACAGCTGTAATAAAGACTTATCTAAGAATATGAAATGGTTTCTTACATATTAGAAAACGGAGCTGAGAGATTAAAAGAAAAATTTCCTCTGTATGATAATCAACATGGAAGTGGCTTTAACCAATGAAAACGAATGACAAATGTATAATACATTGAGCACTCAACAATCATTTATGAAAACAAAAATATATTTTTTATGAAAAATAACAAAAGAAAAAAATAGAAAACTCATATGTCTTGGTAATATAAAAACAACTTTAGATTATTGCTATCATATAATCTGACCAAAGCAGAATGTATTCATATTATCATATAATGTAATAGTAAGCAAAGAAGATGTTTCCAACATTATTATATTTTCCTCATAAGTTAATTGATAAAAATAGTATACTACTAATATTTATTGACTTACTGTATTTTTAATTTCTCTTTTTTTCTTTCGAGCTCGCTCGGCTTCTTCATCCAACTCCTTGTCCCAATTAACCTGCAGACGAAAAATACTCCAATCAATGGGAAGTTTACAAGTAGGCAGCAATATTAGATAATAAAAACAAGCAATACTATAAACAAAGATAGGTGGAAAATATGTTAGTTAAGAAAATTATACCTCTAACAAAATAAAATTTCAAATAAAATGTATTACAAGTACGAGTTTTTGTATGGGAGATTCTACAGCCAATTGAATGATACCTCCAATGACAAGGAAAGATCAGTCAAATGGTGAAAAATTGGTAAATTATTTTCGGAGAGAGGAGGATTTGTAGTTGGGATGATACCAAAGTCAATAGTAGCAAGCACAGATGATTTAAAATTGCCTCTAGATTAGCTGATAAGGTTCAACAGTCCATTCTCTTAAACACAACACAAATTGTGAAAATTTTTTTAAATATTTGAAAAAATAATAAGATGGTGACTGGACTTGTCCCCCACCTCATTTACTTAATCCACTAATGCGAGAAAAATAAAAAAATAATAATGATAGTAATAGTAATAATATATTATAGATTTTGAAGGAAAGAAAGCAAAGATAATTGATATCGTGATTCCCAATGACAATAATATAAGTAGGTGAGAAACTCTAAAAACACCAGGAATTGTCCTCATGTTACTTGACCGCCAGTGTCATCCTTTGCTTGCATATTTTCAATATCTTATTCATAAATATTATAAAAAGAAGAGGGTGAAGACTGAAACCCTGTTTAACACTCTTTCTCATGTTGAAGGTCTCAGACTTTCTCCCCTTAATTTTAATTATGGCTTTAGAGTCGTAATATGTAGTTTTTATGACACTTATTAATTCAGTAGACATTTTTAGTGACTAAAGCTGCCCATATTTCTTGTCTGAGAATGGAGTTAAACACTGCATTTATGCAAGAGGTACTAAGTTCTTCCCTCTGCCGCATGACTTGTATAATTGTCCTCAGCAAGATGTGATGTCTAAATGCTGCTTGCTCCTCCTCCAATTTGCCCCAACAATTGATCCGGGTTTTCTTTCCATAATAGAGGTGTAAAGCTTATAGACCATCGAGGAAAGACATATATGCCTATAGTTCTGACACTCACTTGAGTTTCCCTTATTGTAGATTAGTATTAGTCTAGGCGGTGACTACGATTAAATATGCAAAAATCTGCAAGTATGCAAAAAAAATAAATTTTAATTTTCCATAAGTTTTCTTAATAACTAGTATTTTAATTGAAAATACAAATTTATCTCGAGCTCGAAGGTACTAATTTCTCTGAAGTGACTGATTCGCACAGAAATCTTACGTGCTATAATTTTGGAGAAAAAAAAAAAAAAAAAGAAAACGAAAGGAACCCTATCCCACACATTAGTTGAGCCATGTAAATGCAAATCAAAGTGCCGAAACATGATAATGATAATAATATAATAAACATGAACAAGATAATAATATATATAGCATCTGTAATTTTTACTTTCACTTCCCCTTTGTCTGAAAATACTTATTCCTGGTTAAAAGAGGGTGGTAAGTGAAAGTCATATGATGCGCACACCAGATTTTCGTGTATTGGTATTATGACTAAAATTTCCCAATCTTAGGGAACTTCTTTCTTTTTCCATACCAAATTCAGTAGATGCTGAAATGTTTTCTGCCCTTTTGTTCTCATATTCTTCAGCATTTCAGGGGTAATACTGTCTATTCCTGAAGCTTTGCCCATTTTCAGGCTGTCAATTGTATCTTCTATTTCCTCCTATCCTATTAAATCTTCTTCTGAAAACTATATATGAAGTAAAAGCGGAAGGAAGAAAGCCAAGACGAATACCCAGAGACCTGGGAAGGTTCAGTCAGGGAGGATTTCGAAAGGAGAGGAATAAACTGGAATAGACAGTTAGTTGGTGCAAGAGCGAGATAAATAGATTAGACTCTATAAACACGATCCTCTACACTGATCTACGGTAGAAGAGGAATTGATTAAGAAGATACACTCCAGCAGCCCAGGGCGAGCCTCAGCTACTGGGCTGGTCACAGGTGGTGGATAATGAAGCCCACCAGGTATGGCTGTGAATGAAGTTTTTTTTCCCAAATAAGCAGTCCCAGACCGAGGCGGCAGTGATATCAGGGTGTGGGGGAATGCTCTTATGAGGGGAACATTAAGGAAAACATAAACCCAATGACGTCACTGCAATATGGCGAGTAAGTGCCGCCATCAAATATGCCCTGCCCCGTACTCCTTGTACTGTTTAGGAGAGGATCACGAATGCTAGGAGAAGTTACCTCCGATATAAAACTTTGGGCTCTTAGCTGAGGTGAAAGCAACCATACTAGAGGACGGAAATCTTGATAATGTTGCTGGAGTCCATTTCCTTCATGAGGAAACAAATGATAATGGTAAGCATTTATGTCAGTTTGCTGAAGCAAATAACTTGGAACTTGGAAGGCACCCAATAGCTCCTTGGCCCGAATTGATCATGTTCTTGTACATTATTGTAATTTTATATGTAAGGACTGGGTCATTGATTGTTATACCAATGACAGGTATTGTTTTTCCAGAACTGAAGAGGATCCCATTATTTATTTTAAAAAACAGGGATTGAAATGTTTTTGAATAAAAGGAATAAACAGAAGTTGTTTTAAGTCATATAAGTGTATTTTATGACATATTATCCGACTATAATTCATATCTTATGTTATAATATATATAGGTCGAAACATTGTAATTCTTATATATAAGCGATATTCCTCTTCGATCATTAATCTCAGTGCAGCTCGAGGGTCCATTTGCAACTCTGATCATAATCTAATGAAGATTAAATTCAGATAATGCATAGCTAATGTAAAATTGGGAAAGCTTTACAAACAGAAAGCCTGGGACTTGCAAAAATTTAAAGATCCTAAGTAAATGATACAATACAAAAGCGTAAATGATGATAAAATTAAGGAAGAACTTGAACTGGATGGAAGCGCTGATGAGAAAATGAGGACAGAGGAGAATTGTAGCAGGATCAAAAAGGTCATAGAGGGAGCTGTGGATGAAATAATTGGTGAAAAAGTGAAGGTTAGAAATAAGGGATGGTTGGATGAGAAATGTAGAGAGGCACTCAAGTTAAGAAACGAGCATAGATTGATAATGAAGCAACACTCCACAAGACAGAATTCATCGAACTATATTGTGAATCATTGAAGAGCAAAACAGATATTGCAAAGAAAAATAATATTTGAAAAAGTAGATAGAACAGATTGAGGAACTAAAGACCGATAATGAAACAAGGAAATTTTATGAAGCGCTTAAATACATTAATCGAGGCTTCCAGCTAAAGACAAAAATGAAAATGTTATTGAAAGAAAAGGGGAAGGTGATAGACAGATGGGTGGAATACTTCAGTGAGCTAATAAGTTCTAGGAATAATATGAATCAAAGAGCTGACTCAAATCCCAATTCAAGTTTACATTCTTTTCCAAGAAATAATGAGAATGATTTAGAGCCACCAGATATGGAAAACTTCTTAGAATCGATTGAAAAGCTTAAGAACAACAAAGCGCCTGGTGAAGATTTAGTAAATCAATTATATTCTCTAATCTTTGATAACTGGGAGGAAGAGAGAATGCCTAATGAATGGAGTAGCAGTCTGATATGTCCCATATATAAAAAAGGTGATAAACTGCAGTGCGAAAATTATCGCGGTATCACACAACTAGGGGTGGAGTACAAGATATTCTCAAATATATTGTTAAAGAAATTAAGCATTTACACTGAAAACATACTGTGTGACTATCAATGTGGTTTCCGTACAGGAAGGGGTACAACTGATCAGATACTGTTTATTGATTATCATCAAGCCTTAGACAGTGTCAATAGAATGAGTATGATTGAGGCATTACAAGAATATCAGATTCCCAACCAGTTAATTAGATTAATTAAAAATAGTGAGGGTAAGGTACTGGTTGAAGGTAACCTCAGTAATAAATTCTCTATTGGGACTGGTGACGGCAAGGGGACACTCTTTCTGCCACACTGTTCAATCTAGTCTTACATAAACTAGTAAGCAGTTATGCAGATATCTGTCTAGTAGTCCGGAATACCCGAACTCTCAAAGAGTCGTTCAATACTGTGAACAATGATAGTAAAAATATGGGACTCCAAATTAATGAAAAGAATTTAAAATTTATGAACTAAACCATCGAATTCCTCTCGCATACAATCCTTACAATCCAAAATCCTTCGTAAAATCCTCAATGCTCCTTACTTTGTCAATAATAAAATAATCCATAAAGACCTCAATGTTGCATATGTTTCCGATTTGGCCAAATCCAGATACCTATCCTTCCATAATAAACTTCATAACCATCCGAATCCTCTTGTTTCTAACCTTGCTTCCTCTTCGATTCCTGATAACCCTCTGAGGCGTCTGAAAAGAAGATGGCCTCGTGATCTTCTCATGTAGACAAATTATTAGAGTGCTACCAGTGGGTAGTTTCTCAACAAGCGTGTTTCATGTAATAATATTTCTCTGTACAAATTTACTTGATGTATTCATACTAATACAGTTGTAAATATCATAATAAAAGTTTAAAAAAAAAAAAAATTATGAAGGTTGGAGGGCCAGGGCAGACTTCTACCTTTCTTCCCTCTCTACCGATGGCCATTCTCTCTGCAAAGTGACCAAAAAAAATCTTAAATATCACTCTATTTCCCATCTCCTCCGATGCGATGATGGAACTAGAGCTGAAGAATTTGCCAAACACCAATCCAATACATTCACTCCTCACCCTGAACTCCATCCCACCCACACTGCTGAATTGAAAGAATTCCTCTCTCCTTGTCTGCTAAAGCCATCTGAGGTAAAATTCCTTATAACCAACCTAAAACCTCAAAAATCTCCTGGACACAATCTCCTTACTTCCCAGATCGTTATAAAACTTCCCAAAAAAGCAATCATATTCCTCACATACTTATACAATTGTATCCTCCGCAGAACTCATTTTCCTCTGGTGTGGAAACACTCCATAATCATCCTCTTCCCAAAACCAGGTAAACCTGTTAATAATACCTCATCCTATAGACCAATAAGCTTATTCTCAATCCTCTCAAAACTCCTACCCATACCCGATTCCCATAATATCTCTTCCCACCAGTTTGGATTCCACTGTTCAACAAGGCCTTAGAATTGTTGACCATATATCCTCTGAGCTTGAAAACAAGCAATATTGCGCTGGTGCCTTTCTGGACGTAGCACAAGCTTTCGATGGCTTGCTTTTCAAGCTCAAAACCCATTGACCCCAATCCTTGTACCTAGTTCTCAAATCCTATCTCTCCAACTGTTCCTTTCAAGTCTGCTGCGACACTGAATTCTCCAATCATTATCCAGTTGAAGTTGGTGTTCCACAAGGCAGTGTCTTGGGCCCAGTTCTCTACATCCTCTTCACCGTTGACATTCCATCAAATCCTGATACCCTTCTAGAAACATTCGCTGACAATACCGCCACCCTGTCATCCCACCCAGACCCTGAAACAGCATCTCTAAACCTATAAAGACACATCTCCCTACTTGAGCAGTGGTGCAACTATTGGCGCGTCCGAATAAACGAATCGAAGTGCAAGCATGTCATCTTTACCCTCTGACGCACATCCTGTCCACCTATCCTTTTCAACTCTGTACCTCCTCCCATTTCAGACACAGTTCGGTATCTTGGATTCCTATTAGACAAAAGACTAACATGGAACCCCCCATACTAGACTTGAGACAAGAACTTAACCGACGATTTGGCCAATTATACAGATTACTTAACAGAAACTCTAATCTTTCAATAGAAAACAAATAATTAATTTATAAGACCATACTAAAACCCATCTGGACCTATGGTCTCGAAATATGGGGGATAGCTAAACTATCGAACATCAAACTCATCCAATCTAAAATCCTTCACACAATAGTCAATGCTCCTTATTATGTTACAAACAAAATTCTACTTCATAACCTTAACATCCCTTATATCCTTGACGTTATTCCATCTCAATTCTTAAATTTTCATCAGAACCTAATAAATCATCTTAATACCTTAGCACAATCCTTATCCAATTCCAGTCATCCCTACAATCCTCCTTGAAGGTTGAAACGGCATTGGCCTCGAGATCTTTGGTAAAAACGTCATTGGAGTGTTCGCAATGGCCAGCATCTCCACTCAAGTCATGAGCGAATGTGGCTTTAGTGCCCTCTCTGTCTCCACTGGATACCTACCACAATGAAACGGCTGAGAGAGAGCGTTGGGATCTCTTAGAGTCTTGCCTTATTCTCCACACGTAGAGGAAAGGGCCCGACTTGGAGCTCCCTCGGCTGACTGTAAATAAGTATGAATGTGTTTTTATATAATGTTGTGTCATGTTTTATTTCTTCTGTTTTCTCTTCTTTTGATATAATTTTTCTATATATATATTTTTTTTGTTATAGTATATATATTATGAATGAGTCTCTTCCATCTCAAATACTAATGCCCTTAATTGAGGCAAAATGTATTTTTGCTTAATAAATAAATATTTTAAAAAGTTCTAAGTTTTATCAAGAATATTCATCATTTTGGATCTATACTGTTAGTTTTATAATGAACGCGAAGATCAATCATTTGAGCAACATGAATTGTTTCAAAAATTGTTTTTTATGAGATTTTACATTACATAAAAGTCTTATATTAGCCAAGATTTATTTATCTCACTGTAATTAAAAGAAAATATTAAGATCAAATTTACAACATGATTATTACTTTTGGTAGAGGTGGCGGAACCCACTCCTGAGCTATATATTTTTTTGTTTCGTATTTTGCCCTAATAAATGATTCGAGAGCAGAGTCAGTCTGTGGTCTCCTAAAGCTATCAGGCAGATTTGCTTCATAAACAGCCCGTGCTCTTGAATTTCCCATCTGTTGAAGGCTCTAAAAAAAAAAAAAAAAAAAAAAAATTGAATTTATATTGTGAAAATATTTCTTAATACTAAAGATTAAGGAAAATTGTAACAGAAAAAAAATACTCACTACCACTTGTTCTGGTGTCCATGCATCCAAGTTGACAGATTTGACTTTAGAGATGTGAACTCCAAGATTTCTATGAATCCCAGCACACCTGATACACAAGAATATACCCAAATTCCAACTAGCCCATCTTGGACCTTAAAATCAATTATTATTCATAAACAAAACTAAAAATAAATTTAAATAAGAGGAGTGTAATACATTTTTTAGCAATAAAGCTTTATCTCAACTTAATATAAACAATAGTTTTTTTATGAGCATTTTCTTTTTTCTTTATCTTATTGCCTCTCAGCATAGAGCACGAGTATCAGTCCTTTCGAGGCTCGCTATTTTGAGATTATGTTGATTACCTACTCTACCCCCTACCTGTTGAGAATCATAACTAATCCATCTTGTATCTTTAAAATCAATTATTATTCATAATCAATAAATCATATTAAACAAAAAAAAAAAAAAAAAATTAAATAGGAGGAGAGGACAATGGTGAAACAATAAAGTTTAATCCCCAAACAATAATTTTCTTATGAGTTTTTCTCTAATAGAATTTTCTATTCAATTGATAAAAATTTTCATAATTGGAAAACCATTTTTTCTGTAATTAATAATAAAAGTTATTGTAATTGTTGTGGCCAAGAGTTAATGCCAAGTAGTAGTCTATGGTAGAGTAACCCATAACTTTTCTATACAAAGACTCTTGGAATTGGGGCATTTTTTAGTGTGGAGATCGGTAAACATGTCAATTTAATAAGGTGCTAAAATCAAGGATTTCTACCCCCACCATGTCGAAATAAGAAAGTAATGAAAATTTATGAACATCCAGCTGACGTTACTGGTTAATAAAGATGTACAATTAAATGGTCATAGTGGCCTGCAAAGTGTCAATAAAAATGTCAATTTCACGAAATATACTTTATTTATTGATTAATATTCGTTGCTCAAGAAGCACAGATAATAACTGAGTTATTTTGAGATTAAATAATGTAGTGGCCTACAAAAATATTGGGCTGTTTGGCTTAATCTTTTCCCTGAAACCACTGTGGCTGGAAGTAACTCTAGGAAAGCTGAAATGGTTTTAATCTGTTAACTGAAGTCAGATCATAGTATCCAAATTTGTCCCATTTTAAGTAAAGAGCCAAACCAGAGGGAGGGGGAGATCAAAATTCTAAATTCTCTTATTTTTTTTTTCAGATTATGAGCTCCTTATTTTTCTAAGAGACGATACTGTAAAAAGAATTGGTTACCTCATATTTTATTTTCATGTGGTAAACAGAGTTTCAAGCCTAATAAAGAGGACTTGCAGCACATAACTGCGTTTCTTGTTCAATGAAGAGAAAAACGCGAGTGAAAGCAGTCATATGGGTTAGTTTAGACTAGGGGGTTTTCCAACTTTTTGCCCAACAGGAAACGCTGAGATCTCCACTAAGTCCTCTGGGCCACATTGAGATCTCCACTAAGTTCTGTGGGCCATGGCATGTAATGAAAAAAAAACTTATTCTTTAAATGCGGTTAAACCATTACCCAAAAAAACTTAACAATTTACTTGAATTAAAATGATTATCATGATTTAAAAAACAAAACTTTTGTGAGAAATTTCTTATTTACTAAAACTGTAGGTACTAGCTCACAAGTGACATGTCTGGTTAACAGGTAGGTCAAGATTACATCAATCTCAATCACAAAGTAATCTTGTACGGTATGAGTATCAGCTGTTATTAGCCCCTCCCACCTATTCCATCTTTCAAACTTAACTTCCTATTTCTCCTCTTTCTTAAAAAAACCTGTGTCTTAATTGAATAAGAATAGATCACATTAACAAACAGACAGAGATCAGATAATATGTTAGAATTTTAGTAACAATTACTATACAAAGTTAAACATATTTTTTAACTTTTCTATTAAATAAGTCAAAGAGAATACATGGAATTTATAAATTTTGTTTATTATTTTCCTTAAATCTTGATTATTTTATATAACCTTTGTTGTTGCATTATTAAGCTGGTATTTACTGTTTTAACCTTCTATTAGTTTTCTAATTTTATTTACTACTATTTAAAATGAATTTCTAGCTTTGTAATTATTGCTAGTAAATGTCTTATACTCGTAAGTATTCTATAGAGTGGTCTCAAATACAAATTATTGAGCACAGCTTACTTACCAGGTATAAACAACTTATTCTAACCGGAGTGAGAAGGGAGAGATTCATTCCATGGGTCTGCCACAAAACAAATATCAGTCCGCGAAAGCCAAATTTGAACTGGCTCTGCTAGACTCAAGGTTGCTATAGTTATGATTTATTAACTTTCTCAGTCATCATGGCTTAAGCTCTTCTAATATTAACAGTGTACAAGATAAATTTGACCAATATATCTATATATGAGGGGTGTAAAATTAAGAAGCAACTAAATGAGTCCCTCCCACTTCATATGAAGGTTAATAGAATGAATTACTAACTTAATTAAATAAAATGATTACTTAACAATTCAATTGATTATGTTCTATTATTGGAATTAACTTAAATTATGTAATAAACGTTGAAGATGTAAAAGAATAAAATTAAACAAAAATAAAAGGAAGTGTTCACAATTTACTTCTAAATGAATATAATAAATATTTAAAATGTTTTATTTTATTATCAATGATATTAATATTTGGATTAACATGTTAGGAAAACAAAAGTTACTTATGAAATATAATTACAAAAGTAAAAGATATTAATTCATAATTGTTGCTCTACTTGTATGGATGGGCACAAGATCTCATAATCACACTATAAATGGAATTATGAAGATTGAGGCGTCTCTGAGATTAACTTCCTTTTAGATAATTCCTAATTTATGACCTCCACAAACTCTCAACTGGTGGTCGTCATTTAAAATCGGGGCCTAAATTAACTAACTTCCTTTGACTTCTAGGCACTCAAAAAGAATAAACAAACTTTCAATGGGTCTATTTAAGTTCGGTATTTTAGGGCCTTACCAGACGGTTTGGTCTTCATCATCATTAACTTTCGGACACACTTGGCCATTCACAGATTTCAATTTATAATTTGATCATGAGATCTTTGGCCTACCCATCAAAGTGGAGCAATACTTATAGTAGTACCAAGAGATAAGTGCACCTCCTTCTGTCATTATACCGAATAGTGTAATCTTTTAAAGAAAAGGGTGTGAAAATGATTCCAATAATCTCCTCTATATACCCACAAAGAATTCAGGTAATCAGGATCAGAAGATAGACGACAGAGCAACTGAATTGAATCCAATAACTGCCTCAAATGAAACCAGCCTTAGCCAGGGGACAACTTGTAAAGTAGGATCGAAATACACATTAGATATCTCAATACTTTTTTTTATTATTTGCAATTATAAAGTTGAATACCTCTAAAATATACTGTGAATTAAGCTGAAATTTTGCTGTAAGAACTGAGTTAGCTTGAAACAAAATATATAAAAATACAGGAACCCGTTAATATTATAGTGAAAAAACAATAAAGTATATTAAGCCTAATATTTTGAAAAATACAACACAGGAGGAAAGTTATCATAAAACAAAATAAAAACCTTGCAATATAAGAGCAGATTTGCCCTTGCAAAGATTTCATAAACTGTACTTCACAAAGGAATTGATAAGATTGATTTAATTAAAATAGATGGGACAGCAATATTAAAGATAGTTCTTATCCTCGAATTCCCATCACATATACATTCAGCATGTTAGTGAATGATAATAACAATTAATCTAAAAATTACAGAACAATAACGGAATCTAAGAACAGAAATACTGGACACCTAGTATCCACTATTATCTTTTAAATTAAGATCTTAAATAAAAAAATTAAAAAAAACTCTAAAATATTTGTATAGACTAACCTTTAGCATCGCAGTCAACACAATATTTATTATCTTCATCTCTCAGCATCTGAGTTAAGAGACTTTGACATTTGTCTTGAATTTGCTTGCTTCTATCTTTTTCACTTCTCGTAGACATCTTGTATTTATCTTCCATATAATCTGCTTACTCTTCGGCTTTAAGGTGATATAAACCGTACTTAGATAAGAAGTAAAAATATTCTGTCAACTTGTTATCAGTACAAAACCATTTTTCTAGCAGTGCAAATCTAGCTTATTTGAAAGCCTCCCTGAAGACCAGCTTAAATCGATTGTTTACGTGTAGTTGACAGATTTAGTCACCTCCCACCTAATTACATTATAGCTATCGAAATATAAATGAATGTATGATGTATGTCCATACATTATTCTGTATTTATTTAAGTAAATAAATATATAATTCAAACGTAATTGAACGTTTATTTGGGCTATAATCTAATACTGAATAGAGAAATAGTAAATTTAAATTTTGTGTTGTTTTAACGTCGACATGTTCTATGTTCAATAAGAAGTGATAACTATTCATACTGCAGGGTAACTTAGACAACTTTCCTTTGTAAAAAAAGTAGAGTATATTTTATATATGACATAAAGGGGGGGGGGGGGGTCTTTCAATTGGTAAAACAATGCAAAGATCTGTTTATGATTAAATGATGGATTATTCATATTTTTTTTATCAGCCTCCCACTGCTGATTGCCTACCTTTAATTAAGTTGAAGTCTGTTGCAGTATAAGCTGAGATCGCCTCCAGTTTTGTAATGTCACGATGTTAGGTTAGGCGCAGAAGGGGGGGGGGGAGCGGACGAGGTCAATAACAAATAATCTACATGAATGAATAAAATATATAAAGTAAATTCGACTAAGAAAATAGGAAAAGTTGACTAGCTGACTAGGCTAAGATCTTGAAGTAAATATATAAGTATTTTACAGCGAATATTCTTATTATTTATATTTTCATTTATATTCAGAGATAATAATATATAGCAACATAACCTAGGATTTTATAATTCATCACTCCTCATGTTCATCCCTCCTTTTTTATGTGATTTTCTTATCATATTTTCCGCGGCAAAGTTGAACAGCATCGGCGGGAGTTCATCTCATTGCTTCAACCTTCGAAGTTTTCAGATAATTCTCCTTTTATCAGGACTCGGCATTTAGGATAATATGTACCCCCCTTCACCAATATCACCTACATCCCGGTAACTATTGGCTCAGTCATACTCTTCCAAAGTCAGATTCTCTCCACAGAATCATAAACTGCTTTAAAAGTGATAATTAAGGTGTTTCTTCCTGAGTATCTTCCTATAATTTTTCAACACCTGTTATAAACCCTTCCTCTTCTGTCTGTATCTTGCTTAGTGGTCACGAATTATATTTTCATACTTCATAGATACGGCAACTGCATGGAGTGCTTTACTTCTGTAATTACTGAGCTTCTTGTAGCCTTTCTTTCTCCCATATTTTCTAGGTCAATTGTATAGCTTATCTCGTAGGTGTCCATTTCAAACAGCTCTGAAGGATGGCTATCCATACCTGGGGCTTTCTTTTATGCCTGTAGCTTTTTCCTCATCCAGAATATTCTCTTGTGGTTCGAGGTCCTCAGTGCGGTTCATATTTATTCTCTTGATTGAGAAGATCCTGAAAATGTTCTTTACAAATTCTTATTATCTTATCTTTTGATGCCATCAGTTTAAAATATTTTCTCCTTTTAACGGCCGTAGTAGTTTACATGCCCGCTAACAGGCAAGGAGGCCACATATGCGCGCTCACGCATTGTATCTACAATTGCTACTTTTATTTCATATCACTAGCGGATCCAGGATTTAATTTTGTGGGGGCTTCAGCCCGAAAGCTTCTTTTTCATAAAAATAACGATAATTACTTTGGAAATACATAAAGAAACTAACTACCTATATGAAATGGTGTTTAAGTGATTCCTATTTATCAATAGGAATTAAACATAGTTATGTTTAAATTTAATACTCAAAGGTCGATTAAAGAAAAGTTGTAAATATATATATACATTGTGATTACTTTCTAATAATAAAAGTTTACGGTAATAAGATATATTAATAAAAAATTAAAAATAACAGTAACAGAAATGTCTCTTGCTAGCCATTTTAATCAGGGCGGATTTATTAATAGCATTTTTAACTTGCATATCAGAATAAATATATAAAATTATAAAACATGTGTTACCGCAACCTATTTTCAATCATTAAGAAAGCCCTCGAGAAGTGGAAGGACCATGTTAGTAGTATAAATTACTGTTTCATATACTTTTATCAGTTAATCGATAGCTACGGTGTAGTGCAGATCATCTCTGTGTTTTTATTTAATCTGAGTAGTTTAAACTGATTATTGGATCAATATATTCGGTATAGTTGTGTATCAATGCTGCCTTTGATTAGAAACAAAGAATGGTGTGAATAATAAATGATCTTTTTCAAATTATCAGTACAAAGGCAAGGGTGCCCCTTGCTTGAAACAGGAATATTAACAGTGCAAGCAGACAGGCTATGTACGTCACGGAAAAGTTATCTATCTACAGCCAACTCATTGTTGTCTTATGTATATTTCCCTGATTGTAATTCACCAATACTGATTTAAAAAATTAATGGTAACATAAATAATACTATGAATCCAATAAATGAGAAAACTGTGACACTGCAGACAATAATAATGAAAATCCGCAGAAATAGCGATGGAACTAAAAGTATTAAAGAAACGGTAGGAAAAATGAACACCTTACTGGAAAATATTACATCGGAACTTAAATATGTAAACAACAAAATTGATGAACTCGAAAAGATTAACTCCAAATTGGAAGAAAGGATAAAGAATATAAAGAAAAGAGTCAGAAAAAATAATATAATATTATTTAATAAACCTGAAAAAGAAGATAACAATTTAGAAAATGTAGTTGATAAAGTGAAAACAATATTATGTGGTATGGACATAAGTCTATCAGATGATTTGAGAAACAACTGCTACATATTGGAAAAAAATAGATATAACAAACCCAGGTCTATCCTAATTTCTCTTAACATTTATTTAATGAAGCAAAAAATAATGCTTCTTCTTATTCAGGAGGAAAAAAAAATCCTAAAGCACATGACAAATAACCTGAGGAAAGAGAGGAGGGAAAACAAATATATTTACATCTTAACAGATTGCGAAGCTTCGACAGTACTGTTACTTATAAAAACAAGTTTTTTTACAATGAAAGGGAACAATTTTTACATATTTGAGATCGGATATCTTCTGGAAACACTTGAAGACAGTAAACTATCACCAGCGTCTTCAGCAGATCAGGTAACCCAAAGAAAAAAACTGATAGAAAAGCAAGATCAATTTCCTTTTCGAGAAAGAAGATATTCAGATCAAAACTAGAGCGCATAAAAATGAATCATCAGGACAAATAGATGAGGTATTTTATTTTGGAGCATTAATGTCTATAAACAATTAATACAACACGATGAATACATGGGCCAGTACGATATAAAATACCTCGCTGAAACCCATTTAACTACTGAAATAAAAGCTAAAGCGGACCCTACACGATAATTCATGTATGACAGTCATGTGACTGACAAGGATTGCTTCAATCATGATGGCCCTTACACGTTCAATCATACTAACGCATTTTAGCTCAGTTGACGTTGAAATAACAGGCAGTGTTGATCTGGTACATTGTCCATTTATAATAATGTGTTTCATTAAAAATGCTTATTTAGCCATTATCTTTTATAGCATTGGAGAGAAACAAGGAGATACAAGCAGTACTTCGTAGTGCCTGAAAATCGTTTTGACAAAAGTTAGAAAGATATAAGTCTACTACTTACAAAAATTAAGAAAAAGTATTGCGAAAATAATAAGTTTGTTAAGAAAAAGGGGAAACAAAACTGACATATATACACAACAGTCAAAGATTGATTTTTCTCTACCAGTAAATTGTGAAGTTTCCACTTTTTTAAAATAAACTTATTCCCCACTTGACTATTTAAAAAAATATTTGAAGATGGTTTATAAAAATATAAACAAGGGATATTTACATTTAAGGAAAATCAGGAATTTGCAATGGCCTGTGTAAACTAATAGTCTGTGGGCCAGACCCCCCTACCGTGCACCCGCTCCCCCAAACTCCCCATAAATTGCATATCGTTGTGCTCCTTAACTATTTATAACTACTACTACTATAACTATTTATTAAAAAAAAAAAATGTGTCCACAAAAAAAGGAACACACTGCCCCAAAATGGCGTTCAAACATAGCGGACTGACGACTTTGACTTTAGTTATTTTTTTGGTCACAGAGAATCAGCATTTGGTTTGATTTCGTCATAGTTGGTCTTTTATTAAAGCTGGATAATTAGAGAATAATAAAACAAGGATCAGTATCCATTATGTGGCTAAACAAATATATATTAGACAGATGAACAGAATATTTCAAGATACTGCGAAAAGGGGGTGAAATGCTGGAGCAGTTTGGATGATATTAAGGGGACGATGCAGGTTTATTATGGTGATGACCATTTTACCAACAAGAAAGATTTGCTCGAAAAAATTGGCAAGTCAGATGGTCTGGACAAAGTAAAGGAGGTTTATAATGGTGAAAACCACTTTATTTTCGATTGCTACTGATGTTCCACATTGGGAATATCTTCACTTTGAAGCAGGTTCTAGAGAGGTCTATCGAGATAGATATATAGCTCTCCTTCTGTTTAGTGCACTTACAAAAAGTTTTTGTTGGAAACTTAAAGGAAAACGAGCTTTTCTGAAAGGTCAGTAGATATTAGCATAATCTAAGCAGATAGTGGCACTAAGCAGATAGAGAGCTATTTTTCATTCTTGATGGACTTCTCTATAACCTGTCTTAAAGTGAAGACAGTCCCAATTTGCAACTTCTGTTTCAATGTGCAGCTGAAGTTTCTTAATCCATATCGTTCTGTTAATCGAAAATGTTTGTTATTCTAGCTTCTACGATGTTTGAGTAGAGTTTCTTTGATACACCAAACAGGAATGAATTTCGATAGATATTACATTTCCTACTGTCTTCTTTTTTGCAAAGGGACAAAACTACTGTCGTTTCATATCATATTCCAATACATTTGTTGCCTATGTACGAGTAGCAGTTCTGTTTCTTTCTTCCAGACCAGCTGACTTTCCAATTGCTTCGTACAAATCTTTTTTGCTGATAAAATGGTCTTTACCATAATAAACCTGCATCGTCCCCTTAATACCATCCAAACTGCTCTAGCATTTGACCCTCTTTTAGCAGCATCTTGAAATATTATGTTCATCTGTATCTGTATGTTCATCTAATATATATTCGTTTATCCATATAATGGATACTGATCCTTGTTTTCTTTTCCGAGATTTTGGCACTTCCATTCTCGTTCGCTTAATTACGTATTTTTCCAATTTTTTGGTTCAATTCCACGTTTTCTCTCTATTTGAGACCTAATACTAACAATCAGTTCCGGTTACCTAGAAGAACTTATAGCTTCGCCCTTTCCATCTTTGTTTGTGCATAGAGAATAATGCATTCAATATTGAAAGTTCTTATTTTTTTATTATGGTCCAATTTCCGATCAAAATAAAGGAAATAAAAATTAATTTCTTTATTAGTGATATATGAGTTTTACTAAACAACCCATCAACTATTCATTATATGTAGTTCAGATTAGGTAACTATTATTCTAGTTTATAGAACAGGTATTAATATGACTTATTTCCGGGGAAATATATACAACTTAAATTACCTCTAAGAATCAGTAAATATACAAAAAAAGTGTTAAATTGCAAAAGTTAAATAAAAAATTTAAGATATCCATTAAAGTATTTTTGAATTTGAATGTTTAATTTCAAACGATGCTTGATTTTCCACTAAAACTTTTTGTTAAAAATATTGACTTTACTGGTGTTTTTTATTGCCTAAGCCAATTATTATTTTCATATTTTATTATTCTCTGACTATCCAGCTTTGACAAAAGACCAACTATGACGAAATTAAGCCAAATGCTGAATCTCAGTGTACAAAAAACTAACTAAAGCCAAAATCGCTATGTTTGGACGCCATTTTGGAGCAGTGCGTTCACTTTTTTTGTGGGTTGATGGGTTGATCAATTGATTGTGGGAACATTTGCTCTTTCTTAATAAATAGTTACAAGGAACACAACGATACGCCATTTATAGGGATGTGGGGGGAGGGGTGCACGGTATGGGGGTCTGGCCCACCGTGTATAACCTATCTAGTAGATTGTTTAGTCTTTTACCTTCACCACTTTTACCTCAGTCTCACCTCCACTTCCTCTGATTTCCGGATTTTCGGAAATCCGCCAGACACGTCCATCAGTACTTTACACCATCAATCAGAACGTCGATAGTGCCTCGGAATGCAATTCCGAATGACCGTGTAGGGTCCGCTTTTTATTAATTAATTATAATAATATAAATAAATAAATAATAAAAGGCTTAGCGAACCCGATGGTTCGATGCCGACACCACCAATCGCTTATTACACACCTCCCTATACCATTCGCCGTTCAAACCCAGCCCCTTCAGATCGGCTTTAATGCAATCTTCCCACCTTCGCTTCGGTCTACTCCTCGGACGCTTACAATTCGAAACAGCAAATATTAACCTTTTAGGAATTCTCTCGTTACTAAGCCCAATAACTTTACAAGCCCATTTGATTCGCCGCGATGAAATAACCTCAATTATATTACCCGGATACAGTTCACGCAATTCGGCGTTGTGTAACCGTCTGAACTCTCCGGTTAACTCATCCTTCTTCGGTCCGAATATTCTACGCAATATTTTATTTTCAAAAACCTTAAGACGCTGCTCATCCCTTAATGTAAGCGGCCAAGTTTCGCATCCATAAAGAACTGTAGGCAAGATAATTGTTTTATAGATTCTAATTTTTAAGTTCCGGGACAAGAGGCGCGAACTGACTAGTTTTGTCACAGAAAAATAACAAGCATTTCCCGACTTCAGTCTAACCTTAATCTCTTCTTCAATTTCGTTTTTTCTAGTTATCGTAGAACCTAGATACCTAAATTTATCTACCTGTTCAAACATATTACCATCTATATCGATATCACCAGTAGTATCGCCATTTTTGCAGCTAACCATATATTTTGTTTTATCCACGTTTATTTCGAGTCCTAGTTTTTTACCGGCTTTCATTAACGTTGTCGTATTTAGTTTTATAGTTTCAACGTCTTCGCTTAACAGTACCAGATCATCAGCATAGCCCAGCACGGATGTTGTCCCACCCAGATCCAACCCTTTCTCGGTACGCATTAACTCCCTAATGGCATGTTCTAATGCCAAATTGAACAGGGAATCCCCCTGTTTTAAACCCGAACGAACCTCAAATTTTTCCGACAGATTATTACCGATTCTAACTTTATTGAGTGTCTCCGTCAAGCACATCCTCACTAGATTTACTAGTTTTTTTTTTTGGAATCCCCTGCTCGATTAGAATATTATACAGTTTCTGGCGGTCAATAGAATCATAAGCCTTTTTAAAATCTATATACAGCTGGTGAACAATACCGTTGTATTCCAATTTTTTCTCTAATATTTGCCGTAAAGAAAATATTTGATCAATAGTTGAACGATTCCGTCTAAATCCGCATTGGTAGTCTCCGATAATTTCCTCGGCGTATTCCGTGATTCGACTGGTTAAGATTAAAGTGAATATTTTATAACATACCGGAAGGAGTGAAATTCCTCGATAGTTATTACAATCCGTCCTCGGACCCTTTTTGTGAATCGGAATAAGAATAGATTCTTTCCATTCTTCAGGTAATTTCTCGTTCACCCAGATCTTTTTAACCAACCGATGTATTTTAGAAACTCCAGCTTCCCCGCATGCCTTAATTAGTTCAGTAGGAATATTATCGGTTCCCGCTGCTTTATATGATTTTAATTTTCCGATAGCTACTTCAACTTCCTCTTTACTTGGTCCTTCTATTAACGGTTCAGCACTCTGGTACTCAGAAGGAGGACACAGATCATAATTTCCCGTATTTAAAATATTGTCAAAGTGGTCCTTAAACTTATTCAATATGTCAACCGGATCGGTCAGAATATTGTTATTATCATCCCTAATTCCAGACGTTACGGGCCCTACATATTTACGTGATCTGTTTATACCTTTGTACATGTCTCTTACGTTATTTTCGATTCTATTAGTTTCTATTTCAATTATTTTATTTTTAAGATACTCCCTTTTTTTATTTTTGAGCAATTTTGTCGTTTCGTTCTTTGAGGTTCGGAAGTATTCCAGATTGTCTTCGCTAGGATTATTTAGAGCTTTTAATTTAGCGGCTTTTCTTTTTTCGCACATGTTTAAGCAATCTTCATCAAACCACGGTTTGTTATTCTTATTTTCCTTTTTTCCTAGACACGAGTTACCGACCGCTTTAATATTATCCCTGATCTCTACCCATAACTTGTCAATATCCTCGTGGTCCTCGTCAGGAAGCTCTAAAGCTTCAAACCTATTCTTAACATCTAGCTCGAATTGGTTTCTAATTGATGGATTTTTTAATTTTTCCAAATTAAAATTCTCAAAATCGAAACGGTTTTCTTTTCTCTTTTTTATATTAAGTTTTTGTCGAAGTTTCGCGATTACTAATTCATGATCCGACCCACATTCTGCTCCGCGATAAGACCGTACATTAATTATACTGCTTTGCCAGCTATGTTGTATCAAGACATGATCGATTTGATTTCGTGTTTGCGAATCCGGTGATGTCCAAGTATATTTATGAATATCCTTATGTTTAAACGTCGTACTTTTAATTATCAGGTTTTTCGAGATGGCAAAGTTTATCAGACGGATCCCATTATCATTACTATATTCGTGCAAACTTTCTTTACCAATCGTCGGAATATAAACTTCTTCCCTTCCTACCTTTGCGTTCGCGTCACCTACAATTATTTTCATGTAGTTTCGCGGTAGTTTATCATAAACCCATTCGAGTTTATCGTAAAATTCACTTTTGACTTCATCGTCACTGTCTTCGGTCGGACAATGTATGTTTATTAATGCGATTTTAAACCAACGTCCCTGAAATATAGCTACCGAAATTCTATCACTAAAGAATTGTACGTCCCTCAAAGCGGATAGTAATCTACTCCTAATTAGAAACCCGGTACCTAAACAATGATTCCCGCTTCCTCCGTACCAAATAGTGTACTTTCCTTCCCTCATCGAGCCCTCTCCGAGCCAACGAACCTCTTGCAGAGCCACGACATCCAAATTGTACCCATTTACCTCATTCGCAACCGATTTTAGCCCCCCTGTTATGTTTAAACTCCTTACGTTCCACGTACCAATATTTAAATCCCTATATTTCAACTTGCACCTTAATTATAATTTATAATAAATTATAATTTATAATTATAATTATAATTTATAACTTAATTATAATGTATATATTTTTGAAAAAAATAGAAATTATTATGGACGAAATCAGAGGAGAACATGGAAATATTCCGATATATCCGAGGGGATTTTAATTCTATAATCAGTAATTTAAATATATTCTGTTCAGACATTGTTCATGACTAGAGACCGGATTTTCGTGCAATAATATAACGATTATTATCAAATAATGCAGAAAATTAAAGGTTTGAAGGAATAAATGAAGGCAGGAATTATAGATACCTATATATTATATAGACCAGACCAATTTTAGATATTTAACTTTTATTAAAAATAATAATGAAAATTTTATTTTTTTACAATAAAATTTACAATAACATACATTCAAAAACGCTTAAAATTTAAAAAAAAAAAAAAAAAAAGTAATATACAGTAATGTTTGAGATTTTCAAGTGCTCAAATATTAGTGTTAAAGCTGTTTTTCTATATCACTAAAAAAATATTTTGGGGGATTACGTTCTGAAACTTCTCAAAAACAAAAAAAAAAAAATATTTAATTCTTTGATAGGAATATTTGAGTATTACTACAATCTGTCACTTGGACATTAGCTATAGTGAGGTAGGATAACATTCACACTATATTTACAAAAAATATAAAATAAATAGAAGCAAAATAACAGTAAATAATAATCAAAAAGTATATACAATAAATAAAATAAAATAACCTAAAAATAAGAAAATGAAAACTAAGCAAAAAACACATGCATACCTATATACACTATTTACAATCAGGCGACGAGGGAAGACTCCAGGAGAACCCTGCGCTAATCTCTCAACCGCGTCACTGGTACTAAAGCCAGCGGAGATTGATCGAGAGCACTTTAGCCACATACACTCATGTCTTCAGTGGAGAATCTGGCCATTGCCAGAACTCCAATATATACAATCTACAAAAGGTCGCGGGGCCACTGCCGTTTCAACCTTCTTGGAGGATTATAATGATGGGTGGTGCTTGATAGAGATTGTGCAATAGGATTTGGATGATATATAAGGTTATGGTGAAATTCGGAGATTTTTTCTGGGATAAGATCTAGGACAAATGGGATGTTGAGGTCATGATGTAGGGCTTTGTTGGTTACATAGAAAGGAGCATCGACTATTTTCGAAGGACTTTTGACTGGAAGGATTGGATGTGTTTGATGTTAGAAAATTTTTCTGTTTCCCACAGTTCTTGTCCGTAAGTCCACATAGGTTTCATTATTGTTTTATAGACCAGTAACTTGTTTTCAATAGAAAGTTTAGATTTTTTGTTTAGCAGTGTGTATAGTTGGCCTTATCGTCGGTTAAGTTCCTGTCTTTTAAGTTTAAGTAAAAGAGGGTTCCACGTTAGTCGTCTGTCTAAGAGAAAGCCAAGGTACCGGACTGTATCTGAGAAAGGAAGCTAGATGGTGTTAAAATAAACTGGTGGACAGGATTTACAACAAAAGGTGAAGGTTATATGTTTAGATTTGAATTCATTTATCTTAATCCGCCATTTCTTAAACCAGTGTTCAATCAGGGAGAGGTGCATTTGTAGGTTTAATGGCGCAGTTTTAGGATCTGAGTTGGTTGAAATGATATCGGTATGATCAGTGAATGTTACCAGGAGGGTATCAGGATGGACAGGAATATCTGCTGTGAAAATAATGTAAAGGATGGGACCCAAGACGCTGCTCTGCGCAACTCCCGCCTCAATTAAATGACAGTCGGAGAATTCAGTACCCTGGCTAACTTGAAAGGAGCGGTCAGAGAGGTAGGATCGGAGTATTAGATAGGACTGTGGTAGATGGAATTTAAGCTTGAAGAGCAGTCCAGCGTGCCACACTCGATCAAAAGCCAGTGCTATATCCAGAAATGCACCCGAACAATATTGTTTATTTTCTAGGGCTGAGGCTATATGGTCGACAATACGGAGTCCTTGTTTGACAGTGGAATGTTGGGAACGAAATCCAAATTAATGGGTTGTTAGATCTTTTGAGATATAATACATTTTGGCACACTTAAGGGCACTGAGTACTAAGGCTGTGTGAGGCACATTAATACTATATATACCATAAAATAAAAATAAAAATAAAGAAAAAAAATATATATCTATATAACTAAGACAAAAACTATAAAACCAAAGAAATGTAACTTGAAATCAAATTTAAAAAAAAAAACACAGAAATTCTCAGCAAATTAAATAAATTATAAGTAAAACAAATAAATAGATAAAAAAAGAAAAACATCCATACTTAATTACAATATTTACAATAAGCCAAGGGAGATCCGAGTCCAGCCCTTTTCTCCACGTGTGAGGGACAAAGCGAGACTCTAAGAGATCCCAGCGCTTCTCTCTCAGCCGCCTCACTGGCATTGGAGTCCAGTGGAGACTGAGAGAGGGTAAAGAAGCCACAGACGTTCATGACTTAAGTGGAGAGGCTGGCCATTGCCAGAACTCCAGTGACAGTCTTTACAAAAGGCCTCGAGGCCACTGCCATTTCAACCTTCGAGGATAATCGTAGGGATGACTGGAGCTGCATAAGGATTATACTAAGGGGTTAGGATAATGGATTAGGTTCAGGTGAAAATTTGAGAATCGGGATGGAATAACGTCAAGGACATAAGGGATGTGAAGGTCATGATGTAAGTTTTTATTCTTAACATAATAAGGGGCATTATACGGAGTACTTTAGACTGGAAGGATTAGATGCGTTTGATGTTTGAAACTTTAGTTGTCCCCCACAGATCAAGCTCGTAGGTCCCATTGGTTTTAGTTTGGATTGGTTTTAGTATAGTCTTTTATATTAATAGTTTGTTTTCAATTGAGAGATTGGATTTTCTAAGTAGTCTGTATAACTGGCTAAGTCGTCGGTTAAGTTCTTGTCTTTTAAGTCTGGTATGTGGGTTCCATGTTAGTCTTTTTTTCTAAAAGGAATCCAAGATACCGAACTGTGTCTGAGACGGGGAGAGCTACAGAGTTGAAAAGGATGGTTGGACAGAATCTGCGTCGGAGTGTAAAGGTGACATGCTTGCATTTGGATTCGTTGATTTTGATGGGCCAGTTGTTGCACATGCGGAGGAGGGAAGCTATGCCTACGGAATGGGCAACAGCCATTATCTGCCCAATACATAAGAAAGGAGATCAAACAGAATGCGCTAACTATCGAGGAATCTCACTCCTTTCGTGTGCTTATAAGCTGCTCTCTAACATTCTTTTTGAGAGGATCCTCCCGTATTCTGAAAAGGAACTGGGGAAATATCAGGCTGGATTTCGACGAGAACGCTCAACCACTGATCAACTGTTCTCTCTCAGGATGATCCTAGAAAAGACTATTGAACGTGAGGTAGTCACCCACCATTTATTCCTGGACTTTAAAGCAGCATACGACAGCGTTGATAGAACACAACTATACTGCACCTTGGAGGAACTAAACATCCCTCAGAAGCTCGTACGCCTAATCAAGATGACCGTAGACAGCTCAAGATGTAGAATACGCGTCGGTTCTGATGCCTCCGAAGAGTTTAAAGTGAGCAGTGGGGTTCGGCAAGGGGATGCCCTCGCCTATCTATTGTTCAACTTGGCAGAGGAGAAAGCTGTAAGAGACTCCGGTATTCAGACCAGCGATATAATCTTCAATCGCCTGACGCAACTTCTTGGTTTTGCTGATGATATTGACATAATAGGTAGGTCTGAACGGGCTCTCATAGAAGCGTTTATAGGCCTTGAAGTAGCTGCAAGACGACTTTTTCTAGAAGTCAACGAGAGGAAAACTAAGTATATGAGAGTTGGTGGTGAGGTGGATCTGAACTCTCCATTTGAGGTAGGTTCTTTTAAGTTTGAGAGTAATCTTGGGTCTGAAATTAATAGCAAAAATGACATGGCTCAAGGAATACAGAGAAGGATCACTCTCTCTCTCTCTCTCTCTCTCTCTCTCTCTCTCTCTCTCTCTCTCTCTCTCTCTCTCTCTCTCTCTCTCTCTCTCTCTCTCTCTCTCTCTCTCTCTCTCTCTCTCTCTCTCCTCTCTCTCTCTCTCTCTCTCTCTCTCTCTCTCTCTCTCTCTCTCTCCTCTCTCTCACCCTCTCCCTCACCCTCTCCCTCTCCCTCTCCCTCTCCCACTCCCTCTCCCTCTCCCTCTCCCTCTCCCTCTCCCTCTCCCTCTCCCTCTCCCTCTCCCTCTCCCTCTCCCTCTCCCGCTCCCTCTCCCTCTCCCTCTCCCTCCCCCTCCCTCTCCCTCTATTATACATGTATTAATAAACTTACTAGAGGCTAAGTAAACCTTCAAAGACACCTCTCCCTGATTGAGCACTGGTGTAATAAATGGCGTGTTAAAGTAAACGAATCCAAATCCCAACACATCACCTTCACGCTCCGACGCAGTTCCTGTCCACCAGTACATTTTAATTCCATTCAGCTTCCTTTCTCAGACACAGTCCGGTACCTTGGCTTTCTCATAGACAGACGACTAACGTGGAACCCTCATACTAGACTTAAAAGACAGGAACTAAACTGACGATACGGACAACTATACCGGCTACTAAACAGAAAATCTAAACTTTCCATTGAAAACAAGTTACTGATCTACAAGACAATACTGAAATCTATCTGGACTTACGGACTTGAACTGTGGGGAACAGCAAAATTTTCTAACATCAAACGCATCCAATCCAAAGTCCTTCGAACAATAGTCAATGCTCCTTTCTATGTAACCAACAAAACCCTACATCTTAACCTCAACATCCCATTAGTCCTAGATCTTATCCCAGAAAAATTCTCCAAATTCCACCAGAACCTTACCCATCATCCAAATCCCTTTGCAAAATCTCTATCTAGCACCACCCATCCATATAATCCTCCAAGGAGGTTAAAACGGCAGTGGCCCCGCGATCTTTTATAGCTTGTAAATATTGGGGTTCTGGCAATGGCCAGATTCTCCACTCACGACATGAGTGTATGTGGCTAAAGCACGCTTGCTCAATCTCCACTGGGTTTAGCCCTAGTGTCGCGGTTGAGAGAGGAGTGCAGGGAACTCCTGGAGTCACACTTTTCCCTCCACAGTTGGAGGAACAAGTCTGGTTTGGAGTTCTCTCACCAAATTGTAAATATTGTATATAGGTGTGTATGTTTTCTTTTTATTTATTTATTTTTAGGTTATTTTATTCTTATTTATGGTATATATATTATTTTTCTGTATAATTTATTTTATTTATTGTACATAGAGTATGAATGTGATCTGTGAACTCTATTATAAATGTCCTAGAGACAGATTGTAATATTTTTCAATAAATAAGTTTAAAAAAAAACTTAAAAAAACTAGAGGGTCAGAAAAAAAAAAGCCTAATATAAGACAATACAGATTGTCTACTGTTACTCCCACCGCTGAGAAAATAAAAAGGCCATTGGTCACCATACCCCCAGGCAATATAAGGAACTTGTAAAATTGTATATATATGCTTACTTTGTATATTATATATTGTATTATAATATTGTATAGATAATAAATTGGAGGGTGAGAAAAAAAAGGCATGACAGTAGATAGAGAGATCTTTCTCTCCACTATCAGGGTGCCGAGAAACCTTTCTCCTCCTAATCAGAGTTGATATAATTTTTATTGATTTTATATTCTCATTTTTATGGTACTTTATCAATCTGAATTTCATATCTTATATATAATTAACCCTTTCTTTTCATACACGGTCTCGATGCTCATCCGTCCGCTTGTAGTCTTACATACCAAGTCTGGAGATTCATCCCTTTCGTTGGTATTTCTTATGGAGGCTGTCTCTTTCCTTCTATGTTTGCTATATAGAAATATGTAAAATATGCAATTGTTTTGTTCAGATATTTTCAAATATATACATACGCATAAAAAAACTTACAACTGCATACTATATCTATATGTAAACGAAATTTACCGGTGAATAGATCGTTAATAAAAAATAAAAAAATAATATGATATCAACAAGATAAAATAGATGACCTGCTGACACTGATTGTTAACACATACTGAAATGGCTGATAGATTCTATCTGATATCGCGTGTTACCCTCATTGTGTTATAACATTAAACAGTTATCTAAATAAGTAGGCCGCGCTCAGTTATATAGTTGATTTGAGTAACGAAATGTTTATTGTTTTAATATTATCCAGTCTAGTGGTTGGTATATTCAATGTGATTCAATTATACATTTGAATGCCCCATTTTATTTTAGAATAAAAAAATATTACTTTTAAGGTGTTTTCATCTAGTCAGATGTTATCATTAAATGAAGCTGTTTTAAATGGAAAATCAAATGAAGTTAAAAAACTTTTAGAAGCAGGAGCATTTTTGGAAAGTAAAGATGATAAAGGCAGAACGCCACTTCACATTGCTGCTGAGTGGGGTCATGATGAGATTGTTGACGTTCTTCTCAAATTCGGTGTTCGATTGTCTGCAAGAGATGACTATGGAAGTTCTCCTTTGCATTTAGCAGTAATAAATAAACATATAAAGGCTGTTAAGAGGCTGGTTCTTTGTGGTGCCAATGTGAATGCTGTCGATGCTGCCGGACGTAATGGCCTTCATTTAGCTTCAATAAATGGTCATGTGAAAGCTATCGAAATACTTATTAATCATGGTGAGATAAATTGTTAACTCAAGAGAAATACTTAATAATTTTTAATTGTATTTAACATATACTGTGCGAAATAACTTAGAAAAAAATTATTAGTTTTAGTTTAATGACTGTAGGATAATGAGCCATTTTTAGGCCTATTAGAAAGATGAATACCAAGTTGTATCAAAATGGGTCAAATTCTCTACAGTACATAATATGTTTATTAGTACATGAATAATGTAGGGAACAGCGTGCTGATTTGGCGCAATGGAATCTTTTGTAGCAAATTTATAAGTTTCTTCTTATGTCAAATGTATATAAGATATGTTAATATCTTTTTATGGGTTATCCTCTCACAAAGGGACAATTCTGAATCAGAGTTTTCAAAAATGTAAATGTATTTCAATCAAGCTGAAATGCATTGGAGATTCTTTCTTAAACAATTTAATTAGAATCCAATACCAATGAAAACAACCACTATTTTATTTACAAATAAAAAAATAAATGAAGTTACTAAAATAAAGAAAGTAGCTGGACAGTATCATGACTACTGTTTCATTAACAGTAATCGTATTATTTATCTATCTTCACATTAAGCCCCTGTATTGTATTTATTTAGATGGTTATTTAGTGAATTTTGCAAAAGAAAAAAACAGGCTAGCTTAACGTTTAATAGACATTAATGAGCTAAAATTCATAAATACTTGAGTTTATCGTTGTTAATGTCCTTTAATTCAGTATTTTGATACTAATCTATAGATAGATTTGATAAACAATTGATGATTGGTGTGTTATAATTTTGTAGATCTGCTGCCCACGGCCAAGGTGCCAATACCGTCCTCCATTCTATATGTCTCAATATTCTATATCCAATATTGTTTCTGGATTTTATTTGTTTACAGCTCTGTCTTATCTTTTAGCAAGACAAGATTCAACAGCAATAGTGGTAAATTGAAAGGTGTTGTGCAACAATTGCCAATTTTCTCTACGTTGCTATCATCGTCTTCATACTTATCTCTGTCTTTCTTCTAGTGCTCATTTTCTCCTTCCTCGGACTCCTAAGTTAAATTGGACCGACTCCATTTGTTGGGGCCGGGGGTATTTCAAAATTAAAACACAAACCCTTCCCCGGTGAGGTTCCTTAAAGGTGAGAAAATTCGAAAAAAATTAAATTTTGGGAAAGAAGGAAAAATAAAAAGAGTAAAAATGAGACCTGTAAAACATTAGAGAAAAAAACAAATGCATGCAAAAGAAAATAATATAAAATAAAAATATTCAATAAATGAAAAATGGAAAATGAAAAATCCCCTTCTAAATGCTTACAAATTTATTAAAAATATATGTAAAATTCAAAACAAACAAATGAGAAGAAAGAAAATTATTCAATTTCACTGAAATAAAAGAAAACATAAAACATAATGTTCAGTTAAAATAAAACAATTAAACATTATGAAAAAGTATATAGTAAAATCCACTTCGGAAAACTATAAATAAACCAAGAGAGAAAAATGTCTGTGGTAACGGTGAGAGAAGTGAACGAAAATATCCCAAATGGAGGCTATATTTCCAAAGAGGTTAGTTACCTGAAGTTCAGCTGTCAAAGCAGTCGATGGTGGGGGGATCGATATGCATATCGATCCTGATCGATGACTCGCGATGAAACAGCTGGGATCTTTAAATGGCGCAGGTGAGGTGAAGTGAGTCTGGAATGGTGGGGGTAGTCGTCCACTACTATCTCGACAAAGGCTACTTCCAGACTGGCTTCGGCCGTATTTTGATGTCTTAATCCCTAAGACAGGGTATTACTGCCGGGCTGTTGTGTATATAGAACGCGATAATACATGGCAAAATAAACCCAAATATATCAACACTATAAACTTATATACATTTTAGGAACAGTATTCCTCTGTTTTTACTGACAAAAAAAATCTTTTATTATTCACACTTAAAAGGGATGAGTGGTGGGGAAAAAATAACAAAAGCAGCGTTAATATACCGCCCACCAAAATTTCAAGAAATTTTAGAGATCTCATTTTGGAGGTAGAGGAGATAGGAGAGAAAGGAACAAGAGGTGCTGCGAACAGAAAGTGTTGCAGGGTTAACTCAGTAATCCGCAGGATCGGAGTATCGGATATAGAGGTGAGGTGGAGAGAACATCTTCCAAACGAGACACTTCTGTCGCTAACTGATCGCAAGTAACGGACTATCGTCTAAAACGCAGGTGAGGTGAGGCATACGAGAAGAGTGCAACAACTATGGAACGGCGTGAGGGAAGATAAAGTGAGAGCGGTCAACAAACGGATTTACCATACGAGGGTTTACCGGTAAAATTACAGGAGCATATGGAAAACCTGCCGCCCACCCTGACAAAACCAACGGGAACGCAGCACGAACTAAACGGCAGAAACGATTTTATATCATATAGCGATATATGACCAGTGAGGGGTCGACCATTTAAAATATCGTTGCGTAACGTGCCGCCCACTTTGACCAAACCGAGTTAACCGACAAGCGCATTAAACGATTTTAATGACTTTTGGTCATAATGAGAATTATGAACGGTGAGAGGATGACCATCAAACGAACCGTTTCCCGAAGCGGATATGTCGAACGTAACCCGATGCATTTTGGACTAACTGTCCCTCGAAATATCACGGTGCTGTGTGAAGCGTCTTTAGGGTGGAGAGGCAGTTTTCACGTAACTCTCAGGATGAATAAGCTCAGCTGCTGCACTATGGAGATCGGTGGTGGTACGACGTGTGTTTAGCGAGTTTTGATCGATGGGCGATGTAACATTTTTACACGAGCTGGAGTGAGAGGGTGATACTGAAGAACGGGCAGCGGAAGATGATGAAATCGTGTTGTTACGAGGTGTAAACACACTTTTGGAAGTTACACCTGAGCCAGGTGGTGCAGTTTTCGAATTACAGTAATCCGTATGCCGAGAGTCTCGTGCGAAAAAATGTAGGAGGGAATGATGCTTTTTACCACAGAGGCGGCAAGATACGCGAGAGGTACACTTGTTCACGAAATGTCCGGAAGCTAGGCAATTACAGCATCGTTTGAGAGCTTTAGTACGATCGTGACGTTGTTGCGGGGTGAGGCTCTTGAAATGAGAGCAATCGTACACTCGGTGAGGTGCTTCGCAAATTGGGCATTTCGTCGAGCTCTTCAACGAACCGGTGGCCATCGCAACCTGTCTCGATGGTTTCCCACATTCGGATTCGGGGTGCACTGTTTCGGAATACGTGTTGGAGAGAAGGGCCTCCGATTGCAATTTTACGGCGTGACTCTGAATGAAGTCCGCGAATTGATCCCAAGACGGAAGTTCATTTTTAGACTGGAAATCGCTCTCAAAGCCTTCCCTGGTTTTGGCATCTAACCGGCTAAGTGCCAGAGTACTTAACACGAAACCAGGAAGGTCGCTTATCCCTAACTTGAGGAGTGCCGACGCGCTCCCCACAACAACCGAAGAGAAATTCTCCAAATTAGCAAGGTTACCCCCCTAAGCGGTTCGAAATTTAAAATCTTCGTAAGGTAGAACGTAGCTTGTACTATCTTACTATTGTACCTCTTGTAGAGCGCGTCCCATGCTTGGATATACCCTGAAGGAGATATAGAAATCGAGGAAGTAACCTGCAACGCCGTACCCTTCAACGCAGTTTTTAATAATCAAATTTTTGGATGTTATCCAAATCGTCCCTCTCATGTACTAAAGATTTGAATGTCTAAAGATTTAAAATCTTGCCAACTCGCGATATCTCCGGAAAACGATGGAATACTAATCTCTGGCAATTGTGGATGCGAAAAAACATTTCTGATGACCTTACTCGTAGCGGAATTGTCAACGTATGATTTACACGCGTCACTATTAATTTTATTTTTAAGAGCCAATGCCTCGTAGTAAGAGTCGCTTACCTCTTCTTTTAATGTTTTATATTCGTCCCTCGAAACGTTCAATCTCCTCGCGAGAGAATTAAATTCCTTAAAAATAGACTCGAAACGCTCATATGTGGCATCGATACGGGAAATTCTAGGCAAAAATAATGATTTACGCGAAGGATCGGTGGGTAGACTCAGCCCTAGTGCGGTGGTCATCCTAATATCACTGGCCAAGTCGTCTAATTGATCTTCAAGATCGGCCAACTTCGCTTCCTGTTCCTCGATTGTGATTTTTGGAGCCATAGTGAAGACAAAATAACGAATAACAAACCACAAAATCGAATATTACACAAAAATAATATTAACGAGAGAGAAAAAAAAATTAAACGTAAACGGAGCGATTTAAAGAGGTATAACGAGCAATAAAAAAAATACCACCAAAACAAATTAAAGAGTGAGAAAAAAGTTAATTAAACGTGAACGGAGAGATTAGAGAAATAACGAAAAATGAGAGACAATAAAAATACAGTTTCACAAAACGAAAAATAATCTTACTCGAAAACAAAAATTTTGAGGAATAAAAAATCGGAGGACCAAAAATAAAGTGCTGATGTATGGGGCCGGGCGTATTTCAAAACTAAAACACAAACCCTTCCCCGGTGAGGTTCCTCATAGGTGAGAAAATTCGAGAAAAATTAAATTTTGGGAAAGAAGGAAAAAATAAAATGAGTAAAAATGAGACCTGTAAAACATTGGGGAAAAAAACAAATGCATGCAAAAGAAAATAATATAAAATAAAAATATTCAATAAGTCAAAAATGGAAAATGAAAAATCCGCTTCTAAATGCTTACAAATTTATTGAGATAAAAAATATATGTAAAATTCAAAACAAACAAATGAGAAGAAAGAAAATTATTCAATTTCACTGAAATAAAAGAAAACATAAAACATAATGTACAGTTAAAATAAAACAATTAAACATCATGAAAAAGTATATAATAAAATACACTTCGGAAAACTATAAATAAACCAAGAGAGACAAATGTCTGTGGTAACGGTGAGAGAAGTGAACGAAAATATCCCAAATTGGATTTTTTCAGAATCGATATGCAAATCGATCCCCCATCGATGACTCGCGATGAAACAGCTGGGATCATTAAATGGCGCAGGTGAGGTGAAGTGAGTCTGGAATGGTGGGGGTAGTCTTCCACTACTATCTCGACAAAGGCTACTTCCAGACTGGCTTCGGCCGTATTTTGATGTCTTAATCCCTAAGACAGGGTATTACTGCCAGGCTGGTGTGTATATAGAACGCGGTAATACATCGCAAAATAAACCCAAATATATCAACACTATAAACTTATATACATTTTAGGGACAATATTCCTCTGTTTTTACTGACAAAAAAAAATCTTTTATTATTCACACTTAAAAGGGGTGAGTGGTGAGAAAAAAAATAACACTAAAAAAACAAAGATATGAGAGTATACGGCGTTAACACCATTATCGCTGTCCATCCGTAAAAGAAATGTCTAAGCGGCGGGAAATTTCCCTACCTTACTAACTGAGAAAACTGATTATCAGTGAGGACGTAGATACCTGCAGCTCTAATCAATCTGGCCCATAATATAACGCCTCACTAGTGGTCGTGACCACCTGCCCTACAGTTTCCGGAATACCACACGTCTAGCACAGAAAATCAACATAATGACAAGACTGGGACTTTCTTAGCTATATAGACAGCAGGACGGGTAATGGGTCTAAGTATTTACCAGGATAAGATCTAATATGTGATTGCCAACTCACCAAGGCCACCATCACCTACATTTGGAGGATACACGTTTGATAGCGAAAATAATTGTGTGTACTTAGGGTCCTTAATTTGTGCAGAAAATATCCCTAGCCAATAAGTAGAGAGAAAAATCACTTCAGCTAACAGATGTTTTTTTGATCTTGATAAAATATTAAGGAGCCATTTGCTGGTTAAATCGCTCTGTAAAAATCTCTGATTGGACTTGTGCTGACGTATGGCTCTGACACATGGCCATTTTCACAAACAGATACCATCAGCTTGAAGGTTTTCCAAAAGAAAAAAATAATGAGAAGGATGTTTGGCGTAATGTAGAGTTGTACCAAATTTACCGGGTACTGGATGTGGTGCAATTTATAGGGCTCTCTAGGCTAAGATGGGCTGGATATTCCGCAATGATGGATAGTGACTCACCAATCATGCGGCTACTGTTCGGGTATGTGGATGGCAGAAGAAAGAGAGGACGGTCACGACTGAGATGGGCAGATGAGATCGAAGCTGATCCAGAGAAGCTTCTGGACACTAGAGCTTGGTAGATCCTTGCACAAGACAAAGACGAATAGAGAAGACGTATTGGAATGGCGAAGACCAGTACCGTATTGTAATACCTGCGATGATGATAATGATGGTGAAGCTTGGCTGGGAATCCTTAACGTCTAGTGAGGAATTGTGAAACCAAGTAGTCCAGGATGATCAAATTTTGTTCAATTGTACACTGGGAAAGTACTTACTCAATATACTCCCATTAGAATAGATAACCACCGTCTGCTCCCTTTCTCAATCATATTCTTTCGTATTATCATTTTTCACTGTTAAGCTTTTCTATAATCCTCACCTGAATATTTTTCGGAAGTCCTGTAGAGCTAGGTTAATATACATATTTTGACATTTTTTATTGTAGGAAGAAGTTGAGAGGTATCAGCCTTACCAAGATCTATACTGCTTCAAACGGCGTATTTTAGGCAGCATAGCCGTTGTTTGTGGGTCGACACCAGCCTCTCCTTCTGCAGTGAAAGGTTTCTCTCTCGAAGGTCTTCTCTGTAGCTGGATATTTATCTAGTTCTGAGCATATCTTCCTCCTACCCTTTTTCATCACCTATTCTATTTTATTTCATGTCATCTGTTTCAAAATTTTGGAGTTTTCCTAGTTTCCCTTGTCGGTCAGTGGAATTATATTTCATGTACAAATAAATAAACATTAATGATATCAACAGTTAATCATGAGAAGAAAAGGAACAGTTTTAATTTGAAATTAAAGTAAATGTAAATAGATATAATCACAAAAGAGTACGAGTAGATAAATTTCTGTAAAGAACAAGGGGAAAATACTGGAATATATGTTCAGCAGCAACTAAAAAAATATAGCATTTCCAAGTCAATTTCAACCTTTTCCAAGTCAAATTCAACCTTTTCCAAATCAAATTAAACTTTTTCCAAGTCAAATTCAACCTTTTCCATTTCAAATTAAACCTTTTCCATTTCAAATTCAACCTTTTTTTATTTATTTAATTATCTTTTAATTTTTCGATGTGTGGGTCTGTTATCGTATGAGTAGTTTTTGAAAATAACCTCCTTTTTAAGATTACGTGACTGCGTTTCGAATTATTTAAGTTTTTTTGACTTATTTGATATAAGGGTGTATTTTTATGTTTCCCGATCAGTAAATTTTGAAAATGACATCCATTTTATGTTTACGCCACTGTGTTTTGATTTCTTTAAGTTTTTAGAATTTATCCAATATAAAGGTATACTTTTATGTTCCGGAGCCGTAGATTTTGAAAACGACCTCCATTTTAAGATTAGGCCACCGCGTTTCAACTTATTTGAGTTTTTCGGATATTTTTCATATGAGGGTGTATTTTTATGTTTCCGGAGCTGTAGATTTTGAAAATGACCTCCATTTTAAGATTACGCCACTGGGTTTCGACTTATTCAAGTTTTTTTTATTTATTCGATGCAAGGGTGTATTTTTATGTTTCCGAAGCTGTAGATTTTGAAAATGACCTCCATTTTATGACTACGCCGCTGAGTTTTGACTTACTTAATTTTTTCGAATTTATCCAATTTAAAGGTATACTTTTATGTTTTCGGAACCGCAGATTCTGAAAATGACCTCTATTTTATGATTACGCCACTGCGTTTCAACTTATTTAAGTTTTTAGAATTTATCAAGTATAAAGGTCTAATTTTATGTTTCTGGAGCAGTAGATTTCCCCCATTTTGTAAATGACCCAATTTCAAGTTTATGCCACTGTGTTTTGGATTATAAAAGTTTTTTTTTTACTTTTTCGGTATAAGGATCTACTTATATGTTATCGGAGACGTATTGAAATTTTTCTAATCTTTAATATTTAAATGTATCTAATATTTAAGCTCCATTTTATGATTAAGCCGCTGCATCTCGATTAATTAGGCTTCATTTTGGATCTTTCAATACAAAGTTTCATCAATATGTTTTCGATTATGAATAAATAAATAAATAAATAAATAAATATTATGAAGCTAAAGTTAAATTAACCACAGAATACAAACTAAAAAGCCGAAAAGCAACTGGTAATAAATTTAACCTGCTGTATTCAGATTTTTCATCTAATTGTTCTTATAAATCTTATAATTTTGTGACAGGAGACCACAACATTAAAAAAGATAACTAAAACTAAATTAAAAATGATAATACATATTTTATTTATTTTGATTAGATATTTTTATTTATTTATTGAAAAATAAATTAATCCTTCGTATTTTGTTTTTTATTCGAAGGAAAAATCAAAAACACTTAAAAAAACCGAAACACAGTGGCCTAATCTTAAAATGTAAGTCGTTTTAAAAACTGAGGCTCCGGCATCATAAAAGTAGATCTTTAAATTGGATAAATTCGAAAAACTTGAATAAGCCGAAACGGAGTGGCGTAATCTTAAAATGGAGGTCATTTTCAAAATCTACGACTCCGGAAACATAAGAATATACTCTTTTATGATAAAAATTCGAAACACTTAAGGAAATCGAAACGCGGTGGCCTAATCTTAAAATGGAGGTAGTTTTCAAAATCTACGGGTCCGGAAACATAAGAATACACCCTCATATGAAAAAAATCCGAAAAACTCAAATAAGTCGAAACGCGGTGGCCTAATCTTAAAATGGAGGTCTTTTTCAAAATCTACGGCTCCGGAAACATAAAAGTAGACCTTTATATTGGATAAATTCTAAAAACTTAAATAAGTCAAAACATAGTGGCGTAAACATAAAATGGATGTCATTTTCAAAATTTACTGATCGGGAAACATAAAAATACACCCTTATATCGAATAAATCAAAAAAACTTAAATGATTCGAAACGCAGTCACGTAATCTTAAAATGGAGGTTATTTTCAAAACTAGGTACAGGACAGCATAATACTAGTCCCTAATAAATCCGAATAGGTACAATAAATCGATATCCGTAAGTGAAAATTCTACTTAGGAGAGCATAATAATAGACTTTCATATTGGAGGGGGGGAGGGGATGGTCATTATTTTAAAAAAAATATAAAATTTACAAAAAATTATAACATTAATTTGAAATGAAAATGGTTGAATTTGAATTGGAAAAGGTTTAATTTGAAATGGAAATGGTTGAATTTGACTTGGAAAAAGTTTAATTTGATCTGGAAAAGGTTGAATTTTACTTGGAAAAGGTTGAATTTGACTTGGAAATAATTGAATATGACATAGAAATATCACACTGAAAAAATCTAAAATGTTAAAATAAATGGATATGCAACCGCGTTATCAATTTTTTTTTTGTATTTTTCAAAAGCTATGCCTTCGATAATATAGTAAGTGGCCTTCATTTCGAAAAAAATCGAAAATTGACAAAAATTCGAAAGTTGAATTTGATTTGGAAAAGGTTGAAATTGACTTGGAAATGCTATATAAATAAAAGGAATTCAAAGATTATAATACACACACACACGCAGACACAAAATAAATGAAAATAGAAAATATTGGAATACTGGAATGGTTATCATTTATTTTTTCTGTTCGCGTCACACGCCTTTTAGATCTTTTGCCATCCTTAACCAGCCCGATCCATCTTTGCCTATTTTGCTCTATCGCTATCATATCGCTACATAGCTCTTGCTCCGCGATATATGTTCCTTATTCTTCATCTCCTTCTTGACCTCTTCCATCTTTACCTCCTTTCCTTTTTATCATGAGATATTGACTGACCAGTTTCAGTAAACAGTTCTTCATCCCTAACTGGAAATTGGAATAAAGGTTTTATTAGGAAAGGAAGGTGTTCAGGATGTTCTGAATAAGAAAAAGGAAATAAGCATGTCAAGGATTTTGCAGCGCGTATCAGGAAGGCACAGGCTGTTAATGTTAACTTGAAACGCTGAAATATTTTTTATAACAAACGTCTACGCTATCTCCTTCCATAAAAAAAAAAGGTCAACTCCTGGTTTCCTCTCTTGTTTTCCCCCACCTCGACTATGGCTGTATGGTGAATGGTGGACTCTCGGGAGAACTCGAAGCCAAACTTAAACGCCTAATGAATTGCTCGTTACGTTTTTTTAATTTTTGTTATCTCAAGAGATACTCATATTACTCGGTATTACACCGCGTTGAAGTGGCTTTACCCATCCTGCCGCCGCACTGTGGGGCCGATAGCTGATCTAGGAGGGAAAAATTCATTGAGCGTAATTTTCGATTAGAAATCACGTATTCGTCACAAATAAAACTTTTATGGTCGTAATTAAGTCAATGTAACTTACCTAGATTTGTGGCTGAAATTTAATTTTTAAGAAATATATTTTTTTAAATATTTATTTTAGTGAAATTTACAACTGTATTACATGAAAAATACAAAAGTAAATGTGACATTGGTAACATGACATGTACAACATGAAGAGAAACTACCCATTGGTAGAACTCAAATTAAAGTTCTATATTAGAAGGTCCCGAGGCCATCTTCTTTTCAGACGCCTCGGAGGGTTATCAGGGATCGAGGAGGAAGCAAGGTTTGAAACGAGAGGATTCGGATGGTTCTGCAGTTTGTTATGGAAGGATAGGTATCTGGATTGGGCCAAATCGGAAACATATGGAACATTAAGGTCTTTATGGATGATTTTATTTGTGACAAAGTAAGGAGCGTTGAGGATTTTACGAAGGATTTTGGATTGTAAGGATTGGATACGAGAGGAATTCGATGGTTTAGTGGAGCCCCAAAGCTCAATTCCATAAGTCCAAATAGGTCTTATTATTGTCATATATATGAGTCGTTTGTAATTGATTGAAAGCTTAGAGCGTTTGTCTAGTAAGTGCTGCAGTAGTCGAAAACGTCGGGCGGTTTCTAGTCGTTTCAGTCTGGTATGAGGGTTCCAAGTGAATCGTTTGTCCAGGTGGAGTCCTAGGTATCGGATTTGTTCGACAGGGATAAGAGGGCTATTGTTGAAGGATACTGTAGGACAGGAAGTCATAGGTTTACGACGAAGAGTGAAGGTAATTTGATAAGATTTATTGGAATTTATTTTAATCCTCCAGTTTTGACACCATTTTTTCAAGACTTGTGATGTGTGATTGAGGAGTTCGGGATACAATAGATGGACCGTTATTAACTGATAGGATACACGTGTCATCGGCATAGGTGGTGATGACAGTGTTGGATTGGGTTGGGATGTCAGCTGTATAAACTGTGTAAAGGATAGGACCTAGGATACTGCCATGAGGAACACCGGCAATTAAGAAATTTAAATTCATAATTCTAAGAATTAATAAAAAACTAACAATAATATTAACAAAAAGAAAACCAGTGTGGAAGTATTCAAATTTATTCAACCTTATTTAATCAACATCATTCGACAGCTCACTCTCTGGCTGAAGTCCCTCATAATTGCTTCCTAACAGCAATTTAAAGCACTCTTTTATTTCCTTAGTTTTTTCTTTCCTTGTCTGCACAGTTTGTAATGTGTGTGCTCCCTCATAATTTTGCTGACGCAACTTGCGTCATGTAGACCCCTTCTGGGCACTCCTACTATAGAGAGAAATACTTTATTGAAAGTAATGCTGCCCTACTACAAAGGGTTGCTTTATACACAGTATACTAATCAATCTGTATGGACATAAGTCTTACATTACATTATTCTATTATTATATGTACATATTATTTGTTAATCTCCCTTTTCATAACACTAGTCATATAAAATAACACTGTGTTAAATAATTTCTATTACATAACAGATATAATATATATATATATATATTTATTTATTTATTTATTTATTTGAATGCTAAAAATACAAGACTAAATCGCACACATATACCAATGCAATTCCATGAAAATAGACTTCTCTTTTCGGAAAGGGATACATTTATCATATATATTTTTCTATTCCCTCTCTACTTAACCCGCCTGATCGAGAGTATTGCTCTCAAAGCGGATAGTTGTATCCAAGATCAGCGCTGTCCTTCCTGTCTTGGGAAATGCAACAATATCCATATAACTGGTTGAGCCTTCACAGTCGATGCAATATACCTTGTCGAAGCAGGTGAATTCCTTTTCTCTAAGGAGGCTCATCAACTCGAACTTGACCTTATGGTTCCGGCGTGTTATGAGGAAAGAGTTGTTGGGGCATTTTTTCAGAACAAGGACTAGGACGGAACAAGGACGCACTTACGACAGATGCCCAATACCTTTCGTGCCCAACTTCCTTCGGCTCTCCACTGGCTCTTGGGACGCCACGCAAAGGGGATGTTGAGTTTTAAGGCGTGCGTTGAACCATTCTGATCCCGAAAGCACTTGCTTCTGGCATATGTCTTTATTAGCTTTCGGGATTTCTTTGAAATGCCTAACTCTAACGTCTTGACACCTGCAGCTGACCCATTCTTCAAAAGAATTGTCTCTTTGCGACTGTCGTAGAGCTTTAACATTTCGGTTACTGTAATGATTGTAATTTTTGTAGGATGGAAATAATCCACTACAAGTTTATACAACTCTGCTCCCACACATTTTAACAATAAATTGCGTCGTGACTTCTCTATGATTTCGTCGTTACCATTTATATTTTTAATTTCTAACTCAAGTTCAAAACGGTCTATATAATATTCCCATTTTTCTGAATTATTATAAGGAGGAAACTTAAATGTACTTACTCGTTCTTCTATATTATATTTACATCGGGTTAACCTGTTTTCGTTGGTACCCGATGAGTCAATGATCTCAGGAAAATTAACTTCCTCATCCGACCCCTTGTCTGTTCTAGAGTTTCTTTATTTCTGCCTGTTCACCATCGTCGCCACATGTAATGATTGTGTTTAGACAAAAACAAAGGTTGAGTAAGTTCCCAAATAAATCAAAGAATATATTTTTCAACAATGTACCACCTCACGTGTTTTTAAATAATATGTAACAACAATAATAATCCATACTACAGTTATCCTGATCCATTCACAGTCTTTCTGCACATTCGGCGATTTCTGTATTGTAATAACATGTGGACTAGAACTGGGCATCCGATACATTAGACAGCCACTGGCCAATGGACCAATGCAGCAAAGGATCCTCTCAGGAGGGGAAGGGAGAGGGAGAGGGAGGAGGGGAAAAAATAAGAAGGAATCAAACAATTAATAATAAGATATGTTGGACTAGCGGTGGATGGACGTGGCGACCCCATCACCCAGCCTTGGACAGCCACTGGCCCTCCAGGTTGGGTTACCCAGCGTCGGGAGGTATAGCCCGGCCACTCTTCCTCCGGAGGGGGACTAAATATTCTGGAGGCCAGTTGTTCCGAGGAAACGGGGCCTCAGAGACTTGGGTCAATTCCCCACTCCGAGTATATTAGATTCAAAGCGACAATGATAGCCTCGGAATTGGACGGTCAACAAGGAAAAGACGTTTGTCCTGAGGGACAAGCTGTACAACAGGATTGATAAATGGGAGGTCATATCTTCCAGAATAATATATATCGATAATAATGGATATCGAACTCACTATGGAAAAAGTTATGTGAATTCAGGTATATGCTCCTACTGAGGATAACAGTTTCGAGGATAAGGAGAACTTCTATGAGGACCTTCAGCGAACTGTTGACTCAGCAACAACTAAAAATAGGAGTATCATCCTCATGGGAGACCTAAATGCAAGAACTCGGCAAGATCATAATCGATCACATGTTGTGATAGGTAGATTTGGAGGAGAAGATACAAAGTCAATAAGTCTGCTGATTGAATTACCTCTTCTCCAGTCAAAATCCAAGTACAAGATCTGCCAAGACGCCCATCTCTCCGGTCTGTGTAGGTCAAGCTGCCTCTTCAGTCCCCAAGACTGGAATAAAACATAAGACCTCGAGCTTTTTCATCCATGAGATTTTATACAAATATCCAGCAAGTGGGGCAAGGATGGTTGTGATTGGTCTTCATCTTCGGCTGATGTAAAAATTATTTTAACTGGCCACACCTTTAAGGGGTATAAATTGCTAACTTGAACAAAGATTCTCGGGTAACCGGCAATGCAGGTATATACGTAAAGATATCAGACAACGTGTACTCGGTGTCTTTGTGATGTTGGCAGGAGGTTTCTGTCAACTTTTTTATTGTCTTCCGCAGTTCATATTTAGTTTAAAAGGTAACTTGCTATGTTTAATGCATAGCATATTCTCCGGCTACGAAGAAGAAGAAATGGCGATCGGAGATTAACATTTTTTCTTAGCAATAAAAAAATTGTCTAAAATAATTGTTAAGAAAAACCAATTGTTAATGGCGATATTTTTTCTCAAAAAAGTCCTTACATTTTAATTTTCTTATCATATAGATAGCATTTCCAAGTCAATTTTAACCTTTTCCAAGTCAAATCCAACCTTTTCCAAACCAAATTAAACTTCTTCCAAGTGAAATTCAAGCTTTTCCATTTCGAATTCAACCTTTTTTTATTTATTTAATTTTTTTTCGTTAATTTCAGCTGATCAGCTGATGCGAAGGACGTGTTCTGAAATCTTCTCTCAGTTTTTGCCTATTTTTCAGCGGAATCTCTTTGATTATTTACTCAATACAGTTGAAGTGTACACTAGAGCAGTTGTTATTTACTGTTTGCTACATTTTTTTTTAATTTTTAATTTTTTTTTTTTTTTTTTTTTTTAATTTTAATTTTTTTTTTCTCTTATGATATGCGGCATAGTCAGCAAGTGATGTCCAGTAAGGTGCCCACCAAAAGGACTCGGTCAGACGGTGTTAGTACCCCTCGTGATTCACCAGCGAAACAAAGAACTCGTCGCTGCCTGCGAGAAATTGCTCCAACCACAGTGAAAACTTCAGGTACAGAACCTCAGCCTCAACCAGGTACCTCTTCGCAAGAAATGGTTGAAGAATCTCCTTTCTTCACTCCAAACCCGTTCCAAGTGCTTCATAATGACAGAGAAGTAATGGAGTCAGCAGCAGTACCTAGGGAACCAAGACCTCCTCCGATATTTGTAAAAAATATCAAAAATTTTCAACTACTGTGTACACAACTAAACGAAATCTGCTCCGGCAGTTATTCTTGCCTCAATAGGACCAACGATACGAAAATAACACCAGATACTGCAGAAACCTACCGAAAAATTGTGAAGTACCTGTCCGAAACGAATGCAAATTTCCACACATACCAGCTGAAACAGGAGAGATCGCTACGAGTGGTGGTAAGAAATTTACACTCCTCAACCCCAACTGAAGTTATAAAAGAAGAACTAGCGACGCTTGGTTTCAAAGTGCGTCAGGTAACCAACGTTCTGAAGGAGAATAAGGAGCAGCCAGGAGTAAGTAATAAGGTTCCACTACCTTTATTTTTCGTGGATCTAGAGCCATCACCTGGTATTGAAAAAATATATGACATCAAGAGATTGTACTACACTATCGTGAAGATAGAGAAGCCATACCCCAAGAAGGAAATTGTACAGTGCCACAATTGTCAGGCGTATGGCCACACGAAAACTTATTGTCACCATCTGCCGCGTTGCGTGAAATGCGGTGAACAGCACAAATCTGTGGAGTGCACCAAACCAATACAAGATCCTGCAGTGTGTGCACTATGCCAGGAGGGACACCCGGCCAACTACAAAGGCTGCCAAACCTATAAGAGCCTCAAATCCAGATTCCAGAAGAACCGGATTCAAGATGAGACAACTAGACCAAGAAGAGAACCTTCTAGAATAGTTAATAATAATTTATCATACTCCGAACTACTTGGAGGTAAGAACCCCAATAATACATGTGAAGCCCTGTCGCAGCAACTACCTCAGCCCCAACCTCAATATTCTGTTCATCCTAACACACATAATCATCAACAACCTCAAATTCCTCCTCCTTCAAATGCAACAGATCTCACCAGTTTGTTAGCATCTTTCCTCACCGATTTCAAATCCCTAGTTACTCCACTCATATCACTCCTTACAAATCTCGTATCTCACCTAATCCCTCCTTTGAAAAATCCTTAATGACTCACATCCCAAAACCCATATCCATTCTCCTTTGGAATGCGAATGGTGTTAGAAATCACGTTGACGAACTAACAGCTTTACTACAAGACAAGAACATTGACGTAGCCCTTATTACAGAAACTCGACTGACCATAAAACAGCATTTGAAAATCCCACAGTATTTAACCTACCGTACTGACCATCCTGACGGCAGAGCACATGCCGGTACTGCTGTCATCGTACACCAATCCCTCTCCCATCACTTACTCCCATTACCCACTCAAGATTTCCTACAGTCAACCGCTATTGTAATCAAAACCTTCTCCTTTCCAGTCACCCTTGCATCAGCATATTGCCCTCCTAACAGATCCATATCCAAAGTCCAGTTCAGTTCTCTCCTCAACTCCTTAGGTCATAATTTCATCCTGGGTGGAGATTTAAACGCCAAACACCATCAATGGGGTTCTAGAACCACGAACTCTCGTGGCAGAACATTGTTATCTGCACTCAATTCCCAACGGTTCAGTATCCTTCCTCCTAAGTCACCTACCTACTGGCCCACAGATCCTAACCGCAATCCCGATATCCTTGATTTTTTCATCCACAGTGGCTTAGGTCCCCTCAATCATTCCCTTACCCGTCTTGCCGAACTATCCTCAGATCATAGTCCATTATTACTCCAATTATCTCTTGCTCCTATTCCTAAGTCTTCTCCACCGTCCTTCATCAGAGGCCCAGTTAACTGGAAACTCTATCACCAAATCCTATCCGATAAAATTGACCTCAGAATAACCCTAAAAACCCCAGATGACCTTGACAATGCCGTACACCTTTTCACCACCACTATCCAACAAGCAATCTGGACTGCTTCCTCTCCAAACCACTCCTCAAGAACTCCCAAGAAAAATAAGTTACCTCAACACCTCATAGACCTAATCCATACCAAACGCCGCGCCAGATTATTATGGCAACGTACTAGACACCCCATCGATCGTCGTTCCTATAATTTTTACAGTAAACAATTAAAGCAGGAATTGGCCACCTTCAAATCCCAATCCTTCAACTCCTACCTTACTTCCCTCTCTGTTCATGACAATTCCCTATGGAAGATCACCAACAAAATCCTAAAATCCCATCATATTTCCCATCCCCTCCGTCGAAGCGATGGCTCCTGGGCAGCGTCTGATGAAGATAAAGCTGAGGAATTCGCCAGACACCTCTCCAGAACATTTACCTCTCATCCGGAATCCAACCTCACCCATACCACAACAGTAGAAGAATTCCTTACATCTCCCATTCCACTTTCCTTGCCACCTAAAGCAGTTAATCCTTCTGAGGTCAAACATCACTTACAAAAACTTCCTCTCCGTAAATCTCCTGGATACGACCTCCTTACCTCTCAAATCCTTCGACAACTTCCTCCTAAAGCTGTTATATTTCTCACCTACTTATATAATGCCATCCTAAGAACCACCCACTTTCCTCTCTTGTGGAAACATTCCACTATTATCCTGTTTCCGAAACCAGGCAAACCTCCCAACATCTCAACGTCCTACAGACCAATTAGCCTACTTCCGATTCTCTCAAAAATCTTTGAAAAGATCCTCCTGAAACGAATCCTACCCTTTATAGAATCCCAAAATTTTCCTTCACATCAGTTCGGATTCCGTTCACAACACTCCACAGTCCAACAAGGACTCCGAGTGGTCGATCATATTTCCGCAGCATTGGAAAGCAAGCAATATTGCTCGGGTGCATTTCTGGACATAGCTCAAGCTTTTGACCGGGTATGGCACGCCGGGCTTCTTTCCAAGCTGAAAACCTATCTTCCTCAGTCCTTGTACCTTGTCCTCCGTTCCTACCTCTCAGATCGTACCTTCCGAGTTCGCTGCGGTAGTGAATTATCGAATTGCTATCCAATTGAGGCAGGTGTTCCTCAAGGTAGCGTATTGGGTCCCGTCCTTTACATCCTCTTTACCGCTGATATCCCTGTCCATCCCGATACCTTCCTGGCAACTTTTGCTGATGACACCGCCATTCTATCATCCGACTCAGATCCTGATATAGCATCCTTAAACCTTCAAAGACATCTCTCCCTGATTGAACACTGGTGTAATAAATGGCGAATTAAAGTAAACGAATCCAAATGCCAACACATCACCTTCACGCTCCGACGCAGTTCCTGTCCACCAGTACACTTTAATTCCATTCAGCTTCCTTTCTCGGACACAGTCCGGTACCTTGGCTTTCTCTTAGACAGACGACTAACGTGGAACCCTCATACTAGACTTAAAAGACAGGAACTAAACCGACGATACGGACAACTATACCGGCTACTAAACAGAAAATCAAAACTTTCCATTGAAAACAAGTTACTGATCTACAAGACAATACTGAAACCTATCTGGACTTACGGACTTGAACTGTGGGGAACAGCAAAATTTACTAACATCAAACGCATCCAATCCTTCCAATCAAAAGTCCTTCGAACAATAGCCAATGCTCCTTTCTATGTAACCAACAAAACCCTACACCATGACCTTAATATCCCATTTGTCCTAGACCTTATCCCAGCAAAATTCTCCAAATTCCACCAGAACCTTACCCATCATCCAAATCCCTTTGCAAAATCTCTATCCAGCACCACCCATCCATATAATCCTCCAAGGAGGTTAAAACGGCAGTGGCCCCGCGATCTTTTATAGTTTGTAAATATTGGAGTTCTGGCAATGGCCAGATTCTCCACTCACGACATGAGTGTATGTGGCTAAAGCACTCTTGCTCAATCTCCACTGGGTTTAGCCCTAGTGACGCGGTTGAGAGAGGAGTGCAGGGAACTCCTGGAGTCATACTTTTCCCTCCACAGTTGGAGGGACAAGTCTGGCTTGGAGTTCTCTCGCCAAGTTGTAAATATTGTATGTAGGTGTGCATGTGTTCTTTTTATTTATTTATTTTTAGGTTATTTTATTCTTGTTTATTGTATATATATTATTTTTCTGTATAATTTATTTTATTTACTGTATATAGAGTGTGAATGTGATCTGTGAACACTATTATTAATGTCCCTGAGACAGATTGTAATATATTTCAATAAATAAGCTATTATTAGATGTAAAAAAAAAAAAAATTTTTAACTTTTCGATGCATGGGTCAGTTATCTTATAAGTAGATTTTGAAAATAATCTCCATTTTAAGATTATGCCACTGCGTTTCGACTTATTTAAGTTTTTCGGATTTATTCGATATAAGAGTGTATTCTTATGTTTCCGGAGCCGTAGATTTCGAAAATAATCTCCATTTTAAGATTACGCCGCTGCGTTTCGACTTATATAAGTTATTTGGATTTATTCTATATAAGGGTGTATTCTTATGTTTCCGAAGCTGTAGATTTTGAAAATGACGTCCATTTTAAGATAACGCCACTGCGTTTCATCATTTGAATTTGAAAAGGAAAAGGTTGAATTTGAAATAAAAAGGTTTAATTTGACTTGGAAAAGGTTGAATTTGATTTGGAAAAGGTTGAAATTGACTTGGAAATGCTATATATGTACGACTATTCCACCTTAAAGCTAGTAATTTACATAGCATATATTATATGTACAATAAGTAAGTGTAATTGGCAATTCGGCTATTACCAGTAAAGGAAGCATAGCTCTAGTTTTATTAAATTAGTATTTCTTGCTAAACCTAGCATTTATGTGTTTTTAAACGTCAATTAAATCTTGGATACTCACTCGGACTAAAAATGTTTACAATGAACAAAATATATATCATACAACAACTACAATATCTATGGCATCTAACTATCTACTATGAGTGACAATGTCTGACTACTTGCAAGGCGGTTGAAGGAGGGGTATTTATACACCGTCAGAAGAAAAATGCACCCATGTGAAGTTGAATCCCCCCCATCCTCAATTTTGTTTTTAAATTTTGAGAGTTCTGATAGCCTCCCCCTAAGAGTTCTAGAGTTCCCTATACTTTTTAGAAATAGTTCTATTGTTTAAACCACCGAAAATACCACGCAAAGTCACGAAAAACGGAAATCCAGTTTTTTTGCAACTTAAGAGTCTTATAACTCTTTTAATAATAATTTTAGAGCTAAAGTTCATTAGAAAAATTGTTAAGATTCCTTGGGGGCTATCAAAACACTAAAAATAAATAAATAAAAGCGGCCCCCAAATTGAAAATTTCTAAATTCTTTTTTGACTTCTAATAGACACCCAAATAGTTCCAGAGTTCTCTGGTATTTAAAAAAAATTCTGTTGTTTAAACTACCGAAAATACCACACAAAGTTACGAAAAACTGAAATTCCGTTCTGTGCAACTTACGAGTATTATAACTCCTTTAATATTAAATTTAGATCTAAACATCATAGGTATACTTTTTAAAACTCCTTGGGGGCTATCAAAACACTAAAAATAAATAAATAAAGGCCCCCCAAAGTGAAAATTTCTAAATTTCTTTTTGGGTTCTAATAGTCCTTCTAAGAGTTCTAGAGTTCCCTATACTTTTTAGATATAATTCTATTGTTTTACCCACCGAAAATACCACACAAAGTTACGGAAAACGGATATTCCGTTTTGTGCAACTTACGAGTCCTATAACTCTTTTAATATTAATTTTAGAGCTAAACTTCATTAGGATAATTGTTAAAACTCCTTGGTAGGCTATCAAAACTCTAAAAAAAAAACTTAAAAATAAAGCCCCCCCCCCTATAAAGCGGCCCTCCCAAAGTGAAAATTTCTAAATTATTTTTTAGGTTTTAATAGCCCTCCAAATAGTTCCAGAGTTTCTGGTATTTAAAAAAAAAAATCTATTGTTTAAATTACCGAAAATATCACGCAAAGTTACGAAAAACTGAAATCGCGTTTTGTGCAACTTACAAATCTTATAACTCTTTTAATAATAATTTGAGAGCTAAAGTAAGAAACCTCGCGCGGGCTCATTACCGCGTATGGGGAGCGTCCCACGGGTGGCGGATGTGGGGATGATCGGTGGAAATTCCTTGGAAGTTCCTCCCGGCTAAGTCCGATGGACTCACTGACCAACAATGAGAGGGGCCCTCCAGACTTGCTGGAGGGAGGGGATCTCCAGACTTGCTGGAGGTAGGGGCCCACCAGACTTGCTGGAGGGTGTGACGTAGGATTGAACGCCCTACTCACATATCTTTAGTTCACCAAACACCACAAAAAGTCATGGATCTCCCTAAGGTAAAACGCTCATTATCCGGAGGTAAACTAGTCCCCCGTTCGGGTCTCCGGGTGGGGACTGCTTTAGGGGATTCATGGTGCAAGTTGAAATATAGGGATTTAAATATTGGTACGTGGAACGTAAGGAGTTTAAACACAGCAGGGGGGCTAAAATCGGTCGCGAATGAGGTAAATGGGTACAATTTGGATGTCGTGGCTCTGCAAGAGCTTCGCTGGCCAGGGGAGGGCTCGATGAGGGAAGGAAAGTACACTATTTGGTACGGAGGTAGCGGGAATCATTGTTTGTGTACCGGGTTTCTAATTAGGAGTAGATTACTATCCGCTTTGAGGGACGTACAATTCTTTAGTGATAGAATTTCGTTAGCTACATTTCAGGGACGTTGGTTTAAAATCGCATTAATAAACATACATTGTCCGACCGAAGACAGTGACGATGAAGTCAAAAGTAAATTTTACGATAAACTCGAATGGGTTTATGAATAACTACCGCGAAACTACATGAAAATAATTGTAGGTGACGCGAACGCAAAGGTAGGAAGGGAAGAAGTTTATATTCCGACGATTGGTAAAGAAAGTTTGCACGAATATAGTAATGATAATGGGATCCGTCTGATAAACTTTGCCATCTCGAAAAACCTGATAATTAAAAGTACGACGTTTAAACATAAGGATATTCATAAATATACTTGGACATCACCGGATTCGCAAACACGAAATCAAATCGATCATGTCTTGATACAACATAGCTGGCAAAGCAGTATAATTAATGTACGGTCTTATCGCGGAGCAGAATGTGGGTCGGATCATGAATTAGTAATCGCGAAACTTCGACAAAAACTTAATATAAAAAAGAGAAAAGAAAACCGTTTCGATTTTGAGAATTTTAATTTGGAAAAATTAAAAAATCCATCAATTAGAAACCAATTCGAGCTAGATGTTAAGAATAGGTTTGAAGCTTTAGAGCTTCCTGACGAGGACCACGAGGATATTGACAAGTTATGGATAGAGATCAGGGATAATATTAAAGCGGTCGGTAACTCGTGTCTAGGAAAAAAGGAAAATAAGAATAACAAACCGTGGTTTGAAGATTGCTTAAACATGTGTGAAAAAAGAAAAGCCGCTAAATTAAAAGCTCTAAATAATCCTAGCGAAGACAATCTGGAATACTTCCGAATCTCAAAGAACGAAACGACAAAATTGCTCAAAAATAAAAAAAGGGAGTATCTTAAAAATAAAATAATTGAAATAGAAACTAATAGAATCGAAAATAACGTAAGAGACATGTACAAAGGTATAAACAGATCACGTAAATATGTAGGGCCCGTAACGTCTGGAATTAGGGATGATAATAACAATATTCTGACCGATCCGGTTGACATATTGAATAAGTTTAAGGACCACTTTGACAATATTTTAAATACGGGAAATTATGATCTGTGCCCTCCTTCTCAGTACCAGAGTGCTGAACCGTTAATAGAAGGACCAAGTAAAGAGGAAGTTGAAGTAGCTATCGGAAAATTAAAATCATATAAAGCAGCGGGAATCGATAATATTCCTACTGAACTAATTAAGGCATGCGGGAAAGCTGGAGTTTCTAAAATACATCGGTTGGTTAAAAAGATCTGGGTGAACGAGAAATTACCTGAAGAATGGAAAGAATCTATTCTTATTCAGATTCACAAAAAGGGTCCGAGGACGGATTGTAATAACTATCGAGGAATTTCACTCCTTCCGGTATGTTATAAAATATTCACTTTAATCTTAACCAGTCGAATCACGGAATACGCCGAGGAAATTATCGGAGACTACCAATATTCTAATCGAGCAGGGGATTCCAAAAAAACTAGTAAATCTAGTCAGGATGTGCTTGACGGAGACACTCAATAAAGTTAGAATCGGTAATAATTTGTCCGAAAAATTTGAGGTTCGTTCGGGCTTAAAACAGGGGGATTCTCTTTCGCCTGTCCTGTTCAATTTGGCATTAGAACATGCCATTAGGGAGGTAATGCGAACCGAGAAAGGGTTGGATCTGGGTGGGACAACATCCGTGCTGGGCTATGCTGATGATCTGGTACTGTTAAGCGAAGACGTTGAAACTATAAAACTAAATACGACAACGTTAATGAAAGCCGGTAAAGAACTAGGACTCGAAATAAACGTGGATAAAACAAAATATATGGTTAGCTGCAAAAATGGCGATACTACTGGTGATATCGATATAGATGGTAATATGTTTGAACAGGTAGATAAATTTAGGTATCTAGGTTCTACGATAACTAGAAAAAACGAAATTGAAGAAGAGATTAAGGTTAGACTGAAGGCGGGGAATGCTTGTTATTTTTCTGTGACAAAACTACTCTAGTTCGCGGCCTCTTGTCCCGAAACTTAATAATTAGAATATATAAAACAATTATCTTGCCTACAGTTCTTTATGGATGCGAGACTTGGCCGCTTACATTAAGGGATGAGCAGCGTCTTAAGGTTTTTGAAAATAAAGTATTGCGTAGAATATTCGGACCGAAGAAGGATGAGTTAACCGGAGAGTTCAGACGGTTACACAACGCCGAATTGCGTGAGCTGTATCCGGGTAATATAATTGAGGTAATTTCATCGCGGCGAATCAAATGGGCTTGTAAAGTTGTTGGGCTTAGTAACGAGAGAATTCCTAAAAGGTTAATATTTGCTGTGCCGAATGGTAAGCGTCCGAGGGGTAGACCGAAGCGAAGGTGGGAAGATTGCATTAAAGCCGATCTGAAGGGACTGGGTTTGGACGGCGAACGGTGGAGGGAGGTGTGTAACAAGCGATTGGTGGTGTCGGCATCGAACCTGCGGGTTCGTTAAACCTTATTATTATTAAAGTAAGAAAATGTAACTTTGGGGGCCCCTTTGGAGAAATCAAGCTTTCTTTTTTATTAGAGTTTTGATAGCTCCCTAAGGAATCTTAACAATTATTATAATGAACTTCAGCTCTGAAATTATTATTAAAAGAGTTATAAGACTCGTAAGTTGCACAAAACGGGATTTCAGTTTTTCGTAACTTTGGGTGGTATTTTTGGTAGTTTAAACAATAGAATTATTTTTTTAATTATTAGAGAACTCTAGAACTATAAGGGGGCTATCAAAACTCTATTAATAATCAAGAAAATTTTAATTATCTTTATATTAAATATTAAATAATAACTGGAGAGGTGTCTGGTGAATTCCTCAGCTTTGTCTTCATCAGACGCTTCACAAGTCTCGCATCGACAACACACTCAGTCATCGCATCGACGAAGGGGATGGGAAATGTAATGAGATTTTAGGATTTTTTTGGTGGTTTTCCAGAGGGAATTGTCGTGAACAGAGAGAGAAGTAAGGTAGGTATCAAAGGAGTCAGATCTGAAGGATGATAATTCTTGCTTTAATATGATAAGCTTTGGTGTTTGGTACGTTGCCATAATGATCTGGCACGGCGTTCAGACTCTCAAAATTTAAAAATTAAAAAAATAAATTGAGCGGGGGGGGGGGGGACCTTCACACAGGTGTGAAAAATGCTGATTCTACGGATTTACGATTATTTGGTGACATTAAGTTTCTCCCTTCTGAAGTTCTGGAGCTCCGTGAGGGAAGAAGTGGATGAACAGAGTTAGTAGGTGTAGAGATGGCTGGAGTACAAGTTGTTCCTTTGGAATTGATGTACTATCTACTTGTCTTTGTTGGCTAAGAATACAACAATCATAAGAAATCTGGTGCGCGCAACACACAACTTTCACTTACCAAACGTTGAATAGATATTATTTTCTGGCCATGTTGGGCTATTATAACATTTTTTAATTACATTTTTAACTGAGCTTATCCAAAAAGATTAAAACTAACAAATCATAAATACTGTTAAAATTACAAAAGTCCTATTTATTATATCACCGGTTGATTTTGGATTGTACGATTAGTTGATTATGGATTGTACGACCCGTTGATTATGGATTGTACGAATATTAATTATTAAACTGTTATTTTCTATTGTAAAGTTTACTAAAATGGAATTAAGAGATTTGCATTGTCTGTCATAGACAGGTCAAAAGTTGTCACACTGATTGTAAGTGGATTCTGTTGAAAGTTCGCACAGGGAAAATTTATCAAATTATTCACGAATTTAATTTTCTAAAACGTTACATGACAATTTTTCGGAATAAACGTTGATACTTAATTATTTCAATATAATATTAGATCTATAATCACTAAACTACAGTAAATGTATTTAAGGTTATAAACATTTGCCTTATACATCCATGAAATGATTTTATATTTTACTTATTCTTTCACACAAGTACAATAAAATACTTTTTTTAACAATACCATTACATTGATTAGGTGAATTTTAAATACTTTTTACAAACTTAAAAATATTTTTTAAAGTTTACTTTTAGTTTATAAATTTCATTTAATTTCCTTGAAAACATGTTATTTACGTTAAATAATGTTAGTTTTAAAAGTTATAAATTATTATTTTTAATTTTTTGGCCAATCTCTGTTACCTTCTACAACTTTCTATATTATATATTGTTTTTTCTAAAATTATCCACTTTCCAACGATGTATTATACGTATACCTTCTGACTAGTATTTCCGGAGATTCATTTTCGACCTGAATTTTTTTTTTTCTCCTTTATTCAATTATCAAATTCTTTCAAAATTATATTTAGCATTTTTTCGTAACTTGTAATAATGAGAGATAGTTAATTATTTAAAATAAACCATATTAAAGGTACTTTAGAGGAAGACGTATATAAACATTAGGCATTTAAGCCCTGTAAAGTGACATCAATGGGGATAAGATCTGATTGATATTAATGACAACTTCATTATACAATGATACACCGAGTTTAATCAAAATCGTTTAAACCGTTTTTGAGAAAATTGTAAAAATGTGTTTCAGCGTTAATATAAAGTGGCACTTCCGGTAAGCCGATTTTAAGGAAAAAGTTGCTAGGACATCTAAGTCATATACCTATCTTAAATACGTAATATCAGTTTTGTACGACTTTTCGTTTTTGAGCTAGAGTGTTCACATACACACAAACACACAGACCATTTTTCGGGACTTGGTTATTTGGACTCAGGATACCTCAAAACGTGTATTTCCGTTGAAATCTCAGACTTGAAAATTTTCACGATCACAATACTTACCCTTACTATATATTACATATATAGGTAAGTGAAATTAAAAATTAACACATAAAAGATATAAAAAAATAATAGTTAAAACTACTAAATAATAATTAATATTATAATCATTTTCTTAATTAGTATTAAGACTTTCAAACATTTCATTGCTGAAATTTTTTTTCCTATGCCGTAGCCATTGGTCATTCGACCATCCGACATCTTGCTGCCTAGTATAAGTTTTATTTTTTCATTGCTGAAAGTAGGTATGTTAAGTTGATTAAAAGTTAAATTGAAATGTATCAATTGAAAGGATTATAATCAGAAATTACATGAAATGAAGGCAATACCTCTGTAAATATATAATTATCTCTAGTATGGTTTGCAATTTCTTACTTATCAGTTAATTTAATAATAGCTGTTACTGGTAAAATTACTGGATAGGATGAATTATTTTGGATAGTAATGTGTTTAATCTTCTAACTAACAAAAACATCAATTCTTTCTACGTAAGATAAATAAAGTTCTAAATTGCTAATAGTTGTGGTTAAACAATTACTTAAATTATTATGAATAGAATTATTTATACATGTATCATTAATTTTATTACAATAATAATTAGTTTTTATAAAATTACACTCTCCTTTATACACTTCTGCATTATTATTTAATACCATTTGATTATTTACAATTGTTGTTATAATATGATTATTCTTTCTAACTGGAACAGATAATAAATATAAAGAACTAAAAAATTTAGCTTTAATGGCTAACAGTATCATATAATGGTAATATTATTTTTGATATTTTACTTGTGAGCCATAATGTCTCAAGATCAGAGCTTGCAAATTCTGAATTATTATTTATATCAATATTTTTTAAACTACTGGAATGTGCTATTCCAAGTTTACACATTTCTAAAGAATTTTCACTGTCCATGATTACAATGGTGATATAATTTAGAATGTCGTATAATTTATTTAAATGGTTTGTTAATGTATTCTTGTCAACAGTATTTATTAATTTGACTAATTTATTACTATGATTATTAATTAATCTAATGTAGTTTTGAAACGTTTTTACAAAATCTTTATTAATTTGAATTCCATGAGCTATATTGTGTTCCATACGATAGTTGTTTTCTTCTAGAGTGGTAATGACCTTATCATAATGCGCCTTGTCATCAGAATCTAGGTTTCGAGTAAGCCAGTTGATTGCACTTATTATGCCGTTTATCAGGCCACTTTTTCTTGTATTACGTGGATCATCAATAATATAATCAACTTTATCTTTTAGAAATATTAATTGTTTGGAAATTACATCATATTGGCTATGTTGCTTAAAATTACTTAAATCTCTTTCTAATATTGATATTTCATTTATGAAATTAGAAAAATTTAAATAATATATGATTGTTTTGTATTGCCTTGGAATCAGATAATTTAAACGTAACCAGTCCTGGAGAATGTTCTGGATTGATTATTTCATATTGTCGCGACGTCTGATTCATCAGAATCAATATCCATACTAACTTCATCATCTGGAATATGATATTTTCTTTTAGTTTTTCGTTTTCTTTGGATATTATCTGCATGCACCTTAATGTTTTTATTTTTATGCTTTAATTTATACACTTGTCTAAAAGGATTTTCATGTTTATTCCTAGTTCTTACCTTTATATAAGGTTCATCTTCAATTACTTCATTTTCTCTATTTTTGTTTAAGGATTCAGTTCTTACTTCCTTGTCTTTTTCAATTTTCTTTTTTATTTGCTCGTAAACTAAATTTAATTCTAATTGATCATTATTATTTTCTAAATCAATAATATTTCCTTCTTCTATTTCCATGTCGTTGTCTTCAAACAAAATTTCATCAAAATCAAGATTTGTTTTCGGGTTAATTGTTATTCTGCTCAGAGCGTCTGCTACGAAGTTAGTTTTGCCTTCAATACATTTTATTTCAAAACCGTATCCGTGTATATAAAAAATCCATTTCATTATTCTGATATTATTATTTTTCATATTCAATAGCCACTGCAAGGGTCTGAATTGTGAATTATGCTCTATACAAGTAAGGTCTAAAATGTTTTGAAGTATATACGATTGCCAAAAGTTTCTTTTTGATAATAGAATATTTATGTTCCATGTCATTTACAGTTCTTCAGGCTAACGGTATGGGGTGTTGATTGAACCCTCCGTTCTGTAACTTGGGATTTTTTATTTTTTTATTTTATTTATTTATTTATTTTTTAACATTTATTATTTAATCCACAGTTGTCACAACTTGTAAAAATAAGTGGACGTGATCTTTATAGAATTGGCATGCCAGGCATGAGCGAGGTTGATACCCATCGGCACCTAGTCCTAACTTGAAATAAAAGAGAAAGTTAATCCAGGAGATCCCTTAGATCCCTCCGTTTTATCCTTCGTCGGGTGTTTTCTGGCATATGTCTCGTGTCCATGTTTTTTATAAGTAGGTTCGTAAAGTTTGGAGTGGAATTTTGTATATGATGTCCGGATGTGATCTTGTACCATCAGTATATTCAGGTCTGTATGTAATGTTTTGTTACTGACGTACTAGGGTGAGTGCGTGATGAGACTTTTGATTAGAAAGTCTGTATTTTTTTAATTTGGGTCTTTTTTGCTATTTCGTAGATTTGGAATGCATAGGTCGATATGGCTTTTATTAAGTAAGTTTAAGCATTTAGTTTTTGTCTCATTTTTAAGTTAGAATGTTTGTGTAAGAGAGAATACAAAAATTACTTAGTCGATTATTTAAGACTTTTTTTTAATATGTGGTCCCTAGGTGATCCTCCTGTCGAAGGTGAGTACTAAGTAATAAACTGTGTTAGTCTGATGTATGGGGCCATTGTTTATATAAACTGGAGTGCAGGTGTCATGTCGGAGCGTGAAGGTGATTTATCACTGTTGGGTTTAATTTTCCATTTTTTAAACCATTCCTGTAATATTTGTAAATAATTTTGTAGGGTTAACCATGCTTATGTGATGTCGACATGTCTGGTGAGAATATCAGTGTCATCTGCATAGGTTGCAATTAATGTTTTAGGGTAATTTGTATATCATTTGTGTATATAATGTACAGTAATGGTGCAAGAATTGATCCCTGCTGTACTCCGGCCCTTATTGGATAAATGGAAGAGGTTACCGAACCCTGTCGGACAGATAAAAATCAGTTTGAAAGGAAGGAGAGAAGGAATGAGGTAATAGGTAGAAGTAAGAAATTATTTAAGTTTGCCAGACTTTGTCGAATGCTTGAGCAACATCCATAAATACGCCAGTAGCGTATGATCTTTCTTCTAGTGCAATTGAAATGAACTCCGTGAATTTAATGTATGGTTGAATGTAGTGAACGAAATTCGAATTGGTGTTCAGGTAGACTTTGGTTTTCTGTTAATATGTTGATTATGCGTCTGTAAAATAATTTTTCAAATATTTTGGGGGCAAATCGGAAGTAGACTGATGGGTCTGTATTAGGAAGGGCTATTGAGATTTTTGTTCGGTTTTGTATCATTAGTATTTGTGAAAATTTCCATTGCAATGAAAATTTCCATTGTTCTTAATATGGCGTTGAATAGGGTTGTTAGATATACTATTGCTTTTCTGGGCATATGTTGGAGTACCCTATCTACCGGCTTTTCTTTTGGGTAACTTACGAATCACTTGTAATACTTCAGATGGAGTGAAAGCCGGACGTGGTAATGTTACTGGTAAGGGGATTTCAAGAGAATCTTGTATATATTTTTCATGTTGATTATCTGGGTAGTCTGTATGTGGTGTGAAGATAGTCGATAGATGGTCAGCAAAGAGTTCAGCCTTTTCATTGTCAGACACGATCCAAAAACCATCCTCTTTTCGTAATAGCGCAGGCACCTCGCGATGCTTTAGTAGCTTTTTAGTTTGTCTCCATAAGCTTCCATCGTCGGTGCTGAGGTTATTTATAAAATTATCATAGCTAGTTTGTTTGATTTTTTTTTTTATTGGTCGTTTTAGTTTATTATTTATTCGGTCATATGTCTGTTTATCCGATGGTAGTCAGTCAATCTGTCATACCTTTCGAACTCTTCTCTTGGCTCTGATCAAATCCCTTATACACTGTGGGTAGTTTGGCTAGTTATTTATTTGTTTATGTTTCGGAATTGATGAGATCCGTGCAGATTCCTGGATTTTCTTTGTCAATACTTCGACGGCTTCTTCGATTTCGTATTCATTTTTTAGTGAAAGAGGAACTGAAAATCGCTAATTTAAGTTAGCTTGAAAACAATTCCAATCTATGTTTCCTTGAATAAGTGATCGGCGTTCTTCTTTTTGACATGGTTCTTCAAAAAGGACCATGTGTAGAAGGGAATGATCAGAGCATAGATCACAGCTAGATTTAACTGTGTATGGTATGGCCTGTAGTCCTTTAGTAATTTAGTAGGTCAGGTGATTTTAGTCTCGATGTAGGCCAATAAATTGGAGTATTTGGTGATATGGTGTTTAACGAAAGCTTCTAGAGTGCAGCCCAAAGATTTCTACCTCTTGGAGAGCACGATTGCGACCCCCATAGATGGTGCTTGCCATTGTAGTCGCCACCAGCAATAAAACACCTTGCCAGTTTTTCAAAGAAAGTACAAAACATGTCGGATGTCAGCGAGTAACGAGGGGGGCAGTATACTGCTGCTAATGTTATGGAGTGCACTGTTGTGTGCAGTGTTATAGCAGTATCTTGTATGTCTGGTATTTTCGGCAAATTTATAGGATCATGTTTGATTGATATTTTAACAATGATGGCAGTTCCGCCATGTGAAGTGTTGTCTGGGTGATATGTCCTGTAAATTTTGATGGGTCCGTTTTTATACCATCTGGAGTTAAAATATAACCTAAAAATGGAACCTCACTCTTAAAAAAATCCGTTTTGTCTAACTAAATAACAAGGTTGTGTTTAGAAAGGGTTTCAAAAATATTTTCTAAATGTTGTAGATGTTCTTCAATGGTTTTCGAGTATATCATAATATCATTAACGTAGACGAACGCATTCGGAATATTAGCAATAATTGAATTCATCGCTCTTTGAAATATTGGTAGAGCATTGCAAAGACCGAAGGGCTTTCTGATGTACTCATAGTGTCCGTTTTCTGTTGAGAAAGCAGTCTTCTCAATGGAATCATTTGTCACCTTTTTCTGATGAAACCCTGAGTCTAAACCCATGGAAGAAAATATTTTAGATCCTTGTAATTTATTCAGTAAGTCTTCAATGTTAGGGAGAGGAAATTTATCTTTAATTGTTTGGTCATTTAATTTTCTATAATTTGTTATAGATCTGTATTGTCAATCTGTATTTCCTCTTGCCGCTAGCATCCAGTTTTTTTGGCACTAACATTGAAGGTGAATTGCTTTCCCTTATGGTTTGATCTAACAACTTTTTAATTTGATTATCCATTTCCACTGTAAGTTGAGATGCTGCTCTATAACTTCTTGAATAAACAGGTTTATCTGCTTTTAAATTAACGTTACATTTCAATAAATTTGTAGAAGGTAGTTTTTGCTCAATAGTTTATTTTAGGATATTTTCCAATTAACATTATTTTTCCTTTGTTTTTTTCTCAGTATGGTTTGTTCTTACCATATCATTAATAATACTTATATCCTTTATTAAGTTTGCATTATAATCATCTTCAATTATTTTTCTATTTATTTATTTATTTATAATTAGTTTTCCTCCTATTTTTAATTAAATATTTTCCACAATATGTATGTTTATGCATATTTTTTTCATAGACTTCGTAACTAATAAAATATCATAGAATTCGCAAAAATCATTTATTTTAAATGTAACTAATATTTCATCTTTCAACCAAAGCTTCGGTCCTATATCTAAGGTTATATTTCCATGACCTCTCTTGTTGGCGGCTGTTGTTGAAATAATGAACTCTTCCGATTGTATTTTAATTCCCTCGGGTAAAGAATTAGGATTTATACAATTGATTTCTGCTCCGGTGTCAATAAACCATTCCTTGCCGTGTTTGTCCGTAAAGTAGGCATTCTTTTTATTTTTTTTGTTTTTTTTTATTTTATTGAGTATTAATAGAGTCTGTCACACTGAAGGGCATTGGTACTAGGGCTATAGTATTCATTCACCCAATATGTACATAAGAAAGGGAAAAAAAGAAAGAAAAAAAAATATATACATATATATATATATATATATAGTAAGTAATAATATAGTAATATATATAGTATATATATATATATATATATATATATATATATATATATATATATATATATATAGTAAGCCAGTGGAGACTGATAGAGGGCGCTAGAGCAACAGACGCTCAGGACTCAGGACATAAGTGAAGAATCTGGCCAGTGCCAGTACTCCAATATATACATTTTTACAAAAGGTCGCGGGGCCACTACCGTTTTAACCTCCGAGGAGGATTGTAGGGATGACTGGAGGTAGATAGAGACTGTGCTACAGGATTAGGATGATGGGTGAGATTCTGGTGAAATTTGGAAAATTTGTCTGGGATTAGGTCAAGTACAAATGGGATATTAAGGTCATTGTGTAGGGTTTTATTGGTTACATAAAAGGGAGCATCGACTATTGTTCGAAGAACTTTAGACTGGAAGGATTGAATGCGTTTGATGTTAGAAAGTTTCGCTGTTCCCCACAGTTCGAGTCCGTGGGTCCAGATAGGTTGCAAGATTGCCTTGTAGATTAATAGTTTGTTCTCAACTGAAAGTTGACATTTTCTATTGAGTGGTCTATATAGTTGGCCGTATCGTCAGTTTAGTTCCTATATTTAAGTCTAGGGGTTCCACGTTAGTCGTCTGTCCAAAACCAATGTACCTGACTGTATTTGAGAAAGGAAGCTGGATGGTGGATAGCGGTATCATCAGCAAATGTTGCCAGGAGGGTATCAGGATGGAAGGGAATATCTGCGGTGAAAAGAATGTAAAGGGTTGGACCCAAGACGCTGCCCTGCTGAACTCCCGCCTCCATTAAATGATAGTCGGAGAATTCAGTACCACAGTGAAATTGAAAGGAGCGGTCAGAGAGGTAGGATCGGAGTATTAGCTTGAAGAGCAATCCGGTGTGCCATACTCGGTCAAATGCTTACGCAATGTCCAGAAATGCACCCGAGCAATATTGCTTGCTTTCTAGGGCTGAGGATATATGGTCAACAACTCGGGGGCCTTGTTGGACCGTGGAATGTTGGGAACGAAACCCGAATTGGTGGGTAGGAAGGTTTTGGAATTCTATAATGCGTAGGATACGTTTCAGTAGAATCTTTTCAAAGATTTTTGAAAGGAACTGAAGTAGGCTTATTGGTCTATAGGAAGTTGTGTTATTAGAAGGTTTACTTGGTTTCAGAAAAAAGATGATGACAGGATGTTTCCATAAGAGAGGAAAGTGGGTAGTTTGTAGGATTTTATTGTTTAATAAATTTAACTTGTATTTGGGAAGCCTCGCCAAGTTCTAAAAAAAAACATCTAACTTGGTTTTTATTTCATCTACATCTTTTTATATTTTTTTTTTCAAGTAATTCTTTAGTCGAATTATCTTGAAAACATCTTTCATGAAAAGATGTCACTGATTTCATGGAAACCGTATTTTGTGAATCTGGTTTAAACGGTCTTGAGGGGAATTGTTCATTATGTGATTTGTCATTTTGTCTCCAATTATTTTTTTCATGCCATGCTTGTGGCTTATAATCTCTATATCTACCCTCGTTTTGGCAGTGTTTTTTTTTTTTTCATATCTATGCCTGTCATTTTAGTATTTATTGTAACCTCTATTTTCTATAGAATTCTATAGGATTTTCGTACTTATATGGACGCATAGATATAACTTCATGGTCTAGTTGACATATTGTCTTCTGGTCCCTATAGTTATTTATGAAACAAATTAGTAGTTCATCTAAATTCACGAAGTGTTGAGTTCGGATGTGATTTTTCGTTTCCCCTTATTATTTTATTTTAATTTATTTAGAAGGGCTGCATGATTTTCTGGCGCTAAAGTATTATTAGCCTTACAAACATAATGAAAAACATCCCTAAGCTCAGATAAAAATTCATAAACGTCTTTAGTCACCGTAAAAATCTTGAATATGGTCATAATCCATAGCAGCCATTTTATAAGTAATCATTTGTGGTTGTTGCGGTATTTGTTGTTGATGTTGTTGTGGTTGTTGAAGATGTTGTGTTTGTTCAATTTCTAGTTCTGAATCAGACATTTTTGGTTTATATATTGTTAAATTACTATGTCTTAATTTTAATAGCAAGAAATTATATAAATTTCAAAACTTAAATTGTTACGCAAAAAAAAAACAATAAAAAAAATGAATACTGATTTGTACCTCAAGTATTCTTTAAGTCCTTCCAAATTATCTCCAATCCAATGTAAGTTCTTGAACCTATGTGGAGTTCTTGAAGGTGTGTTTTAAGTATTGAACACACCTTGAAGCAGCCAGTTCCAGACTCTGTTGTCCAATGACTATTTCTGCGAATATTCTTGACCTGACAATTAGAGCTGTTACTTTAAGGTAATTTCTTCATTCTTTTTTCTTCAAGTTAACACAGGCCCCTACGTTCGGGCGCCAATTAAATCTTGGATACTCACTCGGACTTAAAAAAAAAAAGTTTATGTGGCAAAAATGTTTACAATGAACAAAATATACATCATACAACAACTACACTATCTATGGCATCTACCTATCTACTATGAGTGACAATGTCTGACTAATTGCTAGGTAGGTAAGGGAGGGGTATTATACAGAGCCAGGAGAAAAATGCTGACTCTAGGGGTTTACCATTATTTGGCTACCTTAAGTGTCAATAAACCTAACTATGATCGCCTCATAGAAATTATGCTATTACAATTACAAATACCTATTAGAATTCTCCTTATAAATTACTGTTAGACATATATGCAAATATTTCATACTTTTTTTTTCTTTATAACATTTACAACTGTATTACATAAATACATCAAGTTATTAAAAACTAATTGGCTTAGGCATTAAAAAAAATCGGTAAAGTCAATTTTTTAAAAAAAAAATTTTCAAGTTGAAAATCAGGCGTCGTTTGTAATTAAACGGTCAACAATAATGCAAAACGTGCTGAAATAAAACATCTGGAGAATACATTTCTCTTTCTAAAACAATGATTACTTTTTAAAATATTTGAAGTAGTTCCGTAGAAAATGTACTTAAGCGGCAGAAAAGCGCTACTACCACACCACTTAGTACTCATAAATGGCTTAGTTATAGTGCTATAATAACGTTTTTGTTATATTATATTGATTGTATTAACGAATAAATATTAATACAATAATTTAATTGTCAAAAAAAAAAATATTTTAAAAATTTTTTTTTTTTTTTTATATTATCATTTTTTTTTTAATTTAGCTTCCTTTATTCTATACGGAGGTCGCTTAAGAAAGCCTCTATTATAAAAATTATATAATTATAATAATAAAACTTAATTCAAAAATAATTTGCAGAATATCTTGATTTTTTTATTTAATATTTGCAATTTAACATTTTGTTTTATATATTTACTGATTCTTAGAGGTAATTTAAATTGTATATACTTCCCCGAAAATGAGTCATATTAATATCTGTTTTATAAACTAAAATAATATATACCTAATCAGAACTACTTTTAATGAATAGGTGATGGATTGTTTAGTAAAATTCATATATCGCTATTAAAAAAATCATTTTTATTTCCTTAATTTTATTCGGAAGTTGGGCCATATCATAAAAAATATGAACTTATAACATTAAATGCATTATTCCCTCTGCACAAAAAAAATATGGAAAGGGCGAAGCTATAAGTTGTTCTAGGTAACTGGAACTGATTGTTAGTATTTGGTCTCAAAAAGAGGGAAAACGCGAAATTGAACCCAAACATTGGAAAAATACATTAAGCGAACGACAAAGGAAGTGCCAACATTTCGGAAAATGAATTGGCAAAATAAGCGATTGGCAAGCAGGTCTAGCAGGACTAGTAGATATTAGATCAATCCAAAGTGTGAGGCACTAAGCAGATAGAGAACCATTTTTCATTCTCTGTGGACTTCTATATAACCTACCTTAAAGTGAAGACAGTCCTAATTTGCAACTTATGTTCCAATGTGCAACTTGAGTTTCTCAATCCATATCGCTCAGACAATCGACAATATTTCTTATTTTAGCTTCTACGATTCTGCTTGCCAATTGCTTAGAACAAATCTTTCTTGCTGATAAAGTGGTCTTCACCATAATAAACCTGCTTAATATCATCCAAACTGATCAAGCATTTTGACCCCCTTTTAGCAGCATCTTTTGACCGCCACACTAGCAGTCAGTGTGGTCTAGACCTCAGTTCAGAGCGTATGATAAAAGTTCAGTCAGTTTATAGTTAGTGATTTTCGCAGTTTTTAGAAGGAGTTCGGTCATAATTTTTGGTTAGAACCAACTATTAATCGTGTTATATCCACAGACAGGAAAGATTCTTCAATACAACGCCGTTTCACGTCAGAAGAAGAAAGGAAAAATCATAATTTTAGTCGGCTTAAGGTATTTATTGCAGGCATTCTAGATAAGAATATAGGTGGGGAGCGCATGCGCATAAATAGGACTAGGTACTAGATATCTCAGTGTTTCCAGTGACGAGGTTGGGATAACGTCAATTTTTTTACCACGTTACTTACGTAATTTTTTTTTTCTCTTTCTTCTTTTCTCTCGCTTATCAAGATGGTTTTATGCCCAATCTGTAAACAGACCATAGCAAGAGAAGAAAAAAAAAACAATGGCATGCACTGTCCCAACATGTCAAGCCATTTTCCATGGAAAATGTCTAAACGCAGACGAGAGTGAGTTTGAAGCACTGAGGGCATTACGAAAAAATTGGGAATGCCCGAAATGTGAAAAGGCACGGAAAAATATCCAACCGACAGACAAGTGTCTCAGCCCGCCAAGATCGGCGCCACAACAACAAACTGTCGACAGCACGTCACAACTGTTACTTGCTGCCATTAAAAATTTAACAGAAGAGGTCAAGGGATTAAAATTCTCCCTCGATGCCAATGCTAACGAGGTGAAAGAATTAAAAATATCTCTCGAAAAGCAAGCATCCATAACTTTTGAGAATGCGGCGAAATTAGACTCTATAGAGTCACTACTGGAGGCTCAAAATTCCAAGATTGACGGACTGGTCTTGGAAAACACGACTCTCAAGTCTCGGGTCTCGGAGCTCGAAATCAGGCTCAATAAAAGTGAGCAACTGCACCTTTCCAGGTCAATAGAAATAAGAGGAGTCCCAGTGAGATCTGGAGAGACCCCGATGGGCCTGGTTATGAGCGTGGGGGCGGGCCTGGGCCTTAGTCTAAAGGTGGAGGACATTGACTATGCAGAACGGATAAGAAACAGGCAAGACGATACACCTGGGCCGCTTGTGGTAAGGTTCGTCCGGCAGTCGCTTAGGGATGAGTTGATCCAGAGGCGAAAAGTCATTAGGGATTTTTCAACACGTCACCTCGGATGGCAAGAAAATGACGCCCACAAGATCTACCTGAGCGAAGCTATGTCCGTAACCAACAGACACCTGTACTGGCTGGCCCGGCAAAAGAGGTCTGCAGGAAAAATCAGGTACAGTTGGTTTAGCGCAGGCAAGGTGAAATGTCGACGAGACGATGGACAGCAGGTCGTCGTCATCAACTCACCATCAGATTTAGAAACGTTTGCTTGACATGCATATACATGTTACAACACTTTGAACAATTTTGTTTTTACTTTTTTATATCCCCAGTTTTATGTTTTTGTTGCGTTTGTTTTAATAATAGACTATGATAATAATTTCATTTTTGTTTATGAGAATATTTTAGGTCTGATCTGTCCAGAAACTCTAATTTGTGTATTTTTTTTCTTTTGCACAATAGGAATATGCTTTTCGTTAACTAAATTTTATATTTTTTGTTTACCATCCTTATTAATATCTAGGAGATCTTGCACACAATTGGCTCTAGCTGCTGTAGAAATATTCCTATCCTTAACTCCTTCTGTCCGTTTACCAAGCCACCCCTCCTTCTTCCATGACTAATATCCTTCTAACCTGCCACGTCAACGCTCAGTCACTCTTAGCCCATTTTGATGAATTTTACGACTTTTTTCTCCATAACTTCTACCATTTAATTGCCGTATCCGAAACCTGGTTGAAACCCACAATCCCGTCCTCCCAGATCCTTCTACCTAACTATACTCTCCTTCGTCATGACAGAGTAGATCGCACGGGTGGTGGAGTAGGTCTCTTTGTCCATGACAGTCTCAAATCCAAAATTCTTCACTGCTCTTCCATAACCGATTCTCCGCACGTTGAATACCTTTTCGCCGAAATCCTCACCACCTCATCTGCCATTCTGTTTGCTGTCATATATCGCCCTCCTAGAATTCCTTTCGATGAATCACTTGAGACTTTATTGTACAACTTAATCCCTTCCTACTCAAACATCATCCTCTCCGGTGACTTTAACACCAATTTACTGGCACCATCCTCTGATTATTCCTACCTAACAAACCTCTTTAATTCTCTCAGCCTTTACATAGTACCCTACAATCCAACCCATCATACTCAGTATTCAGAGTCCTGGCTCGATCTAATTATCCTGGATTCCTCAGACAAACTCCTTGCCGCATCTCAGCACCCGGTTCCGTTTCTATCTTCCCACGATCTTGTCCAGATCTCTTACAATGTCCCTGTTCCATCCTTTTCTCCCCGAACAATATCCTTCCGAAACCTAGATTATCTCACTCACGAAACATTGTCAGAAGGTCTTGACGATATCCAGTGGGATCCCATCTACTCCTCAAAATCCATAGACACCATGGTAGAAATCCTAACCACTCAACTTCACTCTATCCTCGACCGACATGCTCCTCTTATCACAAAAACCATCCGATATCCTCCAGCTCCTTGGCTTACCCCTGCTTTGAGGGAGTGTATGAGAGAAAGAGATGCTGCAAGGCGACGGTTTAAACGAACTCGACTTCCTGATGATTTTCTCTCCTACAAACAGCTTCGAAATAGCACTCAATCAGCAGTACGCCGTGCTAAATCCCGTTACTACCATCATTCCCTATCCAACTCTCCCAATACCAAGGCTACGTGGGCTATTCTTAGAAAACTGACCATTGGTAATACACCCCAGTCTCAGTCCAATTCCGTTTCTGCTGATAACCTCAACGCTCACTTTGTCTCCTGTCCTCTTGCATCCACATCTCCCACGTCCAGTCTGGCTCCTATGTTCTCTTCCTTTAATCCTGATCACTTCTTTCTTTCCCATATTACACCAGATGAGCTCCTTAAATCCATTCAGAAGTCCCATACCAATGATTACGGTCCCGACAACATCCCAGTCAGACTGATTAAAGCCGCATTGCCATCCATTCTTCCGATCCTTTATCATATATACAATTATTCTCTTCAAAATGCTACCTTCCCTACATCCTGGAAAACCGCCCTAGTACGCCCATTGAAGAAGACTTCAAACCCATCAGTTCCTAATGATTTCCGACCGATTTCCCTCCTTTCAAACCTCTCAAAACCATTAGAGCGGTTAGTCCAATCCCAGCTATCCCATTTTTTAGAGGACAATAATCTCCTAAATCCCTACCAGTCTGGATTCAGGCCTGGTTATTCTACTCAGTCTGCCCTAATCAAAATTTCCCAAGACCTTCACACAGCCATAGATCAGCAGAAACTAACCATCCTTATTCTCCTAGACTTCTCCAAAGCTTTTGATTCAGTAGACCACAACATCCTCCTAACCAAACTTAAAAATATCTCTTTTTCTTCTAGTTCCCTTAATTGGTTCCAATCCTTCCTAACCGGTCGCTCCCAGTACGTTGTAATTCCTAATAACCCACCATCAGAATCTCTACCTCTGACCAGAGGCGTCCCACAAGGCTCTTCCTTATCCCCCACCCTTTTCTCCATCTATATAAATGACCTCCCATCCTCTATCCTGCACTGTCATTACCACCTGTATGCCGACGACATTCAAATTTACCTCTCCTTTAATCCGACAGATATCTCAGATGCCACTCAAAAACTTCAGGAAGATATTGACAGAATAAGTGCTTGGGCAAACCTCAATAGGCTCACTCTGAACGCCGAGAAGACAAAAGCCATCTTGATCGGATCCCCTTCACTCCTCAAATCCTCCCCAGTATCTCCCAATCTCTTCCTGAACAACTCACCTATCTTATTCTACACCACCGTTAAAAACCTAGGTGTTACTTTCGATCAATCCCTATCCTGGAAACCTCACATCTCCCAAATTTCCCGTCGCACTATCTCCACCCTAAAACAGTTCAATCGTCTACGATATCTCCTTCCATATAAGTCCCGTCAACTCCTAGTTTCCTCCCTTGTTTTCCCCCACTTCGACTACGGCTGTATGGTGTACGGTGGACTCCCGGGAGATTCCGAGGCCAAACTTAAACGCCTAATGAATTGCGCACTACGATTTGTTTTCGGAATCTCAAGGGATACGCATATTACCCAGTATTACACTGAGTTGAGGTGGCTCTACCCATCCTATCGCCGTCAGTACTTCCTAGCCACCTTTCTGTACCAAATTATTAGAACCCATCGACCCTCCTACATTTTTCACAGCTTACAATTCAAATATTCCATCCAATCCCGTCCCACCAGATCTCGTACTTCCGACCTCTATCCTCCTCCTCACCGAACTGCTGCGTTTGACAAATCCTTTGCAATACAAGCCGCCTCCCTCTGGAATTCCATCCCACCTGATATTCGACACGCTCAATCAGTTTCCTCGTTTAAACCACTCCTCTTTAAGCACCTACTCCTTTCTCAATCCGAATGATTGTGAAATATATCTCAGAGAAATATCTGAGCACCACCAGAGAGTACCTCAATTTATTAAGGTTATTTTAGTTTCTCATACATATGTACAATTTACTTGTTCTTTTTTTTCTCTTTTCTGTATTTTTATCGTAAGTCAACTTTCATTGTAAATATACAATTCAATTGTAGCCACACAGACATATAATCTGTATTCATATTTTGTTCTTAAGGGACAACAGTCCCAGAATAATAAAACATTTTTTTCATTTCATTTCATTCATTTCATCTTGAAATATTCTGTTCATTTGTCTACTATATATTCGTTTAGCCATATAACGGATACTGATATTTGTTTTCATTTTCCGAAATTTTGGCACTTCCTTTGTCGTTCGCTTAATGTATTTTTCCAATGTTTGGGTTCAATTTCGCGTTTTCCCTCTTTTTGAGACCAAATACTAACAATCAGTTCCAGTTACCTAGAACAACTTATAGCTTCGCCCTTTCCATATTTTTTTTGTGCAGAGGGAATAATGCATTTAATGTTATAAGTTCATATTTTTTATGATATGGTCCAACTTCCGAATAAAATTAAGGAAATAAAAATGATTTTTTAATAGCGATATATGAATTTTACTAAACAATCCATCACCTATTCATTAAAAGTAGTTCTGATTAGGTATATATTATTTTAGTTTATAAAACAGATATTAATATGACTCATTTTCGGGGAAGTATATACAATTTAAATTACCTCTAAGAATCAGTAAATATATAAAACAAAATGTTAAATTGCAAACATTTTTTTTATTTTATTTATTTTAAATGATATTTACAACTGTATACAAAAAATACATCTAGTAAATTTGCACATTGGTATAAAGACATGGAACACATGTTGAGAAACTACCCATTAGTAGCACTCTAATAATATGTCTATATTAGAAGATCACGTGGCCATCTTCTTTTCAGACGCCTCGGAGGGTTATCAGGAATCGAATAGGAAGCAAGGTTAGAGAAAAGAGGGTTGGGAAGGTTATGAAGTTTATTATGGAAGGAACGATATCTGGATTGGGCCAAATCTGATACATAAGGAACATTAAGGTCATTATGGATAATTTTATTTGTAACAAAGTAAGGAGCATTGAGGATTTTACGAAGGATTTTGGATTGCGAGGACTGTATGCGAGAGGAATTTGAACGCTTGGTGGAGCCCCATAGCTCAACCCCGTAAGTCCAAATAGGCCTTATTATAGTCATGTAAATCAGTCTTTTATAATTGATTGGAAGGTTAGAGCGTTTGTCTAGTAAGTGTTGAAGTAGTCGGGAACGTCGAGCGGTTTCTTGTCGTTTCAGTCTGGTATGAGGAATCCAAGTTAGACGTTTGTCCAGATGGAGTCCTAGGTAACGGATTTGTTCAACAGGAATAAGTGAGGTGTTGTTAAAGGATACTGAAGGATAGGAAGTCATTGGTTTACGACAAATTGCAAACATTAAATAAAAAATTCAAGATATTCTGCAAATTATTTTTGAATTAAGTTTTATTATTATAATTATATAATTTTTATAATAGAGGCTTTCTTAAGCGACCTCCGTATAGAATAAAGGAAGCTAAATTAAAAAAAAAAATGATAATATATAAAAAAAAAAAATTAAAAAAAATATATTTTTTTTTGACAATTAAATTATTGTATTAATATTTATTCGTTAATACAATCAATATAATATAACAAAAACGTTATTATAGCACTATAACTAAGCCATTTATGAGTACTGAGTGGTGTGGTAGAGGCATGAAGGCACCTATGCCAGTAGCGCTTTTCTGCCGCTTAAGTACATTTTCTACGGAACTACTTCAAATATTTTAAAAAGTAATCATTGTTTTAGAAAGAGAAATGTATTATCCAGATGTTTTATTTCAGCACGTTTTGCATTATTGTTGACCGTTTAATTACAAACGACGCCTGGTTTTCAACTTGAAAATTTTTTTAAAAAAAAAATTGACTTTACCGATTTTTTTTAATGCCTAAGCGAATTAGTTTTTCATATTTTTTCATGTTTTATTATTCTCTAACTATCTAGCTTTAATAAAAGACCAACTATGATGAAATTAAGCCAAATGCTGATTCTCAGTAACAAAAAAACTAACTAAAGTCAAAGTCGTCAATCCGCCATGTTTGGACGCCATTTTGGGGCAGTTCGTTCACTTTTTTTTGTGGGTCATTGGCTTTTTTTTAATAAATTGTCACAAGGAACACAACGATATGCAATTTATAGGGATGTGGGGGGGGGGATGCACGGTAAGGGGGTCTGGCCCACCGTGTATGTATTATAATGCCTAACATGACTACTATTCCCAAGTTTAATATTTTATTTTTAGATAATATTTGATGGCAAATCTTTTCCAATTTTTAGTAATAACAGTAAAAAACATATTTAAGTATAAATTAAAAGAATATAGTAGTTTTGATGTTGATTATTCCTTTTCTATAAACAACAACATATTGATTTTCCTTTTTGCCCAATGAATAATGCTACAAAAGCTTTGTTAATGTGGATGTAATACGCGCAATAAAGTCCCACTGTAAAAACAATTGAGCCCCATTAATTTTGATGATTTTTATATACACCTTGGATCATTTCAAAAACATACTCAGCCACCATGAGTATCACAGAAGATCTCTTTGTCTTTTCAAAATTAAGATTTCCTACCTTATTATATATAAACAACTTATATTATCTATCCCACTTCTGGGATGTAAGGAGGAACTCTGTGTACTCCTAAAGTCAGGGTCACTATTCTCTACTAACTTCAAATAAATTCACTAAGGATAATAAAAATTAAAACATTTATCCAATCCTCCAAAGATGTTTTTTTTTTTTTTCAGGGGTGCTCTTATTTGAAAATAAGCTGACTTTTTATTGCGGTACTAGGCTAATATTTATCTAAACATTCAATACTCTATTCATGATTTTAAAATTTATCTCTTATGAAGATCTAATGATTTATCTTATAAAGGTTTATTTTCTTAGTTTTATATTTCTTATTTATTTATTATATCAAAATTATTATTAATGTGTTCGTATAACTATATTTATCTTTATGATTCTAAAAACGTTCTTTTCACTGATTTCTTTTATTAATTTAAAATTCCGTTTCTATATCCATTGTCCGTTTCCTATTTGCCTGTCATACCGAATGATCAACCAATAATTAGAAGTGATTCCTTTTTTTCACTTTCCCACCTGAGGTAACATTGCGGTTCTACAGGAATCGGTTTCATTTGTTTAAATAAATGTTTTATTCTCAAATTTTCTTTATATTTTAAAATACTTCTCTTCAACCTCTTTCTTTTGGTGGAGGTAGATTGAAGTATTCCACAATCGAAGAAAAAAGTAAGCATCCGCTGCTGATACCTAAAGATTCTCATTTAGCTGTCCTTTTGTTTGACCATTACCATAGATATTTCTTGAATGGTGGGCCCCTGTTGATCCAGTCGCTCATTCGCGCCAATTTTGGATCCCTTCTCCAAGAAGACTCATTAGAAGCCGGATTTATAAATGTTTTATGTGCCACAAAAATAATGCGAAACCACAGGCTACAAAAATTAGTGACTTAACGTCTTTCAGGGTGTTTGAGGGTCGTTCTTTTCAGCGAGTTGGAATAGACTATGACGGCCCATTCATTATGAAGATTTCCAGTAAGTGCAATGCTCCTAAATCGAAATGTTGTTTAGCTCACTTTGTGTGCATGTCTACCAAGGCCATTCACCTAGAACTTGTGACGGACCTATCCACTCCTTCATTCATTTCCACATTAGATAGATTTATTGCCAGACGTGGTTTGCCTTCACATATTTATAGTGACTGCCGAAAAATTTTGTTGAACCGTCCAAGAAGTTGAAGGAGCTTTATCAATGTATTAAGAACCAGAGCGAACCCAATATTTATACCCGTCTGATTATTTGGGTCGGACGGGTATAAAGTGGACCTTTACTCCTCCAGCATCTCCTCATTTCGGTGGTATTTGGGAGGCAGCTATTAAATCTGCTAAGAGACACCTTCTTGCCGTTCTACATCATGCGTTGACATATGAGGAATTTTATACTGTTCTGGTACGAGTTGAAGCCGTTATCAATTCCCGACCTATCTGCAACATTAGCAATCAGCCATCGGATAACCTGGATTACCTTACCCAGGAAACTTTCTTATAGGCCTGCCCCTCCTAGCCAGACCAGAACAAGAAGACGCAGCTGTGTTTCCTTTTACAAGCCGATGGGCGATGATATCCAAGACTCTTCGTAATTTTTGGAAGAGATAATATAATGAATACCTCCATAATGTGGTGCCTCGCAACAAGTGGTATACTAACAGAGAAAATTTAAAGGAGGGAACCCTTGTAATTCTACATGAAAAAGATGTCCACTGCAGGAGTGGCAGCTTTCCAGGATAATAGAGACACTTCCAGGGTCTGACAGTGTAGTTAGGGTGGTAAAATTGAGGACTGCTATAGCCACATTGGTGCAACCAGTGCACATGTTAGTGCCTCTCCCTTCTGGAGAAACCTTTTATTGATGTGAATATTTTTTTTTTTGCTTAAATCTAACGAGGAGTCATTTTATTTTAAATTAATTGTAATTTATTAGCCTACCTCTGATCTGGTTCTCTTTATTTCTAATATTCCAAAACTCTATTTTGAATAATTTCTCTCTTTCTTTAATTTTCCTCTCGTTTGTGCCTGGTAATCACCAATCTCTGAGTTTGTTTTTTTCTTTTTTGATTTGTGAAATGAGATGTTTCACGGTGGGGAATATGTTTGTGTGAAAATGGTTTAAATTTCCCTCGTTACAGCAAGTGGTGGGAGCAGATCAGAAGATCTGAGATAACACTTAACCCGCACGAGCCACAGGTTTTCTCGCCCCATCCCAGCACTAGTAGCCACCGAGACAACACCTACACTTGAGGGCCCTCAAGGTAAAATAGAGATGTTTTGAGCCAACTTAAGTATGGTACGCTATTTTTGCATAATCGGTATAATCTACCAATAAAAGTAGAATGTTGCCCAATAAAATTTGAATGTTGCCTATTAAGAACACATGAGAGTTATTTGCCTTGCCTTAATTAAAAATTGGAAAGTTGCCTAAACATTTTGTGGCATCCCTTGAGGAAATTCTATTATTCCCTCCTATTTTATCCATTCTATCCTAATATTTCAACTCTGTTCCAACACGATAATTCCATCAAATTGTATCCCTCTATCAAAAACCTTGGAATAACCTTTGATCAAATGCTTTCTTGGAAAACCAATGTATCCAATATCTTCCGCCGTATCATTTCCTCCTTAAAACGTCTAAATTACTTCCGTCACCTATTTTCCCATGAAACCTCTGGGCTCTTAGTCACTTTCTTATTTTTCTCCACTTTGACTATTACTGTGCGGTATATGGCAGCGTCTCTGGGAATCTCGAGGCGAAACTAAAACGTTTGTTAAATTTCTTTGTACGATTCATCTTCGGGATCCCTAGGGACGCCTCTGTTTCCCGTTTTTATGCTGAGTTGAAGTGGCTTTATCCTTCCTACCGTCATAAGTATTTCCTGGCATCCTTCCTTTTTCAAGTCCTCCAATCCCACCGCCTCAATACATCTCCGACCTCCTTCAATTCAAATCCTCTGTCCGTTTCCGCAATACTCGTTCCGGGTTTTCTGATTTATACAAGGGCCCACCGAATCGCTGCTTTCGACAGATCGTTCATTATACGATCCTCATGGAACTCCATCCCTTCCCACATCCGTCAATAGTAGGAAGGGTATTGTCCTACCATAAAATCTCACCTGTTCAATAATATCTTATCCAACCAGTCCCCATAAAATTGTAAATAGATACTACTATAAATATGTATATAAATTATTAGACCGTTCTTCATTATTTTTACGTCATGTTTATTTTAATTTTTTTATTAATCACTTATTTAAGTTAGAAATTAAGTTCTATTTTTTTTATTATGACTATTCAATTACTCTGTATTTTCGTTTATGTATCTCTGAAGCTCCTTAGCCCAAATTTCTGTATTTTTAAAGGGACTCGTCCCAGAATAAATAACGTATTATTATTATTACTAAAAAAGCTTTCGGGCTGAAGTCCCCACCAAAAAAAAAATTAAATCCTGAATCCCCTAGTGGTTCATAGGAATAGTTTTCTGTTCCTGCTTAATTTATTTCAAACTATTAACTAATAATGGAAAAAATGGCACCAGGTATTTAACAAAAGTAATATAAATAGATGCACCAATGAAAGGAACTTCAACAGGATAATTTTAAAACTAGAGCTCTTCAATATATTAAAAAGAAAACCTATTCTAGTATCAATTATAACCAATCGATTAAGGTACTGAACCTAATATTTAACTTCTAGTTAAACTCTTTCAGACTAAATATATATATATATATATAACAATAAATAAGAATAAAATCATATTGTTCAAACAAACTTTATTTAATAAAATAATTACAGGTATTAATTAAAACATTAAGCTAGTGTATCAATTTAACACATAATAATGGGGTGTATAAAAAGAATGACCGTTTTTCAACCAAATATTTGTATTATTATTTCTTTGATATAAAATACAACCAATACTCATAGTATAGTCCATTGTTATCTACTGTTTAATAAGCCGTTACCGATCGATAACAATCGATACGAAATTTATAAATCTTATTTATCGATATTACAAACTGTTCAGACCGTTAATTTAATTTTTTATTTTCTTACACAAAATTATAAATAGTAAATTACGTTTAAATCAAAGGAAGTCTATTGTTTTAATAAAAATCATTCAAAATTACCATTATCCTAAAGGAATTCCTACCGAAAAATTTAATAGATTAATCCTATAGACTTTGTTCCCATTTGCAGATTCGGTGGGTGTCCTTAGAGTGGGCGGAAGGTTGTGGAATACACCACCATCTGAGGATCTAATAATGCCGTTATTGAGATGATTTAAAGGACGTGTCACCAATGTGTTTCTTGGAGACAATGGGATAACCCGGGTGGCGAAAATCAGGACCTCAACTGGGGAATACATAAGAACAGTTTCCAAATTACCTCCTTTGCTCCTACGTGGGTAACAACCTTAATTTTGAAACTTTACAAATATAAATTTTGGTGGGCAGTATGTTTATGCCGTTATCGATTGATAACAATTTATAAGAAATTTATAAATATTATTTATCGATATTACCATCTGTTCCGTTAATTTTATTTTTTATTTTCTTACACAAAATTATAAATAGTAAATTATGATTATAAGGTATTTTCGTTCTGTTTAATTTACACAAAAACATATTTGTTCGAATTTGAGATTGCGTCCCTCCGTAACGACGTTTTGTAAGTTTTCAGATTTAATCGATATCAGGATCGACTAATATGTTTTGGGAGGCGCTTTTTATGAAAATATTGTCGGATTTGAGATTGTGCTCCTACCTGCTACGATTTTTTGTAAGTTTCGGATCTAATCGATATCAACGTCTACTATTATCTTTTGGGGGTCGCTTTTTATGAAAATACTGTCGGATTTGGGATTGCGCCCTCGCGTTTCGACTTTTTAGATTTAATCGATATCAGGGTTGACTTTTAGGTTTTTGGACGCTTTTTAAGAAAATACTGTCGGATTTAAGATTAGTGATGGGCAAAAAGTACAATGAGTAAAAATTACAAAATCCCGGGGACGCTATCTCAAATCCGACAGTATATTTTCATAAAAAACGCCCCCAAAACCTATTAGTCAACTCTGATATCGATTAAATCCAATAAGTTACAAAAAGTCGATACGCGGGGCGCAATCTCAAATCCGACATTATTTTTTCTTTCGTCGGCCCAAGATTTCCACAGAAGTCCTATACTGCCCCTATTGTTTTATTAAAATATAATGGAGATATAGATGTACATTATTATTTTTATTTATTTATTTTTAAAAATCCATTTTGGATTCTTCGAAAAATTTGCACAATGACTTAATGGTATCTGTACCTAGATCAGCTAGCCCTTGGAGGAAAGTGGTATTGTTTTGGATGAGGGAGTATTTCTTCTGGTATTTATCATATCTGTTGCATTTTAAAATAATGTGCAATGGGTCCTCGGTGGAGTTACATGTCGAACATTTATCAACTTTAACTAATGTTAAGCCGCGGTTTGTTCGACCATGGAGAATTCTTAATCTTGCAATTAAGACTATTTCTTTTCCGTTTAAGTTAACACAAGAGTTAGAGCACCATGGCTGTAGAGAGACGTTAGGTTGGATAGTGAAATGATCTTTACCTTTCGAACTTGACTCCCAGGCATACCTATCCTGCCATTCACTAATAAAGTGTTTTTCACCCATCTACAAATTTCCTGTAAAGGAAGTTTCGCATTTTCCGCCCTTACAGAACCCCGTTTTGCTATCATATCAGCCCGTTTATTCTCATACTAATCCACATGACCTGAAACCCATTGAATCTTAAATTTTTTATTTGTTGAACGATAAACTTCTTCTATTATATTATTTATTAGGTACGTTGAAATATGTTGTCGATGTATGTTTTTGAGTGAATTGCATACGAAAGCGGAATCAGTTAGAATTACGACTTTTGTATTCTTATATTTTCTGTTGGCTATTTTGAAAGCTCCATCGACACCGTATAATTCAGCACTGTACACTAGCGCATCCAGGATTTAATTTTGGATTTAAAATCCGAAAGATTTTTTTCATATACATATAACAATAATTAATTAGAAAAAAAAAAGAATGAAACGTACATGAAATGGTGTTTAAGTGGTTCTTGAAGTTCTATTAAATGTAATTACATGAACAAAAATACTTTAAGAGATAGTTTTTCATATTTTTTTCTGTAAAACATTGTAATATGTTAACATTTTGTGGGAGGGGGGCTTCAGCCCGAAAGCGCTCCGCGTAGATCCGCCTGTGGCACTGTATATGCTAAATATTGAAGGGAGGTTTATGAATGTTTCCTGGTTATGTTGGTCATCATATATCCCGACTAAAACTTGTGTTTTTATCTTTAGATGCGTCTGTATACATTTTTTGATAATTTTTGTATTTTTCAGACAATATTTTCAGTGTTTTCTGTTTTAGAACTGCTGGTGGATCACTATCCACCATCAGTTCTAAAACATAATACAATAAAATACAATATTTTGGTCAAATCTGATTGGAATAGCTTGGGATTGGTTTTTATGATAGTTTGTGATTTTGGAATGGGAGTACATAGGTAAAGCGGTCCGGGGTTGATGGCAAAATAGATGTTTTGTTTCTTGGACTATGATTCCTACTTTTGGGATGTGTAAGATGCCGTTTCGAACAGCTTGATTTAGCGGGTGGGAACTATTTGAGGAATTTTTTTATCAACCAATTTCTTCTCATTTGAAGAGGCGCCGGCTTCTGCTTGCAGTACATTTGTAGGGCTTGTACGGAATGATCCTAAACATAACCTAAGAATATTGTTTCGTGTTGTATCTAGCTTTTTTATTAATGGTGAGCTAGACTCATTGTATATTATGGATGCATAGTATACAATGAGTGCATAGTATACTATTATTGGTGTGGTCATAGTTTTGTAAATGGTAAGTAGATTATGTGGGTGGGCTCCCCAATTGATTTTATAATGTTTAATGTTTTGGCTACTTTGTTGTAAGTGTTTTGGACGTGTGTACTACAATAATAGTATTAACAATATCATTAAATATAACAATGTTCCGGTATTTATATATACGTCACATCACTGTTTTAGTCTGTTCTGCCTAGCTATTAACCGTTTAATTTTAAAAAATCGAAATTCAATTAGAGGGACACCATTCACAAAAGAATTCGCTGTTTGCGCGAGACGATTTGACGTGATAATTCGGGAAAGCATTCATTCTGCAAGTGTGTACGGTCTTCAAGATAAGTTATGTCACTTGGTAATATATGAATTAAATAAAATAAAATATATTAAAGTAAACACTGTGGAGCATCTTGAATGATACTATTTTTTATTTACAAACTTTTGTTTAGGTACAGTACTAATTTAAGCACTGTTTTTTTATAATATTTTATAAATCGGAATTTATTTTTTGATGAAATACTTATCAATACACTTCCCATCAGATATGCTTTCATATAAAAGCAATGAGTGGATTTTTTTTACCCAGTAGGAAATCTAATAATTCAGAGTTTTGAAGATTATTTGTTGGTGATGGCGGTAGATTTAGTGTTTTAAATAAAAGTTAGTGCTAGTTAATACAACTTTCTTTATAATTAATATAGACGATTTTAGTGGTTAAGAATCAACGGAAAAGAAAACTTTGAAGCTAAAATTATTTATTAGAATTATTATTATTAAGTTAGAAGGAGAGGATTATGATTTGAAATGAAAAATTCAGGTTGGACTTTAACAGGATTGGTTTATAATCAAATCATCCTAAGAGTTCAGATAGCCATATGTATATGACTGCTAAAACGATATTCTTACAATTTAAAATTGAAATTATATTTCAATTACTGATTATTATATATATATATATATATATATATAACTTACGTCAGTTCGAATAAGAAACAATAAAAAAAAAAGGGAAAAAAGGATCCGAAATGAAGCACGTGGTTACTCAAATAAGACTGACTTTATTGCCTTAGTAATGCCATATATATAGTATTACACTTTGTTTACACTTCATAGATAGGATTAACTTAGGATTAACTGTTATATTGTCTTACCTCTAACCATAACTCCCCCCGCCAGTTTATGAACATTCCTCATAAACTAATGCAGGGTAACTGACGTAATACATAACCAAAATACAACAACTACAAACAAACAAAAAGAAAAGATATAATCGCCGTTGGAGTTCCTAGAACAGCCAGAGTAATAATAGAATAAAAAAAACAATAAAAATAAAATTAAAAGACACTGTTATCTTACAACCAAAAGTGAACAACAAAATCAAATTAACTTTTTAGCGTCGGTCCCTAGCTTGTAGGAGATAGAAAAGAGGATATCCCACTACTGTAGTGACTCCGTCTCTATCGGGAGTTTTAACTGTTCTATGTGAACGGTCCTCCTTTTTCTGGGATCCTTCAGACTTTGGATCGTACAAACGTTGTGCTCTCTAAGTATGATTACCTTGAATGGTCCTTCGTAGCGCGCCAATTCCTTCCCCTATTGGATCCGACCCTACGATAGACGACCGTCCCTATTTTTAATGCACCCATTCTATCTCTGAGGTTCAAATTAACCTTTTCCACCCTTTTCCGCTTCTCTTTCTCTATTCTCCCTTTCGTTTTATCCCACACTTTCCTTATTTGCGCTCTGTTACACGTTATCTGTTGAGCGTGGTCCTCGCTCGTGACTGTTTCCTTCCAATCTCGACGCCGTATATTTATTCCGAACAGTACCTCGACTGGGGAAAACCCTGTAACGGAGTGGATTGAATGGTTGTAGGCCGCTACCGCCCTCTGCATTGCTACGTCCGCTTCTAATCCCTGCTCCCCTGATATATACGTAGGTGATCACTTAGGGTGCTATGCAACCTCTCGATACCTCCCCTGCCCTTTGGATGTCCCGGCGTATTGAAGTGCCAAACTATATCCAAGCGCTTCGCTTCTTCTCGGATGGTACTGCTGTCGAACTCCCTGCCTCCGTCCGACGTTATGCGATCTGGCACTCCATAGAACTGGACCCACGTTTGGAGAGCTCCCACGACAGCCTCCGCCGACCTATCCTGTACCCGATGTGCCATTGCCATTTTGCTAAAGAGGTCTATCATGGTAACCCATTTAAAGCCTCTCCACGTGAATGTGTCGATTTGCACATCTTTCAACGGCGTATCTCCTGTAGGGGTTTCTTCTTGTACTCCTTGAGGTGGTCGTCTGTCATACTTAGTGCGCGCGCACACTTCGCACATTCCAATGACTTCCGAGATCGTTTTCCGCATACCATCCCAATAATATCTCCTGCGTAGTGCGTGGAATGTTTCCTGTACCCCCCGATGGTTCGTCTTGCCCTGGTGATGTGCCAGTGTCACCTCCCTTTGCTGCTCCCTGTCCATTAACGTTTCAACCAAGTATTTACATTTAATAAATGACCTGTCGACACCTATTTTCTCTGCCCTCCAGAGTTTCTTGATCTTTTACCAAATGGTTGCATTGCCTACATACAGATGGTGAATTTTCCCCGACTCCGAAGCGTCGTGCAAAGCCTTGCAAATCTGTTCCTCTTTCACCCCTGGTTGGGACCAAATGGTATTAATTTTCTTCTTCCCATATTTAGTGAAGTCGATCTTCATAAGCCCCGACGTTCTGGTCTTCCAAATTACTTGTCGTCGCTTATTGTTAATGATCTCCTCACATTCCTCCATGTCGGTAGGCCTTTCATCCACCGAGCTCTCTTCTCCTCTCGATTCCTCTGTTCTCGCATCCCCGGGTTCCCCTTCACCTTCCGGTGTCCATGCTCTCAAAAACTGCCGCACGTCCCGCGACGACTCCCCTTCTTCCTCCTCAATGGCATTTATCATTACGGCTCTGGACAGCCAGTCCGCTACTATATTCTCCTTGCCTGGCTTATACCTGACCTCCATGTTATATTGACTTAGGAACTGCTTCCATCGCGTGACCCTTGCCGATGATTCCTTCAGGTTGCCCACCCACTGCAACGGTTTGTGATCGGTATGCACTTTAAACCTCCGACCAAAAATATACGGTCTAAAATGGCCGACCGCCCATACAATTCCCAAGAGTTCCCTTTCCAGGGCGCTATACCTTGTTTCCGCTTCTGTGAGTCGCCGACTCGCATACGCTATTGGCTGTTCCCCGTCCGTTCCTTCCTGCGCAAGTACTGCTCCCAACGCATACTCACTTGCGTCAGTGGTGATAATAAAACCCTTGTTAAAATCGGGAAAAGCAAGTACCGGCTTTTCTTGCAACCTTGCCATGCACTTCCGCACGTTGTTCTCTATCGCTGGTGTTATTGCGATCTTCCGGCCTTTCTTTAGGAGATTATTAAGAGGTGCTAGATATTCCGCCATCTCCGGGACAAACCGACGATAATAATTCAACGTCCCCAATAATCTCCGGATCCCCTTGACATCTCTGGGCATCGCCATCTTTTGTATCGCCTCTACCTTCTGCTTATCAGGCTTGATCCCTTCCCTCGAAATCGAATGTCCCAGAAAATTGATCTCATCCTGCCCCAGAATCGACTTTTCAGCAGACAATTTTAACCCCAACTGCTTCACTCTGTCAAATACGCGGCGCAAATGATCAATGTGTTCCGTTTCATTTTTACTGAAGACCAGGAGATCATCCATATATACCTGGCAGAATGCTTCATCCAGTCCCCTCAAAAATTCGTCCATAAACCTCTGGAAGGTTATAGGAGCGTTTTTCAACCCGAACGGCATGCGAGTAAACTCATAATGCCCCCTTTCGAATGAAAAAGCTGTCTTATGTTGATCCCTGGGATGCATACGTATCTGGTGATAACCTGCCTTTAGATCGAGAGTGCTGAAGATTGTGGCTCCGCTCAGTCTGTCAATGATGTCCTCAAATCGTGGGAGCGGGTATTTCTCATCCAAGGTATTGTCGTTGAGCTTCCTGAAGTCTACCACTACCCTATACTTCTCCTCCCCTGTCGTGGTCTTCTTCTTCACTGCCCATAGGGGACTGTTGTACGGTGACGTGCTATCCACGATTATGCCTTGCTTCTTCAAGCTCTCTATCTCATCCTTGATGTGTCTCCGTAGCGCTTGCGGATAACGTCGTTCCTTAACGTATGTCACTTTCTCCTGTTTTAAAGGAATTTCATGGACCGTTTTCCCTGTCGCAGTCAACACTTCCCCGTCTTTAAAAAAAATATCCGCGTACTCCCTCTTTATCCTCTGTACCCAATGTTCCGCTTGTTCTATTGCCCCGACATTCCTTGTCCCGTCCACCCTCAATCGCTTACACCGATACTTCTTCCCTCCCATTCGAACAACCCAACCTGTACTCCTGTAATCTATCCTCGGCCTTACCTTACTTAATAAGTCACACCCTATTATGCCTCGGTACTCTCTCGGCATATTCTCCACCACATGAACCCTCAATTTCCCGATTCCGGCCACCCATCGATCCAGATCTAATTCTACCTCCCCCTCGACTCTACAAGGACCACCCAAAGTAATCAACTTACACTTACAATTTTTTATTTCTGGTATCCTCTCTCCTTCACACAATTCCTCCAGCATCTTTTTACATAATATTGTACTAGAGCTCCCCGTATCTACCAAACACTTCCCCCTCCCCACAACACTTATAATTGGCAAACCAACGCACTCACCTCCAATATTATTGACTACCGCGTGGCTGCCTCTCCTCTGCTCCTCTCCTCATTCGTCTGATCTTCCTCTCCTGTCCGCAACGGCTCCTCCTTCTCCACTTCTCCTACTACTTCTTCCTCCTCGAGCTCTTCTTATCTCCGTCTCCTCTTCCTCGGTTCCCGATGTCCCTGATGACTCATCTGACTCCGATACTGCTCCTCTCTTTCTCCACAATCTCTGGGCGTTCACTTCCATTGGTTCATCCCGGCCCACGTCTCCCCGTCTACTCATATACGGGCATTGTCTGGCGATGTGTCCCTCGGTTCCGCATTCGAAACACCTGGTTCGCGGGCAATTCGCCACTAGGTGGCCTATCTTTCCGCACCCGTGACATCTCCTGTCTTCCTTTGTCCATTTCTTCCTTTCTTTGCCTGGCTTTCTCTCTCTCATTGCCGGTCTTTCTCTTGTACTAACCTCTCCTCCTCTTTTCTTCCACCCCTCCTGTCTTGCTTTGAACCTCCCGGTTTCCGCCCTCCTATACGAAACCCTGTTCCATCCATACTCGTTCTCTTCATCCCCACGGGCTGCTTCTTCATCCCGAGCACTTGCATCTATCATCTCTTGAGCACACTCCACAAAGCTCTTGTCCCTCGGTAGTCCATCCTTCTTTCCAGTATCTCTCCCTAACTGAACTTTAAGGATGGTTGACAAAAATGCCATCCTGGCTCCCGTTTCCACCGCATCAGCCACTTCCCTCGTCTTCCCTGTTACGTGGTTAAATCGTGCCAGCAGATTTGCAGCATATTGCCCGTTGGTCTGATGAGGCTGTTTCCTTTCCCGGAACATCTGCAAGATGTCCTCCTCGGGCGCCCATCGACCTCCTCCAAACGCCTTCTTCAGCCGATCCTTCACAACATTCCATGGAGTGTCCTCATCAGCCTGAATCATATTCAGCACGCTCCTCTTAATCCGGCATACCAGGGCTGCCCTTAATGCATTGGCGTCCATCGGGTCTATCAGGTTTTCCTCCGCCTTAGCCAATATACGCGATATCACCCGATCGCCACCTTTTAGGAAGTGATTCAACTCACCTACTCCTCCATCGAATCTTTCCAAGTCGGATATCGCTCTCCTAAGATCCTGCGACGTCGCCGTTCTCACCTTCAACCACTCTAACGTAGTTGCATGTGCTGATGCCAACGTTTCCGTAGGTAGTGGAGGAAAATCCCTCGCTAACGCCTCTGACAGCGGAGGGAACGCCGGCGGTGGAGCCAACGGTGCTGCTGGTGGTGCCGTCGGCGGTGTCGCCTGTGCTACCTGCTGTGCTACCTGTTGTGCGGTGGATGCTGGTGGTTGCCCTATTCCGTTCGGCATCCTTCCTCTTTTTTATTTCTTGTGACGTTAATAACAACAACGAAAAGAAAGAGAAAAAAAAAACTACTTCCCCGACTGAATCTAAAGGTCCCGGGTTTCGGCACCACTTACGTCAGTTCGAACAAGAAATAATAAAAAAAAGGGAAAAAGGATCCGAAATGAAGCACGTGGTTACTCAAAGAATACTGACTTTATTGCCTTAGTAATGCCATATATATAGTATTACACTTTGTTTACACTTCATAGATAGGATTAACTTAGGATTAACTGTTATATTGTCTTACCTCTAACCATAACTTATATATATATATATATATATATATATATATATATATATATATATATATATATATATATATATATATATGATTTTTATTATATATATATTTTTTTTTTGCACTCGTAACTTATAAATGTCAACCATCTTCAAAAATAAAAAAAAAGATGTCACTCCAGATGATTTAGCCAGATATAATTACATACTTCACAAGAAATAAATCATTATACTTTTTTTTTTGTTTAACTATAGGAGCCGATTCAAATAATGAAGACAATATTGGAAATACTCCTCTTCATTATGCAGCATGCTCTAATAATACCAAAGCTGTAATTCTTCTTCTAAAAAATGGAAATCTAAAGTCCATAAAAAATCAAGAAGGTCGTACAGCAGTCGCAGTTGCAGCTCAGTGCGGGAATATAGGCACATTTAAAGTTTTACTGGAAGGAAATAATAGAATTCATGATCTTAATATTCTAAGGTAAGATATGTAAAGACGTAGAGCACATATAACTTGTTTCTTATAGAACATTTTTTTTGCTTACTAGAATATGTTTATTTCAGAGATAACTATGGTAATACTTTGTTACATTTGGCTGTCAGTACAAACAAGATTTCTGTTGCTAAATACCTGTTGAGCCAATTAGGTGTTAGCACTGAAACTAGGAATAATTTTCTTCGTACTCCTCTTCACAATTGCACTGAACTCGGACTGAACGCTGCTGTTAAGCTTTTGATAAACCATGGTGCAGATACTGAAGCTTTAGACGCTGCTGGAAACAAACCAAGAGATTTAACTTTAAATTCTTCTATATTTGATCTTCTTCAATATAAATTGAAGATTTCCAATCAGCCAATGAGCAATAAACAATTGAATTGTTCTACTGACCTCCTGAGTGCCCTATTATCAAGAAATATTACGCTTCTTAGCGAATTGGTAAAAGAACGCAGAAAATATACATACGACGACAACTGCCTTACTCCTGTCCAATCAGCTGCAACATCTTGCCAACTTGATATGCTAAAATATCTTTCAGAACTAGGAGAGGAAATGGATGCAAAGTTTCAAGGTGGTATTACATTGTCACATTTAGCTATATTCCCCTCAAAGAAGGAGCTAAAGCAGAAAGGGATGGACATTGATAAACTCCACCAGCCACCTAACTGGGAAGAATGTCCAGGAGTTACAATAACACCATTAAAATCTTATCATGGAGGAAATGATCCTCTATTTATACTCATAGATGGAGACTGTGGTATGGATCTTCTTGCGATCTTAAAACAATTAAAAGTAAGTATATGCAGAGAAAATCACAAGTATATTTCAGCCGCGTTGCTATTTGTATATGGAGTTGCTAATTCATACATCATACACATCAATATAAGAGATAATATTTAAGATAACAACAGGACAAATAGGTATAACCAATATCATATGCTAAGACTTGTTTTCCTTTCATTTCTGTTCATAGAATGGACAAAAATGACCAAGGTGTAAGACCAGTATAGGTGATTATGAATAAATAAATTGTGGATCTACATAAGAGAGAGAGGAAGAATTTCGCCCTGAAGCTCCTCCTTAAATAGAAAAATATCATTTTTTTCATTGATCCATATTTGAGTATATTAAATTCGTAAAACACTCATATCATCAAAACCTATGGTTTGTTTAAAAAAGAATCGTTCTCATTATATAGACTAGATAAACGTAAAAAAAGGTTGGCAAATAAAATTATAAATAAATGTGTTTTTAAAAATTGCAATAGGGTCAATGAGATGTAGACTATGGTTTTACTACTTTTTCGATATACTCGGAGAATATTCGACCTCCATATTTGTCAATGTTCTGAACTATACTTAAACAATCACAATATGTCATCTTTTTAAATTATAACACATATACAGCTACTAACTGTACGCACGTGCCAAGAAAAATATTCAATACAATTATCCCTAAAAGCATTATTGGTCCTATAATTAACCTTTTTTTTTATATTGCCTTCAAGAGCCATTGAAACATAATGTTATATAGTTAATTTTTATTTTCTTATCGAGTAATTACCTTTTTATATAAAAAAAAAAAAAAGGATGAAGAAGCCCTCCTTCCCAAACATAAATTTTCTGATTTTCTGTTAGTATATACTGATTTATTTTTGAATTTTCATAATACTGCTTTATGCCATATTCTGTCGCTGATTCGTTTCTAAACTCAGCTTCTACAAAAAATTACTTGATGTACGTGGGATGATTCGCATATATCGTAACAAAACCCTTTGGCTGTAACTTTTCTTTCACCAAATTCCTCTCAATACTTTTCTCGTAAATCGGAACTGGTCACTCAATATCTCATGATATGTAGGCAAGGAGATTAAGATGAATGGGATATGTATCTCGGAGCAATCCATCAGGAAGCGTCCGCTCAACAATGTACTTTTAAAATAGTGTTCTACGCAAGTGCTGGGTTGGTAACATTTCATCTAAACTCCCAGAATTATTTTTCAGAAGAATTTTTGTGATTAATCACTTCTAACTGGTGAAGACTAAATCGGAACAGTTCATATTTAGTGTGTACAGGTATGAACCTGTCTAGAGATTGTATCATTATATCGATATATCTGCTTGTGTCTTCCAGATGTTTTAGCTCCCAGCATCAAGATCGGCTGGTGGCAGTGCTCGATCTTCGAGAAACAAAGCCAAAATCACGCAGGGGTATCCTTTTATTTTATTTTTTTCTCTCTTTTTCTTACTTGTATTGTGAGATATGAAATATTACAACCAGGTCGTGTCTTGTAGAGCGTCAATTAAGAGAACTCGATCGTTAGGTTCAACACCTCGTTCTTCGTGATGAGGTCATGATGTAGGGTTTTGTTGGTTACATAGAAAGGAGCATCGACTATTGGTCGAAGGACAATTGACAGGAAGGATTGGATGCGCTTGATGCTAGAAAATTTCGCTGTTCCCCTCAGTTCTAGTCCGTAAGTCCAAATAGGTTTCAGTATTGTCTTGTAGATCAGTAGCTTGTTTTCAATAGAAAGTTTAGATTTTCTGTTTAGTAGTTGGTATAGTTGGCCGTATCGTCGGTTTAGTTCCTGTCTTTTAAGTCTAGTATGAGGGTTCCACGTTAGTCGTCTGTCTAAGAGAAAACCAAAGTACCTGACTGTAAAGGAAGCTGAGAAAGGAAGCTGGATGGTGGATAGCAGGAATATCTGCGGTGAAAAGGATGTAAAGGATTGGACCCAAGACGCTGAACTGCGGAACTCCCGCCTCCATTAAATGACAGTCGGAGAATTCAGTACCACAGTGAAATTGAAAGGAGCGGCCAGAGAGGTAGGATCGGAGTATTAGATATAAGGACTGTGGTAGATGGAATTTAAGCTTGAAGAGCAGCCTAGCATGCCATACCCGGTCAAAAGCCTGTGCTATGTCCAGAAATGCACCCGAACAGTATTGCTTTTTTTCTACGGCTGAGGATATATGGTCAACAACTCGGAGTCCTTGTTGGACAGTGGAATATTGGGAACAAAATCCGAATAGATGGGTAGGAATTTTATGGGATTCTATTATGGGTAGGATTCTTTTCAGTAGGATCTTTTCAAACATTTTTGATAGGATTGGGAGTAGGCTAATTGGTCTATAGGATAATGTATTGTTGATAGGTTTGCCTGGTTTCAGGAAAAGGACAATGGTGGAAGTTGTCAAAGGATCTGTGGGGTTAGGAGGTCGTATCCAGGAGATTTACGGAGAGGAAGTTTTTGTAAGTGATGTTTGACCTCAGATGAGTTAATTGTTTTAGGTAGTAAGGAGAATGGAATCGGTGAAGAGAGAAATTGTTCTACTTTTACGGTATGGGTTGGATGGGATTATGGATGAAGACTGAATGTATTGGAGAGGTGTATGGCGAATTCCTCAGCTTTATCTTCATCAGACGCTGCCCAGGAGTCATCGCATCGACGAAGGGGGTGGGAAATGCAATGGGATTTTAGTAATTTTTTGGTGATTTTCCAGAGGGAATTGTCGTGAACAGAGAGAGAAGTAAGGTAGGTATCAAAGGATTGGGATCTGAAGGATGATAATTTTTGCTTTAATATTTTACAATAATAATTGTAGGAGCGGCGATCGATGGGGTGTTTGCCATAATGCGTTGCCATAATGATCTGGCGCAGTGTTTGGTGTGGATTAGGTCTATGAGGTGTTGGGGTAAACTATTTTTCTTAGGGATTCTAGAGGACTTATTTGGAGAGGAGGCTGTCCATACTGCTTGTTGAATAGTGGTGGTGAAGGAATGTACGGCATTGTCAAGGTCTTCTGGGGTTTTCAAGGTTAATCTGATGTCAATAATTTTTTTGGAAATGATTTGATAAAATAGTTTCCAGTTAACTGGGCCTCTGATGAAGGACAGTGGAGAAGTTTTAAGAATAGGAGCTAGATATAATTGGAGTACTAATGGACTATGATCTGAGGAAAGTTCGTCTAGTCGGGTAAGGGAATAATTGAGGAAACCTGTGGATAAAAAAACTGTGGATAAAAAAACGAGGATATCAGGATTGCGGTTAGGATCAGTTGGCCTGTAGGTAGGTGAGTTGGAAGGAAAAAGGTTGAAATTTTGGGAATCGAGTGCAGACAGCAAGGATCTACCACGAGAATTTGTGGTTCTTGAACCCCATTCTTGATGCTTGGCGTTTAAGTCTGCACCCAGGATGAAGTGATGTCCTAAGGAGTTAAGGAAAGAACTGAACTAGTCATTGGATATGGATCTGTTAGGAGGGCAATATGCTGATGCTTGGGTGACTGGAAATGAGAAGGTTTTGATTACAATAGCAGTGGATTGCAGGAAATCTTGAGTAAGTAATGAGAGTAGGTGATGCAACATGGATTGGTGTACAATGACAGTAGGGCCGGCATGTGCTCTACCGTCACGACGGTAAGTACGATATGTCAAGTATTGCGGTATTCTCTACTTTAACCATTGTGTAATATAATCTTGTGATATCGTATATTTTCTCAATACCGGGTGATGGCTCTAGATCCACGAAAAATAAAGGTAGTGGAACTTTATTTTCTACTCCAGGCTGCTCCTTATTCTCCTTCAGAACGTTGGTTACCTTCCGTACTTTGAAACCTAGCGCCGCTAGTTCTTCTTTTATCACTTATGATGTCCTCATCCCTACACTTTCCCCCACCACTACCATCTCCCATCCTTAGCTAAGTTTAGCCGCTCAAAAGTCCTCTTTAAATGGTTTTAACATAAGCAAACTCTATTTTTATATAAAGTAAATTTTGTCCAGTTTACAGTGAAGCAATCGTTAATTACTTAAATTAAATAGTTTTTTTTTGTTATCACTTCCTATTCAACAAAAAACGTGGTTTACATGAAAAATCACAAAACTTTAATTCCCTACTTTTCTGCTGAAAATAGAACCACACTTTTTTGTATTTATTGAGTTCTGCTATCAATCACTCCTTTAAATATTTATCTCTATTTACGAGACACCCTGTATTTGGGTTTAGACATGTAAAAAACTAAATTCTGACACGGGTCACCAAGAGAAAACTTTTTACAGCCAAATAATCCTGATTTATCTGATCTTTTTTTCATGTATTACTGCTAAACAGTGCATAGAAGCGAAAAACATATTCTTTAAGAAATTAAAGAACGTCACATTGTGCGTCGAACGAGTACCTAAACTTAATAATTTGATTAACTGATATGGTCGATAACTACGGTCAATGGAACTGGTGGAGGCTGCTAAGAAAAAGAAACATGGAGGAAAACTCTTGGAGGCAGCCAAGATCAAGTAATGGATTGTCGTGCTCGAGATGATGATATTGATCACATCAGAAAATTCGTCTTGGAGAATGATTTTTCCTATATTTCTCTTTTCTTTAAATGGGTGTTTAGGATAGTTTTTTCAGGATTATTATTTTCCATCCAGAGGTGGATGCGCCTCCTGGCAACCCCCAATAACTAGTGCTGGTCATGATAATACATTTTTTATATATTAAATTAGAAAATTCGTCTATGATGATGATTTTTTCCTATATTTCTTTTTTCTTTAAATAGCTGCTTTTCGGAACGTTTACCCCACCATCCTAGGGAGAGAGGGGCGCGTCCCCCGCTGGATCCGCTAGTACTGGTCATGATAATAATTTTTTTATATCATATTAGAAAATTCGGTTAGAAGTGTCATGGCTGCTACTGCAGTTTAGTTTTCAGTTCGCTCTGTGATTATTACTTTGCTATGTGTTTATTAGTCAGAACACTGTGTTAATAGTTGCTTAACAGTGACATTATAAACAGTTAAACAAGTTAAACATTTTTAAGTTCACGGATAAAGAGGAGAACCAGGTAATTGATTGAAGGTTACAATCGTAATTTATTTCTCTCTCTAAATTCTATAGAACTATCACAAGTTTAAGTGAATTAACTGCATGTTAATTTCCTTTATCTCTTCCCTATTTGTGAGTTAAATAAGTGCAATCAAAAGAAGTAAAATTACGGGTGCAGCAGATTCTTCCGCTAAAAGTGACGGAACCATCGGCTTCAAACGGTTCACCAACTGAAGTCAACAACGATAATGCACAAGAAGCTATGTCCTGGGAAGTTGTGTCTGGACGAAAACGACATGTAGCTTCAGACAGAGATCCACGTTATAAACAAATAAAGGTTAGTGATACTATTGATACTAACAATAGATTTGAAGTTTTATCAAGTACTCCGGAAGATAGACAGAAAATAATAATCCCATTATTATTAGACCTCCACCTATTCACATAAACGACGTGAAAGACAACACGGCCTTAGTAACCTATCTTCACAATGAAGGTAGCCCTGACAGTTTCAGGTTAAAAACATCTATAAGAGGAGTCAGCGTGTATCTTGAAAATGTAGAAGTATACCGTAGGCTTGCTTGTTATTTTTCTGTGACAAAACTACTTAGTTCGCGCCTCTTGTCCCGTAACTTAAAAATTAGAATCTATAAAACAATTATCTTGCCTACAGTTCTTTATGGATGCGAAACTTGGCCGCTTACATTAAGGGATGAGCAGCGTCTTAAGGTTTTTGAAAATAAAGTATTGCGTAGAATATTCGGACCGAAGAAGGATGAGTTAACCGGAGAGTTCAGACGGTTACACAACGCCGAATTGCGTGAGCTGTATCCGGGTAATATAATTGAGGTAATTTCATCACGGCGAATCAAATGGGCTTGTAAAGTTGTTGGGCTTAGTAACGAGAGAATTCCTAAAAGGTTAATATTTGCTGTGCCGAATGGTAAGCGTCCGAGGGGTATACCGAAGCGAAGGTGGGAAGATTGCATTAAAGCCGATCTGAAGGGACTGGGTTTGGACGGCGAACGGTGGAGGGAGGTGTGTAACAAGCGATTGGTGGTGTCGGCATCGAACCTTCGGGTTCGCTAAGCCTTATTATTATTATTATTATTATTATTATTTATACCGTAGGCTAGTGACCAGTCTTAGAAGGGGTGGAGCTGATTTTCACATGTATCAACTCCCGGAAGATAAAACCCCGTGAATCGTCATTAAAAATTTACACCACGCCACACCTCCAGCCACCATAAAACGCGAACTTGCCAACTATGGTTACGAGGCAACCAATGTTGTAAAAGTTATTTCAAGACTTAAAACACCCTTGCCAATGTTTTTCGTTGACGTGTCCAAAGCAACTTTCAATGAAAAAATTTTCGACATTGAATTCTTATATTACACGTGAAGACCGAAGACCCAAGAAAAAAAAAGGATCATTCCGCAGTGTATACGGTGTCAGCAGTATGGCCATACCAAGACGTACTGCAACCACCAGCCAAGGTGTGTCAGGTGTGGTATGGGTCACGAAAGCACTTTCTGAACAAAGACTCGAAAAACAGTCGCAAAATGTGCCAACTGCCAAGGACCACATCCTGCTAACTTTTCTTTTTTTTTTTTGCTCCTCCCCTTCCTCGCCGTTAAGGCTATACGGGGTTTTCCCTGGCCAGGGAGTGTGGGCGGGGATTTAAAAGACTCCCACGGCACCGGGACGCGAACTCGTGACTATTGTATATCATTTGATTGATATATCAGGTTGCCATGCAACGGCGGTGCTGTGCACACGCGTTAGCACATTCGGCTTCGAAAGAGGTAATCGGTAGCTAATTATTTCAGTGGATAAAGAACAAATTAATTTTACTTATTTCCGCAGGTGCAATAGATATTTCATTGAGATTTTTTGTTAATTTGCTAATTATAATGATAATTAATTTCATTGGGTATGGGTACAATATAAAGTTTTGGTAAATCATATCATTGGAACCAATTGGACACTGCTCTCTTTGTTCCTCTATCCATTAAAAACGAAGAAGAACTTGAGGATGCCGTTGAATACTTCACACGAAATATCCAAGAAGCAGCATGGTCTTCATCAGTAGCAAAACCTCAAAAATATGAGTTCCTACCAATGTACCCACAATACATAAGGGAATTGATCAGAGCGAAGAGGAGAGCTCGCAAAATATGGCAGACTGACAGACTCTCTTCAGATAAACGAACTTACAACAGACTTAATAATGAACTCAAGCGACAGATTGGAAAATTCAAACGAACAACCTATGATAGCTACATCAGAAATCTCTCAACCGACGATGGAAGCTCGTGGAGACATACCAAAAACCTTATTAAGCTTCGTGAAGTGTCAGCACCCCTTCGAAGAGAAGATGATTCCTGGGCCGTGACAGACGGAGATAAATCAGAACTCTTTGCCGAATATCTTTCTTCTGTTTTTGTACCACACACAGACTTCACTAACACTGTGCACGATAACAATGTACTAAACACTTTAGACTTGCCCTTACAACTAACTTCACCTCCTATTTCATTCACACCTTCCCAGATTGCTGAACAAATCAAAAAGTTGCCTAAAGCTCCTGGACATGACTTGATTAACGCTGAAGTGCTCCAACAAATGTCTAGAAAAGCTCTAGTGCTTTTGACAACTATTTATAATGCAATACTGAGGACACCTAAATTTCCACTACAATGGAAATACTCACATATAATAATGATTCACAAGCCTAACAAGGACAAAAACTCACCTTCCTCATACCGAACAATCAGCTTACTACCTATCTGTTCCAAAATTTTTGAAAGCTTACTGAACAAAAGACTTGTTGATATACTAACAAACACCCAACTAATACCTGACCATTAATTTGGATTTAGGGCACATCACTCAACTGTACACCAACTACATAGAGTAACGGACTACATATCTACAGCACTAGAGCAGAAAGTATATGCAACTGGCGTATTTCTGGATGTTGCTCAAGCGTTTGACAGAGTTTCGCACCAGGGTCTTCTCTTTAAATTCAAGACAATAGTCCCACCTACATATTATCTAATTTTACAATCCTTCCTTTCCGATAGATTTTTCTCGGTCCGACACGGGTCAGAGTTATCTTCCATCAGGTCTATCTCAGCAGGAGTACCTCAAGGTTCAGTACTCGCTCCACTACTCTATATCACATACACCCATGACATACCTTGCAGTCCCAACATTTTAACAGCGACATATGCAGACGACACAGCAATTTTAGCAAGACACAAAAATCCAATATACGCCTCACATACCCTACAACAGTATTTAACAAGATTACATGACTGGCTCAAAATTTGGAAAATCCGATTAAATCAAGACAAATATCAGCACATCACATTTCCGCTTCGACATGAAACATGCCCTCCAGTTTTCCTTGACAATACACAGATTCCACAGACAGACACTGTCCACTACCTTGCTCTGACATTTGATAGAAAAATGAAGTGGGGCCCACATATAATCAAGAAACGAAAAACGCTAAATCAAAGGTTAAGAATTCTGAGTTCACTTCTTTCGAAAAATTCAAAACTAAAACTTAGACAGAAATTGAACACGTACAATTACTTACTAAACCCTATTTGGACTAACCCATCACAGATATTTGGAACTACTAAACAGACTCACTTAAACAAACTTCAAATCTTTCAAGCAAAAACAATCAGAACAATTACAAAAGCACCTTGGTAAGTTAGCAACATAACCTTACATACTGACCTCTATATGCCGAATGTTAACGAACTCTTTATAAACGATTCCATGGCAACTTACAAGGACATCCTAATACACTTATAAATGACATGGCCACTTCGAATATGCCAGGTAACGTCTGTAGGAAACTGAAGAGGTGCGAGGGACCTCCTCGCCTAATGTAGATATCACGCCGAGTGAGGTGCCGCTGGGCACTGTTCCTCCTCATGCCTTTCATGACATTATATTTTGCAATCGACCTCACATTCACTGGTTGTCATTACCATTATGACAGGTGTGAATAAAAAATTAATATTAGAAAATTCGTCTTAAAGAATGAACTTTTCCAAAATTTCTCTTTTCTTTAAATAGATGTTTTTTTTTTGTTTTTTTTCTCGCCATCTAAGGCACCCTTAGGTAGAATTCGCTAGTGTTGGTCACGATAATAATTTTTTTTTATATTACATTAGGAAATTCGAGAATGATAATTTATTTATTGATTTTTTTTTCTTTAAATAAGTGTTTTTGTCACTTTTTCGGAATTGTTTTCACCATCTAAGAGAGGGCGCGCCCCCTAGCGAAATTCGCTATTGCTGGTATCGATAATATATATTATTTTATATTACATTAGGAAATTCATGTATGAGATTGAATTTTCCCTATATTTAATTAATTACAGCTTTCTTTAAATAGCTCATTTTTGGAACATTTTTGGAATTTTTTCCAGCTCCCAGGGGGGGGGGGGGGACGACTCCCCCGCGCCTCACGGCTGGATCCGCTAGTGAGGTAATCCTTTCAGCTTTCTCTTTAATAAGCTTGAATCCTTAACAAACGAAATACGATTGTTGCGTAAGGATTTAACTTCTATGGATAAAAGAATTACTGATAAATTTAATAAATACAATTCAGAGGTTTTAAATATAAAAAAAGAAAATTTGAATTAAAAAAAAAGAAGTTGCATCTTTAAGACAACATTTTGCTGTAACTGATCAATATCACCAAAATAACGGAATCAAATTAATAAATATTCCTCGAATGGAAGGGGAAGACATTTTGTCTATAATCAAAAATATAAGTATTACTATTGGCTTCCATTTGGATGGAATATTAATTAACTATTGTTACAGAATAAAAACAGAAGTTCTCCTGACTCTTGTATCAATCCTAATAATAAAAAAAATCCTATAGAATATAAAAATATGGCGTCTGGCAACTCTCAAGATAATTGTCAAATAAATATGAACCAGTTAATGGAATGTATGTCTCAATTACTTGATTCCAAGCTTTCACATCTGGCCAGCAAAGAAGATATTCTTAACCTTCATAATGAAATTCATTAATTAATAAAAGAAAACGTGAAATTGAAATCCGAGTTACTGGATATTAAGAGGGCTAACATAAAGATTCGAAATCTCGTTGACAAGTTCGATAATAAAAACCGCAGAAACAACCTAATATTTAAAGGATTGACATATAATTCACAGGATAATAATTTTTGTAAAATCATTTCCGATTTTTGCAATGAGGTTTTACAAGTTCAATTAGCGCATGAGTTTTTGTATGCTTTCCCTCTGGGACGAGCAACGGCCCCTAATAGACCAATTATGGTCTCGTTTATGAGATATAAAGATAAATTATTAATAATGAACTCCTTAACAACAGGGTTTGTGATACACCAGGATTTTGGTGAAAGGGCTAGGATGAGAAGAAGTAAACTCCTGTTGGTTTGGACGAAAATCAAACGTTTAAACAGTAAAATTAACATCATTGTCCGTGCCGATCGTCTCGTTACTTTAAACAAAAGATTTAATTGGTCTGAAGATGTTGTTTTGGAGTATGGGGGCGAAGACAGTGTGAAGATGTTGAATGATCTGTCTAATTTTCTAACAGCTGTTCGTTCTGATACTCTACCAAGAGATTATTTTTCATCAAATGTAATCGTATCTGAAAATATTGCTACCACATCAGTTTAATCACGTAAAGAATGAGATAGGCCAGTCGGCCGGCAGAAAACCCATCAAGTCTCTTCTTCCACTACAACAATTTCTCTTATTGTATATAATGTAGCAGGTTTAAAATCTAAATTGAATGATCCGACTTGAGCTTTTTTACAATTTCTCAAGAAATATGATATTGTTTTGATGGATATTGTTTGTGCTGGATTCCAGCCACGAGGCATGCTCGTTTTATGGGGGTACATTGTATGCAATTAGATCTAATTTACCACAATGGCAGGTTAAATTTCTGGATAGTGATGACGTTAAAGTGATTTATGTTAAAAATCTAATTGAATTGTATATTTTTCCCATATATTTGCTTGGCTATTCATGGGACTCAGATTTTTCTAGTTTGTCAAGCTTTCTAGTAAAAAATTCACACATTAAATGTGTTTTAGCTGGGGACTTCAATGCTAGGATTGCAGATTCTCAGTCTCTATCCTCTGATTTTATTTTGGATAATCCTAATTGTAACCTGTCTAGGAAATCTAGAGATAGGATTATTAATGGGCGAGGTTCCAAAATATTAGAACTGTGTGATGACCATGATTTCATCATTTTGAATGGTAGATTTAATGACATTAAAGGTAAATTCACCTTCAGTAGTAGTATAGGTAAATCTGTAATTGATTTTATTTGTTTTCCAATAGATTATATTTCATGCATCGTTGATTTCAGAGTTTTAGCAGAACCATTTTCCGATCATTTGCCGGTTTTTGTGAGATTTCATTTATAGACACTCCAGAATGTAATTTTCTACCCCTTTTGCCACAGTTGGTTAGGATGGATAAATATACAGATATTTATAAAAATTAAAAACCTTGAAATTAGAGATTGAAGAAATTTCATACTTTCCTCCTGACCCTGAAAGAGTTTTAAACATATTAATTGATTGCATTAGAAGCTCTTCTCTTTCGAGTACTAAATATTCTCCATACATTAGAAACATCCGGAAAAATATGTGATTTGATTGACAGTGCCTCCGCGCAAGAAATAAGTCGTTTGCCATGTTGAATCTTTTTCGTCGACCTAGATCCACTATCGTCAAGCATAATTATGTTGAAGCTAATAGGGCTTATAAGGATTTATGTTTAAAAAAGAAAAAGAAACATCTTAATATGGTAATCGAACGATTAAAAAATGTAAACGATTCTAAGGAATTTTGGCACTTGTTGATCTCCACAAATTAGTTTCCCATTTTCAAAACTTATTTAACCCTCCTAGTAATGGTGGACTTGTATTACATGCTCCATATGTTGATTCGACTTCTCTAAACCTTCCTTTTAATTTAAGTGAATTGCAAATTGTGATTAGTAATTTAAAGAACAACGAGGCGCCGGGCATTGACAGAATATCATATGAGTTTTACAAACATGCACCCGTAGTATTTTTGGGTAAGCTTCTTTCTCTTTATAATCAAATTTATGAGACTGGCGAAGCTCCGGACTTCCTTTGGTAAATCTATATTATTTCCTCTTTTTAAGCGTGGTGATATCAATAATGTTCATAATTATAGGAATATATCGTGTTTGAATGCATCTGCGAAAATTTTTACTGGTCTTCTTTTGCAAACGTTTGGGAACTTTTGCCACGGAGAATGAACTTCTCAGTCAATACCAAACAGGTTTTAGAGGCGGGTACTATAATTATAAAAATTAAACTTCTTAAAAAAGAACAAAACATCTTTGCATTTTTTGTAGATTTCAAAGCAGTAAGATAGATTTCAAAGTAATTGTATTTGGTTTAAACATCAATGAGCCATGCAATGTAAGATTGTTCAGAATTTTTCTTAAAGATTATAAAAGTGAATATAGAACACCTCTATTTGCACTTGCACATTTTCTAAAGCTCTTAAAGCTTTGTCAATGTCAAATTACCGAAATTCTGGATTATTGGAGGTAAATTAAAATATATATATATAATAACATCATATACCTAATTAAATCAATATAAACATTATTATAAGAAGAAGAAAATAATTTGCAAATAAATTAATGTGAAAGAATAAACCACTCCAAATACATTTATAAATGTACTGTTAAATGTAATCCTAGACATTTTAATACTTTTTACTATTAAATTAAGCCAAAATTGATTGAAACATGCCAGGAATCAAGACCGTATGCAACTTTTTCATATAAGGGGGAGCAATACGGACAATACGGACGTGTTTTTGGGGAAAACATTTATTATTATTACAATTTATATTTTTTTTTTATATAAAATACAATAGAACAACAATTTTTAAAAATTGATTTCCTTGAATTTTCAATAAACCTTTTGTATTATATTATGTTTTATTTGCTTTGTAATTCAAAATATTTAAGGGGGGCAACACCCCCCTCCCCCTGCCCTCTTCTGCGTACGCACATGCTGGGAATTCATTATTATTATGTTTATGCCTTTTTAAATAAGAATTTCATCATTGAAAAGATTGCAAGAGCGCCGTCAAAAGGGGGTACATTTTTCAAAATGAGGGGGCATTTAATTTGAGGAGGGGAAAATTAGTCTTTGTCTCCTTCTTAGTTTCTTTCAGAATGTTTAAATACTACTAACTGACCTGTCACTTATGACAATTTTTCATAAGGTTTTTTTCTTTTTTATTTGTTTCTACTTTATTTTAAATTTGTTCTGTGTCTCATAGCCAAACATAAGGCATTAGTTGTATTTATTATATACACATAATAAAGATACCGCAAACCGATATTTGAAACAAGCGGCGCCCCTGGAGTCAATGCTAAAACTGGAAATATGGAAAACAATGCTCCGCTTGTGTTGAGCACTTAGGATCACTAACGGATCTAATTTTTAATAATATATTAATTAATATAGGAACTATATTAATAACTAAAAAATAAAACTATATTAATTAATATAGGATTTAACTTTTTTTATTTAGTCATTAATTATGGTTTTTATTTTTTTTTTTTTTTTATTTCTTTATTGAGTATTATAACAATCTGTCTGTTGGACATTGGTTATAGTGAGGTAGGATGACATTCACACCATATGTACAAAAAAATAAAATAAATAGAACAAAATAATAATCAAAAGTATATACAATAGACAATAAAATAAAATAACCTAAAAAATAAGAAAATTAAAACTAAGAAAAAAAAAAAAATAACATGCATACCTATATACAATCAGGCGAGGGAACTACAGGAGAACCCTGCGCTACTCTTCCAACCGCGTCACTGGTACTAAAGCCAGCGGAGATTGGTCGAGAGCACTTTAGCCACATACACACATGTCTTGAGTGAAGAATCTGGCCATTGCCAGAACTCCAATTATATAATCTACAAAAGGTCGCGAGGCCACTGCCGTTTCAACCTTCTTGGAGGATTATAGGGATGGGAGATGCTTGATAGTGATTGTGCAAGAGGATTTGGGTGGTAAGTAAGGTTCTGGTGAAATTTGGAGAATTTTTCTGGGATAAGGTCTAGGACAAATGGGATGTTAAGGTCATGATGTAGGGTTTTGTTGGATACATAGAAAGGAGCATCGACTATTGTTCGAAGGACTTTAGACTGGAAGGATTGGATGCGCTTGATGTTAGAAAATTTTGCTGATCCCCACAGTTCTAGTCCGTAAGTCCAAATAGGTTTCAGTATTGTCTTGTAGATCAGTAGCTTGTTTTCAATGGAAAGTTTAGATTTTCTGCTTAGTAGTCGGTATAGTTGGCCGTATCGTCGGTTGAGTTCTTGTCTTTTGAGTCTAGTATGCGGGTTCCAAGTTAGTCTTCGGTCTAAATGAAAGCCAAGATACCGGACTGTGTCTGAATAAGGAAGCTGGATGGAATTAAAGAGTACTGGTGGACAGGAATTGCGTCGGAGTGTGAAGGTAATATGTTGGCATTTAGTTTCATTAACTTTAATGCGCCAGTTATTACACCAGTGCTCAATCAAGGTGAGGTGACTTTGGAGATTTAAGGATGCTATTTCGGGATCAGAGTTGGATGATAAGATTGCGGTGTCGTCAGCGAATGTTGCAAGAAAAGTATCGGGATGAACAGGGATGTCAGCAGTAAAGAGGATGTAAAGCACGGGACCCAAGACGCTGCCTTGGGGAACACCGGCTTTAACGGAGTAGATATTGGAAAATTCTGTTCCACAGCGAACTCGAAAGGAGCGGTCAGAGAGGTAGGATCGGAGGACTAGGTACAAGGACTGAGGTAAATGGATTTTAAGCTTGGAGAGCAGTCCGGAGTGCCATACCCGGTCAAATGCCTGTGCAATGTCCAGAAAGGCACCCGAACAGTATTCCTTGTTTTCTAGGGCTGAGGAAATATGATCAACAACTCGGAGTCCTTGTTGAACAGTAGAATGTTGAGAGCGAAAACCAAACTGATGGGAAGGGATATTTTGGGATTCTATAATGGGTAGGATTCGTTTCAAAAGGATCTTTTCAAAAATTTTTGAAAGGATTGGGAGTAGGCTGATTGGTCTATAGGATGTTGAGCTATTGAGAGGTTTTCCTGGTTTTGGGAAAAGGATAATAGTGGAGTGTTTCCATAACAGAGGGAAGTGGGTGGTGCGTAGGATACAATTGTAGATATATGTAAGGAATATGACTGCTTTGGATGGAAGTTGTCGAAGGATTTGAGGTGTAAGGAGATCATGTCCAGGAGCTTTACGGAGGATTAGTTTTTTTAATTGAAATTTTACTTCGGAAGGATGAATAGCTTTTGGGGGCAAGGAAAGTGGGATTGGTGATGTAAGGAGTTCTTCTACTGTTACGGTGTGGGCAGGATGGGATTCCGGATGTGAAATAAATGTATTGGATAGGTGAATGGCGAACTCCTCAGCTTTATCTTCGTCAGATGCTGCCCAGGAGCCATCACCTCGTCGGAGAGGATGGGAAATGCGGTGAGGATTTAGGATTTTTGTTGTGGTTTTCCAAAGGGAATTGTCGCGAGAAGAGAGGGAGGATAGGTAGGAGTTGAAGGATTGTGATCTGAAGGTGGCTAATTCCAGTTTTAATTGTTTGCAGTAGTAATTATAGGAGCAGCGGTCGGTAGGATGTCGGGTACGTTGCCATAATAATCTGGCACGGCGTTTGGTGCGGATTAGGTTAAGGAGGTGTTGGGGTAGAATGGTCTTTATAGGAATTCTGGAGGAGTCTTTTGGAAAGGAGGCAGTCCAGGCGGCTTGTTGGATTGTGGTAGTAAAGGAATTTACGGCACTATCAAGGTCATCGGGAGTTTTGAGGGATATGTTGAGATCAATATTATCGGAGATTATTTGGCGGAAAAGGTCCCAGTTTACTGGGCCCCTAATGAATGACGGTGGAGAAGGTTTGGGAACAGGTTCAAGTGAAACATTAAGGATTAGAGGACTATGGTCAGAGGAAAGTTCATTTAGACGTGTAATGGAACAATTGAGGGGACTTAAGCCGCTGTGGATAAAGAAATCAAGAAGATCAGGATTACGGTTGGGATCTGTGGGCCAGTAGGTAGGAGAGTTGGGGGAAAGGAGGTGAAAACGTTGGGAATTGAGTGCAGACAGCAGGGTTCGGCCACGAGAATTCGTGGTTCTGGAACCCCATTGTTGGTGCTTGGCATTTAGGTCTGCACCCAAGATGAAGTGATGTCCTAAGGAGTCGAGGAGAGAACTGAATTGGGCATTGGATATGGATCGGTTAGGAGGGCAATACGCTGATGCAAGAGTGACCGGAAAGGAGAAGGTTTTTATCACGATAGCGGTGGACTGTAGGAAATCATGTATTGGTAATGGGAGTACGTGATGGGAGAGGGATTGGTGTACAATTACAGCAGTACCGGCATGTGCTTTTCCGTCAGGGTGGTCAGTACGATATGTCAGGTATTGTGGTATATTGAAGTGCTGTTTAGTGGTTAGTCGAGTTTCAGTAATTAGTGCCACATCAATGTTCTTGTCAAGTAGTAAAGTAGATAGTTCGTCTGTATGATTTCTAACACCATTCGCATTCCAAAGGAGAATGGATATGGGTTTAGGGATGTGAGTCATTTAAGGATTTTTCAAAGGAGGGATGAGGTGAGATACGAGATTCGTGAGGAGTGATATGAGTGGAGTAACAAGGGATTTGAAATCGGTGAGGAAAGATGCTAACAAACTTGTGAGATCTGTTGCATTTGAAGGAGGAGGAATATGAGGAATTTGTTGTTGGTGGTTAGGTATATTAGGATGAAGAGGATTTTGAGGTTGGGTTTGAGGTTGTTGTTGTGGCAGGGCTTGACATTTATCGGTTAAAGTCTTACCTCTAAGTAGTTGGGAGAATGATACATCATTGTTTACAATTCTGGAAGGCTCTCTCTCTCTTCTTGTTCTTAGTGCTTCATCTTGAATCCGGTTTTTCTGGTGTCTGGTTTTGAGATTCTTGTAAATTTGGCAGCCTTTGTAGTTGGCCGGGTGTCCCTCCAAGCATAGGGCACATACTGCTGGATCTTGTATAGGTTTGGTGCACTCTACAGATTTGTGCTGTTCACCGCACTTCACGCAACGCGGCAGATGGTGGCAATATGTCTTCGTGTGGCCATAGGTCTGACAATTATGGCACTGCACGATGTCTCTCTTGGGATATGGCTTCTCAACTTTCACCATTGTGTAGTATATTCTTGTGATATCATATATTTTTTCGATACCTGGTGATGGCTCCAAGTCCACGAAAAACAATGGTAGTGGGATCCTATTTCGTAATCCTGGCTGCTCCCTGTCCTCCTTCAAAACGTTTGTTACCTGGCGTACATTGAAACCAAGCGTCGTTAGTTCTTCTTTAATAACTTCAGTGGGGGTTGAGGAATGTAAATTTCTTATCACTACTCGTAAAGCTCTTTCCTGCCTCAGCTGGTAAGTGTGAAAATTCGCATTTGTTTCTGATAAGTACTTCACTATTTTTCGGTAGGCTTCTGCAGAATCAGGTGTTATTTTGGTGTCATTGGTCCTGTTAAGGCATGAATAACTGCCAGAGCAGATTTTATTTAGTTGGGTGCAGAACATCTGGAAATTTTTTATATTTTTCACAAATATCGGAGGAGGCTTTGGTTCTCTGGATATTGCTGCAGACTCCATTACTTCTCTGTCATTTTGAAGCACTTGGTAGGGGTTTGGAGTAAAGAAAGGTGATTCTTCAATCGTTTCTTGTGCAGACGTACCTGGTTGGGGCTGAGGTTCTGGTTCTGAAGTGTTCATTTTGGTCACTGGAGGTATTTCTCGTAGGCAGCGACGAGTCCTTTGTTTGGCTGGTGAGCTAACTCCGTCTGACCGAGACCTCTTGGGCACCTTACTGGCCATCACTTGCTGATCATACCGCATATCATAAGAGAAAAATAAATAAATAAATAAAAAAAAAAAAAAAAATTTTTTTTTTTTTTTTTTTCTTAAAATAACAAAAAAAAAGATGCCAACAGTAAATATCAACTGCTCTAATATACACTTTAACTGTATCACGTGAATAATCAGAGAGATTCCGCTATAAAATTGGTAAAAACTGAGAGAGGAGTTGAGGAGACAACCTTCTCATCAGCTGATCCACTGCCTTCGTGGTTTTTATTAATTAAAGATTTTTTTATGTATATGTTACTATAATTACTTCGGAAGAAATTAATAAACTAAGTACCTATATGAAATGATGTTTAAATGATTTTTTAAGTCCTATTAAATGTAATTAGACGAACAATAATACATTTAGATATAATTTTTGTCATAAAAAATGGTTATATTTTCCCATTTTGGGGGAGGTGCTTCAGCTTTATATTATTCATTTATATTTACTATTATATCATAATCAGCTGTCAGAATAGGTTTAAGTTGATTCCTTCATATTCGGTCATAGCACATTTGGTTGATAGGGTCTCAATGATCAAAAAAATTTGATGTGCGCAAACTCAAATTTTCCGGCGAGGTCCAGGATATATTTGTTTGCACATTGAAGGCCAGGCTTCAATCAAGAAATCTACATTGTGAAGACACGCTTGACCAATAGTGGATTTTCAGTTGTGAAGAAATGCAATTGACTGCAGAAACTATTCTAGGTTTTCTCGAAAACCAACAGTCGAAGGGCTGGTTAGAAATAGTAGAGGCTACTCAGGTGAAAAACAGTGCATAAAAAATAATGAAGAAGAACAAAAGCTTCAGTGGAAGAGTATCTCAGAGGAGAGAAGATAAGCGACTCCACCGTAAGAATAAATGTGAATTTAACAAAAACCAAGAATTTAGGGAAGCTGAACTTCTAAGAGGCGCTGATGAAATCCGAAATTTCATTAAGAAAACAGATGATAGTCGCAAACCCTTCAAGCTTAAAAACGCTGCCTGCTGTGACAAAGACAAGAAACTTCTTTCGGATAAATAAAACGTTTTAGAAAAATGGCAGGAACAATTAAAGGAAACTTTCGATCGGATAGATCCTTCGTAATCACAGGACTTGAATCTGCGAATGAATTACTTTTAAGGTGGGGAAGATATAGAACAGCCAGATCATGAGAAAGTTGTTAATGCTATTCAAAGGCTTAAGAACAATAAGGCTCCTGGTATTGATGGTTTATTAGCTCAACTATTCAAATATTGCGGCGACAAATGAGTTCAAAAGCTGAAAAATTTAATAATGAATAAATTTAATAATATCTGTTTTATGTCCCATTTATAAAAATGGGAATCAATAGTGATTCCCAAAGGTATCACCTTTCTTCCAGTGGCATATAATGTACTCTTTAATATTCTATATCAATGACTACTCACCCACACTGAGCAGATTCTCAGTCAATATCGATGTAGATTACGACTAGGGAAGGTCTGCGATTGATCATGTGTTCATCCTTTACCAGATTCACGAAAAATGTCGGAAATATCACTTCGCTACTCACCAACTGTTCTTAGACTTAAAGATTTGATGTGCACAAACTCAAATTTTCCGGCGAGGTCCAGGATATATTTTACTGCGTACGATACTGTTAAGAGAAAAGAGTTCCTGGTGATGGTAGAACTTGCCATATCACGGATACCTGTAGGATTGTGTTGCGCTACAATAGGTGGTGTGAGGTCTATTGTAAGAATACAAAATGATTATTCCCAAGAATAATACATCAGAGCCTGAAGTAAGGCAGGAAAACGCACTAGTATGTCTTTTGTTTAACATCGGGGTGCAGAAAGCTGTGAGAGACTCTGGGAATCAGATTCCTGACACAATTCTGAATAAAATTGTTTAAATTCTTGGATTTGTTGACGACCTTGACATAATTGAAAGGTCCCACACGACAGTAGAAGAAGCGTTCCTTGCATTGGAAGGCATTGCAAAGAAAATTTGACTAATACATCCGAAACAAAGTATATGGTTACAGCACAGCTTGCACGACCAGGGAAAGTGATTAAATTTGGAGAGTATGCTTTTAAAAAGGTGGACCATTTTAAATACCTTCGACACATTCTGAACTGTAACAATGATACTGTCGCAAAAATTAGAATTAGAGTGATGTTACCAAATCGTTTATTCTGTGGGCTGTGGCTTCAAATGAAAGACAACTTGAAAAGAATCCTACCCATAACAGAATCCTGTAAAATTCCTACCCATCAATTCGGATTTCGTTCCCAATATTCCACTGTCCAACAAGGACTCGGAGTTGTTGACCATATATCCTCAGCCCTAGAAAAAAAGCAATACTGTTCACCTACCTCTCTGACCGCTCCTTTCAATTTCACTGTGGTACTGAATTCTCCGACTGTCATTTAATGGAGGCGGGAGTCGCAGGACGGGCCGCAGGGCAGCGTCTTGGGTCCAACCCTTTACATTCTTTTCACCGCAGATATTCCTGTCCATCCTAATACCCTCCTGGCAACATTCGCTGATGATACCGCTATCCACCATCCAGCTTCCTTTCTCAGATACAATCAGGTACATTGTTTTCTCTTAGACAGACGACGGGCAACTATACCGACTACTAAACAGAAAATCTAAACTTTCTATTGAAAACAAGTTACTGATATACAAGACAATACTGAAACCTATGTGGTCTTACGGACTAGAACTGTGGGGAACAGCAAAATTTTCTAACATCAAGCGCATCCAATCCTTCCAGTCAGGAGTCCTTCGAATAATTGTCGATCCTCCTTTCTATGTAACCAACAAAACCCTCCATAATGACCTTCATATCCCATTTATTATTGACCTTATCCCAGAAAAATTCTCCAAATTTCACCAGAACCTTACGTATCATCCAAACCTCTTGCACAATCCCTATCAAGCACCACCCATCCCTATAATCCTCCAAGAAGGTTGAAACGGCAGTGTCCTCGCGACCTTTTGTAGATTGTAAATATTGGAATTCTGGCAATAGCCAGATTTTCCACTCAAGACTTGATTGTGCGTGCCTAAAGTGCTCTCGATCAATCCCCGCTGGCTTTAGTACCAGTGAGGCGGTTGAGATAGTAGCCCAAGGTTCTCCTGGAGTTTCCTCGCCTGATTGTAAATAGTGTATATAGGTATGCATGTGTTTTAGCTTAGTTTAATTTTTAGGGTATTTTATTTTATTTATTGTATATAATTTTTGATTATTATTTATTGTTATTTTGCTTCTATTTATTTTATATTTTTTGTACATATAGTATGAATGTTATCCTACCTCACTATAACTTTTGTCCATGTGACAGATTGTTGTAATACTCAATAAAAAAGAACTGGAAGAGTAGCTCCATTATTCTTATTTTACAGATTGATATTAGTCAAGTAGATAACTTTGGAAGAAATCCTCTTCACTATGCCGCTAAGTTTGGAAACATTAAGGGCGTTCTTTTCCTACTTGAATCTGGTCTTAAAATTGACACAAAGGATAAAGTGAAAAAGACTCCCTTATACATCGCAGTAGAAGAAGGCCATATCGATATCGTCGAACTTTTAATAATGAGGAATGCAAATATCAACATCTATACAGAACATAAGTGGTTTCCAGTACATGCTGCTGCCAAACATGGTCATTTAAAAGTAATGGAACTTCTAATTAGAGCTGGCGCAGATATTCATTCTAAGTAAATGTGTTTTTTATTTTTAATATTAAATCTTGTGTGACATTTTACATGATTTGCTATTGTCACTACATTTATACGATTTATTTAATTGTTAACTTATTATTTTTAGATCAATGTGCTACGAGAGGATGCCCCTGCATCAAGCTGTTTGGTATAATAAGACGGAAATAATTTCATTACTAATTGAAAAACATGTGGATGTCAATCATCCTGATCTCTGGGGGCGATCGCCTCTGCATTTGGCATCTGAAAAAGGTTATGTCGAAATTGCATTACAACTGTTGTTAGCAGGTGCCAACATAGACGCAAAAATGAGAGAGAAGAAAACGCCTGCAATGGTTTCTATTGAATCAAACCAACTAGGTACCTTCAAGGTACTTTTAGAGCATGGAGCTGATGTAAACCAAATTACCCAAGATAGAAGAAATCTGTTACATTTAGCGGCAAGAGGAGGTAATCCGGAAATCATAAGCCTATTAATATCTAGAGGACTGAATATAAATTCAAAGGATTCAATTGGTAGGACACCTCTGTTCAATGCTGCAGAATGTGGATGCCCACAAGCAATGGTTACCTTGATAGATAGAGGAGCCGATCCGTCGATTCTCACACAAAATAAAGAAACTATTCTTCATGCAGCGGCTTCAAGTGGTAACGAAAATGCTACTCTTTTGGCTTTAAGATACATCAAAAATATTAACGCTCAAAACGTACAGGGGCAGAGTTCCTTATACCGAGCAGCCTTCCATGGGCATATCAACATATTTCAGTTATTATTTGATAAAGGAGGAGATCCCAACCTTAGAAATATCTACAACGAAACACTTCTACACTTTGCAGCTATCGGTACTAATGATTTACTAGTAAAAAGACTTGTTCAAAACATGAGCACTACAGAAATTAATCTTCAAGATAACGAAGGTAAATGTATTATAATGATTTCTTTATTCGTTATGAATTAATTTCATTAAGATGTCATGAATATGTATATGTATTTTATAGTTATAGTTTACTGATTTGAGGTTAGTTCGTTGAATCCAAATAAGCCTCGCATCCATTAGATACGTAAAATGTGACGAGTTTCCCAAATATAACGAGAGGGATCAACTCTTGTTATAAATCGTCGCAGTTGCATTTATCACGCAACTAGAAATGTCGGTATCTATGGCATCACACCTAGTCAAGGCTGCCCATCCTCCCCAATATAGTTAGCGCAAAACCTATCCCCCCCCCTCCCAAGCAGTTTTATTGTCACCTTTTCTTAAAAATAGAGCAAGCGGACATAGAAATAGAAAAATCGTAGATGAATTACAATTACACGTGCTGCGAACTGACCCATGTTTCCCATTTGCCTTATTCGTTATCTTTATATTCCGAAAATTGATTTCTCCGTCGAAACGTGACCCCCTCAAAAATTCAAAAACCCGTTAAAATGTGCCTCAAAAATTTTATGGCGCAATTTGCGACATGAAACCCCCTTCTGGGCTCCCCTTGAATGTTTTCTACATCAAACCCTCCCTCCCCCCAAGTAACTCAGTAACATCGATTATCAATATTACGAGACCAAAAAAATAAAATAATAACAATAAAAAAAAATTAAACACTCTATCTACTGAATTAAACTTGCTGAGAAATGTATGACTCGTCCTGATCTTGTTACTGTCTCCTTTGATTGATTAGCTTGTTAATTTCATAATGTACCAGCGGAGTGTTTGGATGGTGGTGAAAGAAGTGTAGTTACATTGTTTATATCTGATTCGTTTGTGCGAAGGAGGTATGCCAGCTTCAGCCGGTCAATGGAAACATTTTCGTGTTTCCCTTATATTCTAATGGTAAAATTATTTGATTCCTGTTTAATTACGTTGATAGGGTCTCTTAAGTTGGTCCAAATCACTTTAGAAGAAACTATTTTGACAATAGATTTGATTCCTGGATGCGCCATATTATGATAATGCCTAAAAATAGCATACATAACTGGTTTTGAAGTTTATATCCATTGGTGTAGAACACATCACACCAGATAGATTTTCCGTCTATTAGTGGACATGGCTTGAAAATAACCGAAGTATTTGCGTGCTTTAGATTCTACAATTCGATGTCATTTTCTCATGCTTTATTAATTTCAGAAACAGACCCGGTCTGGCTCCGTCGGAAGCACTCGGCTGGAGTCTAAAGTAGATTCCATTACGAAGAGGGGATCCGGAGAGGATATTTATACCCATGAAAAACACTTTCTTTAAATATTTAAGTACTTGATGAGTATGAATTCTAAGGATTTTGTCTTATTTTCTTTCCTTTTCCTAGTGCCATTTTGGGTTTTCGCGGTTCATGTCAGTACCACTGTCAAATGCACAGCTTATAATGCCATACGCTCAGGCGGGACGCAAGGCTTGGTGAGGCCTTCGGCTAGAGTCTGAGTTACAATCAAACCTATTCCAGCCAGAGTAGGAGGGTCGAGTTTCTTTCCGTGGGTCCACCACGAAATAAAAGTCAACCTCTCCCAGGTTGGATTCGAACCGGCCTCGCTAGGCACGAAGATGCTAGAACGGGCAACGCTTCATTAGACATGGCCATCACGAACTGATCTTCAGCACCATCGGAGGGACCCTCAATCATTAAACGGTTATTTAAAAAATACAGTTATTTTTATGTAAGAGGTATTAAAAGGTTCTGCTGACTATAAAAAATATAATATATTCGGAACATTTGGTTTCGATAACAGATTTTTTAACACAAAAAAATCATTATAATGTGGCCTATGGGATGGTATGATCTCGAGATTAATGTAGTTTTTTAATGATCCTGTCTCTATAAGCTATTTTTTATTTTATTTGTCTAATAAATAAAGGAGTATTTATCTATAGTTTTTAAGTCTAATTGTTGTCGGGTGCTGATTGAGGACAGTGTCCTACCTCTAAAAAATGGTCTGTTAATTTATTCACGGATTCAGTTGATGAATTAATTGGATCTTGTAATTTTTGGAAATCCTGATATTGAGGATGTTCATCAAATTGCTGTGGAGTACAGTTTTTGAAGGTTTGATCATCAGGTGATTCTAGATAAGTAACTTCATAGGGAGAAATAAATTTCTAGTTGGTCTAGTCTTCATCGAAACAGTATTTTTGGAATTCCATTTAGGAAAATGTTTTTTGTTGATGAGTCGACGTTGTGGTTGAACGCTTTTCATGGAAACCGTGTTATGAGACTTCTATTTCGGATTTTGTTGAGATTGATTAAATTGTGTAAATTGGGGCCAATATTGATTAAAATTTTTAAATCGTTTAGGTTGTTATTGAAATATAGGTTGTTGGAATTTATTTGTTTGTTGCTGATTGAAATTAGGGGTAAAATCTGGAATGCTAAAATTTGGTTTAAATTTCGGAGCTATTTGAGCTGTGATTATGCTACTAATCATTAACTAATTTGTCTTGCTCGTCATTTAAGTCATGGATTTGTAGAACTTGTAGGTTTGCTCCTAAAGTGGTATGTACCCATGTATAAACGTCCGTACTAGTGTTGCATCTAATTGTGTTAGTAATTGTTTTAAGAGTTCTCTTACCCCATCTAATTTATAACTTGTAACGATTACCGTACGTTTCTCGTCTGGTTTATTTAAAAATTCTATTGGGTATTCTCGATTACTAGATTTCATAATTGCTACCTCAGCTATTAAATCAGACACCAACCTATTGTCTGCAAGAATTTTTCTAAGCTCATCTATTAATTCCTTCACTGTATTACAATTATTATTATACACTACGGCTACTGCTGGCCCATCTTATTTATTTATTTTTTTATTTTTTATTTACATTCCACCCTACCTTGCCTGATGGGCCATACGGGCGTTTGCAATAGTGGGCTGTTGTGCATGACTGCATAACAGCATACTACTGCAAGTGAAACAGTTTAAAATATATTATCTTTGGTGACGTCTTATCAAGGATGTCCGTCTTCAGGTCTTCTTGGTGGTGGTCCTCTTCTCCGTGCTCCGATGTTGAAGTGGGCTTTTTTTTTTTTTTTTTGTTCTTCCCTACCTCGCCGTTTAGGCTATACGGGATTTTCCCGGGCCGGAGGGTGGGGGCGGGGAATTTAAAATCCCCTCTGGCACCGGGATGCGAACTCGTACTTTTCTTGTCTCTCAAATCTTCATATATCTGGTTGCCAGGCGACTCGCGGTGCAGTGCACACGCTTTAGCCTATTCGGCTACCCCGCCCCATGTTGAAGTGGGCTGGACCCACTGCCTCCTTCCAGTCATAAATGAATTTCTTGAACCGAGTGAAGTTCTCCTTACTTACCAACTGAGGAAGTTTATCCTTTGTCAAAAATTTTTTTTTAATTTATTATTATTTTTTTTATTTATTATTATTTATTTTTTAAAATTTAACTTCCTTTATTCTATACGGAGGTCACTTAAGAAGGCCTCTATTATAAAAATTATATAATTATAATAATAAAACTTAATTCAAAAATACTTTGCAGAATATCTTGAATTTTTTATTTAATATTTGCAATTTAACATTTTGTTTTATATATTTACTGATTCTTAGAGGTAATTTAAATTGTATATACTTCCCCGGAAATGAGTCATATTAATATCTGTTTTATAAACAAAAATAATATATACCTAATCTGAACTACTTTTAATGAATAGGTGATGGATTGTTTAGTAAAACTCATATATCGCTATTAAAAAAATCATTTTTATTTCCTTCATTTTTTTTCGGAAGTTGGAGCATATCACAAAAAATACGAAATTTTAATATTAAATGCATTATTCTCTCTGCACAAAAAAAAATATGGAAAGGGCGAAGCTATAAGTTCATCTAGATAACTGGAACTGATTGTTAGTATTTGGTCTCAAAATGAGGGAAAACGCGAAACTGAACCCAAACATTGGAAAAATACATTAAGCGAACGACAAAGGAAGTGCCAAAATCTCGGAAAAGAAAACCAGGATCAGTATCCGTTATATGGCTAAACGAATATATAGTAGACAAATGAACAGAATATTTCAAGATGCTGCTAAAAGGGGGTCAAAATGCTTGATCAGTTTGGATGATATTAAGCAGGTTTATTATGGTGAAGACCATTTCATCAGCAAGAAAGATTTGTTCTAAGCAATTGGCAAGTCAGCTGGTCTGGAGGAAGTAAATGAGGTTTATAATGGTGAAAACCACTTTATTTTAGATTGCTATTGAAGTTGCACATTGGGACTATCTTCACATTGAAGCAGGTTATAGAGAGGTCTATCGATAAAGGAAAATAGCTCTCCTCCTGTTTAGTGCAATTGCAAACGATTTTTTAAGTAATCTGAAAGGAAAACGAGCTTTTGTGAAAGACTAGTAGATATTCGATCAATCCAAAGTGTGAGGCACTAAGCAGATAGAGAACCATTTTTCTTTCTCTGTGGACTTCTCTATAACCTACCTTAAAGTGAAGACAGTCCCAATTTACAACTTATGTTCCAACGTGCAACTTGAGTTTCTCAATCCATATCGCTCAGACAATCGACGATATTTCTTATTCCAGCTTCTACGATTCTTGAGTAGACTTTCTTTGGTACTATAAACAGTAAGGAATCTCGAATAACATTTCCTAGTATCTCATTTCCTGTAAAGAGACAAAACTACAGTCCTTTCATATCATTTTCTAATACATTTGTAGCCTTTGTACGCACAGCGTTCGGGTTACTTCGTCCAGACCAGCTGACTTGTCAATTGCTTAGAACAAATCTTTCTTGCTGATGAAATGGTCTTCACCATAATAAACCTGCTTAATATCATCCAAACTGATCAAGGATTTTGACCCCCTTTTAGCAGCATCTTGAAATATTCTGTTCATTTGTCTACTATATATTCGTTTAGCCATATAACGGATACTGATCCTGGTTTTCTTTTCCGAGATTTTGGCACTTCCTTTGTCGTTCGCTTAATGTATTTTTCCAATGTTTGGGTTCAGTTTCGCGTTTTCCCTCATTTTGAGACCAAATACTAACAATCAGTTCCAGTTATCTAGATGAACTTATAGCTTCGCCCTTTCCATATTTTTTTTGTGCAGAGAGAATAATGCATTTAATATTAAAATTTCGTATTTTTTGTGATATGCTCCAACTTTCGAAAAAAATGAAGGAAATAAAAATGATTTTTTTAATAGCGAGTTTTACTAAACAATCCATCACCTATTCATTAAAAGTAGTTCAGATTAGGTATATATTATTTTTGTTTATAAAACAGATATTAATATGACTCATTTCCGGGGAAGTATATACAATTTAAATTACCTCTAAGAATCAGTAAATATATAAAACAAAATGTTAAATTGCAAATATTAAATAAAAAATTCAAGATATTCTGCAAAGTATTTTTGAATTAAGTTTTATTATTATAATTATATAATTTTTATAATAGAGGCCTTCTTAAGTGACCTCCGTATAGAATAAAGGAAGTTAAATTTAAAAAAATAAATAATAATAAATAAAAAAAATAATAATAAATTAAAAAAAAAAATTTTGACAATTAAATTATTGTATTAATATTTGTTCGTTAATACAATCAATATAATATAACAAAAACGTTATTATAGCACTATAACTAAGCCATTTATGAGTACTGAATGGTGTGGTAGAGGCCTGAAGGCACCTACGCCAGTAGCGTTTTTCTGCCGGTTATGTACATTTTCTACGGAACTACTTCAAATATTTTAAAACGTAATCAATGTTTTAGAAAGAGAAATGTATTCTCCAGATGTTTTATTTCAGCACGTTTTGCATTATTGTCGACCGTTCAATTACAAACGACGCCTGATTTTCAACTTGAAAATTTGTTTGTAACAAAAATTGACTTTACCTATTTTTTTTAATGCCTAAACCAATTAGTTTTTAATATTTTTTCATGTTTTATAATTCTCTGACTATCCAGCTTTAATAAAACACCAACTATGATGAAATTAAGCCAAATGCTGATTCTCAGTAACAAAAAAACTAACTAAAGTCAAAGTCGTCAATGATGTTTGGACGCCATTTTGGGGCAGTTCGTTCACTTTTTTTTGTGGGAACATTGGCTTTTTTTTAATAAATTGTCACAAGGAACACAACGATATGCAATTTATAGGGATGTGGGGGGGGAGGGGGTGCACGGTAAGGGGGTCTGGCCCACCGTGTATTATTGCAGCTCGAAAAATGAGCCAATGATTATGACCTCTTTCAATTACGTGTTCTGCACAATAAGTTTTGGTTAAATCTTCACAAGTGGTTATAAATTTTGTAATAAACTTATAACTATTCTCATTGTATATATTTCAATATTTCATGAGAAATTACTTTTGAAACTAATATATTTGTAATTCATTGAGCGGGTTTTAAACTAACATTGGTATTAGAAGTACAGAGATTACTCACAGGAATTTAATCATTTGATTCCTCCTTATTATAAGCTGCTTCTGATGATGAAGAATTTTTCATCGTTCTGTGTTCTATGATTGGATCCAGTTTGATGATTTCAGAGTTCCATCAGTTATGAATTAAATCCAAAGTTCTTCAATGATGAGAAATAGATTGCACATAAAAAGTCAAATGGACTTACTCTTTTTAAAAAGTTTATTAACTTAAAAATATTACAAGACAGAATAATAGCAGTACACCTAACAGATTTAGTACCATCGGCTCTAGTTGCGGGAGTTTATGTTACTAAATCTGAGGCCAAGGCCCTTCATGGGTTGTGGTGGTACAGGTAATGTCTTCTATCACACATTATCAATTATTTGATATTAATGTCAATCTAAACTTCATATCATTACCACGAAATTTTCCATTGATTGATATCGAATATGACTCTGTTGTCCATGACTTTTTAGAACCATTAAAAGAAAGAAACATTGGATACTAATTTGAACGATCTAAAATGTTGTTTATTGTTTATTTATGCTTTAAGGCGTAAAACCCCGGGGTCATCAACGCCTGTGAGTCAGTTGTATTTGTAAAATATTTAGAGGAGAAATAAAAAATAAAAAAAAGAATTAATACTGAAAAATTAATAATAGATAAATAGAATAATAAATTAAAAACATATAAAAAATGAAATATATTAAAATAAATATAAAAAAGAAAGCACAATAAAATAAAAAGATTATATTTATTTTTATATTTTATTTAATATCCTATGTACACTGACAGGTATAAAATTCCACCCACTTGATTTTTTCTTGTTTTCATCTAAAACTATTTGGATTGGTCTATTGTTTTTAATGAATACATAGGTAATCTTTTTGTTTGTTTTCAATTAGGAATGTTAATATAGAGGACAATAACCCTTAAGCCTTAATTCAATGAAATGATTCTAGATTCCAATGTTTACTTTCTTTGGAATCAAAATGTTTATTCAGTATTATTAGTTCAGTGCCGTTTCTTGCAGCACATTTCTTAGTCTCCGGCTTTTAATTTTTTCAATATTAAGTTTAAAAATGCCTCTTAATGCTGAGGATGTTGCGCGTGGTGTGGCGCTTATTGATGATGGACGTTCCATTAGACATGCAGCTAATGCCATCGGAGCTCCATATGAAACTTTACGAGACGCCGTCAGGCGTTTTCGGGAAACTGGTTCTTACAATGGACGGCCTAGGGTAACAGAACCACAGGATGATCGGTTTTTGACTTTGAGAATTTTACGAAACCGGCACATTACCGTTGTTCAAGCGATTCATCAGCTCGAAGAAGTTCGAGGTGTGCAAATTTCTGAACGTACCGCTCGGAGAAGATTAAATGAGTATGGATTAATGGCTTTTGCTCGAGAACACAGCCATTGGACTATGGACGAATGGAGTGCTGCACTTTTTACAGATTAGTCAAGAACCGCTCTTCGATCTCCAGACGAGTGTGAAAGGGTGTGGAGAAGAAGAAACGAAAGATATGCAGCCTGTAATTTTTCACAGAGCCAACCTTTCCAACGTGGTTCCTTAATGGTGTGGACAAGTGGGTGGAATTTTTTGCCTGTCAGTGTATTTAAGAAAATTCGTCACTGTGTTTATGTTTGATTCGTTGTTGCCACTAGCGGATCCAGGATTTAATTTTGGGGGGGCTTCAGCCCGAAAGATTTTTTTTCATATAAGTATAAAAATGATTAATTAAAAAAAAAAAGAAGAAATTAACTACCTATACGAAATGATGTTTAAGTGGTTCTTGAAGTCCTATTAAATGTAATTAAACGAACAAGATATTTCATATTTTTTTTAACAATATTTGCAAAAATATTTAAGTTTTTGAGATATTCTCAAAAACTAAAAAAAAATATCATTTTTCTGTCCTTCTCCTCCTCCCCCCACTAATAACCGAAGCGGGATTCTTCGGGACTTTTTACCAATTATTATGGGGAGGGTAATGAACGTTTTCTGACAAGTTTCATCTTTATTTCGTAAAGCTCCTGGACATGACCTAATTACATCCCAGATCCTATAACTTTTTCCTCGAAAAGCCATCCTATTCCTTACTTACATATATAATGCTGTACTCCGTTCCACATATTTTCCTGATCCTTGGAAACGATCTATTGTTAAAATGATCCACAAACCCAAAAAACCACCAGAATACCCATCCTCTTACCGTCCTATCTCTCTTTTACCCATCATGGGCAAAATCCTAGAAAAACTCATCTTAAAACGCCTGTACCCTATCCTAAATTCTAAACACATAATCCCAGATCACCAATTTGGTTTCCGAACTTCCCATTCCACTATACAGCAATGTCATCGTGTGGTAGACGTAGTCTCCTCTGCATTGGAGCGCGGAATGTACTGTACGGGAGTCTTTCTCGACGTTGAACAGGCGTTTGATAGAGTTTGGCATCCGGGACTACCGTACAAACTCCTAAAATTCCTACCACTTACATACTTCCTCATTATCCGTTCCTACCTTACTGATAGATACTTTAAAGTAAATCACAATAACGCCTATTCATCCCTTTTTACCCAGTCCGCTGGTGTTCCTCAAGGTAGTATCCTAGGTCCTAACCTCTATACAGTTTATACAGCTGACATCCCTACCTGTCCCAACACTGTCATCACCACATATGCCGATGACACATGTATCCTATCAGTAAACAATGACCCAGCAATTGCATCCCAAATGCTTCAATCACACATCATAAATCTAGAAGAATGGTGTCAAAACTGGAGAATTAAAATAAACTCCAATAAATCCCACCAAATTACCTTTACCCTTAGTCGTAAACCAACGACTTCCTATCCTACAGTTTCCTTTAACAATACTCCAGTTATCCCTGTTGAGCAAATCCGATACCTAGGACTCCACCTGGACAAACGACTGACTTGGAATCCTCATACTAGACTGAAACGACAAGAAACCGCTCGATGTTTCCGATTACTTCAGCACTTACTAGACAAACGCTCTAAACTTCCCATTAATTACAAAAGACTCATATACTTGACTATAATAAGACCTATTTGGACTTACGGAGTGGAGCTATGGGGCTCCACTAAACCATCGAATTCCTCTCGTATCCAATCCTTACAATCCAAAATCCTTCGTAAAATCCTCAATGCTCCTTACTTTGTCACTAATAAAATTATCCATAAAGATCTTAATGTTCCTTATGTTTCAGATCTGGCCCAATCCTGGTACTTATCCTTCCATAATAAACTTCAGAATCATCCCAACCCTCTCGTTTCTAACCTTGCTTCCTCTTCAATTCCTGATAACCCTCCGAGGCGTCTGAAAAGAAGATGGCCCCGTGATCTCCTAATGTAGTCATATCATTAGAGTGCTACCATCGGGTAGTTACTCAGCAAGTGTATTCATGTCATTATATCAATTATGTTCAAATTTACTTGATGTATTTATGTAATACAGTTGTAAATGTCATAAAGAAATTTAAAAAAAAATTCTTTATTTACAGTATTAATTTACGAATAAAGCAGGATTGTTTCTAAAGCCGTGAGTGTTGTATCTCAAACCCTTTTCTTTTTTTTCTTTTTATTATTTTAGAGACACATTGGCGGAAGTTCATGCTTATGTCTTAGAATGGATGAAAGTAAGAGCAGCGACCTGTAGGACTTAAGGAGGGTGATCGCGGACCTGAAGCGCTTCGGTGGCGAGGTAGGTGAGCTTAATCATTTTTAAAGGGTGATGACCGCTTCATGTCCAAAATAGAGGTGAAAGTGTCAAAAATTCTGGTTAACCTGGGGGACGCCAAAGCACTGCAATCCTGGTATATTGGGTGAGGAGAAGTATCTTGAACCAGATGCAGGCAGAGGAGGAGACAACATAGCTGGTAATCCAGGAAAGCTTGATGAAGGCTTTCGAGGAAGGCAGGTGGACTTGGAATAGTAACGGAGGAAGGACGGTGGAATGGAGGCGGAGGAAGATGTTTGTAACCGACTGAACCCCTAACCCCTAAAAGAAGAGAAGAGAGGAAGTGTCATGGTTGCGGAAGGCTGGGACAACTAGTGGCACAATGTTCTCGCACTAGATGCTTCGAGGTGGGCATAGAAGGGCACATTGCAAGGCAATGTCCAAATATTTTTAAGAGGAGAGAAACATCACAGGTTGAGCCGGTGGAGGTCTGCATGCAAAAGGACCTATGTTAATGGACCAGTTTTTGATTCTGTTTATGGCGTCTTGTAATTCGTTCTGTAATGTTATAACGGTGAAAATGTTCTCGGACCGGCAAACAGTAAGGGTTTAACGCCTCTTTATAAATTGATTCCCAGGTCATTTTTAGCCAGTGAGAATAATGTTGAGCTTAGGACACAACCCTGAGGGACGCCACTGATCTGCTCATGATTCTGGGATAGTTCACAGCCTATTCTAACCCTAAAATGGCGATTTTTAAGAAATTTCTTTATGAACTAATACATCTGCCCATTGATTCCCACGGATGATAACTTTACACATTAGCCTTTATGATGATACATAGCAAAGTATGGGCTACAATATTGGTGAAAACCGTTTAGCTTATCAGAGGCTAGCCAAGGAGAACGTAAGTGATATAATAATGAATATCATTATAATCATAATCACTTTTCTCCATTCATAGAAGGTAATATATTCTTTAAATTTATTTGTCTCATCATCTCCATTCTTATTAATTCGTTCTTTTTTTTTCTTCTTTTTTTTTTTTTTTTAATCTAAGCCTGTTACTTTGTGATTTAATGGAAGAAAATAGCATTGCTTTTTTAACTATTTTTTTATTTACGAATTTGTTTTTTACAGGAAAAACTGCTCTTTTTCGTGCTGCAGTCAATGGTAGGTACAGTATATTCCAAATACTGTACGAAAAAGGTGGAGATCCAAACATTGCTCCAGATGATGGCTTTACGCTACTTCACTGGGCTGCACAAATTGGCAACGTCCAGATTATTCAACATATTCTGAAAAGAGTCAGAAGTGTCAATGCTATTGACAAAAAGGGACGTACACCGTTATATATAACGATGGAATTTGGTAGGGAAGAAGCCTATTTCTTTCTTCTGAAAAAATGTATAAAAAAATGGGAAGACTTCAGGACAATCGAAAGAAGAACTCTGTTACATGCTGCTGTAATAGGTGGAAATATTAGGATCATGAATGACATTCTGAAAACTAAACAAAATCTTGAAGTTCAGGATTCAGATGGAAGGACTCCAATGTTCCTGGCCTGTGGATTGGGCCGTAAACATAGTTATGACGTGTTATTGACTGCTGGTGCATCTCTAAATACTCGTACAAACGATGGAAGGACGACACTTCACGCTGCCGCCTTCGGTGGTAATCGACTCATAGTTGAATCAATCTTAAACATGACCAGATTGGTCAACGTGCGAGATTCATCTGGGAGATCGGCAATATTTTACGCTGCTGAAAGGAGCCGGACGGATGTATTTAATCTTCTAATCAATAGAGAAGCGGAATTAAATTATAAAACTGAAGGTAACTTCTTCTTATTTAATTTTAGAAGTTTTACCAAATACTTTTTCTAAATTAAGTAATCAATATTGACTTATTTTGCGTGTTTTACAATTCACCTAAAATTTATTACTTGTAAATATACAACAATGCAAACTCGATGAAAAAAAAAATATTTGTTAGGATATTATTGAAAGTTTCTAAAAACAAAGCCTATTTAAGAAGAATAAGGGTAGGTAACTTCTAAAATAGAAAGACCGAGTCCACAAGAACACATCTCCCCTCCCCTCACTCGCCTTATAGGCTACACAGGTTTTTCCCCGAGCAGAGAGACAGATCGGGGGAATTATGCCCAGTTAGAAGTCCCACTGGGCAACGGGATTTTCAATTTCTGATATTTGAACATACGTTCATTATATAGATTTGGAACACTTAAACAGTCCCTAGATCAGATAGACAAATATAAACTTGACCTTGTTATCATACTGAAAGTGCGCTGGACAGGAAGTGGAATCTTAGAAAAGAAAAAACATTCCATATATTTTAGCTGCAACGATGAGTTTGATACTGTTGCGAAATTCTTGCACCAAACCAATACCATGACCAAGACTCTCCTCAGTCTCGCATTTGGGCAACACTAATCAAATTAATATTATCATAATAAAATTGCTCCGTAGCACAATTCGCTAGTACTGGTCATGATAATAACTTTTTTTATATATTTCATTAGAGAATTCGTCTTAGAGGATGTCTTTTTCCTATATTTATCTTTTCTTTAAATTGCTGTTTTTTGGAACTTTTTTCCCGAATTTTTTTTTCACTATTCAGGAGGGCCGACTCATGGCAGAAATCACTATTACTGGTCACGATAATAATTTTGGTACATCACATTAGAAAATTCGTAGTAAAAGATGAACTTTTCCTATATTTCTCTTTTCTTTAAATAGCTGTTTTTTGGAACTTTTTTTCGGAATTATTTTTCCAGCATGCAGGGGAACGCGCCTCATGGCAGAAATCACTAGTACTGGTCACGATAATAATTTTGGTACATCACATTAGAAAATTCGTATTAAAAGATGTATTTTCCTTTATTTCTCTTTTCATTAAATAGCTGTTTTTGAAACTTTTTTTTGGAATTATTTTTCGAGGGTGGCGCGCCCTAAATATTTTTAGATTTCGGCGAAACCAAGGTCTATTACGATATTATTCCAGAAGTTTATTAAATTATTATTATCTCGGCGCAACAACCCGGGTCCAGGCCTCCACCAGCAACTGCCGCCAATCGGTTTCGTGCAGCCGCCGTCCAGTTGCGCACTCCAAGGATGTTCCAAGCGTCAGCTGCAATTTCGTCTTCCCATCAATGCTTCGGTCTTCCCGTTCCATAGATTCACTCCATCAAAAACTTCCTAGGCAACTTTTCTTCGCTCATGCGCGCGAAATGCCCCACCTACCGGGCCGGCCCAATTCAACCATCTGAACGACATTAGGCTCTCTAAATAGACCCACCTACCGTGCACCCCCCTCTCACTACCCCACATCCCTATAAATTGCATATCATTGTGTTCGTTGAAATTATTTATATATAAAAAATAGTGCTATAATAATAAAAGTAATGTTAATCCTTGAAACATTTTTATTTCAGGAGGTTGGACGATTCTTCATTCAGGAGCTAAAGGAGGAGACCCGAGTATAGTAGGAACAATTATATCCCGTACAAAAGATGTTAACATTCAAGATACTGAGGGGTGTACTCCCTTGCAAATAGCAATAAATACTTATTGTTGTAAGGGTCAAGCATTTCAGAGGTTAATCAAGGGAGGTGCTGATCCGAACATAGCTGACAATGAAGGGACTACTGTTCTTCATAAGGCTGCTCGTTATGGAGAAATGTATTTTGCAATATCTGTGCTTAATATCACAAATAAGTCAATCAATGCCTTGGACAAATATGGAAGAACACCATTACATTGGGCTGTGTACTACGACCAAATAGATATAGTAACGTTACTTGCTAAGTTCAAAGCTGATCCTCACATAGAAAATATTCATGGCTACACCCCATTGACTTTAGTAGCAGCAATGGGTTCTCTCGATATGATCAAGCTATTTTCGCACTACGAATATAGTGGGGAGGCTGTATTAGGTATAGCTCTTGCTTGGGGAAATCGAGATATTATTCTCTACCTGTTAGAAAACAAGATCGTTCCAACGGAAAATAATAAGGTCCATTTCGCTGCTGCTAGAGGTGATGACGAAGAATTAGAAAGACTTTTAGCTCATAATGTATCAACTAACGGACAGAACTTTACGGAGCTTATGAAAGAAATAGTCAAAGAATACCAACGATTTACAACTAAACTTGAAGAGGATGAAGTAGAAATCATTAATCCTTTAGATTTCAACCTGACGCCATTAGATATGGCTATTTTCTTCAATGGATCTTCCAGAACTGTCAACATTATCCTCAATAAACTAAATATTGATCTTATGATGAATGATCGCTCGAGATGGACAGCACTGGATATAGCGGCATTCTGTGGAAAAGAAACACTTGTCAGACATTTAATTGGTAAGGGAGTAAAAGTAGATTTTCCAGGACAAGACTCGTGGACAGCTATGCACAAGGCAGCATGGGGGGGTCATAGTACAATAATCAAGACATTATATCATAACAGTGCAGACATCAATAGAAGGGATGTTTTGGAAAGAACCCCTTTACACATTGCAGCTATGAGAGGCTACAACACAAGTGTTGATACAATTATCCAACTAAGTATGGATAGTCTCAACTTGAGAGATAGGTAAGTAAATTGGCCAAACTAATTAAATGTTGTATCATATAAAGTTATGAGAGATTTTAAACCAGAATTTAGTTTATTTTCATGAATTTCTTTATTCCAATAATTACATCATCGCTGTCCAAGATTTGGTTAAACTTAAAAATGGATTTCAGTCATTTTTAAAAGACAATTACCAATCAAACATTCAGTGATTCTTTCGCTTTTCAAAAGAATCTTTAAACTGTTTGTTTTCTTTTATTCAAAACTATAACAGAAACTGGCAAAAACTCAAGTTAAGATGGCAGACGAAACATCGGGACACAAAACAATACAACTTTTTTTTAGAATAAGTTTAAAGAATCTGGATGCGAAAAGGTTTCCTCAAAGTAACCATTTCCAGAGGAAAATTTGTGGATAATGTACATTATTATTGAAAGATGAGACATATTTGGAGGATGTTCATTTGAGGAGTTATAGTTCTACTTCAATATTTTCTAAAAGGGTAGGTTTAACGTATTGGAATAAAAGGTCTATCAGGGCATTGTATTTACAATTTATTTTATTATATTTGTCCAGGATTGTGTTGTTCAATCACAAGGTATATCTATTGGTCATTTTCTTGAAGAATTTCTGTATCAATTACGTTTTAAAAGGTTTAAATAATTGGCATATTCCAGTTGCCCCATTAACAGCCATCACCCCATATATGTAAGGAGGATTTGGACATCACGGATGAATTTTTTATGTTTGAATACCATTTTGGTTTAATGTGTACAAGAAATTTAATACAATAAAGAATTATCTGTGAATATTTTACTAATTATGTGCATCTCTCTCAGTTCAGCTTACTGCTTCAAGTGAAGAAGCATCGAGATGGTGGTTTACGCGAGTTTATAGTCTCGTCAGTGACCACAATAATCATACTTTGGCTTACGGACGTTTATAGCCTCGCCTAGGACCATTTACATTCATTCTTTGGTTTACGGGCGTTTATAGCCTCGCCAGTGACCATAAATACACTCACATGCACATGCACATGGACACACACACACACACACACACACACTATAATATATATACACTATAAACTATACACTATACTTATAGCGGTCTATAAAATTTGGTTTAGCAATGAGTTTCATCAAATTATTACTGACAGTTACAAGCTAGATATTTTGATGATTCTCGATATTTTCCATTATCTTACAGAAAGCTGCTTATTTAGTAACTGATAAAAATACTTTTCAAAGTCGTTGGAGGCTCCTTTTCCCAACTTTGTATTGTATTCTAGATACGAGCGAAGCCATGGTCTAAACTTTAAAGCACGGTGATTTTGTTCTTATTTTAATCCATGTTTTACGGCCTGTATCAAATTTTAATAATGTAGGACGTAGCGGATTCTTTTTCGGAAATGTGTTACTATTTGTTTTTAATTACAATTGGCTTCCAATGGTTCAATTGCTTCAGATAGGAAGGCAAGTAATTATGATTATGATGCATTTCTTGAGGTAGCTAGCGTTAATTTCGAAAATATATCCAATTTCATCTTCGTCCTCAAGATCGAAGATTTTTAAAGATTCCGAATTTTTAACCCACTGAAATCCTTAATATGGTAAATTCATACTCATTGATTGGCCGTAAAGTTTATTTGCATCTAAATAAATTATGTAACTGGATTCTTCGTTAGAATTAAGGTACTCATGTATTTTTTATTTGCTTTTGTATACCGGTGTGATACCTGTCACAACACCCCCTCCCTCCCTCTTCCCCCGAATTCCATGCTCTATCATTAAAATCATGACATAATCCTGTAATAGCTCTATGATCATTTTTGTATATTTTAACATCGCATCCCACGTTTTAACGTAAACACCTGCATAGTCTCCTAATGATTGACATTTGAATTATTTCCATATGTTTCGAGTATGTTTAGAATCTTCAACGCTGATATCAGTATCGCATAATTTATTGTAAAAAGCTTCAATGGGTGGGAGCTCTGTTTCATTTAATTTTCTGCATTATCTATATAATCGAATGGGAACACACTTTGTCTCGTAACCAATGCTAACTCTTCATCTATGTTATACTTTGAAGTTTTCTTAAATTTATCCATAGAGATTGCACAAGGTAATTCAGGTTTTTTGGCATGAATCTAAAAGGATCTATGAATCTCAATTTTATTTTATCAACATGTTTCGTGAAGGATATATATTTTTCCTTGTTATTTGGTATTACCTCAACTTCTCCTGGAATATTTCCTAATCCTTAACTATAAATGTGCGTCATACTTGCTCAAGTTATGCATCACAACAGATACCAATGAGGGATTTACACGTTTTAAATTACAATTATTACAAGATGATAATAATCCTCTCTTCTTAAACAAAATTATTATGAAACTAAAAATAATGAAGCTGGACTGTCAAGAATAGTGCAAAGCGGCTCTCGTCATAGGGACTTCACGATTGGATATTGGAATGTTTTGACGCTATACGGTCACCTTCAACAATTTCTGGAGGTGCTGAACCGATACAAATCAAATATAACTGCGCTCCAGGAAATTATATGGACTGGCAAAGGCCATTTACAAAAGAGGAAACACACCATCTATTACAACTGTGACGACAGATTGCATACCTACGGAACGGGCTTTGTTGTGTCTTCGAGTTGTAAAGATTTGATCATGGACTTCAAACTAGTGAGCCCGCGTCTCTGTTTACTTAGGGTCAAAGGTAAATTTTTCAATTACATCTTGATTAGCTGTCACTCACCAACTGAGACCTCTGAGGAACACGATAAGGAAGAGTTCTATGACTTGCTTGAAAGGACAATAAGCACCTACCCAGAGCAGATATCAAGATCATCGGAGGTGACTTTAAATCTAAAGTCGAAAGGGAAAGAAGTTACACCTCAACAATCTGAAAGCACAGCCTACATGAAATAAGCAACTATAATGGACATCGGCTGGTCAATTTCAGTGAATCACAGAACCTCTAATGGACTCACTGTTAATCAGATAGATCATCATTTGATAAGTATCAGGCATAAGTAAGACCTTCTTGATGTAAGAGCATATAGAGGAGCAAACGTTGACTCCGATCATTATCTCGCCATAGTAAAAATAAGATCAAGAATCTCTAATGTAAAAAACTAAAAGGGCCACAGAAGTAATAAAATTAACACCAGCAAGATTAAGGATACCTCCGAATCGGAAAAATATGCATTGAATGTTGATAGAGAACTTGATATACTCCCTATGCATACCTATGACATAAAACAAATGTGGTGTGGCATAGAAAGCTGTGTTAGGAAAACTGCCTAAGAAACAATCGGAGTTGAATGTTACCAGAGAAGGGATAACTGATTTGACAAGGAATGCAAAAGAGTCACTGATGTCAAGAATCAGGCATATAAATCGATGCTTAAAAGGAGACACACAAGAACATCGGTAAATCTCTATCGCAAAAGAACGAAGGAAGAGAAACAAGTGTACAGGAGAAGGAAACGGAGTTGGGAGAATAAGCAGTTTGAGAAAGTTGAGCAGCTCAGGCATACAAACAACTATCATAATTTCTAGAACTAATAATGAGCGAAAGCCGTTTAAACCATGAACCATTGTATGTAGGAATAAAGGATGGCACCCTTCTCACAAGTATGGACCTATTAATGAGGAGGTGGAAAAACCACTTCGTCGAACAAGATCAAGCTTACCAATTGGATCCTAACCTTAAAAGAAATAAGCTTGAATATGAGATTGAACCGCCTGATTAGGAAAAGGTTTGTGAATCAATTGAGAAACTAAGAAACCTAAGGTACCTGGGGTTCATGACTGGCCCGGAGGACTCTTTAAGAAAGAAGACGGAAATCTGGTTAAAGCCTTACAGAGCATATTTGTATCCGTGTGGACATCTGAAATAATGAAAAGTTCTTGGAAAAAGTCGATACTGTGTCCAATCCACAAGAAGGAGGATGTACTCAACGGTCAATTAGATCTTCTCTCGCTCCGTATTATACTGGAATGAAGCACAGAGTATTGCGTCTTGCTGTCCAAATGCGTGCTTATATAATTTCATCGTAACTAATGTGGATATTTTAAAAACTTTTAGGTAAAATGTGTTTTGCAGTGTTATTAAACAGGTTGAAATATCGGAATGAAAATACAAATTAAGAAAGTTTACATACGCATAACATCAACAGATGTTGAAAATATATTTAATAAATAGTTAAAAATAAGTGGGGGCCTAATTAAATCCATAGATAAATCAGACGAAACGGATTATGAAAATGAATTATTGAAAAAGGAAATTATGCACATACCCATGAGATTAATACAATCGGAGCAGAATAATATTTTTAGCTCTGAGATTGAATATCTAGTCTATCGGACTCCTTCCACTCCTAGATCATCTTTGGTGGTCGCCTATTATGTTTTCATAATATAGATATATCCTACTTTGTAGAATATTAGTCATTATCTTATAGGCAACTGGAAGAAGTGCTGTCTCTGTAATTACCAAATTCGTACATGGAACCCTTCTTAACGATAGGACAGATCAGCCCTGTGTTCCAGGTTTCTGGTATCCTTTCCTTCTTCCATATTTTCTGGATTAGTTCTAACAGCTTGGCTCTGGGGTGTTCTCCCCCATCCTTGAACAATTCTGATGGTAGGTTGTATATCCCTGCAGCATTTCTTCTTTTAAGCCTGATTTCCACGCTCAGAATATCAAGTTTTTCAACCTCAAGTGGGTCGAAGTCCTCAGTGTGGTCCATGCCTTCTTCGTTTGTGGGGTGTCCTTGATTAAGCAGCTGCTGGAAGTGTTCCTTCCATATGCTTAGAATCTTTTCTTTTAATGCCGTCAATTTGCCATCTTTCTCTCGCATTTGCTTATTTCTCGCTTTATATCCTACACTTTCTTGCCTGATATCTGTAAGAATTCACATATATTTCCAGCCTGCCAGTTTTCCTCAATAGTTTGTAATATTTCTTTGAGGAATTCTCTTTTTGCTGTTCTTATTATTTTGTTGTTTTTATTCCTGGTGGCTGTATATTTGTCCAGCAGTTGCTAAGCAGAGGACTTTTCTTCTTTGCTCCACCGCCTTTTCGCATGCTTCTGTGACCCTTTCTTGGCTTTTCTGTTTTCCTGAATCCCTTTAACTTCCTTAGCTGTTTTTTAGCCTTGGCTCTAGTGCCTCCCAATGCTGGTCAACCATGAGGGCTTCCGCGGTCAACGGTTCGAATTTATTTTTCAGCACAATTAGGAGTTCAGTCTGAACTATAGGGTTTTTCAAATTATGGACTTCGTACCTCTTTCTTTCAACTTGGTCTTCAATTTGGTGTATTCGTTTCAGCCTCCAACACAGTTTGATTTTAATCAGAGTATGGTCCGAATCACAATCTGCTCCTTATGTCTTGTATGGAGCTTTGATGCCTCTTGTCTATCAGCACGTGGTCGATTTGGCTATTTGCTCCTTTAGAACTTACCCAGGTGTACTTATGTATGTCCATGTGCGCGAACATTGTACTGATCACTACTAGACCTTTAGCTGCTGCCAGACTGATACATCTCACTCCATTATCACTGCTGGTTTCGTGGAGACTTTGGCCTCCAATCATGAGCCTAATGTGTGTGTATATGTGTGTGTTGCGTGAGTAAGTATGTGTATGTGTGTGTGTGTGTGTGTGTGTGTGTGTGTGTATATATATATATATATATATATATATATATATATTATATATATATATATATATATATATATATATATATATATATATATATATATATATATAGTTTCCTTTTGCACATAAATTATATTTGGTTTTTCTTGTACTTTTAATGATTGTAACCTAGTTTTTTCATTTATATCTTATGTAGGTTTTTTATGAGATTTTTCCTACTGTAAAAAATGAATTTCAATTTTCTAAGTAGAATTCAAACCACTATTATGTCATGTGTAACCATAAACATGTAACTTATCAGTATGACATGTTGTAATGTATATATAAGAAAAAAAATAAATAAAACAATAAGCCTAAATTTGGTTTCTCGACCTTGCTTGGCATTGAAGTCTCCCATAACTAATTTTATGTCATATTTTGCAGCCTAGTTCACAGCTTTTTCAAACTGAACGTTGAAATCGTCCTTCATTTCTTTTTCTTCGGTTGGTGCATACACGTTAATAATTGTGATATTAAACTAACGACCTCTTACATGCAGCACAATTATCCTTTCATTAACTGGGGTGAAGTTTATTACTGACTTCCTAGCGGCCGGACTAACTATAAATCCAGTGCCAGCTGTCCTATTTTTGTCGTTTCTCCCTGTGTAGAACAGTGCGTGGCCATCTATAGTTGTTTCGCCACCATATGACACCTTACCTCTATTATGGCTGTGTACCTTTTTACTTCATTTACTACAGTTTGGGCGGCCCCGGGTCTGTATAAGCTCCTACATTCTATAACCCGATATGGAGTCCGTTATACAAACCTGGGATCATTACCACGTTAAGATATTCAGATTTTCCGAAGCTGGATTTTGTTATCGTAATAATGTGTTTTTTACGGGATTGCATTATTATCCCTATACCCAACCCTCGACCCGAAGGACCAGAAGCTATGTCAGACACAGGGGTCGCTCACCTCCCTACTGTGTGAGTTGCCTACAGTAGGCTGGCGGGTTTCACATACCCAAGGGTTGAGTGGAATCTCGGGCAGCGTGGCTTTTCTAGATGGACGGTCCAAGAATCGGGCGGTCGCTCATCCAAGTACTAACCACGCTCGACGTTGCTTAACTTTGATTACGTATTGCAAGCGCTTTAAACTCCGGTCCCCTATGAAAATTCTATAAGTATAACAAATAAAATGTAGTCCTTACGTTACATTTACGGCCCCAAAAAGACAAAAGAAGGGCACAGACTAAGATCCAATCAGGAAATATACAAGAAGAGATCTAGAAACGAAAATAAGGATCAGGAGACTGGAATTCCACGGACATATGGTAAGAATGGCCCTAGAAAGACTTAACAAGGAAATATTCCAAAAAATCCGTAGATACAAAAGCTTGGGAGGATACATCAGGAAGATGAAGGAAGAAACGGAAAGACTTGGAATAACGGACCAGGACTGTCTGGACGGAGAGGGGTATGGTAAGAGACTAAAGGAGATCACGGTTCTTGTTAAGAAGAAAAATTCGAGAAAGGGAGTCGCGTGGACGGAGGAGAGAAAGCGGCGGCACGCGGAGATAATGAGAGAGAAGTGGAAAGAAAGGAAAAACAAGAAAGAAGCCAAATGTCATGATATTCGCGTGGTCTCTATGGCCGTTCCGTGAAAAAAAAATGTAGTAATACTCAATGCGTGATAATATTATACATACTTTTGTCCTGGTAGATTTCCAATCGGCTCTCCCTGAGCCACTTTAATAAAAAAACCTACTAAGCCATGTAGCTCCGAGGCTCTGCGTCTGAACTGGCTTTTCTACAATACTCAGGTGTACTTTTTTTTCGGTTGGCGCTACAGACCTTGTAGATCTTTGACCGCGAGATGTGGTCTTCTAGACCTCATCCCGATTCCTGATTTAAGAACACAGGGGTAGGTTCATCAGTCCTATTCCTGTTCGGTGAAAGTTGCCTACAGTAGGCTCACGGGCCTCACAAACCCGGAGGGAAGGGGAGGTCTCGGGCAGCGTGGCTTTCCCTGGTGGACGGTCACCCATCCAAGTACTAACCACACTCGGCGTTGCTTAACTTGATTACCTATTGCAAGCGCCTTAGCCCGCACGGCTACCCCAGCCCCCCAACGCATTCGCTTCTTACTATTTTGTACTCTACAGCATGACTTTAAACGAACTTTTAAATGTTACTAGGGCACTTTTTATGTCATCAACTATTTATAGAAAGGATTGTATATTATATTTCTCGTGTTTTGAAGGTTGTTTTCATCCTCTAAGATCAGTGATCGGCCCCCAACAACTACAGTCACAGCCACTGCCGCACAAGTGGCTGAGACTGTAGTTATTTTCCATTTTTTCTAGGTTTCTATATGCTAGGGAATAATATAATTTTATATTTGTCATTAAAATGACATTCTTATAAGTTATTCTTTAAATCCACCTACATTTAATTATTAATTTATATTTTTGAACTGCACTTATGAAGTCAGCCATGATGATACAGTTCTCAATAAGTTGTAGATTTAACTGAAACCATATGCTAGATAGGAAGTATGTTGTAATAAATTAAATTTATTTTATTGTATTTAGATATGACTTCACTCCATTGCATCTGGCAGAAATATTTGGACACCAAAGATTTTTTGAAATACTTGAATACACAAGTATTACTATTGACCCTCAAGATCGATACAGAGTTCGAGATCCTGGTTTGGTTCAATCCAAACTAAGAAATCACACGAGAACAATTGAACTTTTGTTGGAAAAAGGTGCTAATGTGGACATACAGGTCAGTTTTACCATCGGGCTCTTGCCATGTTTAAATAAATTTTTATGGTTAATATTTGAACTTATTTAAGCTATCGATTTACAGGATAAGGCATTTGGATGGTCAGCCTTACATTGGTCTGCTGCTATCGGTCATTTGGAAGTCACAAAAATGCTTGTTAAAAACGGAGCCCAAATAAATCTGCCCTCTAGGATTGATCAGACACCAATGTACCTCGCCAGACTATGGGGTAGAAACGAAATTTATTACTTCTTACAATCACAGGGTGGAGTATGGTAAATGTTTCATTTTATCAAATGATCACGCTTTAGAAGGTACATAAAGACAATGATATAAGAATGGCCTTTATCAATATTTCATATGTGAAAAAATATTTAGGAAAACATTATGTATAGTTATCATGATGAATTATTTAATTTATATAAAATGTAAAATAAACATTGTTAAATTACTGAACATTATGAATTTATACAATAAATTTCCCTTTCATAGTAGAGGAAAAATAATACCAGGAACTGCTTTTTTGTATTAAAAAAAAAAATACTACACTTACAGGCAAGGCAACATTTCCAACATAAAGATAATGAAAAAATAAATAAAAATGATTTATATATAAACGATGTAAAATAAATCCCTTTGGTTAACGGGTAAATCAATTCCTCGCCAGTGACCATAATATACAGGTTTACGGATAAATTTTTACCACTCTAGTGACCAAAAACACATATTCCACATACATTCTTTGGTTTACGGGTAAATTAATACCACGCCTGGGACCACAACATACATTCATTCGTTAACAACAATAATCGGGCGGTCACCCATCCATGTACTAACCATGCTCGACGATACTTAACTTTGATTACGTATTGCAAGCGCCTTAAACCTTTTTTTATTTTGGCCAGATGTAGTATTTTAATAATGTTCTATTTTGTTATTCTAAAGGGTCTTTGTCCCAGAATAAAGTTATTTTCTATTTCTATTTCTAAACCACGCCGCTACCCCGGCTCCCTATGAAAATTCTACTAAAAGAATAATAAGTTCCTATTATCTTTTATCTGGAAACGATAAATTTCTCTTAAAGCTTTCTCCATTTTGATCTTCTTTTTTTTCATAGTGTAGATTTCATCAAAAGGGGCTTGAAATAATAGTCATTGCCTTTCAACTAAATTATAATAATCTTCTACCTATATCTAATAATAATATTTTTGGTATATACATTGGTCAGTATTGGGAGAGAGTTTTAGAGGGAGAAAATATGCCATGTTCTCAATACCTCATCTATACATCCAGTATGGAATAATGACCATGAGCCAAAGTACAAATTCCGTCGATATGAAGGCATTTATCATCGTGTGGCGAAAGGGAAGTCTTTGTCTGTACGAAGGAAAAGAGTTTATGCTGTTTCGAAATAATTGAACGAAACGTCGTCTTGAACTCTTTCCGTCGCGCAGTGCAGTTAGGTAATCTTCAAAACTTATCGTATTTTTAACAGCTGATTTACTTATCCCTTTCGGCGTTTTGATTACTTTATTGGCGGGAATTCTTATTGAGTACATCTTCGCACGAATTCCGACAAACTCGGAGACGGCACTCCGTTGGCTTCGTCTTTGAATTTCCCAAATTTAGAGGCACAACACATCTCTGGTACCCATTAACCCGGGGATCTGTGTTATAAGGCTGAAGGAAAAATTCTACAACTTTAGTGTCTTCAGTTGTTATGCTCCCACAGAGGTGGCACCAGAGGAAGAGAAGGAACCCTTCTATGATCAACTGGACAGAGCTTTTGACAATTGCCCGCAGAGCGACATCAAGGTAATCTTGGGTGACTTCAACGCTAAAATTGGCAAGGAGGAAGTATTTAGGCCAACTATTGGAATTCATAGTCTGCACGAAGAGACTAACGAGAATGGGCGCCTCCTGATTAATTTTGCCGCCTCTAAGAACTTAGTAGTAGGTAGTACTCTATTTTCTGGGAAGAGGATCCACAAGGGTACTTGGAGCTCCCCGGATGGAACAACAGTGAACCAAATAGACCACATCCTCATCAGCAGGAGGCATAGATCTCCTATGCCTAATATAATATGATGAGTTGCAGGACTTAACGTGGTGCGAACATCGATACTGATCACTTCCTTGTGGTGGCCAAGATTAGGGCAAGAATATTCAATGGTCGAAAGGCCCGGGGAGAAAAGGTGGAAAAGGTAGCTGTAGCCAAGCTTAAAGACCCTGAGGTAATATCAAGGCATCATCAGCAGCTTAATGAGAGACTTGAAGACCCCAGAGCAACAGAAGGATCAGTACAAGAGCAATGGAGCTTAATTTCGTCGATTGTCAAGGATGCAGCCAAGGAAACGCTGGGTCTGGAGGCGAGTGTAGCGAGGTAACCATGGTTCGACGATGAGTATGCAGTGGCTACGGAGGAAAAGAATTTCGCCTACACAAACATGATTCAGAAGAGGCACACAAGGCTAGCTTCAGAGGAGTACAAAAACAAAAGAAGGGAAAAGGGTCCATCGGAGGAAGAAAAGGGAATGGGAGCGAAAGCAGTTTGAAGAAATGGAAGCCCATAGGGATGGAAATGAGACCAGAACCTTCTACAAGAAAATAAATGAGAGCAGAGCGCTGTTTAAGCCAAGAATTAAAGCCTGTAGAAAGGAAGACTGCTCGCTACTGTCCAGAAAGGAAGAAATCCTCAATAGTTTTTCGCGATATTTCAGCACTCTCCTAAACGAAGATATCGAAGAGCCGGAGACTTTAGGAGCTCATGACATGCAGGACAATTTGCATCCCCCTGATCCACCAACATTTGATGATGCAGGTGCTCTCAGTCGCCTCAATAACAATAAAGCACCAGGAGAAGATGGAATACCGGCTGATCTTCTCAGGTATGGCAGCGAATATTCTATTTTTCTATTTTTTAATATTTTCTTGTGCATACATTTTTCATGTTTTACAGGTCTCATTCTCATTAACTTTTTTTCCCTTCTTTTCCACAATTTAATTTTGCTCGAATTCACCCCACCTTTGAGGAAACTCATCGGGGAAAGGTTTGTATTTTAATTTTGAAGCACCCCTGAGCCCAACACTCTGTGTAACATTATCCTACCATTTGGATCGAGGAAAAGATCCCGGTGGAATGGAAGATGGGCAGAGTAACTCCGCTTCATAAAAAGGGCGATATTCTGGAGTGCATCAACTACTGCGGGATAACCCTTTTTTTTCTCCTTCTTTCCCAACATTTTTAATTTTACTCAAATTTTCTCCACTATTGAGGAAACGCACCGAGGAAAGATCTGTACTTCAATTTTGAAGTACCCCTGGCCCCAACATCTTTTGATCCGGCCCGGAGGACTATATACGTATGCAGCGTTAACAATATTTTAATATTGACGGAGCTTTACTGTGCCTATTAAAGGTCAACATTTTTTATCTAATGAACCAATTGTTTCTCCACTTAGTAATTTGGCACACCTTTAGCCACCATGTGCTAGAATAACATACAGATTTTTAATAAAAATAAAAAAAATAAAAATTTCAAAAACAAAGGTTTTGTTTATCTCTGAAAAATATTATAATTTAGAATTTAGTCAAGTCGTATATCAAAAGAAAGAGCATAAACAATCGAAAAAGATGAAACCAGTTTCAGCTTTTTAGGTCAAATAGTTCTTGAAAAATAGCCACGAAACTATTTACAAAATGCACCTTTTTTGAGGTTTTTTATTATTTTAAAAATGTAGAACTCAAAAGCGAAGTGCAAAAAATCTAAATTTTGTATTTTTCTTTATATTAATGCATTTAACAAATAACCAAAGAATTATTAAAATCCAACACCCAATGGGTCAGGCCCTGATTGATTTTGGTATGGCATAACCCTATAATATAATTTGGCAATAACGCGCGATGTATAATATAGATTTTTAAAGAAATTCAAAATTTGTCTGAACTGTGGTTTCGTTTCGTTTATTTTATGTTGATAAAAAATAATACAATCTGAACTAGAAAATAAATGTAAATTACAGTTATACAATTTGAGCAACGAGTAGGTACAATTAAATGATCAGTTGAATAATTTGTAAAATGGGGGTTGGTCCATTGTTGCCGTATGTACGAGGATCCTCGTATTTGTACGAGGTTATGACGTAATGTACGAGGTACGAAGATAGACCAGCCTCATACCTCGTACATACCGTTTGCTGACGTATGCAATGCAAGGTTATATTTTTATGAATGAAGTTTAGAATAGTTTTACAATTATTTTTACTGTATTGTTATTTATATTGACATGAAATACTGAACTTCTGTTGCTTTATAGACAAATATATTGCAATTATATCTTCTTTAATTAGAGTATAATTATTATTTGCTTCATAAAACCATGGCTGTATATATATATTTTTTTTTTATTTTTATTTTTTATTTTTTATAAAATGAAATTTAAAAACATTTTTTTTTACTATAATTCATATAGAAACTATTATGATTAACTTTAAACAACATGGTCAACATGTAATCGTTCTATCTGCAGAGAGGAGGTTGTCTTGACCAGACGAAGAATAGGCCATACCAATCTAACCCATTCACATCTCGTTAGCAAACAGCCACTGCAAAAATGCCAATATTGTAACAGAACACTTACAGTTAACCACATTTTTCAGGAATGTTCTTTCTATATCTCGAATTTAAATAGTTTCAGACTCACACCCCCAATATCAAACATCCTTAAAAATGATGAAGACACACTGCAGTTTGTGTTAAATTTTCTAAAATCAATCATCTTTTAAACAAAATTTAAAAGTTTAAATTCAAATCTAGTTTAGATAACCATAATTAAACACAGGCGTTGATGACCACGAGGTTCTACGCCTTAAAACCCCAACTAACAACAACAAAAACATGTTTTTGGAGCCGCAGATTTTGAAAATGACCTCCATTTTAAGATTAAGCGATTACGTTTCGACTTATTTAAATTTTTCGGATTTATAAGATATAAGGGTCTACTAAGGGCCTTCCCCCTACCTCTTTAAGAGGAGACAGCCAAGGTGGGAAGGCAGGTATAGGTCAGACCAATGACCCAGCTCTCGGCTGGGAAGGCAGGTATCGCATCCACACCAGTGACCCAACTCCTAACATGAAGGCAGTCCGCCTTGGCATCCTTAATCCGCAGTCAAAGGATTAAGGATGACATAAACTGGGTTTTTTACACTTATATATATATTTATTACAGTGAAAAAGAGTTTGAACACAGTCATATTAGAAATAATATAAATAGGGAAAACACAAAAAAAATCAGGATTATCATGAAATAAATATTGCATTTAGTTTGAGGTTGTTTTCTGGTTCTAAGTAGGAGATCTTATAACAATAAAAGGTAAAATGGGCACTTCTAAAAAAGATCTCAGTATACCACTCAATGTCATCAATATTGAGGCTTATAAGTCGAGAATTCATTTTCCAGCATGAAAATGAATGCTCACAGTCAGGACTATAAAAAAGTATTCGATAAGAAAAGAAGGGCAAGGATAGTTAAAATAATTATTGTGTAATTTTATCTCAGAATCCTGACCTAAATGTTATAGAACATTTGTTATAATTAATGAACAGAAACAGAATCTAAAGACAACCAACTTTTCTAAGAGTTGAGTTGGAATCTTGAAGTTATGTCCTACATTATGTTTGGAAGCATTTTGTATTTAAAATACTTTTTCTAAAAACAATTTAAATACGTGATAAATAAAATAAACTGCACTTTAAAAACACCAAATACTTAGTTCTTTAAGATAATAATTAAATTACTTTTTTTCCCAAATCTGGGAGAAAATAACATTCCATATTTTTGTAATCATTCAGTGAAAGTGTAAATGGTTATTTTAAAAAATTATCATATTAGCCACACATTTATTTCAATAACTTTTATTTTATTTTTTTATTTCTTTATTTTTCAATAATTTTTTTTCATAATTTTAAATTTTTTCCATATATACAATACAATATACAAAATGAATTCGTCTTGAGTTATAAAAAATGATTGGAATTGACATAATTTGGCTAAACTATATAAGTTTTATACACAATATATAAAATCAGAGTTCATAGTTAATATTGAAAAAGTAAGATGAAGTAATTATTTAATTTAAAAAGTACAGATACAAATGGTTTCACATATGTTTATCACAAAAAAAGTAAAAGTAAAAACATAATATCCAACTGTAAACAGTTAACAAAAATATCTCTCAGATAATCAATCTAAAGAAAGGAAAAATTATAAATATATATACACACAATCAACTCCTGATCACCTCCCTCCTCCATTCCCCGTAGTGATATAAATTAAAAAAAAAAATACCCTTATATAATTTTTTATGCCCTTATATAGGCAGAAACCATGAGCGAAAACAGTCATGCACCAAGGGTTAAGTTTAAAATGTTTCTTGAAGTTAATTGAGATTAACGTCAATCTTGTAAAAAAAAGTAAAAAAATTATTGACTAACAACATTATTCATTGGATGAATTATGATGCTAAAGATCCTGGTTTTGAGCACTTCACTGAACAGCAAATTATCAATAAAGTAAATGACACAGAAAAATTTGATAAAGAATTCGGAGAAGAGTAGGACAAATACAACACAACAAATAAATCATGAAGTGGTATTGGACACATATATTTCATTATTATTTAGAGTAAGATGGCAAATTACTAGTTGATAAACCTAATTGATGCTAAATCCAATCTTAAATAAAAGAAAGTGATTTCTAACCTGAAAATGAAAACAAGTGACTTATGATTTTCAAAAACTGAAATCAGTTTTTTTATTTTTTATGTACTATTACATATTCAATTTAAACAATCTATTGCAAGTTGTCTAATAGATTTAATTACTTTATAAGTTGTAAAATAACTTGTTTTTTAGAATTTCTACAACTTTTAATTTAGATGTGGATTACCTGTGAATTTTGGTTATCCGTGACAATCACCATACATACTTCCAAGGATAGATAATCGGGAGTTGACTGTATACATCTACATGTTTTATATACATATATATATATATATATATATGTGTGTGTAAAATTATTGCTAAATTTGGGTGATAAATTTAGGTATCACATAATTCGTTTTTTATTAAGAACAGAGAGGAATGTTTTAAAACAAAGAAAATAATAAGGAATGATATAAACTTATTTTTAAAACAATTAAAATTCTTTTTCATGCTGGTAAGAAAAAGAATGTTTTCAAATAGATGTGCTCTTGAATCTGTTTCACCATTTTTCATCAGCTGACTGGCTATCCCATACAATGAAAGTACACCACATGACAGCCCTATAATAAATAAAAATAAATTTTAATTAAATAATGGAATAAATAAATAAATTTATATAGGGTTTTCTGTAAGTAGAGAGAAATTTTTATAGGAGTGATAGCAGACATCAAGAGCTCCAAAAAAAGTTCATTTAAACAATGTTGGCCAATTTCAGGCAGAAAAGTAGAAAATCCAAGTTTCGAGATTTTTTAAGCAAGTCTTGCATTTTGTTGAATAGGAAGCAATAATTACATATATATTTAATCTAAGTAATTAACAATTGCTTCACTTTAAACTAGTATTGGGTGATAAATATTCAGGACGCAGTCATTATAAAATATTTTATTAGTGCCAATGTTTCAACCCAAACATGTTGATCATCAGGTCTGAAAATTTTTAAATACAATCAGAGATATAATATTATAAGACCGATAATGGTAAATAATAAACTATAGTGATTGGTGGTACATGAATCTTAACTAATATTACAATACACAATATTAAAATGAAATATGTAAAAAGTTATACAAACTAAAAATAATGTATATAATCCATTTATAAAAATTTGTAATATTTTCTTTTACTAACCATGGTTCGGGCACTGGAGGTTTTTATGTACTGACTAGTGTTGCCCAAAAATGGTCTTGGTCTTGGTCTTGCACTTTTGCAAGGCCAAGACCAAGACCGTTTTGATTGTTATAAGACCAATACTAAGACCGGACCCTGCAAGTCTTGCGCAAGACCAAGACTGACCTGCAAGAGTCTTGTGTCTCACAGTTAAATAAAACTGAGATTTGTGCGTTATTGAGTATTTGGTTTCCATCTACCTATAAAGTCGTTATAACACTGAAATCTGTTGTATTGATTATTATAATGTGATATTAATATGGTGTTTCAACATTTTAACCTTGCATTAAATCTAAACAGTTTTCTTTTTCTTCTTCTTTTTTTTTTTTTTTTATTCATTAATATTTACAAATGTATTATAAAAAAAAATACAACTAGTAAATGTGCACACAGTAATAATACAATCACATGAAAATGCCTGTTGAGAAACTACCCGTTGGTAGCACTCTAATAATATATTTACATAAGTAGATCACAAGGGCATCTTCTTTTCAGACACCTCGGAGGGTTATTAGGGATTGAGGAGGAAGCAAGGTTTGAAACAAGAGGATTCGGATGGTTCTGTAGTTTGTTATAGAAGGATAGGTATCTGGATTGGGCCATGTCTTCTTAAATCATGAATTTGAGCTAAGACCTCCAAAACTTGAAAATATGCCAAAACTGGAGTAAGATAAGATAACAAAAAGAAATTGGTTTTGGTGTATGAAAATGAGGGCAAAATAGTTTAAAGCACAACGTTAGTTACTGCATGTAAAGGCTAGAAAATGCAATTTATTTTTTTATTCGGCTCTTCTTTTCTATCATCAGGGTTTAAGGCAGTAATATCACTAATATATAATGATAACATAACTGACCACCAACGCCACCTATGATGATAATAATTAGAGACCAGATTTCCATGTTATTGCACTTTTGATTCTCTGGCGTGTAAAAATTCTGGACCTGAATATTTATCCATTTCAGGACCTGTAGAATAACATATTTAATTTTTATATAGCATGAAATTGCACGTTTTGCTGTTTTTGGCTTAAATCAAACGATTTTGATTTTTGTTGCATTAAATTGCACATTTCTGCACTTTTGTGCTAAATTATACGATTTATAAATAAAAATGTATAAGTGAGTGTGTTAATATTTATTTAACCATTTTCTTACTATTACTTTTTATTTTACTATATTGTTCAAATTAAATTCATTATTCAAAATAGTAAAATATCAGGAAGGCAACTAATTTTGTGTGAAGCAAAAATCATATTCATTACTAAAGAAAGAAGTAAACACAAGTGAGATCTATTCTTGGAATAGAACTTACCTAAAGTATTGGGTAATAAAAAGCTGCTTTCCTGGAATTAGCTGATTTGTTAGTAAGACATTTATAGTTATTGTTTTGGCTTGAAACCTCACTCCCGTTCAACCCTTCAGTATCTCTTGAGGCTTTGAATTGATTTGTAGAAATTTCACTATAAAAAAGAATTGATAATGCTGAAAGTAAAATCTAGTCTCTCGTCAAAAATTAAAATCTGGATATAAAAATACCCTGCTTTGAAATGTGAAGGCAAAGAATTTGATGAGAAAGTTCTATACACCTTATGAAAAATCAACCAGGTGAAGGAAATCACTGATAGACGCTCATTATGGAACATACAAGAAAAAAATATTCCTATCAAAGAATTAAATGTTTTTTTGAGGAGTTTGAGGAGGAGGAGAACGTAATTCCTAAAAATATTTTATTTAGTGATATAGGAAAACAGTAATTCCTAAAAATATTTTTTTTAGTGATATAGGAAAACAGCTTCAACACTAATATTTGAACACATTAAAATCTCAAACATTAGTCTATTTCAATTTTTTTTTTTAATTCTTTAAATTTTAACAAAAGCGTTTTGGAATGTCTTATACTGGAAATTTCAACCCTACTGAAAAATAAAATTTTCATTATTTTTTAATAAAAGTTAAATATCTAAAATTAGTCTGGTCTATATAGTATATAGGTACCTATAATTCCTGCCTTAATTTATTCCTTCAAACCTTCAATGCTCTGGATTATTTGATAATAATCGTTATAGTAAACCGAAATTTCATTTTCAATGTAACATTTCAATTTTTTTTTTTCTAAAAAACTCAGTTAACAGAAGATCTGATAAGATTTTGATGTATTAATGTTATAAATTAACTAATATTGATGATTTTACACGTTTTTAGGTGTTAATTACACAATTTTATGTATTTTTTATTTTTACTGCATGATTTTGCACATGTTGAGTTTTTTACTGCACGTTTTCCGAATTTTTACTGCACGAAAATCCGGTCTCTGATGATAATGCTGCATCAGTTACGACTTATCAAATGATTATGTGGGATTCTTCACAGATACACCTACTAACTTCGTCCTCTATCTTTTGAATTATATAAACATATGTATTTATGTTTTAAAAGATAGTCTACATAGCAAAGTTCAAATTTATAATCCTAGATCGAGCATAGTAACAGTTTTTGAGCCAGCCAATATTATGACCAGAGCCCGATTTTTATGCAGTAAAAAAAGTATAACAATGCCAAATGAATATGAAATTAGTTAAAATACTATTTCCTAGAAACTCTAGAAGTTTGCTACTAGAAGACTCATAGCGAAAAGTCAGTTCAGATTCTTAAAAAAAAAAAATTAAATGAATAAAAATTTCTTCTTCAACACAAATCTGACATATTTAGTAATAATTAAAAACACAATGTAAGATATTTATTAATCCTTTAACGACAGTGGACTCGCATATGACAGTGGGCTCTTCTCTTGAAATTGCGATGTGCTGAGTGATTCAACTCTATTTTCAAATTATCTGGCAACCTTTTTATGAGACATTAGGTAATTTTTTGTTTGGAAATTACGGGAATTTTTTTCATGACCTCAGCAGATTATTTTTATGACCCTTGCGACCCATACCTGACAGGCCCTTGCCTTCTTTTATATCTGTATTTATATCTTCAACAGATCTATACCGATCTTGAGTAGTACATGAAAAATGCAAAATCCAGTAAGATCTTTTTTGATCTATTTTGCAATTTGGCCCTAAAATAGATCTGTTTGCAATTTTTCTCTAAAACAAATTTATTTTGTAATCTAGCATAAAAAAGATCTATTCTTGTGTTTTCATTCAGAATTCAATTCAGTTGATTATATAACCAATTTATGCTAAACTAAATATCTAATTATATAAATTTAATGAAGGTATTTAAAGAATTAGCGAACCTTTGGGTTCACTAATTCTTTTATTTTTATTATTATTGTTAACCTCACAGCGTTAATTTATTTTATTTTTGCAGTTAAAAACGCCACAGGGTTAATTTATTTTATTTTCACAGTTAAAACCGCCACAGCGTTAATTCATTTTATTTTACACTTAACTAGTTTGATTAATTGTTGATTTGATTTATTTTAGCAAAGTGAAATCAATTAATAAGATGTATATTTATGTATAAGATATGTGTATATTATGTATTATAGGCCCATAGCTTATATTGTTTATATTATATAAATCAATAGTTTATACTTGGGACTTGTTATGGATTTTAGCCCTAGCTATAAACAAGTCCTAGGTCCAAGTCCTAAGCCCGTAGACTTCGCAATGCACAGTCTGACTCCGTCCGCTATAAAGCTCAGGTCTGCCAACTGATGTACTGCCCACTGCGGTCTACTTTTGATGAATTCTCTCTCTCTAGCCACCATCGCCGCTGCCCACTTGCAGTTCGTTTTGAAGAGTTACAATTGGTTTCTGCATAGAGACAGATTTACAAACGTCCTGCTTCGTCCACGTAACGTTGTACAACTAATTATTTGTTTTATATATATATATATATATATATATATATATATATATATATATATATATATATATATATATATATAAATTTCATATTGGAACTCTAGAGAAGTTTTTTTTTATTTATTGTAATTTGGGCCATAGAATTTTTTTTTTTTTTATGATCAAGCATGGAAATATTTCATTAATTTTGTCACAATTGTTTGTTCAGCTGGTCTTCATTTTATGCTAGAAGTTTGTTATTTTTTAAATATTTTTTTTACCTATCTAACAAGTGTAAAATTGATTCATTTTGTTTTTATGTTTTCAATATTAGATTTCGTAAATGTTCCAAAATAAATGTTTGAAGATACAGTCCACTTTCTTTCTTTCTTTTTTTATTATCTTTTATTAAATCACAATTAAAGAGTTAGGCTTCATTCTAGGTTTGACATAAACTAAGAGGGAGCTAACAATTATTATCATCAATTTAATGAAGAAAAATTAAAATTCCCTTGAAATAGCCAGATATTTGTCTAGAAAACATTAGTAAGTAATATCCTAGACGAAAAAACAAGACATTTCTGTATTGAGTCAGAAGATTCTTTGATTCCAAGAAAGATTTCCTGTTTAGAATAGAATAGAATAGAAAAATCTTCTTTATTCTGGGACTAGGTCCCTTTAGAATAACAGTATTGTTCATATAAATTAACCATAAATCTGGCCAAAAGACTTATTACAATGAATAATAACAAAATACTAGTAATAAATTAAGTATTAATTAAGTTCTTAGTATAAATTAACGAGAACAGTTGGGTAATAGGAGTTCAGTACTACAATATTGGAGCTAAAACAATAGCATAATAATCACTGAATGAAATTAGAAAGTAATGCAAAATCAATTTTATAGGCAAAGCATTGTAGTGATGGAATATAATAAGGTTTCTCCTAATTATTAAATCTCCGACAACATATGTTATATTATATCCCTATCGGTCGCTGTTGACTTATTTGATAAGACCGACCTGGCTTTATCAAAAGGCTGTGCGACAAGTTTATTACAGGATTGACTTTCCAAAGAATAGAATAAGTTTACAGGCTTACAAACCGGAACGGACTGATTTATGAAAATCCTCCTTATTATAAATATATAATTATAAGTCTTATAGGTGATAAATATTTAGGACGCAGTCATAATAAAAATTTGTTATTTGTGACGACGTTTCAACCCAAACATGTGGGTCATCATCAGGGCGTGGTTTGAGCACTGGAGGCTTTCAAGTACTCCGGAGTACTTGATGATGACTCACATGTTTGGGTTGAAACGTTGGCACAAATAAAAAATTGTTATAATGACTGCGTCCTGAATATTATCACCTATGATATGTAGAACAGTCGACTAGCTTCCTTTAATAATTCTATGAGTCTTATAATTATATATTTCAGAAATATAAAAATATTTTTATTTTTCTGATAAAATAACAAATAATATTATTTGAATATTTAATTTTATGCTAATATTATTTTATTTTAATTTGTTTTTCATTCAAATAAATTTAATTATTTATTCCACAATTGTTGGATTTGTGTTGAATTCCTGTTCGCAGGATTGTTTTTTTGTTAGTTGCTTTTCAGCTCTGTGAAAAAGAAGTCAAAGTGAGCCTGGCAAATTATTATTTCCACAACACACACACACACACACGATCATAACTATAACTTTTGTTAAATAAAAATATGTCACTATTTAAAAACTGATTTATTTATTATCAATAGCACCGACCGATAGACGTTGCCATCTGGTCGGATCAAATTGTTATTGTTGTATAAATAAACTCTAAACACTAAATTTGTGTTCTATTTTTTATTTCAATAAATGCTAACATTGTATTTAAAGTGTTTATACCACAACTCTTACATTCCATCTAAGGTGAGGGTCTATCACTATCTATCTTGACAATGTCTTTAAAGTATATACATTCAAGTAAATTTGGTTGAACTTTGCTATGTCTTGGTCGAAAGATAGGCTCCAATGCATCTATTCTTTTGTGTTGATCTAAGCCGTAAATAAACATTTTTAATAAATAGTAATAGGCTAATAGGTAATTGCAAGACCTGCAAGATTGGTGAGACTCTTCCTGCAAGGCCAAGACCAACGCTGAGTGTGCAAGACCAATACCAATACCAAGAACCACGCCCTGAAGATGAACCACATGTTTGAGTTGAAACGTTGGGACAAATAAAAAAAAATGTATAATGACTGCGTTTTGAATATTTATCACTCACAGTATATATTTATATTGAGAATGGACATTATATGTGTATGTATGTATGTATGTATCTATGTATATGTATATATATATATATATATATATATATATAAAACGTAGGAGTAGTTACTTATGTAAGTGGACGGGTAAATAGAGAAAATGAAAAACAAATTTTTAATGATTTTAGACTATTGTTTTAGGAGGAGGAAAATATTCGAATATATGTTGCAGATCATTTCTTTATCTACTTTGTGGTTTACCGGATTATTTTTTTCCAAGTTAATGAATATAGCTTCAATAAGTATTCATTTTGGGTGATTGGGAACTGTGGCACTATAGTTGGGTTTTAAAAATCAAATGTGTGGTTGAGGGTTATGGCGTGTTCCGCTAATTTCGAGGCGAGCAGATTTCATGTGGAGATGCAGTATTTGTGTTGATATATTTGTTTTTTTATATAGTGGTTTCTCCTATATAAGAAGAATTGCAGTTTGAGCTAGAGCATGTGATATGGTATACAATATTTGATTGTTGTAGGAGCGGAACAGGATCTTTGAGTTTAGTGTATAGATTTCTTAATTTACTGTTATTTTTTAAAACTATTTGCAGATTAGGGAGAATTTGGAAGTTAAAGCTTTTTTGATTTTTTGAGATAGGACTGGGATGTATGGAATGGCGAATCGTGGTGGGAGATTGAGAGCAGTTTGTGGGAGACTGGTGATGATGAGGTTCGGATTGATTTTGAATAAGGTTTTTTATGATGTTATCAGGAAAGGCTATACTATCAGAAAAGGATACACCGCAGTCTAACATTAACCAATCCGCAGTTCCACGACAATAATCTAACTAAAATACACAAGATCCAGAAATCCAACACCATTCCTGGAAAAAAATAACCTGATAAACCACAAAGTAGATAAAGAAAAGACCTGCAACACATATTCGAATATATGTGGATATATCCTCTTAAAACAATAGTCTACAACCATTAAAAATTTGTTTTTCATTTTCTCTATTTCCCCGTCAACTTAAATAGGTAACTACTCCTACGTTTATTATATATACATATAATGCCCATTCTCAATATAAATATATACTATAAACAGCCACAGATATGTTTATACTTATACTATTAAAACTATGTAATCCTTAATATAATACATATTTCTATTATGATTAATATCGTTATTATTAAAATATAGTATAATATATTGCCCTACATATTATTTCAATCCATTACAATTGTCTTTATTATAAATATTATTTGGCTAAACATTGTATATCTTCAATCAAACCATGTTGTATTTATATTGATTGGCACCTCTTGCTTATGTTCATTTCATTACTAGCCAATAGGCACAATTCTGTAACCATCATAAACAACGCAAATCTTGTACACATCTTGAATATTTAATCAGCAAATTATTTACATTTTACAAACAGAAATGTTACCTCCCTCTCCCCTCTGACTATGTTTACATACCTTTTGTTATCTGAAAAAGGACAACTGGGAATTCCTACCCCGACCCTTTCACTTACCTACCAAATGTTTCAGTGCTTGGTACCTCCAGTGCCCGAACCATGGTTAGTAAAAGAAAATATTACAAATTTTTATAAATGGATTATATACATTATTTTTAGTTTGTATAACTTTTTACATATTTCATTTTAATATTGTGTATTGTAATATTAGTTAAGATTCATGTACCACCAATCACTATAGTTTATTATTTATCATTATTGTTCTTATAATATTATATCTCTGTATTTAAAAATGTTCAGCCCTGATGATGACCCACATGTTTGGGTTGAAACGTCGGCACTAGTAAAAAAATTAAAATAACTGCGTCCTGAATATTTATCACCCATGATATATAGAACAGTCGACTAGCTTCCTTCAGTAAACTAATATTATTTACTTCAAATAAAGATAGAGTTTGTCATTGTTAAAACCATTTAAATAGGACTTTTGAGCGGTTAAACTAAACGAAGTTCTGATTAAAAAAAAATCATAAATTATTTTTAAAAAAATTTTTATCATCATCGAACTAAATAACAGAAACCCCACTTTTAGAAAAACTTCCTTGTTTAATAAGCTTTAAGTCAATTCTAATGAAGCTGAGGTCAATTGGACAAAATTTTGAGATTCATCTCAAGTTGTGTGATAAAATTATGTGAATTTATATCCTGTCACCTAAACGTTTATTAGCTGTTGCAAAGCTTTTATTTCTTATTTTTCAATGATCATAGATATATTATAACAAACATAATTACCTAAATACACTTCTTATTTATAAAAATAAAAAATTTAAAAATGATTTTTTTTTTAATTTTGAATGTGAAGTGGTTATACAACCATGTTATGACAAACTTAATGTTTATAGCGCTAAAATTTACATTTAAAATAAAATCTAGTGATTGCTTCAATTATTTTCACGAATACGTAAAAAATTATGGCAAGAAACATTAAGTTGTGCTACTTATAAATACGGATCAATTTCTATGGTAGAGAAAAACACAGTTGTATAACCACTTCACAATAAATATTTAAAAAATTATAATTTTTTATTTTTATAAATAAAAAGTGTATTTAGGTAATTATGTTTATTACAATACACCTCAGATTATGGAAATATAAAAAATAAAAGCTATAAAACAGTTGTAGGTGTAGACATTTTTGCTGAAAACATGGGGACATTTAGGTGCCAGGATAGAAAATCACATAATTTTATTACACAACTTGAGATAAATCTAAAAAATTTGCCCAATAAACCTAAGCTTGATTAACATTGACTTAAAGCTTATTAAACGAAGAAATTTTCCTAAAAGTTTGGTATCTTTAGTATAGTTGGATGATAATAAAAAAATCTGGTGCACACAACACACAACTTTCACTTACCGCTCAACTTTGAACAGAAATTATTTTCTAGCCATATTGGGCTATTATAAAATTTTTGAATTGCATTTTTAACTGAACTAAAGTTAAAAGATTACAGGTAACAAATCACAAATACTATTAAAATAACAAAAGTCCTATTTATTATATCATCGGTTTATTATGGGTTGTATGATCCGCTGATTATGGATTATACGACTATTAGTTATAAAACTGCTATTTTCCATTACAAAGTTTAATAAAACAGAATTAAGAGATTTGCATTGTCTGCCATAGACAGGTCAAAAGTTGTCACAATAATTGTAAATGGATGCTGTTTGTATATCGCAAAGGAAAAAAATTATTCACTAATTTAATATTCTAAAAGGTTACATGATGATTTTTCGGAATAAACGGACGATAGATACCTAATTATTTAAATATAATATCAGATTTAGAGCTATTAAACTACAGCAAATATATTTAAGTTTATAAACATATCCATGAAATATTTTTATACTTCACTTCTTTCACACAAGTACAATGACATAGTATCTTAAATAATGTTATTGCCTTGAATCCGTGGGTTTTAAATACTTTTTCAAATTTTAAAAGTTTACATTTAGTAAGAAAATTTCATTTCATTTCCTTGAAAACACCTGATTTACATTAAATAATGTTAGTTTTTAGTGTTTTTTAATTCTCCGCTTATCAACGATATATTATACGTATACCTTTTGAATATTATTTCCAGGTATTTATTTTCAACCTGGATAAGAATTTACTTATTTTCTCCTTTATTTAATTATCAAAATCTATATCTTCCAAAAGTTATATTTAGCAGTTTTCTATAAATCCTAACAATGATAATAGTTATTATTTATAATAAACCAAATTAAAGGTACTTTAAAAGAGGACATAATATTGGGATTTCACAAAGCGAAAATTATTCACTAATTTAATTTTCTAAAAAGTTACACAACAATTTTTTGGAATAAAGACGTTGATACCTAATTATTTAAATATAATATCAGATCTAGAATTATTAAACTACAGTGAATGTATTTAAGGTTATAAACATATGGTTTATACATCCATTAAATGATTTAATATTTTATTTCTTCTTTCACACAGGAGAATGAAATAGTTTTTTTAACAATGCCATTACCTTGATTAGGTGGATTTTAAATATTTTTTACAAACTTTAAATTTTTTTTTTAAGTTTACATTTAGTTAGAAAATTTCATCTAATTTCCTTGAAAACATGTGATTTATGTTGAAAACATGTAATATTATTAGTTTTCAAAAATTATTAATTATAATTTTTTCACCACTCTCCGTTACCTACAATTTTCTATATTAGATATTGTTTTTTCTAAAATTCTCCACTTTCCAATGATATATTATACTTATACCTTCTGACTGGTATTTCCGGAGATTCATTTTCGACCTGGATAAGCATTTTTATTTTTTCTCCTTTATTTCAATTATCAAATTCTTTCAAAAGTTATATTTAGCATTTTTTGGTAACTTTTAATGATGAAAGATAGTTAATTATTTAAAATGAACTATATTAAAGGTAATTTAGAGGAAGATGTATATGGACATTGGGCATTTAAGCCTTGTAAAGTGACAACAATGGGGATAAGACCTGATTGATATTAAAGAACACTTCATTATACAATAATACGAGTTTAATCAAAATTGTTAAGAGCCATTTTTGAGAAAATTGTAAAAATATGTTTCAGCGTTGATATAAAGTGGCACTTCTAGTTACCCTATTTTAAGGAAAAAGTTGCTATGACCTAAGGCATATATTTATCATGTATACGTAATATCAGTTTCTTACAACTTTTCTTTTTTGAGTTAGAGTGTTCACATACCCACAGACACACAGACCATTTTTCGGGACTTGGGTATTTCAACTCAGGATTCCTCAAAACGTGTATTTCCGTCGAAAACTCAGACTCGAAAATTTTCACGATCGCAATACTTACCCTTACTATACATTACACATATAGGTAAGTGAAGGTAAAAAATCGCAAATTATTTATGATTTTTTTTTTAACAGAACTTAGCTTAATTTAGCCGCTCAAAAGTCCTATTTAAATAGTTTTAACAATGATAAACTCTATCTTTATTTGAAGTAAATAATACTAGTTTATAGTGAAGCAATTATTGATTACTTAAACTAAATATTTCTTTCGTTATTGCTTCCTAATCAACAAAAATATGGTGATGTGCGGGCACCACACAACTTTTCCTTACCAATCTTTGATTAGATAGGAATTTCATATATAGGGAAATCAAAGTGAAAACGACGGTATAACTTAATTTAAAACAATTAAATACCATGTTTTTCCAGCCCGTCAAATCTGTTAAATTAAGTTTTTTACATCGCTTTTTATTTCCAGACCATTATGCGTGACTTGGTTATTTGGACTCAGATGACCCCAAAACATGTAATTCCGTTGATGTTAACTCACTCAAACATGTAAACTCAGATTCGAATATGTTCACAATTGTAATACTCTCCCCTACTATATATTTTATATATAGGTAAGTGAAAGTAAAAATTATAGATAAGTGATTAAAAAAAATAAATTTACAATACAAAAGCCCTGTACAAAGGGCTATCGGATATCTGTAAATGGAGAGGATCAAAGGAGTAAAAGTCAGGCGCTCTCAGCTATTTCCGTATAACTTACAATCCTTGCTTCTTCTTCAATTGCCAATCAATTTTCTTTATACGTTATATTTAACCATTTTTTATATCAGTTGGTGATGTGAAATGGTTAATTATTTCAAATAATAAAAATTGAAGGTACTTTAGGGGAAGAAATTTTGTAAAATAGGCATTAAAACACTGTTAGAGAATATTTATAAGAATGAGACCTACATTATATTAAAATTCGCTTACTTTTACACTGATATAATCAATTTCATCAAAATCGTTAAAGCCGTTTTTGAGAAAATTGTAAAAATGTGTAAAACCGATCATATAAAGTGGCACTTCCGGTTAGTCGATTTTGAAGAAAAAGTTGCTGTAACATCTTCAGCCTTAAATACGCAATTTCATTTACTTACGAATTTTCAATCTTGAGCTATAATGTTCACATATATATACACACTATTTTGCGGGACTTGGTTATTTGGACTCAGGAAACCTCAAAACACATATTTCTGTTGAAAACTCAGATTTAAAAAGTTTCACCATTGCAATACTTTCCCTTACTATACATTAATATATAAGTAAGTAAAAGTAAAAAATGTGATGCTTTTCTGTTGAAAATTGGCCCATTGTTTATATGAACTTGTTTGTAGCTCTTAAGATCTGCTATCACTCCTATAAAAATTTCCTTCTATAGAGATACCCTATAGTATAAATAAAAAAAATATTATTATAGTATAAATAAATTAGCATTAACCAGAAAGAACTATAAAAGGCACTTAAAGGGTTCGATATCCTAGATAAGCTGATGAAACTGACTGTAATATTTTCATCCTAAAGAAGATAAATGCGAGTTTAAATAGACAACCATGTGAAAACCTCACGTATCCACTTTATCAACCCAACATATGTTTTATTAATTAATCATCAAAATCAAAACATTTTTTTTTTTTTTTCACGGAACGGCCATAGAGACCACGCGAATATCATGACATTTGGCTTCTTTCTTGTTTTTCCTTTCTTTCCACTTCTCTCTCATTATCTCTGTGTGCCGCCACTTTCTCTCCTCCGTCCACGCGACTCCCTTTCTCGAACTTTTCTTCTTAGCAAGAACCGTGATCTCCTTTAGTCTCTTACCATACCCCTCTCTGTCCAGACAGTCCCGGTCGACCAAATAAATACACTGACGGAAATAACCAAAAAAGCGGGTCTCCAAATCTACGAAAAAACAAAATTAATGACCAAAGACGCAGACTTCAAGAAAAAAACAGTGGAAACCAAATACGGGTCTATAAATGTAACTAATAAATTTAAGTACCTGGGTGAGACTATATGTAATAATAGTTCGGAAAAAGAAAGTATCAAGGAAAGAATAGCCAAATTGGAAAAACTAACTTTTGCAACCAGTAACATATACAACAAGAGAAACTTGTCCACGGAAGCAAAAATACGACACTGCAATACAGTTGTTAAACCTGTGATACTATACGGGAGGGAAACAACATGCCTCCCCAGTCTGGGAAAATTGTTGAGAATAGAGCGAAGAATTCTAAGAAGGATTTACGGCCCCAAAAAGACAAAAGATGGATACAGGCTAAGATCCAATCAGGAAATATACAAGGACAAAAGAGATCTAGAAACGGAAATAAGGATCAGGAGACTGAAATTCCACGGACATATGGTAAGAATGGCCCCAGTAAGACTTAATAAGGAAATATTCCAAAAAATCCGTAGATACAAAAGCTTGGGAGGATACATCAGGCAGATGAAGGAAGAAATGGAAAGACTTGGAATAAATCAAAACATTTATTATTTATGTATAAAATTTATACGAACAGACTATTCTAAGCCCAATGAAACATCCAACTACACAATAAACTATAGATAATTAAGAAGCAACCTAAACTTCATTATTTATTAGTAAACAACAATAACTTGCCGACTAATCTCAAACTGATATAAAACTTACCAACTAATATAAACAGGAATAACGTACAAAAATACCAAAGACCAGATGTGGGGGAATGTTATGAACTGGAAGGCAGCAGCACGGAACAGGGAGGACTGGCGGTCTAAGCTTGAGCAGGCTATGACTCAACTAGTGGGTCGTAACGCCGAATAAGAAGAAGATGTGGGGAGAGAGGAGAGGGGTGCTTAGAAGGTAATTTTTTTCTGGTTTTCGCTTGTATCTGGAAAACTATCCATCACATCGACAAACACGTTCTATAAAAAATTAAAGCTGATAAAATTTGCAATATGATCGATCATATACCTTTTTTAGCTATCTTGCTTAGTTTCCGAGATATCCGTCCTCAAATATGGCTAATTTTGGAGAAAAAAAGTTTGCCTCACATTTTTTACTGTATTTGACTAGCTAACTCTTGATTGCTTCGTTCTACATCAAGTCATGGGGTAAGAAAGTTTTTCATAATTAATTTTTCTTCCATTGTACTAGTGTTACTATATAGATCGTAGAATTTGTATAGAACGTCTTTGTTGATGTGATGGATAGTTTTCTGGATACAAGCGAAACCCCCCCAAAAAAGTGACCTTTTAGGCATCCCTCCCCACATCTGGCTCACTGCTTAGGAGTGGGGAATTTTAGTAGCTAACTCCCTCACTAGTACAAAAAATGTGCTGAAGTCAAAAATTGTGACCCCGCAATTCCCTTCTATAATCATTAATTGACTGGAATATATGTATTTGAGTGATTCTTGCTTCTTTACCTTGACTAGTTCATTAAGCATAATGTTGGTTCCAGTTACTTTATATGATTTAAATAACTATTTCAACTTCCTCTTTACTTGGTTCTTCTATCAGTACTTCTGCACTCTGTTGTAAGAAAGGAGGATTTTTCTTCTTTAAGATAATAAATTGGTCATTATATTAGCTTCTATTTTATTGAATATATTTTTAAGTAATAGATGTGCATAAATACATGATCCTTTTTTGTTAAGAAAAGAAAATTATGAAGTTCCGTTCTGAATAATTTAGAAGTATGCTCTCAGAATAAATAATTAAACATTTTAATAGACTAATACTATTTTTTATGAGCAATCAACAAACAACAGAATGATTATGAATAAAACTTAATTAATAAATCCTTTTAAGTTTCCAAAATTATAAATCTAATATAGAAAAAAAAAATGTGTTATCACAGTAGTCTTTCACTAGAAATTATAAATAAAACAAATAATAGGTAAAAATATTTACAATTTGTGAGAATACCTCAAAGTGGTAAAGAGAGCACAATCTTAAGTTCTCGCAAAGATGATTTAAAAGAATCTATAGTTGCTTGGGTTTTCGCTCGCTCAGCCTCAACAGATATATGCTCAGCAGTCAGTTGTTCCAGTTTTTCCTCAAGCCCTGCTAGCTCCTTACGAGACTCTTCGATTCTTTCTTCCCATTTCTTAACAGTCTCTTTGAGTAATCTTGTTTCAGAACTTCTCTCTGAAACAAATAGGTTAACACACACATATAGAATAGAAGAAAAAAAAATTATTCTGGAACAAAGTCCCTTAAGAATAACAAAGATATAAAAAAAAATAAAAATCATTTCTGGCAAAAAAAAGACTATGCCCCTGGTGCACAGAGCCAATATATTGGCTTCAGCTTTTTATTGTTTAATTGCACAAAACCAATACTCCAACTCATTACAAAGCTCTCTAGTGGGTAGCCGATAAGTCATAGGTTGTTGCTGAAACCACTAGATACCATTTATTTAGCCGTGGATATCCTTTAGGGTGGGTGAGAGATCTGACCTCAACCCTTCGTATACCTGCTTCCAACCCTTTTTTACCTTTTGTAGTCTTTTGAACACAGTTTGGCTCTAAAACTAACAGCAGTTGGTAATGTTTTTAATTGCTTAAGTTAAAAATGAGTTTTAAATTATTTTTAAAAAATTTAATTTTTTTTTAAAGTATAATTTTTTTTAAATAATTGAATTATATGTAATAAAATTTATCTAACATGAAATATGATCTAACATTATATTAAAGCAAAATGTTTAAGTCAGTTATAAAAAAAAACATATTTAAATGTGAAAAGTGCAAAAAGATAGAAGGTGTCATTCAGTGAATAAATCCCATGCACACGGGGTTGGCTAGACCTTCAGTAGACTTCAGTCCCCACACAGGACCTGACCTTGATTCAGGCTCGGCGCAACTAAAGGGTTAATTTATAAAATATAATCTAGCCCAATAATAGATAATATATAGTAGATAATATGATATTGAATTAAAAATTTCATAGTAAAATGATAAAAATACCTTCATTATATAATGAATATGCTTCTAATATAGCTTCTATACCAGGGAAATTAGCTTTGGGTCGACTAAGCCTGCTTAGCTTATCAGCAGATTCTTGATAATATTCAAGCAATAAGCTTCTTCTCTTTCTCCGCCTCCGTTCACTTAACACTTCATTCCATATTGCTTCACGCTCTGCAGAAATTTAAAACCTTTTTAATATTAACATACAGGAAGGCAATAGAATAACACCTGTTTAATAATAAGTTTGTTTGAATTATTTAAAGACTACGAGACTTCTTAAAAAAATTATTATAACAATAATAAGTAAGATAACATAGTAAGAACTAATTTTCAGGTTTATAAACAGGAGATGCAAACAGAGAAATATTCACCCAAATAAATCACAACTATTTCTTTTGAATTTCGTACCCTCACATAAAATTCAAAATGTAAATAAATTACAAAAATCTTAATAAATAAATCCTTTTTAATGAGAAGAAGTAAATAGCATAATAAATTGTTACAAAAAGTAAATATAAATAATCAAATCAAATCAGACCTTTGAGTAAAAAAAAAAAAGTTTAATATTCTTTTCTCAAAATTCAGACTTATAAATAGACATTTTTTTCTGAAATCGTACATTTATAGTATTTAAAAGGGGACTAGGTGTCCCAGAATAAAATTAACTTTCATTAAAAAATTAAAGAATAGTTAATAGTGTAACTAATGGGTTGTCCGGCTACATTTCTTTGCCAAAACAAAAACGACCCTTTTCTATCAAGCATTGTTACTTGTGATGAAAAGTGGATACTTTAGGATAACAGTAGACATTCTGGACGGTGGCTCATCACAGGAGAAGCAGCAAAACATTTTCCGAAGCCCCCGAACTCATTTGGTTTGATAAACAAAGCTTCTTAGGTCCTGAAGAAATCATCAATGCTGAATCCTATTGTAACTCAATAAATGCAATGCATCAGAAATTTGCAATAATCAAGCCATCTTTGGCCAATCAGAAGGGGCCCATTTTGTTGCATGACAATGCTCGGCCACACATCTCATGTGTGACATCACAAAAACTGTTGGAGGTTGGATATGAAACTCTCCCACATCCGCTCTACTCTCCGGACCTCTCGCCTACAAATTATCATTTTTTTAGACACATGAACTACAAAAAATTTAATGGACAAAGGGAATTATAGTATGTGTTTTTGGAGTTTATCAATTCTAAAGATGGGAAATTCTATTCAGAGGGAATGGAAAAGTTGCCAATAAACGGCAGAAATGTAATAAAACAGTTGTAAATTTTTCTTTTTTCTTTTTAAAGCAAAATCCTGCATTATTTCCTGGACAATTCAATAGAAACATGCAATTGAGAGTATAAAGCTGATTGAGGTGTCACAGAAAATCATTGATTCAAAGTCAAAATATGGTTTACTAAAAAGAATTTAAAATCAACTGAACTGCTGAATTTATATATTATCTTTAGTTTTTGTATATTTTATAATTTGTCCCTGGATTTATCAAAATGATGAGGATGGAAGAAAAAAGTTGGGACATCCAGAACGCATTTCTATAACTCCAACTCAATTCATATAAAAAATTTCAACCCTTCAAATCAATTTGGAGGAACGGAATAGGTGGGTAAAACATTAAAAACCAAAAGGTAATGCCGAAATTTCGTCCCAAGTTAGCTACAGCTTTATGGTATTTATTTGCTAAGTAAACAACCCTACATGGCGCAAGTTGAAATATAGGGATTTAAATATTGGTACGTGAAACGTAAGGAGTTTAAACATAGCAGGGGGGCTAAAATCGGTCGCGAATGAGGTAAATGGGTACAATTTGGATGTCGTGGCTCTGCAAGAGGTTCGCTGGCCAGGGGAGGAAAGTACACTATTTGGTACGGAGGAAGCGGGAATCATAGTTTAGGTACCGGCTTTCTAATTAGGACTAGATTACTATCCGCTTTGAGGGATGCACAATTCTTTAGTGATAGAATTTCGGTAGCTATATTTCAGGGACGTTGGTCTAAAATCGCATTAATAAACATACATTGTCCGACCGAAGACAGTGACGATGAAGTCAAAAGTGAATTTTACGATAAACTCGAATGGATTTATGATAAACTACCGCGAAACTACATGAAAATAATTGTAGGTGACGCGAACGCAAAGGTAGGAAGGGAAGAAGTTTATATTCCGACGTTTGGTAAAGAAAGTTTGCACGAATATAGTAATGATAATGGGATCCGTCTAATAAACTTTGCCATCTCGAAAAACCTGATAATTAAAGTACGACGTTTAAACATAAGGATATTCATAAATATCCTTGGTCATACTTGGACATCACTGGATTCGCAAACACGAAATCAAATCGATCATATCTTGATACAACATAGCTGGCAAAGCAGTATAATTAATGTACGGTGTTATCGCGGAGCAGAATGTGGGTCGGATCATGAATTAGTAATTGCGAAACTTCGAAAAAAACTTAATATAAAAAAAGAGAAAAGAAAACCGTTACGATTTTGAGAATTTTAATTTGGAAAAATTAAAAAATCCATCAATTAGAAACCAATTCGAGCTAGATGTTAAGAATAGGTTTGAAGCTTTAGAGCTTCCTGACGAGGACCACGAGGATATTGACAAGTTATGGGTAGAGATCAGGGATAATATTAAAGCGGTCGGTAACTCGTGTCTAGAAAAAAAGGAAAATAAGAATAACAAACCGTGGTTTGATGAAGATTGCTTAAACATGTGCGAAAAAAGAAAAGCCGCTAAATTAAAAGCTCTAAATAATCCTAGTGAAGACAATCTGGAATACTTCCGAACCTTAAAGAACGAAACGACTAAATTGCTCAAAAATAAATAAGGGAGTATCTTAAAAATAATATAATTGAAATAGAAACTAATAGAATCGAAAATAACGTAAGAGACATGTACAAAGGTATAAACAGATCACATAAATGTGTAGGGCCCGTAAAGTCTGGAATTAGGGATGATAATAACAATATTCTGACCGATCCGGTTGACATTTTGAACAAGTTTAAGGACCACTTTGACAATATTTTAAATACGGGAAATTATGATCTGTGTCTTCCTTCTGAGTACCAGAGTGCTGAACCGTTAATAGAAGGTCCAAGTAAAGAATAAGTTGAAGTAGCTATCGGAAAATTAAAATCATATAAAGCAGCGGGAACCGATAATATTCCTACTGAACTAATTAAGGCATGCGGGGAAGCTGGAGTTTCTAAAATACATAGGTTGGTTAAAAAGATGTGGGTGAACGAGAAATTACCTGAAGAATGGAAAGAATCTATTCTTATTCCGATTCACAAAAAGGGTCCGAAGACGGATTGTAATAACTATCGAGGAATTTCACTCCTTCCGGTATGTTATAAAATATTTACTTTAATCTTAACCAGTCGAATCACGGAATACGCCGAGGAAATTATCAGAGACTACCAATGCGGATTTAGACGGAATCGTTCGACTATTGATCAAATATTTTCTTTACGGCAAATATTAGAGAAAAAATTGGAGTATAACGGTATTGTTTACCAGCTGTATATAGATTTTAAAAAGGCTTACGATCCTATTGACCGCCAGAAACTGTATAATATTCTAATCGAGCAAGGGATTCCAAAAAAACTAGTAAATCTAGTCAGGATGTGCTTGACGGAGACACTCAATAAAGTTAGAATCGGTAATAATTTGTCAGAAGAATTTGAGGTTCGTTTGGGCTTAAAACAGGGGGATTCTCTTTCGCCTGTCCTGTTCAATTTGGCATTAGAACATGCCATTAGGGAGGTAATGCGAACCGAAAAAGGGTTGGATCTGGGCGGGACCACATCTGTGCAGGGCTATGCTAATGATCTGGTACTGTTAAGCGAAGACGTTGAAACTGTAAAACTAAATACAACAACGTTAATGAAAGCCGGTAAAGAACTAGGACTCAAAATAAACGTGGATAAAACAAAATATATGGTTAGCTGCAAAAATGGCGATACTACTGGTGATATCGATATAGATGGTAATGTGTTTGAACAGGTAGATAAATTTAGGTATCTAGGTTCTACGATAACTAGAAAAAACGAAATTGAAGAAGAGATTAAGGTTAGACTGAAGGCGGGAAATGCTTGTTATTTTTCTGTGACAAAACTACTTAGTTCGCGCCTCTTGTCCCGGAACTTAAAAATTAGAATCTATAAAACAATTATCTTGCCTACAGTTCTTTATGGATGGGAAAATTGGCCGCTTACATTAAGGGATGAGCAGCGTCTTAAGGTTTTTGAAAATAAAGTATTGCGCAGAATATTTGGACCGAAGAAAGATGAGTTAACCGGAGAGTTCAGACGGTTACACAACGCCGAACTGCGTGAGCTGTATCCGGGTAATATAATTGAGGTAATTTCATCGCGGCGAATCTAATGGGCTTGTAAAGTTGCTGGGCTTAGTAACGAGAGAATTCCTAAAAGGTTAATATTTGCTGTGCCGAACGGTAAGCGTCCGAGGGGTAGACCGAAGCGAAGGTGGGAAGATTGCATTAAAGCCGATCTGAAGGGACTGGGTTTGGACGGCGAACGATGGAGGGAGGTGTGTAACAAGCGATTGGTGGTGTCAGCATCGAACCTTCGGGTTCGTTAAGCCTTTTATTATTATTATTAACTTAGAAATCATGTACACAAAGGCCTCCTCATTAAACAAGACTTAAAGGTCTAGGAAAATATTATTATTTGAAAGTAAAACAAAATCCATTCATTAATAATGGATATCAAAACCAATGATATCCGAATTAATAATAATAAAATAAAATAATACTTACCACAAACAAAATGAACAAATTAAATATATTTTCATTGAAGTAATAAAATAATAAAATGAACTTGCATATAAATGAAAATTATTAAATAAACAAAGAAACATTAAACACAAAAACACCTTTTAAATTAAACTTAAATGGTACAAATACTGTGGATTAATTTAATTTAAAAGGTGTTTTTATGTTTAATGTTTCTTTGTTTATATAATAATTTGCATTTGTAGACAAGATTATTTTATAACTTCAATGGAAATATATTTAATTTGTTCCTTTTGTTTGTAGCACGTATGATTTAATTAAATTATTTTTAATTCCAATATACACACATTACTGCTATTCGGTATTTTATTTATACAATCTATCCTTACAGATTCATAGTATGTTAATATTTTAAAATAAATTAATTTGCAAGGCATCAATGGCCTATGGAAAAGGTAGAGCGGATTTGGATGTACTTTTGAACTTTTGAACCCAACGCCACCAGATTTGGTCTTCCGGACTGGACATTTGGGGGGACCAAAATGTGGTGACAGGTGGGTCTTCAAAAAATAAAGAGCCAAATTCGCTCTAAGTTTTCGACAGGCCACTGGTGCCTTGCAAATTAATTTATTTTAAAATGTTAAAATAATAAAATTCCATGTTGATAAATAAATGCCGAATAGCAGTAATTATATGATGTATTAAAAATAAAACAGTAAATTAAATGACACATGCTTTAAAAATAAATAAAAGATATTTTCCTGAATAATAGTAATAATAAAAATAAATCTTGAAATATTAAATACCCCTTTAAATTAAATTTAAAAATAATAGAAATAAATATAAAATTTGATCTAATGTAACAAACTATGCACTGTATTATGTATTATACCAAATGAATTATAATTTTAAAAATAACTTTTAATGTTGAATTAATTGGGAATGATTCAAATAATAGTACGCAAGAAATTTTTAACTATATGTAAAAAATTTAAAATTATATTTTTACATGAAAGGGAAAAAAAAATTCATTGGAACCCAGTCTTGAACTGTGAACCTTGACTGTATGGCACACTAGCTACTTGTCTAACACTGCCCTTATTATAGGAATTCTTTGTTTTTTAAAATTAATTTTATATTCTATATATTACAATTTCTTTTTGTTTTCCATTTAATGTTACTTTTATTTCAGAAAATAGCAAAGTAACATATATTTCTTACTGATCGATTATTATATATATATGTATATATATTTTTTTTGTTTTTTCTGTTGGCACTACAGACCATGAATATCTTTGGCAGCGAGATGTGGTCTCCTTATAGAAGTGTGATACTTGAGGGAACTCAGAAAGCCGGGAGGGGGTCAACCAACCTCACGCTGCTACGAACCATGGTTTCCATGGTGTAGCGGTAGGCCACCCGTAGCTCCATAGCCGATCCCTTTGGGGCGAATCTGGCAGTGTCCTTCCCACCGACTCTCTCAAGGACATTGACAAATCGGTCTAAATCCATGGATTATGGCTGCTCTGAGTCAGCAGGCGCACGAGGACCTATATTTTTTTCCCTGAAACAGACCGTCCATGGACAGAACCTCAGGGGGGCTATTAACGTCCTGGTAAACCACATCCTGATTCCCGATTTAAGTACACGGGGCAGGGTCATCAGTCCTACGTCCGGTCGGGTGAGTTACCTCCAGTAGGCTGATGGACCTCACATACCTTGGGGGAGGAAGAGACTGGGACAGCATGGCTTTCCCTGGTTGACGGTCACCCATCCAAGTACTAACCACGCTCGACGTTGCCTAACTTTGATTACCTATTGCAAGCTCCTGATTATTATATATATATATATATATATATATATATATATATATATATATATATATATATATATATATATATATATATAGCTGTTTGTATATGGTTTACTTTTAATTTAGTTTCAAGCTTGATGATTGAATATATATATATATAATTTAAGTAAGTTTTTTTGAGCAGAAATCGCCATTAGATGATTTAATTCAATCATCAAGCTTAAAACTAAATTAAAAGTAAACCATATACAAACAGCCAGATCATTTATTTTAAATATTATCTAATTTTAAAACAGCCTTAAATAAAATTTTTAGAGAATAAATTATAAGCCTTTCACATTAGAAATATTTCACCTAAAAAATAACGATCAAACACCACAAGATTACCATTGAGAGCAGATAAGTCTGCAGTAGCCAAGTCCAGCTTCAGCAAGAAATCACATTTATTTTTGGCTCGTGGGATATCTACTGGGGCTAATGAAGGCAGAGGCAATTCTATCTTCGGTTCTTCCTCTATCTCTTCAGGTGCTGGCTCTACCTTTATGTCTGGTAACACTTTTCGCCTTAGTAACTTTTCTAATTCAAGTTCTGTTAAACATAATTTAAAAAATTAATAATCAAAAAGTGTGATAGGTATTATATTTTTTAATATTTGTAAATGTTACCATTTTTCTTGGAGATGGTAGTTAAGAAAAATTGAGATAAGAACTCCAATTTCTTAGAATTACAGTCTAGTTTAGCAGGTGGTCCAGACATTATCATTATTTCATCAGAATGATCATCATCTTCAAGTTTACCAAGTGCTTCCAAATCTAAACGACTCACCACCTACAAAATGACCCTAGATTAAGTTTCTTTGCTATGAATAACAATGTATGTAGACAGAATACAACCATGTTTACAACAGAACATGTGAAACCAAAACTAAGTCTATATTCCCTAACTACTACTTATAATATTTAAATGGGTAGGAGCAAGGATTGATTAAAACGAACCCAGATTGAATCTACTTTGGAAAAGCAGGAAAAAATTACATTTAATTAGGGCAATGTTCTTAGTTCTTCTTCATGAACTTTAAATTAGAATCATGTCCAAAAACATAAAATATGAAAACAGATTGAGTGTTTCTACATTCATTATAAAATCTTTGAAAAAATAATCCAGTTTCTATCATCTCATTGAATGAGGCTAAAGGAAATGATTATAAATACACTCAAATAGGTTAAAGTAAACAAGCAATTAATTGATGAAAAATATTATTTTTTTTAGAAAAATATATAATTAAAATAACAGAAGTTCACAGATTAAACAAACTGCATCTACAATATTTTAAATATTATTTGTTCAATACTTTTTTTTTCCAACCATATTATAGCTAACCTTCTCATCCAGAGGAGGTTGCTGGACCTGAGTAAACCCCAAAATCTGGTCAACTATAGAGAGTTCAATATTAAAATCTCGAGATTTATCCTCCACCTTTGGTGACCTCCTGGGCTTAGGGTAGTCTTCAAATGGGCGAACAAACTTTGGGGGCTCCTTGTTTCCTGAACTCTTTCTACCTGCAATACATATATAATATAGAACATAGAGTAAAAAAGTAATGAAAAACAAAATTAAAGCCAGATGGGTTTAATCAAATAAGTACAAATGTCTAATTCTGATAACAGTATCTTCCCGAAATTCAGAAATAAACTGTTATGAACCAATTGTGACTGATCAAAGGAAAAAAAGAAATACTAGCTGTCACAGTAAAATTTCAAGAGGGTGAAATAAGATGGCAACTAGTAGATCTCTGAACTACCACTGTGTTAATCTATTAGCCCTATTTTTCTTCACTTAAGGTGGGTTTTTCTTGTAAAATTTTAAAATTGTTAAGTGAAATGTATATGCTGACTCCTCAGAACATGGTATATTAGGTCGATAGTGTATTTTTAAGAAACAAATACAACCATATCGCAGTTTCATCATTCATTAGTTTGAGTAGATTGTAAAAATACATAAAAAAAAGCCATGCTTCACTAAGAATAGTAAACTTGCTCTGTTATTAATATTAAATCATATTGGAAATCAAGATGAAGATATTGATAGTTACCTTATTACAAAAAATATCCTATTACTGAAGTGTTTCTTAAAGAGAAAGTGGAGGTATTTTCATATTATGAATTCAGAAATATTTATTTAACAAAAATGTTAAATTAAAAAAATTTCAAAGCAATTAGTGATGCAGTCAATGTTGATGATTGTCCTGGGTCAACCCATGATTTACTGAATTTTGGTTTCTTGAAATATGTCCTTTTTTCCTTCCCTATCATGATACGATACAAAAAAGTCTTTCTCCTATGCCAAGAAAGTAAAACTTCACACACCATGTTTCGCTTTTCCGTCTGTTGTTTAACTAATATGGTTCCATTTTTCCTGCTTTCTGGATCATCTCCATGGCTTGTAGACAATCACAAATAGTTTATTTTAAATCATTGCTCACAACCCAAGTATTAATGTTATCATTATCTTCATGTAGCCTTCGGATGGCCTCAAGCATCTTGGTAGGATGGAAGAAAAAGTAGATTTGCAGACCGTCGGCATATAAATGTCTGAGATAAGAGTCTCACTACAGACGGCGTACAGTGCACATCACTCCCGTGAAACTCAAGTCATTTTTTACATAAACTAATCTACTTCATAAATTTTTTTATAGTAATTTCTCATAATAGTATTTTTGTTTTTAATCCACCATAGTTGTGTCTTATATTTATTCACGAATCATTATACATAGAAGAAAGTTCGTGAATTATCTGCTGCAGAGAGAAGAGAAGTAGCTAATATCCTTAAGCCGGAGAGTATTAAAGGCCATCAACACGCCTTGATAAACAATCAACACGTGTAATAAACAACACTTTCCTTGCGTAAGTAAATTTTTTTCCTTCAACAAAATGGTGCAATGCTCAACTTGTGACAGCCCTATCGTGAGAGACGATAAATATAATTTAAGCTGTAATAAATGACGCGTAATATTTCACGGCAAATGTTGCAATTACAGTGAAAAAGAGATTAACACTATAAAATTGTAAAAAAAAAAAGTGGCTATGTAAAAAGTGTGAACAGGGTAAAAAGGCTGCCAAAGCTAGTGATAAGTCAGCCAGTTCATCCAAGAGTGACACCAAAGAACCCTCCTCATCGGATATTCTCCTGGCCGTCAACAACAGGTGAACAGGTCAATGAGGATATAAAAAATTTAAAAACGTCGCTTGAGAAGTATGGTGAGCTCAGTTTCAAGTTGAATGAGAGGTTCACAAAAATAGAAGGACACCTTGAAGACGAAGCGAAACGCCTAGAAGAACTCACCACAGAAAATAAGATGCTGAAATCCAGAGTAGACGAACTTGAGGTGCGTGGTAACAAAGCCGAGCAAGGACTACTTCGTAGATCAATAGAAATTCGCGGCATCCCGGTACAGGCGGGAGAGACTCCATCGGCCTTGGTAGCCAGTGTGGGAGCCGGCCTCGGGATTAAGATCAACGCAGAGGACCTCGACTTTGTGGAGCGATGGAGACCAAGAAAAGACGATCCTCGACCACCACCCGTGATTGCTCGTTTTGTGAGGCAGTCTGTACGGGACGACTTGGTACAACGAAGAAAGATAAAAAACGGACTTTTCTACCAGGGATATTGGTTGGCAAGAAAACGACCCACCGGATATAACTCGACAAAGAAATATCTCCTATGAATAGACATCTGTACTGGCTCGCCCGTCGGAAAAGAGCAGCGGGCAAACTCAAATATTTGTGGTTTGCTGGCTGTAGAGTTCGTTGTAGAAAAGAAGATGGACACCCAGTGATCTACATCGATCAGCCACAAGACCTTGACATTTTCTGCTGACAGTTCGACTTTCGTCAACTTGATGGTCATAATTGGGAAATGTTAAGCGTTGTCTACTATAAATCACTTTGCCGTATTATGTTACTGTTTTATCATTATTTTTTTTCTAGCACAACTGGCGTAATCTTTCATTTTCTCATGTTTAGTTTTTTTTTTTATCATTGCTGCTTATTATTATTATTATTATTTGTATTTAACCATTATTTGCTTCTTTTTAAATGTTATTCCTTATATTTCAGCTACATTTCATCATATTTCTCTATTTCCTCTCTAACATGTCTAGTGCCCTGACCTCTTATCATGTTAATTCGCAATACTTACCAGCCCATTTCGACGAATTTCAGCAATATTTTACCTGTAATTTTTACCATACTATTGCAGTTTCCAAAACATGGCTAAACCCCACATCCCTTCCTCTTCGGTTTCCTTAGCAATCACACCCTTATCCGCCACGACCGGATAACAAGAACGGGTGGTGGTGTGGGTCTTTAAGTCCATAATAGCCTAAAATCCCGAATCCTAGACATCTCACCTTCCAATTGTCCCCACATGGAATACCTTTTTATTGAAATTTCCCTCAAAGCTCATCTTCTCCTATATGTTGTAGTATATCGTCCTCCTCTGGTACCTTTCGATCCATCCTTTGAATCTACCCTATATAAATTTATCCCATTTTACAGTAACATAATAGTTTCCGGTGACTTTAATGGCAATCTCCTTTCCTATTCCCACGACAAACACTACCTGGAAAACCTTTTCTACTCCCTTAACCTCTTTATAGTACCATTTGCTCCTACTCATCACACTTGCTGGTCTGATACATGGCTGGATCTGTTTATTATCGATTCTGCGCAGAACCTTTTGTCCTAGTCCCAACTACCTGTTCCTTTCCTCTCTTCACATGATCTCATCTAACTATCATACAATATCCAGACCCCTGCGATCCTTCCTAAAACAATGACCTTCCGCAATATAAATTCCCTAACCCGTGAAAGCATCTTACCCGATATTGAAACCCTGAATTGGAATGATATTTACACCAGCTCCTCAATTGACACCATGGTAGATATCCTGACTAATCTCCTCTTCTAATCTCCTCCATATCCTTAATGCCCATGTCCCACTTAAAACCTCTACATTCCGCCTCCAACCTGCTCCTTGGATGCGTCAAGAAATTCGAAATATGCAATAGAGACGTGAGGCAGCCTGTATACGCTTTAGAAGAACCAGGCTTGCAGATGACTATGAAGCGTTCAGGGTACTCCGTAACTTGACGCAAACAACGACCAGGCAAGCAAAAACCAATTACTTTCATGAAGCCTTCTCCTCGGCTCCCGATTCTAAATCCAAATGACATTTACTCAGAAAGCTGTCTCTTTGCAAATCATCTTCCTCCACAGCTGTCCCAGTCTCTCCTGATGCTTTAAATTCCTACTTTTTATCCTCCTCCTCTAGTAATATTTCTTCCCATATTTCTTTATCATCTGCATTTAATAGTGACAATTTTTATTTTTCCTACATCACTCCTACGAACCTTATTTTCTCCATAATGAAATCCCAACCCGACTCTATAGGAATTGACGGAATACCCAACAAACTGTTAAAATTACGCCTCCCTGAAATCCTTCCAGTTCTTCTATTCATTTATAACTTTTCCCTTCAAAATTCTGTTTTTCCAACATCTTGGAAATAAGCCTTAGTCCGTCCTATTAACAAAATCCCTAACCCCACCTACCCTAAAGACTATCGTCCAATTTCCATCCTCTCAAATCTGTCAAAACCACCCGAAAGAATAGTCCAATCCCAAATTTCCAATTTTCTCGAAGATTTCAAACTTTTAGATCCTCTCCAACCTGGCTTTCGCCCGAGCTTCTCCACTCAATCCGCTTTAGTCAAAATCACAAATAACATACATACTGCAATTGACGAAAAAAAACTGACTGTATTAGTACTCCTGGACTTCACCAAAGCATTCGATTCCTTAGACCATTCTATCCTCTTCTCTTTCCTTCTCCAATAGTTCTATCCTATGGTTCCAATCATTCCTTTCTGAGATAACTCAAGCTGTTAATATTCCGAATCAACCCTTATCTTCTTTCCTCACTTTGTCTCATGGAGTAGCCCAGGGTTCAAGCGTTTCTCCTATCCCTTTTAATTCTTACATCAATGACCTTCCTTGTTCAATCCGCCATTGTTCATACCATCTATATGCTGATGACTCCCAAATTTATCTTTCCTTTCCACCCACTGAGTTATTAGAAGCGTTTACGAATATTCAGAAAGACCTAGATAGGATCAGTGCCTGGGCAAGCTTGAATAAATTAAAGTTAAATGCAACGAAAACTCAGGCCATTCTTATAGGTTCCAACTCCCTCCTTAGATCCATTTCCATCCTTCCTTCCTTGATTATTAATGACCAACCAATCTCCTTCTCCTCCTCTGTAAAAAACTTAGGAATCACCATTGATCAAAACCTATCATGGAAACCCCATATTGCTCATATCTCCAGAAGGTCAATTGGTATACTTAAACTATTTCATCATTCTCGTCAGCATCTCCCACAACCTATCCACAAGCTCCTCGTTTCCTCATTGATTTTCCCCTAGTTTGACTATGGCTGTGTGGTATACAGTGGCCTCTCGTTGGAGCTTGAGGACAGACTGAAGAGAATAATGATCTTTTTTTTTAAGATTCATCTTCGGCACTTCGAGATGGTCTCATATGTCCCACCTATATGCCGAGTCAAAGTGACTCTTCCCCTCTTCCCGCCGCCTATACTTCCTTGGAAATTTCTTATACGAAACGATGAACTCCCAGCACCCTTCCTATATCTACTCTCTTCTCCAGCCTAAACCTTTAGTCCACTCAATAAAAACGAGATCCCATCTTTCTGACCTCTATATTCCATTCCACAGGACAAAAACCTATGAACGTTCCTTCTTAGCCCGCTCCGTCTCCTACTGGAATTCTTTGCCACATACATAACATCCATCATGCCTCTTCCCTGTCAACTTTCAAATACCTCCTTTTCCAATATCTCCTTACATCCCAAATAGACGATTCGCAACCATAAATTTCATTTTATGAACTGAATTTGTGAAAGTAAATGGTGGTGCCTATTGTTTAAGTATTAACATAAAACAGCAATGATCTTTGCCACCCAGTTTGACTATTATTCTTACTATTTATTTGTTTTTCTCTTCGCCTCAGGTTGTGCTTTTTCTTTCGGGTATATATGTTTATATTATATACTTTTTGTGTATCTGTGTACCAATATGAGTATGTATGTATATATAGTTGCTTTTTTTCCATTACACCACAAGTAATCCTGAGATTTTATTTTATCTTACTGTTTGCATATTATTATATAAATTACTGTAGATATTGTTACGTTTTATATTAAGTTATTTTTCTATTAGATAGCCTAGTGTCTATAAATTGTGTAGTTATGTATATATGGATATGTAATTTCTTTTTTTTTTTTCTTTTTTTTTCTCTTTTTGCCATCAAAATAATAAGTAATTTTGAGAAGATTTTATGTTCCTTTATATATACATTTTTTGTCTATATATTTTTTAGTGGTTACATACTACTTTTTAAATAAGTATATAATGTTAGAATGTTTATAAGTTAGTTTTTGGCCAGATTTGTATTTTATTTTTGTATTAATTCATCCTTGTTATTCTAAGGGGACTTAGTCCCAGAATAAAGTTCAATTTTCTATTCTATTCTAAATGGTATTGTAAATGATGGATGGAATCAGGAAGGTTGTTAATGTAGATGGAGAAAAGATTTGGAAAGAGCGAAGATCCCTGAGAAACACCGTGAGTAAGTAAGAGTGGGAAGGAAGGAGTTTAATTGGGAATGATGACAGTTTGGGATCTTTGATACAAGAAAGAATGGAACTAAAATAGGTTTTTGAGTTTGGTAAGTAGGATTTCGTGATTAACTGAATCAAAAGCTTTCAAAAAATCAAAGACAACCAGGATAGTTTTTTGTTTTTGTTTTTTGTTTTTCTATGAAGAAATGAAGATCCTGGCTAATTTTCAGCAAAGCAGATTGGGTGGAAAACTGGGATTGGAAACCAGACTGGAGGGGGTCTTGAGGAGGGCTTTTTACTCTAAGAAGGTATTAAGCTATGGATGAACTAGTTTTTCAAGAGTCTTTTGAAAGATTGGAGAGAATGGAGATCCATATCAATAATTTTTAGATTGAATTCCTTTTTAAGTTTCAAATTTAAATTTAATTTAATTTACAAATTTCTAATTAAGAAAAACTTCTAATCATTTTGATTTTATATCTTTGGTTCAGATTTGTTTATGAAGGTCGGTTTTTGTACAATTTCTTATAGCATATAGAGTTCTAAATTTATCACAATTTTCGTGGTTGTTAAAAAAATTTTGAAGGTTCCAGCCTAGGCAAAAATTTCGTACAGAAAAGTTTTAATTTTGGGATTGCCAGCAAAATTCTTATTTTCCACCTCACACCTTCTCTATGGGTATAATTTAAGAAAAAAATACTTCATAGTTTTTTTTTTTTAATTTCGACTTGGAAATTTCAGGGATTCTTTATCCTCTTCTTCAGTATAAAATATGTCCCCCTTATCAGGTCAGTCCCAGAATAAATTTGGTTAATGACATGGTAAATTACAAGTGTTTGTTTTATTAAATTAGACCTATAGGCAAGTGTGACGAAGAAATTGGATATTTAACAGTTGACGGAGTACATAATGAGGTAAGGAATGATTTGGGGTGGTAGTCAAAAAATATCAATTATTATTAGCTATATATTGAAACTTATTTTTCAACCCACTTTTTAGGTCTTCATCAGAGCTAAATAAACAAGATATATAAGAAGGTAGAATATTGTGAGAGTCTCAAGTTAAGATTAAAAACATACAGAAAATGACATAACTATGAACAGAGTTTTTAAGCCGAAGGAGGATGAAATCTAGCCCAATGGATGGCTAAGGCAATTTACTCTCTAAAGATATATTTATTCAAAGACCAGTTCAAGCTCTCTCAAGAAGAAGAAACAAGAATTTGGGACATAAGCTCATTTGTTATAAAAGTTCACATTAACAGCTGGTTTCACGCACCATCTGCATGAACTGCACCCAAAAATGATTTGCAGCTTATGAGAAATTTAAATGAGTATGAAAGGGTCTAAGAAGAAATTTTTAAGTCTACAATGGAAAAGATCCTCAGATGTTTTTGGTATCTGTCAGAGGAACTTGTGTAATCTATCAGAGGAATTTTTAATCACAATGTTACTGAAGACACCACAAAAGAAAAAAAATACCAGCAAGATTTAGTTTCCAGTAGTATGAGGTTTTTCAGAATTCTAGATATAACATCAGAGATTTAGCGAACAGATATAGCTAGCTGGAAAGAAAATGAATCATGAAAATGAGAAGTATACTTAAAGTTGTAAATGATGTTGCTGAATGTGGAGTTGTAATAAGGGAAGAATATAAAAACTTCATACAAAAGGTGAACAAAAACAGATCTTATTACAGTTGGTTAAGAAATTCATTAAGAAGTATCCGAACTCTAAAAATTAGATTTAGTCTTAAAATGATTTAAGATCAACTTCATTATTTATTATTAAGATCAGGATGATGACTTAATCCATTTCTATTTCTATTTTATTTTAAGACAGTTTCATTGATATTTCATTCCAACACTTTAACTCTTTTTTTACTCCGTCTTTTTTTAGAATTATCGGGATTAAGTTATTACTCAAATTTCTTGGTCGTTAAAGTGTTAAGACAGTTTAATTCATATTTTATTTAAAAGCAATTTCATTTTTATTATTATATACAGAACACAGCAATTGCTGTAAATAAAATTTCCTTTATAATAGGACTTAATTATTTATTCATAGCTGTATTATTAAAAATATTAAATGGGTGTAGCAACCTCTAAAATTAAGTTTAAAAATTAAAGTAATTCTTTCCCACTGAGTAAATCAAAATCGCTCCCCAAAAAAGATTATGAATTTCCTCCTGGTGTAAGGAGCACCCTAGCGCACACTCATAAAAAATTGATTTTTTTAGTATACATTTAGTATGCCAATTTAATCCTTTCATAATTATAGTTGATATTTGCAATGTCGGCAATGTGGGTTCGTTGCAGTGTTTCTAAAACCATTAAAATTTCGAACTTTTTTTGGTTTATGCTAAATATCTCCTTTGTAGAGCAACATAGATAAAAGATGGTTATATTCAATCTTAAACAGCTTGAAACTATCTAACATTTTTGTACATAACATTTTCGAAACCCAACAGGAAACAAATAATCGAGGTTTCAAAATTTACCCATTTCAATTTCTTTGTAATAGCACTCTTTCAGTTTTGAACAGAAGAAATCTGTAACTCTATTTTGAACATCGTTCAGAGAATTTAAAGGTTTTTCTTGAAGATAATGAGCAATTCACTGGAACGGTAGACGGTAGTAGGAAGATGTTTTATGTTAATATGTTACACGGTGGGCCAGAACCCCCTACCGTGCACCCTCCATAAATTCTCATAAATTCTCCTAATAAATTGCATATAGTTGTGTTCCTTGTAACTATTTATTAAAAAAAAAAAAATGTTCTCTATAAAAAAAAGTGGCCACACTGTCCCAAAATGTCGTTCAAACATAGCAAATTGACTTCTTTGACTTGAGTTAGTTTTTCGGACACAGAGATTCAGCATTTGGCTTAATTTCGCCATAACTGGCCTTTTATTAAAGCTGAATAGTTAGAAAACAATAAAATCAAGCATCTTTTGTGAATAAATGGCCGAAAATGACAAAAAACTTCCATAAACAAAACATCTAGAGAATATATTTTTATTTGTAAACTATTTTTTTTTAAATATGTGAAGCAGTTACTTAGAAAGCGCTTAATGAACAGAAAAGCGGCACTGGCATTGGCATCTAGAATCCTATTCCACATCATTAAATACTCATAAATGGCATAGTTATAATGCTAAAATGATTATATCAATTTTTTATTGTATTAACAAACAAATATTAATACAATAATTTAATTGTCCACTTTTTTTTTTTAAACTTAACCCATTTTGAGAGTTCGAAAGTTCGCTTCCCTGTTAGGTTTAGAAAAAAAATGTTATATACGAAAATGTTACATAATTTCAAGCTGTTTAAGATTAAATATAACCATTTATCTATATAGCTTTAAAAAGGAGATATTAAGCATAAACTTAAGTTTGAAATTTCAATGGTTTTTGGAGCACTGCAGCGAACCCACAAGGCTTTCAAGGGCGGAAAATTGGATTTTTTATAGTCACAGCATACCTAACAATATAAAAAAGAGATTTGAATTACCCGATCTTTTGCAAGCTAAACTTCTTTTTTTGTCCTAATTTGACTGAGCTAATATTTTACATTTTTTGTATCCTGTTCATTTAACCATAATACAATCCTGCAAATTGTGTCGAAGCGAATCTTTTAATAAATAATTTTACACTATTTACAGTTCTTTTATGGACACTAAACAAGGCCATAATTTTTTCTCTTCGCTCATTTTTTCCCGTTCATGAAAAAAATTTTGTTTTTAAAATTAAAACCATATTTCTATTTAATATTAATATTCCAATGCAATGTAAGTGTATAGTATGAATATATAATAATTGTAATAAATATAACTGAAACTGTGGTCAATGGTAGTAAATTCAGCACATAAACTAATGGTTTAAATAATATTAATACTTAATATACAAGTTTAATATACTAAAAAACAAATAAAACAAACAAAAAAAAAAATCAAAAGCTGAGACCTGTTTCCACTGAATGCGAAGGAGATGGACCCCGAGGACTCTTTTTATTCCGTCTCTCACATTCCCTTATTCTGTGATCTTCCTCGAATTTCATCCTTAAGAAGAATATATGTCTTTAAAAATATTATACTAAGCAGTTAAAAATAAAATCTTCTTTTTTACATAAAAACAGACAATATACAAAATATGATTATTTAAATTTTTTTTATAAACACTCCAGATAAGTTCAAATTCATACATAGGTTGTACAGATTTTACTGATTCAAAACTATATTTGCCACAAAGATTGTCCAAAAAACGTTTTAGAAATTCATTTTGTTAAATCATAAGGGTTTTTTGATTTTTCTCTTGGTTATTACATTTCATAAAGGCATAAGTCTTCTTTATTAATATGAATTTAACTTTAGTCTACGTTTTAATTAGAGTTTATTCAGAAAAAATCAAAACTTCAATCCAATCAGACATATAATGCATAGATAATATTACAAATGTACTGAATTAATTAGATTTTTTTTTTGGTATACCTTTATTAACACTTCTATATCAAGAAAAAATTGAAGATATTAAAGTTTGTAAAAATCCCATCCACACCTTCTGATCCAATCCAATCATATCTTCAATTTGAAAATCTGGTGCGCACAACTTTCACTTACCATTCTAATTTGAATAGAAATTATTTTGTGCAGATATTGGGTTATTACAAAATTTTTGAAGTACATTTTTAACTGAGCTAAAGCTTAAAGCTTACAGCTAACAAATCATTAATACCATTAAAAAAATAAAAATCCTATTTATTATATCAACGGTTGATTAGGATTTTATGATCCGTTGATTATGGATTGTGTGACTATTAGTTATTTAACATAATACATGTTTTCCTTTGAAAGCTGAGATTTGAAAGTTTTCATGATCGCAATACTTTCCTTTACTACATAGTTAAGCTATATAGATAAGTGAAAGTAAAAAAACGGGATCTATACAATTTCTTTCTTCTTATCTCATCAGTAGCACTGAAATTTTGGGTAAAAAAAGTGACTTAAGGAAAGACCTAAATTAAGCCAATTGATATTTTTAAAGCAACTGACTCGAACAAATTCTTGAGATTTATTGAATTACTAAGAATAGTAAAGCCGTTCATTGAAAATGCAATACTATTTGGTGACATTTTACCTACTGAACACAAATCACTAGCCTGTGAGGTGAATTTGTTTGAAGAAGTATATTAAGGTAAGTAAAAATTAATTCACTTCTTACAAATCAATGAAATCCTAGTCAAGTGAAGCATTGAAAAAGTAGAGGTCAGCCTTAAGTCAGTAAATGGTATGGAGACCAACTGACCTTTGTAAATTAGAACAGCCACACAGTTAGGATAAGTCACACAACACTATATTCATTTTTATCCTAAATCAAGAACATTGGATCAGAAGGTGTAGTTGAGCCTATGAAGATGAAATATAAATAATCTCCTCAAGGCACTTTTATTAAGGACTTCCAATAGGTAAGGTAACAGAAGTGTAAAAAAGAGTTTAATTGAACCCAACGGCTTATCCTCAATTTGTGACTAAGGCAAATAATAAATCAGCAAGTGTACAAAAATATGTCAATCAATCAATTGGGAGCTCAAGGCGTTATTATATTTAAAACCTATAAATAATCAAAGGGAAAAGCTTTAACCAAGTATGTTGATGTTCAATCTTTTACTAATTGTTTTGAGCCCAAGGAAATTGTTAAGTTTGAGAGATACAAATTTAATACATTAGGGATACATTCTAATGAACCTTTTCATGATTTCCTCATTAAGCTAAAACTGTTACCAACATACATGAGGTTGATCAAACAGAAAATATATTATGAGATCTATTAATTTTCCCACTAAAAGACAAGACTTAAATAAATAAGATGACGGAAAAAGGTGGAAATTTAACATTTCAACCATTTATCTTCAGTGGCCTCACGTGAATCTCATTACCAAGTAGGAGAATGTCCCACAGGTGGTGGATGTGGAGACGGTTGTTGGAAATTCCTTGAGAGTTCCTCCCAGGCCAAGTCCGAAGGACTCTGACCAACAATGAAAGCAGACCTCCAGGCTTCCACATCCAGAGATAAACTAGTCCCCTGTTTGGGTCTACAGGGATTGTTTCAGCGGATTCATGGCAGAAGTTGAAAATTAGGGATTTAGGTATAGGGACATGGAACTCCAGGAGTTTGAATTCAGCAGGTGGGTCAAAATCGGTAACAAAAGAGATTAATGGGTACAATTTGAACATTGACATTATATTGGAATGAAATAGATATTGGCACAAGAGATTTGCAGACCATGGGAGGGCTTGATAAGAGGAGGGAAGTACACAGTTTGGTATGAAAGAAGCAAAAATTATTGTTTAGGTAATGGGTTTCTTTCTAATTAGGAATAAATGTCTATCCACTTTGAAGGACATAAAATTCTTTAGTGATAGGATATTGGCAACTATATTTTAAGGACACTGGTTTGAAATTGCGATAATAAATATGCATTGTCCAACCGAAGACAGTATTGATGAAGTCCAATACGAGTTTAAAGATTAACTTAAATGGGTTTATGATTAATTACCGATAAAATTGAAAATGAAATATGAAACTAGGAGATGTGAATGCAAAGGTGAGAAGGGAAAAAGTATATTTTCCGACTATCGGTAAAAAAAGCTTGCATGAGTATAGTAATGATAAGGGGACTCGGCTGATAAATTTTGCTATCTTGAAAAACCTGATAACTAAAAGTACTATGTTTAAACATAAGGATATTCATAAATATACTTGGACTTCACCGGATTCACAAACGCAAAATCAAATCAATCATGTCTTGATACAACATAGGTGGCAAAGTCATATAATTAATGTACGGTCTTATCGTGGAGCAGAATATGGATTAGATCATGAATTAGCAATCACAAAACTTCAACAAAAACTGACTATAAAAATTAGAAAAAAAAAAATTCTGAAAAAATAAAAAATCCACCAATTAGATATCAATTTGAGGTAGAAGTTAGAAATAGGTTTGAAACCTTAGAAATTTCTGATGAGGGTCCCGATGATATAAACAAGCTATGGATCAGGGATAATATTAAAGAGGTCAATAATTCGTGTCTTGGGAGAAATGAAAATAAAAAGAACAAACAGTGTTTTGATGAAGACTGCGTAAACTGTGCGTAAAAAGAAAAACTGCTAAATTAAAAGCTCTAGATAATCCTAGCAAAAACAATTGCAAACACTTCCGAGCCCTAATGAAACGACTACATTGCTCAAAATTAAAAAAACAGAGTATCTTAAAAATAAAATAATAGACTTTGAAACTAATAGAATTGAAAATAATGTAAAAGACATGTACAAAGGAAATAAATCACGTAGTCTGGCCAGAGCCGTCAACGTATGGACACAACTACCACTCTCTTACTTCAACAATTCAGTTTTTATTTATTTTTGTTTTTAGTTAAGTTCATATGAAGTTCAGTTTTTTTTTTCTTTATTATAAAACAATATTAGTATTCACTGTTCAAGTGTCGGATTTCCACACTAATTTACTTGAAGAAAGTGCGGTGAATCTAATTGAATTCCAAGAGCTACTAATCCTTACACCATTAGACACTGTTTACTGCATCCATCACAATAACCACTATCTCCTGGTATTTATTTACATTTTAATTTTAAGTAATTATTCATTAATAAATTAAAATGGTGCAGTGTAATATTTGCAACAATATTATAACATGCAAAGATAAGAACAATATCCAATGTGCAAAATTTAAAATTATGTTTCACGGTAGATGTTTCTACCTAACTGACAAGGATATTGAGGCCTTAAAAGCACTTAAAAAATCATGGGTTTGTCATAAAGAAGAATGAGATCGCGTCCCGGTGCCGGAGAGGATTTTAAATTCCCCATCATTACCCCCCAGCCTGGGAAAACCCTGTATAGCCTAAAACACGAGGTAGGAAAGAACAAAAAAAAAAAAGTTGAAAATCAAAACAATTGATAAAAAAAAAGAAAGAGCACAATGTGTTAAAAGTAAAATTTAAATAGAGAACATTAAGAGAAACGTCAAGCACAAGAGCTTAGAGAAAACAAGGCTGACTGTGGTAGATTGAACTGAGAAGGGGAGAGGAGGCCGAGCGTTGACGGTATAGGTCGATCAGACCCAATGATTACTCCTCCTCAAAAATATTTTGCTCCCTAGACACTAGCCTTGTCCTAGAGCTCAAATCTCAGGAGAACTTATACATTCAGATGTCTATGAGTCTTTCGATAATTCTAATTCAGGAAATAGATATTTCGTCTTGTTCAAAGATGATTTCAGTGGGTATCACCAAGTCTATACCATGAAACTAAAATCGGAGGTTCCAGAAAAACTTAAACATTTCATCCATGAGCCAAAGGTCAAGGGACATGTAATGAAAGAACTGTTGAGTTCGATAGTAAGGAAGTAAGAAACATTCTTAAGGAATACGGCATTAAACAGAGACTTACAACGCCTTATACCCATGAGCAATGATAATGAATTGTTGGAAGATAATTCAGTCCTGGGAATTAATGAAGAAGGAGAAAAAAAAATCATATTGGAAGAGAGCAATGTTGAAAGAGAAGAAAGCAAGGAAGAAGTCGACCCAAAATACTAACATGAAGAGGACGTTCACTTAAAGTTAAGGGATAGAACGAAAATAATTCCACCGAAAAAGGTTCGATGACTATATTTTTTCAATTCTCTCAAAGTCATTCGAACATTATGAACCAACGACATTTCTAGAACCTGTCAATAGTCAAGATTGTGATGAATGGAAGAAAGCTATGGACAGTGAAATGGTATCCCTTCAAGAAAATGAGATGTGGTCCTTGGAAGAACATCCTATAGGAAAGAATCAATTCCTAGTAAGTGGGTGTACAAAGTTAAAACCCTATTGGAAAATTAAAATCTTATAAAACAACAGGGAACGATAATATTCCTAGTGGAACTAATTAAGGCATACGGGGAATCTGGATTTGCTAAAATAAATTTGTTGGTTAAAAAGATCTGAGAGAATAAGTAACTGCCAGAAGAATGGAAAGAATCTATTCTTATTCCGATTTACATAATATGCCCAAGGACGGATTTTAATAACTATTGAGGAATCTCAATTCTTCTGGTATGCTATAAAATATTCACATTAATCCTTACTAATTAAATCACGGAGACTACCAGTACAGATTTAAATGGAACCATACAACTATTGATCAAATATTTACTTTATGGCAAATGATAGAGAAAAAAATTGAGTACAACATTATTGTTCACCAGCTATATATCGATTTCAAAATGATTTCATTGACCGCAAGAAGCTTTATAATATTCTAATTGAGCAGGGGATTCCAAAAATAATTGTGAATATAGTTAGAATGTGCTTGACAGAAACATTCAATAAAGTTAGTATTGGTTATTATTTATTCAAAAAGTTTGAGGTCTGTTCAGGTTCAAAACAAGATGATTGATTTCCTTTCACTTGCCCTGTTTAATTTAGCATTAGAACATGCCACAAGGGAGATGATGCGAGTTTGAATCTGGGTGTAACAATATCTGTACTTGTTTAAGCAGAAGCCTTGGTCCTCTTAAGCAAAAATACTGAATCTAAAACTAAATACGACAACGTTAATGAAAGCCAGTTAAGAACTGGGGCTCAAAATAAATACAGTTAAGAGAAACAATATGTAAATTTTAGTAATACATAGAAGAGAATAGGTTTGGACATGTAAAAAAGTTTATTTATTCAGGGCCTACAGTAACTAGAAAAAAAGAAATTGAAGAAGAGATTAAGAATAGGTTCAAGGTGGGAAATGCTTGTTATTTTTCTATGACTAAACTACTTAGATCAAGCCTCGCCCCCACCTGTCAACAATTCCCGAAACTTAAAAATTAGAATATATAAAACCATTATCTTAACAACAGTTTTTTAGGGATGCAAAGTGTAGCCACTTACATTAAGGGATGAGCCACGTCTTAAAGTTTTTGAAAATAAATTATTGCGCAGAATATTATTCAGATCGAAGGAGGAGTCAACCAGAGAATTTAGGCGATTACACAACACCAAATTGCGTGAACTGTAGTTGGCGGGAAATAAAATGGGTGTATAAAATAGTTGGACTTAGTAACGAAAGAATCCTTGAAAGGTTAATAAGCACAGTGTCGACTAGTAAACGTCCAAAGGGTAGTACGAAGTGAGGGAGGGAAGATTGTGTTGAAACTGATCTGGTGAGATTGGGTTTGGACGGTGAACGGAGGAGGGAGGTGTGTAGATAGTGATTGGTGTCATCATCCAGCGAACCTCCGGGGTCGCTAAGCCTTTTATTATTATCATGATCTTCAATGGTGAGAGTAAATTCTGGACATGGGTGAAGGATGTCTGCAGAATAAATAAGTATATGCAAAAAACAAAACTACTGTTACTAACAGCTTTTCCAATAGGAACAAATGTAATCATATATATACTTACTTATTTACTATGTAACTCTACAGCCCATCGTGGGGCTTGGCTTCCTGAATTTCAGCTGTTTTTGGGTTTCATAACGGGAATCAAAATGTTTATACTTGTTTTAAATGCAGAACGACTCATGGACTGCAGATTATCCTGCTGTGATTGGTGTAATGCTCTACTAATCCAGTAAATGAGTGCTCAAAAAGGGAATATAGAGGGAAATGGAGAAACCCAATGTTTTACTGTAGGGCTTAGTTTGGTCTGGTAAGAAGGTAAACATAATATAAGTCCCCACTACTGTCGCTTATGTCAGGAAAATCATGCATCTTAGTGGTGAAGACATTCAATATAAAATTAAAGTAGATCAAAATTTACAAGAAGATTGATAACATTAATATTTTTCACCATCTCGCATAAAAAAAATTCAATAGTATTTAATAGGGTGTATAAAAAAAAACATTCCTAAGAATAGTAGGGCAATTCTAGCCCTGTTATACATATAGATAAATTAGTTGAATCAATAGCGTTAAAAAGATAAAAAGTGCTTGAGTTGAGCGTGGCAGATACTAGGAGTGAAATACTTCTTCAATCCAATAAAACATATATGCTATTTAATTTGTTTATACATTCTAGTTCTGTTATAAATGTAGATAAATTAGCCGAATCAAAAGTATTGAAACGATAAAAAGTGCTTGAGTTGAGTGCTACGATATGATACGAAACTACGAGTGAAATACCTCTTCAATTCTGTGCGCTTTATCAGCTGCTTAATCTTCTCACATATTAACGTATCTACATGAGGTGCATAGGAAATTTAATGCTCTTTCAAACTGATTATAATCAATTTCATCGAGAGATGAATAGATTATGGGTTTAGGGAGATAAACCGATGAAAACAGATATTTGCTGTGAAATATCCAATCAGTCAACATGCACTGACTTCTCACCCGTTGGTTCTACATGAAAAACTATGCATAACATTGATAGTAGATTTTAACTTTTTATATAGTGATTAAGTGTATAGTTTTGGAGTAATGTCCAAAAAATTAAAAATTTGGTGCATGCGCTCCTCGCACAACTTTGACTTAATGCTCTACTTTAAACTGAAATGATGTCTGGTAAAATTGGGCTATTAAACAATTTTTTGAAGCTTGCTTTTAATGGAGGTAAACATTAAAAACCACATTTGTGAATTTTTTGGTCATGTTTATCAATGCAAAAACTCATTAAAACCATCAAAATAACACAAACTCTATTTCTTATATCAACAGTAGGCAATAAAAATCTCATAGCTATCAATTGATTTGAACTACATAACTCCAGACTGAGAACTATACACAAAGATAGATTTTAAAGTATATTTATATTTTTAATCTATAAATAAGGATTGCAACACATAGTAAACATTATAGGAACTAAATCTCTACAAATTTTTACATGTATTTAAATTCATTTTTTCTTCTTATAAATAGAGGCATGATTTTTCATTGTCTACTATCAATAGGTCAAGTAGTCACACTAACTGTTAGTAGATAATGCTATGATTTCACAGAAGGGAATATTCATCAAATTATTCAAATTTTCTAAAGTGTTACTTAATGATTTTCCGGAATAAACCAATGAAGTATAATAATAATAAGCTTTATTGACATCAATTAATTTGACAAAATCCTCTCCCTTAAGGAGAAAGTTTAACAGAGTTGCTACAGCACAGAAAAATATGTTTAAATAACAAAATATAACTAATATTTAAATATATTATTGTATCTAAAGCTATTAAACTACTGTCAATTTATTTAATGTTATAAACATATATTTCACTAATCCATGAAATATTTTTATATTAAGTTTATTTGTTAATATAAGTAGAATTTAAATGCTTTTTTAAAAAAATTTTCCTCTACTTATAAAAGTAGGGTTATTTACACTTTTTTTTAAAGCCTAAAAATAATATTAAAATTTTAAGTTTAGTTAGAGAACTTTAATTAGTTTCCATGGACACATTTGGTTTTCGTTAAATAATATTAGTTTACAGATATTATTATTTATAATTGTATCTCTCCATTATCTTCTAAGACTTTAAAAGTTAGATATTACTTTTTCTAAAATCCTCAGCCTTCCAACGATATATTATACGTATATTTTCTGACTATTATTTCCAGAAATTTATTTTCCACCTAAAAAAACATTTTTCCTTTTTATCCTTTATTCAATTATAAAATTCTTTCATATTTTATATTGAGCCTTTTTTCATTACTTCTAACAATGAGAGACAGTTAATTATATAAAATAAACTAAATGAAAAGTACTTTAGAGGAAGAAATTTTTGAATTTGGGCATTTAAGCCCTATTAGCTGACATCAATGAGAATAAGACCTAGCTGATATTAAAGACCATTTGATTGTAGATTGATATACCAAGTTGAATCAAAATTGTTGGTCCAGTTTTCGAGAAAATTGTATAAATGTCTAAAATCGTTGATATAAAGTGGCACTTCTGGTTAGCTGATTTTAACGAAAAAGTTACTGCCACATTACAGCCATATATTAGAGAAACCGGTAAGTTATGTTGTTTCTGAGCAGGGGCAAAATAAGGGCAGCAATTCTGTGTGAAGAATTACTAAATGTAAGAACTGAACAGGACTATAAAATCTCATGGTGCGATGGGGCTTCATGGAGGTTAAATAGTTCAGAATGAAAATTCCCAGCGAATGATTATTTTGCCCTTTATGATTAAAATAACCAGTATCAACAACGATCTCTTAATAGGAAATTCCTTCCACTCACATAAGAGGGTAAACAAAATTACTTTCTCAGGCTCAGTTGGAAATAGTGCCATTAACTGTTTTATATATGATCGAGAAATATGACAATATTTCAGAGATGAGAAAGTAATAAGAGGAGCAGAGATAAGTACTTACCATCGGTTGTCAGTTGCAGATACCAGAATCTTAAAAATCGGCAAGGCTCAGCCCAAAGTTTATCAGCCAATAAAAGTGCGGACTCTGGACGATCCTAACATAAGAAACCTACACTCAGCCGAATTGGAAGAAAACCTCAGAATTCTGAATTTGGATGGAGATGCAGAAAAACAATGGAATGCTCTCAAAGCATCAATTTTGTTAACTGCTAAGGAGACCTGTGGTCCACAAAAAAATCACCAAATGGTCTACAAAAAGCAGCTAAAAAGAAGTCCTGGAAAGAATTCAGGAAAAGCTTTGATGAAAATCAAAGAGAGAATATCAAAATTTTGGTACTCTGTGAAATTCTTAAAGGACAAAAGAGCAAAGCCAGTGAAAAATGTAAAAGACAGTAATGGTGAACTACTGATAGAACCATACAAAATATTAGATAGAAGGCGCAAGCATTACCTACTTACAAAACGAGGTATAAATGAACAATCAACTAGAGAAAGAAGGGAACAGATACTGTACGAAGTCAGTGTAGAAGCCATTAGTGAAGAGGAAATAGAACTGGCTCTTGAGTAGATGAAGGCAAGGCGGAAAGCAGGGACAACATTGCTCCCAGAGCTCTTTTAGACTGTATGGGACACAAAGACAATTCTGAAAGATTGGGAATACAGCGTGATCATTCCAATCCACAAAACAGGCAGTCAAACAGAGTATGCTAATTACAGGCCAATCAGTCTCTTGTTAGTGGCCTACATAATGTATAAGGTCTACAAAAATTCTGGAAAAAGGTTACGACAAATTGTGGAGGAACAGAGCAGGTTTCCGTCCTGGGAGGCAGACCCAGAACCTTACTTTGTCCTACTAACAATATTAGAAAAAACATGGGACAGAAACCGGAGCACTTCCTAGCATTCCAGGACCTTATCTAAGGCTGCCTTCCACTTGGTCCCGAGGATAGAAATATGGAATGGCTGCTATGGAATGTCTTCTTGGCTGCTAAAAATATTTTAAGAGATCTTATTACTACCATCAAATCTGTATATACAAATCCAACAGTAGCAAGGATCAATAGAACAGAATCAATTTGTTTCTTTTCCAATTGATAGAGGTTTCGAGCAGCGGGATGGCCTGAAACCATATTTATTTATAGTATTTATGGATGAAATCCATAAAATTTGTAAGAGGGTAACAGGAAAGAGAAACTGCTGCAAGCTTAACTGAAATGGCAGGAGGAACTTCAGCAAAAAGGGATAGTCATCAATGTCTCTAAGACTAAGGTCCTGGTCCTTTCCCGAGACGAGTTTGCCACAGCATAAACAACATTTTTCTGTTCTAAAAATGCCGAGTTTAGTGCCAAGTAAAGAGTAATAGAGGTAAAGTTAATTGCACTATTTAATTCAAAAGAAATCTGTAGCTGAAAAACACACAAGGCTTGTTGAGACTTAGGGTGAGCATACACTGTCAAACAACATGTAAAGACTGATTTTGACACTTTAAAAAAAATGATCTTTTTTTTATTAGTATTTTCAACTAATAGTAGGCTTCCTTGACCTAGAGCTTGGATGGCTTCTTTTCATTATGTCCTATCTAAGGTAAGCCATGACCTATCATGGATTCATCCACTTCATTATCCCAGGCCTTCCTCGTCTCCTTCTTTACTTGTCCACAATTTTTACTATTCCACTTCTTTAGGTAGTCTTCCTTCTGGCATTCTTTTCAAATGTCCATACCACTTCAGGCGTTTTTTCTCAATCTCTTCCAGAATGCTTCTTTTAGCCTCCATCTTTTCTCTGATGGTCGTATTTCTCACTTTATCCATTCTGGATATTTCCGCCTCTTATCTCCAGTAGTTCATTTCTGTGGCTAGGAGTTTCCTCCGGAGGTTGCTTTTTAAGGTCCAAGTTTCTGAACCATATGCCATAATGATACTAATGTAGATATCTGTTTTTTTTTGGGGGGGGGGGGATAATGTTCCGGATCCATAATACCGTGTTGAGCATTGATATGGTCTTTATGCCATCTGAAATTTTTCTTTTTATTTCCACATCACGTGCACCATCTATTTCAATTATGGAACCAAGATATTTAAAATGTTTAATTCTTTTAAGAACACCTCCTGGATTCAGTTCTATATCCTCATTATTGAATGTCATGTGTTCCATTTTCTTTGCATTAATAACTAGTCCCCACTACTGGTATTCGTAATTTAATTTTCTCTACATATATCCAGCATCTTTTGTGTCTTGTGCAATGATGACCTGGTCATCAGCAAAGGGTAGGTTATATAGGAACACATTTTCTTTCAATTGAATCCCCATGGGTTCACATTTTACTCACCATGCTTTCAAACTAATGTCAAGATAAATCTTGAACAGAGAAGGAGAAGCACAACACCCCTGGAGCAATCCTTTGCTTGTTGGGAAAGGCTCAGAAAGGTATGGTCCAATTTTGACCTGGCAGGTGTTTCCTTTGTACATTTCCTTTATTATATCTATCAGACCTATATTAATGTTTGCATTTTGGAGGGCTTGCCATAATAGTCTTCGAGAACCACTGTCATATGCTTTCTCCAGGTCAATAAATATTACAATGAGCAGGCAATGTTGAAAAGGACATGTAAAGACTGATTTTGGTACTTTAAAAATAATGATATTAATATGAGAAATAAACAACGCTCTGGTGCACCAAAAAAGTTTAAAGACAAAGTTTGGAGAAATTAAAAAGTGAAGACCCATGTCAGATGCTAGCTGAACTTGGAAAATCATTACTATTAGATGGCACAACGATTTTGAAACCATTAATAATGATCCACAAGCAAGGACATTAGGTGCCATTAGAGTTGAAGCCAAGAGATGTCAAATGATATTTTCTCACATGTGAACTGCTGCTTCAACAACAGAAAAAGTATGCTTGTTTGTTGTAGGTGAAGTGTTTGATAATAATATAAAATAAGTCTGTATTTTTACTTCACCACATTTATACCACTTTTACGTCAGCTAGTAAGCCATTTTCAAGACATCTGTAAGACAAACTATTAATTTCATACACTGTTGCAATTTCACATTCTATGATGGTGGTATTAGTCATATTCAATTCAACATTTTATGAATTATAACCCTTATTGGGTTGAGTCAATTTATTAATTTGTAAATCAATATGAACCACAGATAGATTGAGGTTATTTTTATATTTAAAATTGGATTTAATAAAGTAAGATCATCAGAGATCAATTATATTAAATTTTAACACTCTTAAAAACTCAGTAAGACCATCAAAATAACACAAATATCGACTCTAGGCAATGAAAACATCAACACTCCTTCAGTATATTTCAACCACATAACTCTGAGCTCTATAAATAAAAAGGGGATGGACGATAAATACCTAATTATCTAAATATAATAACGGATATAAAGTTATTAAACTACAGTATATGTATATAAGATTATAAACATGTTTTACTTATCTGTTAAATATTTTTATACTTCACACGAGGGTATGGTAGGGGTTTTAAGGCGATAAATTCTTTCATACGAGTTTAATTCAGTAGTTTTTTAAACAATGCTAATGTCTTAATTCGGTGCATTATAGACTTTTTTCCAAATTTAAAAATGATTTTAAAAGTTTACATTTAATTAGGACATTTCATTTATTTTTCAGGGAAACATTTGATTTCCGTTAAATAATATTACTTTTCATTAATTATAATTACAATTTTTTTCATCACCCTCCATTACCGTAGACAAATTTGTATGCTAGATATTATTTTTTTCTACAATCCTCAGCTTTCCACAGATATATTATACATATCACTTATGACTTATAGTTTCTAATTTTCATTAATAAGATATTTATTTATTAATGAAGTGGAACTAAGAAAAAATTTAAAAAAATTTTAATCCTACTTGTTGATTAATATTTACTAAGAACAATGAGAAATAATCAATGGTGAGAAAAATAGTAGTGTAAATCTATTCCTTCAGTATGAAAAAAAATCCATTCCATTCCTATCAAATTCAATTACCATAAGTTAGCAAACTTATTCACGTCAAGGCGGGAACAGTTGAATATGCTGAGAAGGGAGAGGGCAGGCCGAACGTTGACAGTATAAGCCGACAGCACCTGATGATTGCTCCTCCTCAAAAATATTTTGCTCCCAAGACACTAGCCATCGGCTCCAGGTCATAATAATAATAAACTATCTAACATCTACACATATCTGGATCTTATCACACTTAAGTAATGCTATGATATTGTCTCCAATACTCCTATCACAAAAATGACATATAACAATGTATCCCTTGGATATTTCCAGATTGAAAAAACAGGAACTCCTCATAAGATTTTTTTGATTCATCTATTTGTATAAACCTTTGACAAGGAAAAACGTTATTATACACATACCATGGCCAGTTTCTGATGGTCAAGCTTAGGAAGAATGGGAAAGCAAAAATAGCATCAGCAGTGTAGAAAAGCCGGTTCTGGGCAAGAGCTTTGGGGCAATATTGCAGTTCAGTACACATTCCCTGCTACAAATTCTAGCCTTTAAATACTGTTTTGTTCACTTTAAATCATTAAAATTTTGTAGACTTTGAATACTGCTTTGTTTACTTTAATTCGTTCAAAAGTTGTAGCCATTGAACACTGTATTGTTTACTTTAAATCTTTCAAAAATTGTAGCCTTTGAACATTGTTTTATTGAATTTAAAGAATGTTCGGTTTATTAATAATCTACAGATCAACCAGTCAGCTAGCTAGAAGACTAGTACTGCATATTATTTGTTATATTTATAGAATGTTCAATGGATTTGGACATAGTGGGAGAATTTTTCTTTAAAATTTGTTAAAAGAATTTTTGAAGACCATTTTGGTTTTGTTTGTACAATAAATTTAATATCAAAATAAATTATATGTGTATATATTACTAATTATGTGCATCTCTCTTTGTTCAGCTTACTGCTTTAAGCCCTCTCACCACGTCAAGGTGAAGATGCATCGAGAGGGTCCAGTGGTTTACGAGTGTTTATAGCATCGCCAGTGATCTTAACAATCATACTTTGGTTTACGGGCGTTTATAGCCTCGCCAGTGACCCCAACACATATACTTTGGTTTACGAGCATTTATAGCTTCGGCAGGGACCATAAAACACACACACTTTGGTTTACGAGCATTTACAGCTTCACCTGGGATCTCCATTCACACATCTAACTTTACTTACCATTTAGGATATTTTTTTTTGTATTTTCATGTTGTTTTTTTCAAAAAACGTCATAGACTAAAAAATATTTGTAAATTTGCTTTTAGGTAACTTTTTATGCTTTAAAAATTTCCTTTCTATTTGTTCACCTCAGTCAATTTATAATAATTTATAATTTATAAAAACCCCTTTCAAATTCTATATACGTCTATTTTCTTTAATATATCTGTATAGTTATGTAAATACTTCTGCTATTACTTAGTTTTTAGTTATTTTTTTATTTTGGCCAGATGTTAGATTATGTATAAATGTTTTAAAGGTAGGAAGGGTATTGGATTGACGAATGTGAGAGGGGATGGAGTTCCAAAGGGATGAGGATCGGATAATGAAAGATCTGTCGAAAGCAGCGGTTCGGTAGGTCCTTATGCATAAATCAGAAGACCGGGAACGAACAGAGGATTTGAATTGAAGGAGCTCGGAGATGTATGAGGGGCGGTGGAATGGATGACTTGAAAGAGGAAGGATGCCAGGAAATATTTATGACGGTAGGTATGATAAAGCCACTTCAACTCTGCAAATGTTTTAGTTTCGCCTCGAGATCCCCAGAGAAGCCCTCATATACCGAACAGCAATAGTCAAAGTGGGGGAAAATTAAGGAACTTACTAGGAGCCTACGGATTTCCAATAGAAATAGGTGACGATAATAATTTAGACGTTTTAGAGTGGAAATGGTACGGCAGGAAATATTGGATACATGGTTTTTCTAGGAAAGCATTTGATCGAATGTTATTCCAAGGTTTTTGACGGTGGGGTAAAATTTGATGGGATTATCATGAAGGAACAGAGTTGGAATATTAGGAACAGTTTAAAGGAGGTGATTGGAGTCTATTAAGATTGCCTTCGTCTTTTCCACATTCAACTTCAACTTATTAGCTCTCGCCCAGTCACAAATCCTATCCAAGTCTTCTTGAAGTTTTTCTATGGCTGATAATAGTTCGGAGGGCGGGAAGGACAGGTATATTTGGAAATCATCTGCATAGATATGGCATTGGGAGTGATGGATCATGAGGGGAAAGTCATTAATATAAATAGCAAACAGAGTACGAGATAGAGAGGAACCTTGAGGGACACCACAGGATAGGGGAAGGGTCTTAGATGAAGGTTGACCTGGGACTACTACATACTGGAACCGATTTGAAAGGAAGGATTTGAACCAACGCAGGGCACTATAGGATAGAGGAATATTATGCAATTTAGTAAGGAGGATGTTATGGTCAACTGTGTCAAATGCTTCTGAAAAATCTAAAAGGATGAGGACAGTAAGATTTTGATGTTCAATGGAGTTTTGGAGGTCATGGGTTATTTTAAGGAGGGCGGATTGCCTTGAGTAGCCTGGTCAAATGCCAGACTGGAATGGGTTAATAAGGGAACGTTCCTCTAGGAAGATGGATTGTTGATTTTGGACAAGGCGTTCTAATAGCTTTGAGAGATTGGATAGGAGAGAAATAGGATGGAAGTCATGCAGTGTTAAGGTTGGAAATTTTATTCAAAGGCCGGACTAGATTAGCCATGGAGATAATGTTAGGTCTTTTACCACTGCAATCTGAGATTGAAAAGCAGCCATGAAAACTTTTTACAGGCTACAGAAATTAAACTTATGCTAAAAGATAAACACCCTGGACGGACAGGCTGCTTATAATGCATTCTGGCACTCAAACCCAAGAATTTCTCACAAAGATGTTTAATGTAAAAATAGACAGCTCAGGTAAACACAAACCCATTAATAGGATTAACTGTTATACTGATGGGTCAGTCATGACATGTGGATCTGGAGCTGGTTTTTGGAATCAGGAATGGAAGGAACCAGAGGCTGGCATGTCAATACCACTTGGAAATTATGCAACAGTGTTTCAATCTGAAATACTGGCGATAACTCACTGTGTTGCAAAAATGTTGCTTGACGGTTTAGTTGAGAGGAGAATCGCAATATATACTGACAGTCAAGCGGCCATACGAGCACTAGGCAACTATACAACTAGATCTAAGGCATTTGGGGATTGTGTTAAAATTCTTATTGACTTCTCTAGACTTAATAAGGTAAACATTGAATGGGTTCCGGGCCACTCTGGAATTCATGTTAATGAGATGGCCGATGAACTAGCTCGACAAGGCTCAAAAATGACACCCATAGCTCCTGAACCCATCTGTGGTATTAGTCATTGTCTGACAACAAACAGAATCGGGGAGATATATGGTGCTGAAAATAAAAAGAACTGAAGCTTGAAACAACAGACCCACTCTAGACTGTTTCTGGAAGGAATCTGTCAAAAAAGAACTAACTTACTAAAAATCTGAGCAGGAGCTCACTTAAGAAAATTACAGCAGCATACACAGGTCACTGTAAACTGAATTATCATATGTTCAAACTCCGGCTCACGGAGTCATCTCTTTGTAGGTACTGTGGCCGGGAGGATGAATCGCATATCATATCACTTGCTGGTGCGATAGGTATGCAGGCTTTGAGATTTCGTTTATTCAGCATTGACAGGGAGAAGGATCCCAAGACAAACAAGCTTATCAACCCAACAAGCTTATTACAGTTCATTGGGCTGCAGGAATCGCACTCTAAACTAAGTGACTTTAAATAAGGCATACAATAGGCCTACATGCCCGCAGTGCACTCATGTCGCCAAAAAAAAAAAAAAAATCCACACACCCCTTTTTACTCCTACCCAACTATGACCACCGGGTTTCGGTCATCTTTAGTCACGTGACCATTAGCCATGGCCCTTTTCGATTATGTGGATCCCACTCTTCTATAAGAGGATTCTTCTATAAGAGGATGAGTTCTTTCTAGTAATATTGTGCATGGAGATGTCATTTTAATACTTTTAAGTTGAGATATTTACATACATCAACTTACTTAAAAGTATTAAACCACTTAGAACTTAGTTCTAAGTAAAAATCCTAGCTGAACACACCTCCCTCAAGAAGAATTGCAAAGTCGGGTCGAAATGTTGGCTTTTAATAAAATAGTTTTCTACTATTTAGCCTATTTATGACCTTCACCCCTGACCATCTCCTTCCTTTAAAGATAATTCTATTGTGCACTTAACGACTTTTCTTATAGTCTTAAGTCTTCCTCCTGAAATTGTTTGAACCACCGTTGAACCCAGACTTGATTGGTGATTTTGGCCGTCTGGGTTCCATTAAACTCGGAAAACAAAATTATATGAAAATCACGCATTAACATCTTAGTGAAGGCTGAATTATATCTAAGCAGCGAAATGCTACAGAGGTAAACAAACATTATCGTTTGGAAGAGGATTAATAAGTTTTGACATTCATTCAAATGAATAATCTAGTCAACGTAATCAGTTTGTTATATAGATGTGTATTTAAAAGAAAACTCAAAATCCAGCATTATTTTCCAGACAAACCAATAGTTAGGAATTGGGAAATATTACAGGAGTAGTTAAAATAATACCAAATAACTAAAAAAAAATAACAAAACATACATGATGGTAAAATAAAATTTAGATTCATAGATTCTTATAGATTCATGCCATACTTCATGGATTACCTTATACAATCTCTATCTATGGATGAATTCAAGGAAACTTCAAAATACTACAGAGATGACAAATTAGCATTTGTTATGAGAAAAGGTGTGTTCCCATATGATTATATAGATGATGCAGAAAAGTTAATGAAACAGAGCTTCCACCCATTGAAGCTTTTTACAATAAATTATGCGATACTGATATTAGTGTTAAAGATTATACACGTGCTCGAAACATATGGAAACACTTGAAATGTCAATCCTTAGGAGACTGCAGATGTTTACGTTAAAACTGATGTTCTTCTACTTTGTAACATCTTCGAATCTTTTCCGAATCTTATGACGAAGATATATAAACTTGATCCAGCTCATTATTTTACCGTTCCCGGTTTAACGTGGGATGCAATGTTAAAATATACAAAAATAAACATAGAGCTATTATAGCATTATGACATGATTTTAATGAGAGAGCATGGAATTGGTGGAGGGTTGTGTCAGGTATTGCACCGGTATGCAGAAGCAAATAATAAATACATGAATATTCAACTAGTACCTGACAGTAAAAAGTTGATGAAACTCATTACTAAACCAAATTTTATAGATCGCACAATCTACAATGAGAATATAGCAGCAGCACATGTGGGAAAATCTAGTAATATTTAACAAACTATATACGAGGAGGGAGGGACTGACCCATTGTCCATTAGGGACACGTCTTCTGAGCTAGGTGTCCATTAGGGGCACGTCTCCTGAGCTAGTGTGCAAAGTTGTGTCGCTGTGAGTGCATAGTTTCCCCCGTGAGAATTTTTTTTAAGTGAAACAACTTTTTCCATTTCGCAAAAACATAATGGCTGATTGTCGAGAGCAACATGCGGCTGTGAAATTTTGTTTCCTTTTGGGGAAATCAATCGCGGTATCTATTGTAATGCTTAAAACTGCTTATGGGGATGCTGCCCTAAGTAAAACCAGAGTATACAAGTAGTTTTTAAGTTTTAAAAATGGAGAAATGTCAATTGAAGACCAGCCCCGTGCAGGACGCCCGTCACCGAACCAATGACCAACTCTGTGAGATGCCTAGAATATCATGGAGTTCAATCCAGAGGATAATATTTGCACATGAAAAGAGATGCAACCAAATTCGTCCCTCGCCATCCCACAAGCGAGCAAAGGGAGCTTCGACTTCAGGCATGTTATTAGCTTCAAAATCAGCCCCGAGAGGACCCTGAATTTTTTTCTAAGGTCATGACTGGTAATGAATCGTGGTGCTATGGATACGACCTCAAAACAAAATTTCACTGCCATGTGTTGCTCTCGACATCCGCCATCATGTTTTCGGCAAAATGGACAATTTTGCTTCACTAAAAAAATACTCATGGGGAATCGATGCACTAACAGTGACACAACTTTGCACACTAACTCAGGAGACGTGTCCCAAACGCACACTGCGTCGAACAATGGGTTTCCCCACCGCCAATTCCCGTTACTTTTGGGTCCCAACTTGTATATTGATATGAGCATTTTAGATTTATCTAAAACTGTTATGTACCAATTTCATTATGACAATGTTAAAAAAATATGCCAGTAATACCTTAAAAATGATTCATTTATTTATAGTTTTAACAGATATCTTTAAATATATGAACAAAATGAATCAGTATTTTGATTTCTGAGATTATTCTAGAACTCATCTCTGTTTTTCGGAAGAAAATAAAAAAAGTTGGGAAAATTTAAGGATGAATTAAATTCCAAGCTAATTTTAAAATATGTGGGATTAAGAGCAAAATTGTATGTGATTATGACAGAAAATGATGTAAAAAAGTGGGTCAAGTGTGTAAAAGTGTTCTCGTTAAAACAATATATTAGTTTTAAAGATAACAAACAAGTATTACTGAAAAATAAAATTATGCATACACCCATGAGATTAATACAGTCGAAGCAGCATAATATTTTTAGCTCTGAGATTAATAAAGTTTCTCTTTCTCTATTTGATGATAAAAGACATATACAAGAAGATGGGGTCAATACTTTGGCCTACTTTTATTATAATTAAAATTAAAGAATTCTAGACAATTTTTAAAGCAATAAAAAATTACTTAAAAAGCAAATTTACAAATATTTTTAGTCTATGATGTTTTTGTGAAAAAAATTTAATAAATAAAAATACAAAACAAATAAATAAAAATACAGAAAAAAAGTATATATCCTAGATAGTAAGTAAAGTTAGAAGTGTGAATGGAAATCCCAGGCGAGGCTATAAACGCCCGTTAACTAAAGTATGATTGTTGTGATAACTGGCGAGGCAATAAACACCTGTAAACCAAAGCATTTTCACCTTGATGTGGTGAGAGGGCTTAAAGCTGTAAGCTGAACAAAGAAAGATGCACATAATTAGTAAAATATACACAGATACTTCATTTATAGATTAAATTTCTTATTCAAACAAACCTACAATGGTCTTCAAACATTTTTAAAGAAAAATACTCCCATTATGTCCAAATCCATTGAAAATTCTATAAATATAACAAATAACATGCAGTATTAGTCTTCAAGCAAGCTGACTGGTTGGTCTGTAGATTAATAATATACCGGACATTCTTTAAAGGCAATAAAACAATGTTCAAAGGCTACAATTTTTGAAAGATTTAAAGTAAACAAAACAGTGTTTAATGGCTACAACTTTTGAATAAATTAAAGTAAAGAAAGCAGTGTTTAAAGGCTACAAAATTTGAATGAATTAAAGTGAACTAAACACTGTTTAAAGGCAGGAATTTTGAGCAGAGAATGGGCACTGTCATATTGCTTTGAAGCCCTGGCCCAGAACTGGCTTTTCTATAGTACTAGCATGGAAGAGAAGACGATAGTTGACGTCCACTAATTTACAATCAAGGTATATTTTACTGTTATGTGTTAGTAATACATCATCACATCAATTAAGAGGCATGTACTCCTCAAAGGCAATTATTTCTCATCAATATATGCTTGTGGATTATGAGTTATAAAAAACATTTATTTTATTTTTTATCTGTTTGAAAAAAGGCTGGTAAAGTTTTGAAGACTGAAATTAAAAATATAAATACCTGTCATATGGTGACATCAAAAGAGGTGGTGGCATCATAGGATGAGGATAAATGTATGTATGTGGTGTATATATAATTCCGCATCTCTCTGGATAATAGTCTTCAATCCTAGAAAAATGCCTTATTATTAACAAATATATTTTAACATAGTAAACAAACAACTAATTCAGGCAATTGAAAAATGGTTGTTCCTAGAAAAGTAATGGATCATAAAATATTTAGAGGCAAAAAAGCTGTCTTTAAAATGAAACCAGAGATTGAATTGTTGTGAAAATCCACATATCTTTTCCAAATCAGTGAATTAGATACAATTGAAACTAGTCTATACTTCGAGTGATTGAATATTATTATTATAAAAATATATATAATTCAATTTTACTGTTTGTTTACTAAAGTAAAGTTTAATTTACAAGTAAATTCTTGAAAGTATTAAACACAAAACATACATATATGTGAGAATAAAAGGGTGTGTTTCCCATAAAATTTCTTGGAAAAGGCTTAGAGTTGTACATCAGTTTTCTCACCATCCTTTTACACTCTATCTGTCCAATATAATTGCAAACGGGATGATACCAGTTTGAATATATCAATTTTATTTTCACATATTTTTAATTATGAAGTTAAAATATTATATGTTAAATTAAATCTACAATGAAAGGAGTATGGTTGTGTTGCAGTTAGAGAGAATACACACATAAAACCTGTTATTTTATTTGTTTGTTTTCTATGACTGCAATCTTCAACCAACTTCCCAACCATAAAGTCATTTTACATACAATTTCTTATAAATTTTGCTCCACTGTTAGTGTTAGTTGTCATAAGAGCCTTTCAACCCACTCACCATATTAAGTTCTCGAGTACATGGCTCGAACCTTTTTATAATTGATTCTTCTCAAATTTATTATCTTCCTCTCAGAATCCGGTCTCCTTTCTCTCATATCATGATCTCATAAAGATTACCTATAATGTCCCAACTCCTAAGTTCAATCCTAAACAAATCACATGGGCTCATTGACCTCTGAAAAACAAACCCTTCCCTAGAACCACTAGCCCAATCCTGAGATCCCATCTACTCCTATTCCTCCATTGATGAAATGGTGGAATGTCTTTCCTCCAATCTACTCCTATTCCTAAATAAAAATGCACCCCTAAAAATCCACTACCTTCAGATGCCCTGCTGCTTCCTAGATTAATCCTGAAATCGGAGAGTTGATGAAGAGAAGAGAGAAGCTGCTAGAAGGCGCTTCAGATGCACACATAATCCAGAAAATTACATCTTTTTCAAGACACTAATGCACAAGACTCCTAAACCTTACCCAATCTTCCTTATGATGTGCTGAGGCAAAATTCTTCCATATTTCCAAATCACAAATCCAAATGAAAAATCCTCAAAAATTTCTCCGTAGTAAAGTCCAAAATCTTTACTTCCTACCCTGTCTCTCCTGATCAACTAAATTCCTACTTTGTCGATCCTATTTCTATGCCATTCTCTCCTTCATACTGTCTTCGAAAAACTTCTTTGGAACCTACAAAATTCTATTTTACAAATATATCACCACAGGACCTACTATCTTCTGTCTTCAAATCTAAAACGAATGACTATGGTCCCGATCTAATTCCTGTGAAATTAATCAAACTATGTATCTCTGTCATCTTTCCTGTCCTACTGCATTACTCGTTGCTGTTCTACAGATTTATATATAAAGGCCCATCAAATCGCTGCTTTTGATACATCGTTCATTATCCAATCCTCATCCCTATGGAACTCCATCCCTTCCTACATCCGTCGCTCCAATTCCCTCCCTACCTTTAAATCCCGCCTGTTCAATCATCTGTTCCAGTCCCCATGTAAATAGATATTATTGTAAATATGTATATAAATTATTAGATCGTTCTTTATTATTTTTTCAATTTTTTAATTTTTTATTAATAACTGATTAAAGTTAGAAAATAACTTATAATTTTTTTTTATTATGACTATTTATTTACTTTGTGTGTTTGTTTATGTATCTCTGAGCCTCCTTAGCCCACATTTATGTATTATTCTAATCATAAAAATAAAAAATTATAAATTACAAAGAGACTCCTCCCACAATAAATAAAGTATTATTTGTAATGTCAACGTTACATGGTATTTTAATATTGGCGCAAAAGTGGTAACAGCACGAACTACGGGGAGGAAGAGCGTGCAGATGATGGGGAAAGCAAGCCTCATGTAAGGGCACGTGGCCAACCAGCAAGTCGAGAAGGTGAAAAAGGAGTACTAGCCGGTTCGAGTGTTGATAGAGGCCACTAGTGGAGATTATTTTGTGTTGAAAGAAAGAACATAGCAGAAATTAATTAAGTGGTACAGAAAACGGAACATTCGTAAGTAAGAGGAGATTATTTCACTGACAGGCGTAAACATTTGGGTGAGTGCTAACAATGTCATTTATGTTGACAGAGAGATAGAGCCACAAAGTTTAGACTGGGACAGTCAATGTTTTTGAAAACAATTATAAATTTTATATGTATAATTAGTGTAGTTAGTAAATTATAGTTATTTAATGTTGAATGAGTGTTCAGTTGTCAGAACCCAACCTGAGAATTTATGTTATAAGTTAAAATAAATAGTATATTGAAAAAGAAACTTGTTGTTTAATTTTGGAGGGAAAGAGGAACGTTACATATTATTATTATCATTATTAAAATAGTGCTTTTTTTGAATATACATTTATGGACATAATAATTTGTTTTATAAAGTAATGAATTTCTTAATGCGAATTCTGTCTACAGATTAACGTCCATTAGAACCTTTTTCGATCTTAAAATGTATTGTCCAGTGGAACATTAACTTCTTTCAATATTGCGTTTCACCGTGTTGAAGATGTCAGCATCATGATAATTCTCACAAATTGTCGGCTAAACTCAATTCCACTCCTTGGATAACTGAATAAGAACGCTGGCAGCTACACAGCTAATTTTTTTTAAAACCATATTGTGTCGGGAACAGAATCTTTGTATCCATTGTGATTGCGAATTGATTTTAAATATTCCTTTATCATTTCGAGTGAAATCTGCCTTAACTCTGATAGCGGCAGTTGGTAGATCGTCTTTTTTGGATTTAAAAGATTCACCCCATTCAACATGCTGTCTCGGATAGATTTGCAATTTTGTTCAAATTGTTTAAAGACTTATCTATATCTCACTGGGATGAAAAGAAAACATAAAGGTTGTATTGTGAATGATGGATGGAATCAGGAAGGTCATTGCTGTAGATGGAGAAAAGAGTTGGACAGAGCGAAGATCCCTGAAGAAAACCACGAGTTAGTATGAGGGAGGAGGAAGGGATTTTATCAGGAATGATAACTATTTAGGACCTGTGATACAAAAAGGAGTGGAGCCACTTTAGGACGCTATTTGATATGGAAAGGTGTTGGAGTTTGGGGAGGATTTTATGATTAACGGAATCAAATGCTTTTGAAAAATCAAAGAGGACTAGGATATAGAGTAGGATATACAGAGAATTGAAGGTCTTGGGTGAGTTTCAACATAGCAGATTGGGTGGAGAACTGGAATCTTGAAGAGAAAAGGATTGAAATTGAGTTTAGCCGACAATTTGTGAGAATTATCATGATGCTGACATATTCAACATGGTGAAACGCAATATTGAAAGAAGTTAATGTTCCACTGGACACTACATTTTAAGATCGAAAAAGGTTCTAATGGACGTTAATCTGTAGACAGAATTCGCATTAAGAAATTCATTACTTTATAAAACAAATAATTATGTCCATAAATATATATTAAAAAAAAGCACTATTTTAAGAAGAATAATAATAATTCTTTATTTATTCTGGGAGGAGTCCGTTTATAATTTTTAACTTTTTGTTTATATGATTAGAATAATACAGAAATGTGGGCTAAGGAGGCTCAGAGATACATAAACAAACACACAAAGTAAATAAATAGTCATAATAAAAACAAATTATAAGTTACTTTCTAACTTTAATCGGTTATTAATAAAAAATTAAAAAATTGAAAAAATAATGAAGAACGATCTAATAATTTATATACATATTTACAATAATATCTATTTACATGGGGACTGGATGGATAACAGATGATTGAACAGGCGGGATTTAAAGGCAGGGAGGGAATTGGAGAGATGGATATAGGAAGGGATGGAGTTTCATAGGAATGAGGATTGGATAATGAACGATGTGTCGAAAGCAGCAGTTTGATGGGCCTTTATGTATAAATCTGAAGGACAGCAACGAGTATTGCGGGTTTTAAGTCCATTTCGCTTAAATTTTATTCATTACGCTTGTTTGATTCCAATATAACGACCAGTGCTGTTATTGACATATAATTTTTTTTCAAATTTATTTAATTATACATTAATATACAGAATTTAATTGTTAAAGTTATTTTCAAGAAAATTGTAAAAATGTGTTAAATTGATGATATTTAGTGGCACTTTCGATTAGATGTTCAATCACAAACACACACACAACCAACGCACGCATGCACGCACTCACTCACACGTACACAAACACACATTTGTTTTTATCCACCATGTAACAGTAACCTCAAAATATAATTCTAAGCTATATCACTATATTTAACACAACGGTCCTATAAGAACAATGGATCAAGAGCCTGTAACCTAAGAGGAAAATTAAGGCCGTGAAGAGCCCATTTGTTGAACATCAAAATAGACAAACATACTCGTCTAAATTATCACGGATAACACATTATTTTTTAGAAACTACAAACAAAAATTAAATAAAATTGACAAATATTATTTTAAAGAAAATTATATATATACATACTCTAATTTAAAAAAATATGTTTTTGTCTTTGTTTGCCAGAATGTAAACCCTCCTTTTTACACAGAAAGACTCATCATTCATGAATTTATGATTTTTAAATTTTTTCAAGGACATAACACTCACAAATGTTAAGGTATTGCTATATAATTAAAAATGCTTTGGTACATATTCTTAGGTTTTTGTACAGTATATCATATACTACATTTTAAGGATTTTGTCTAATCAAAATCCAGCCCTAACTGCTTAGATCAGTCTTAGATCATATATTATTTACCTGTATGATGGATGTATATGTTGAGGATACATATGGTGAGGGTAGCCGTAATCAATTGGAGGTATAGCAAGGGTGGGAACTCTGGTGTCATGTGGTCTATAAGGTTGGAAACCACTTCTCAAACTTGCCTCCTGAAATCAATCAATAGTATACATAGAAAATAAACTAACATAAATACACAAAACTAATTTCCTCTTATAATACAATAGACATTTGTGGATCAATTTATTGTTAATCAATATAAATTCCATCCATTAAATGCCATTTTATATTTGAAAAATCTATTTCAAATAAAATAATAATAATGAATATTTTTATAATAAAAATCAGAAAGAGCATTTTCAGCCGTTTTAGGCACCTTTCATTGACTGGTAAACATAATCACATTACTCATAATAATTAGTGCAAAATAAGAATAAGTATTTAACTGTACATAATTAGTATACATTTAATATAATCAATATTAACTTTAGGAGGAAGATTTCATTTAAATTCCTTTACCTTGCTGTTTTCAATAGCTTTTAAACAGAAATATATTCATTAAAAAAAATCAAAAGATTTTGTAAAAAATTGGGGATTAAAGAGCCAATGATAGTGGGTATTATCTTATAAAAAATAAAAAAGCAGGACACAAAATTTAAAAATCTTTTAGAGGAAAGCTTAAGTGTTCAACAAAGTTTATTATTCGTAGAAGTTGGGAGAAAAGATCAGTTGATATAGGCCTAGAAACATTTTATTTTTTTTCCAGATCATTGGACATCTCGATAATTCACATATAATCTTCAGACCCTCGACAATATAAAGTATTAGAATTTTACTGTTAACTCCAGTGTTTTTTTTGTTTTTTTTTCCGTTGGCACTACAGACCATGAAGATCTTTGGCCGCGTGATGTGGTCTCCTTACAGACGTGTGATACTTGCGGGAGCTCAGATAGCCTGAAGGGGGTCACCCAACCTCATGTTGCTACGAACCATGGTTTCCATGGTGCAGCGGCAGGCCACCCGTAGCTCCATAGCCGATCCCTTTGGGGGCAATTTGGCAATGTCCTTCTCACCGACTTTCTCGGGTTCAAGGACAGTGACAAATTGGTCTAGATCCATGGATTATAGTTGCTCAGTCAGCAGGCGCACGAGGACCTATATTCCTTTCCCCCAAACAGACCGTCCATGGACCGAACCTCAGGGGGGCTATTAACATCCTGGTAAACCACATCCCGATTCCCGAATTAAGTACACAGGGTAAGGTCATCAGTCCTACACCCGGTCTGTGTGAGTTGTCTCAAATAGGCTGACGGGTCTCACATACCCGGGAGGGGGGGGGGAGGGAGAGGGAATTCCTGGGCAGCATAGCTTTCTCTGGTGGATAGTCACCCATCCAATTACTAACCACGCTCCAGGTTGTTTAACTTTGATTACCTATTGCAAGTGCCTTAGCCTGTACGGCTAACTCGGCCCCCATATATATCATCATAATATTTAATCTCCTTTCAGTACCACTATGATGAGTGAGGTTGCTGTTTATTGAGTCTGGATCAGGTGTCTCTCCCTCTGTGACCAACATTCTTTTCCTTACTCCGCATCCTGTATGCCTCTCGGCCACTGTACTCCCAGGGGATGCACTGTCTCCCTTTAGGTCTCCTTCCCTTCACATAGGTCTCATGTGTCTTCCTGCTGGTTCCTTCTTGATCCATCCAAAGAAGATGTCCAAACCTCCCAATTTAAGAGGCCGGTTTAAATTCGAGGCTACTTCTCATGGTAGTATTCCAGATTCTATCTCTTTGTATCATTTCTTCCACTTCATGAATTTAGCTCATTTTGATGGATGGGATTTGGCCTTTGTGTTTCGAGGTGAGGGTCCACAATTCAAAAGAGTACGAAAGGATAGGAAGGAATATCAATTTATAGACAGACATTTTTGTCTTCTTGACGACCTCTCTTTTTCACAGAAAAGTTCTCACACATGAACAAAATACTTTTCCAGCTATTCCAATACTCCCAGTCACTTCCTCATTGATGTAATAGCTTTCATTGAGATGAGCACCTAGATATTGTAAATTATCTACCTGCTCCAATCTTCCTCCATTTGCTGTCAACACTCTCATTATTCTCCAGGGTTTCTATCTTATCTGCATGCAATTTGTTTTTTTCTGGGTTTATTCTCATATTTAATGTGGTTATTTCCTCTTGGAGTCATTGGCAATTAGCAAAACAAGTTCATCAGCGAACGGAGAATCTTGTGGGTTGTAGGTTTCTGCATCCTAATAGGAACTACTTAATTCTTAGTTTGGTTTTCCTTAGTGCCAGGTCAAAGACTGATATGAATAGTTTTTTTTTTCTTTTGGCATTACAGATCTTGTAGATCTTTTGTCATGTTAACAAGCCTGTTCCATCTCTGCCTATCTTCGATTATTTCTTTCCCGTTATCTGCACACAGCTCTATTGCATCTTCTTTCATTCTATCTATCCATCTGCTTTTTGGCCTTCCACATGGTCTTTTGCATTCTATTGAGGCATTCATTGTTACGTAGAGACTTCCAGATGGACAAGCTACATGCCCGCCCATCTTAACCACTGCACCTTCATATCATGGGATATCAATTGACCACTGATATGAATAGTAGCAGACTTAAACTAAAGCTTTGGCGAATACCCAATGTAGCCTCAAATTCTTGTGATGTAGTCCTAATCACATTTCTGGTCTTGTTATATAGGCTCATCACAGCCAGAGTTGTCCCTTGATCAATGCCTTTTTCAGTTACTCTATGTCTTCCTTTCTCACTCTTTTGTAGTTCCACAAAGCAAACAGAAAGTTTTTTAGTGTCCTCCACAATTTTCTCAGTTATTTGTTGCAATGGGAAAATGAGGTCTTGCATGCTTCGTAGTCCTCTGAAACCAAACCGCTCTTCTCCAAGCTGACTATCAACTATTCTTTTCACTCTTACCTTAAGTATTCTGGAATAAACCTTACTAGGCACACTGAAAAGTGATATTACATGGCGATTGCTATCTCGATTGTCTCCCTTCCCTATGATGGGCACAAACCCTGCAACTTTCCATTCCTTAGGAATTCTGTTTTATTTCCAAATAAGATTCAGAAGATAAAGGAACATCTCTTGACCTTTGCTACCCACATAATATATCATTTCAGGAATAATTTCATCAACCTTGTGCAGAGGCAATATCGTAACCAATGAAGGTACAATTATTGCTAGTCGAAAACTTTTGTGTATAAATATATTATCATTATTTAAAATTGTTGATACTGGCTTCATTTTCTGAGAATACTTGGCAGCCGAGTGCATATTTCTTTAAACAACTTTATATTGATATATTTCATATTGTAAAAATTAACAAAACAACTTCTGGAGGGCCGATTTAAGAAAAAAATATATCCTTTTAAAGCTAGAAGGGTATTGAAGGCAAATGTCACAGATGGGAGCATAAAAAGTCTATCACCACCATGTAATAGCCTCTGGAATAGGAAGGTATAAGGAGCAGAGTGTCCTTTCCAAAAGAAACATCTGACCATGGGGAAAGACTGATACGAAGGACCATTCTGACCAAGTGTTAAGTATTTAGTTTGAATCCAGAAATATGATGCTAAAATCATTGTACTTTAAAAAAAAATTAAGAATCTTATACAGTAAATTTCTCAACTTATGTTCTATTAAAAAAATCAATGCTATATTATTAGTAATTGAAGTTTAAACATTTGATAGTAAAAACACATGATATTGAGAACTTACTTTGTCATGAATTTTGTTATTAGTTGGAGAAGGAGCCCTGGGTACATTTGAAAGACATCTACTTTTTGGTGAGTTTCTACCAGCTTCATCACTTTCTATTTAAAAAATAAAAATAGAAATAAAACTTATTTAATTAAGAAATTTAATAATATAAATACAAAACCACACCATTTGCAGACTGTTTATTAGCTAAATTTCTCAAGAAGGCAGCAAAACTCCGTCCTTCCTGCTGGTTTTGTTGATTAGCTGGCTGCCTGTTAGTTGTTGAAGATCTCCTCTCTCCAGAACTTGAAACGGATTTTGCTTTAGTCCCTAAAATACAAGATATCAAACTGATTACTAACATAGAAGAGTCATAGACTCATTACCCAGTTAAAATTGGTTATATTATTATTTGATTTGGCCATTTCAAGTTGTGAACTCAATGAGATAAAAATATATAAACTAAGTATATGCTTAACAAAAACAAATAATTATTGAAGGAAGTTAGTCGACTGTTTTACATATCATAGGTGATAAATAGTCAGGACGCAGTCATTATAAGATTTTTATTGTTGCCAACATTTATTGTTTCAACCCAAGCATGTGGGTTATTATCAGGGCTGAAATTTTTTTTTATAACAACAGATAGTAGTTAGTAAGGATAAATAGTGATAAATGATACATAAGATAAACAAATGGAATACATAATAAGTTATTCCATCCATATAATAATAAGTTATAATTAACTATAAAATAATATGCATGATCAACTTATAAAAAATGTAATATTTAATATTACTAACCATGTTACCAGCACTGAAGATGTTCAAGTACTGGCACCTAGGTACATGGTAGGTAGTAAGTGGGAGGGTCAAGGGATGATTTCCAAGATGTGCTTTTAAGATGACAGACTTAGGGACAATAAAGTCAGTGGGTTCGGGTAACATTATTGCTAATGGGATACAATGCCATGGATAAATACAATATTCAAGTTAACATGTATTCCGCTTTTTAACACTATCTGACTCAAAATTTCATGACAACAACCTAATTAAACTACACAAGATCCTGAAATCAAAAGACTTTCCTGAACACATAAACATAATCGACCTGATTAAAAATCAGTCAAAACCAAACCCTCATCAATCTCCCACAAACTGCTCTCACCCTTGATTCGCGAATACAGATTCATCCCATATATCCCGGTCAGAGTTGGGCAAAAATTATCTATAGCTAACAGCTAACAGCTAAATTAATTAGCTTTTAGCGGGCAGATAATTCTGCAAATTAATTAGCTTTTAGCGGGACCAAGAAGCTAACTTTTAGCTTAAGTTAATTATTACCTTTTCTTATAGGTAACAGCTAAATTAGCTTTATCTACAACTTCAACTAAAAGCTAATAGCTAACTTTTTGGATTTAATTGATCTTACAGTCGACTATTCGGGGATAATATTTATAAAAATACTGTTGGGTTTGAGATAGTGTCCCCAGGCACCGACTTTTTGTAACTTTTCTCATTTAATCGATATATGGCTCAACTATTAGGTTTTGGGGGGCGTTTTTTATGAAAATAATGTCGGATTTGAGATAGAGCCCCTGGGCACCAACTTTTTGAAACTTTTCGGATTTGATCGATATCAGGGTGGATTATTATGTTTTGGGGAGTGCTTTATATGAAAATCATTTCCGACTTGAGATAGTGACCCTGGGCACCGACTTTTTGTAACTTTTCAGATTTGATCGATATCAGGGTCAACTATTAGGTTTTGGGGCGCTTTTAACGAAAATAATGTGGATTTGAGGTAGTGCCCCCGGGCACCGACTTTTTGTAACTTTTCGGATTTAATCCATATCAGGGTTGGTTGTGCCAGGGAAGATAAGGGAAGTTTAAATTTCCCGCATTATGGCGAGTGGTGGGGGCAGATCTAAAAGATAAAAGATAACATTTAAGCTTTGAGAGCGATAGTTTGTCTCAAAGCCACTTCTTGACCAGCATTCACCCAGCAAGGAAAATGGTGTAGGGCCCTCCAAGGTAAAAAAGATGTAGGCTGGCATATAGACAGTAAGCTATTTTTTTGCACAATCATTAACCTTCGAATCCCTTAAGATACAGTCCACTGCTTAAAAATTAGAATGTTGCCATCAAATTTAGAATGTTCCTTATTGAAACTCATGAGAGTTATTTTGCCATAATTAGGTTTTGGGCAGCTTTTTTTATGAAAATATACTGTCGGATTTAAGGTAGTCAACCTGGACATTTGTAATTTTTACTCATAGTACTTATATGCCCATTTCTGATCTTAAATTCAACGGCATTTTCATAAAAATCACCCAAGAAAATATAATAATCGATCCCAATATGGATTTCATTAGCAATGTTACAAAAAAATGATGCTCGGTTGCGCAAACTAAAATCCGGCTGTATTTTCATAAAATGCACCTCCTAAAACATAATAGATGACTCTGATATTAATTATTTTAAAAAGTCAATACACAGGGCCACAATCCCAAGTCCAACAGTATTTTCATAGAAAGCGCCCTCCAAAGCATAATAGTAGACCCTGATATTGATTAAATCTCAAAAATTACAAAAAGTGGGTGCCCGGGGGCAATTTTTCAAATTCGACATTTTTTTCATAAAAAACGCACCCCAAAACCTAATAGTTGACCCGTTTATCGGTTAAACCCGTAAAGTTACAAAAAGTCGGTACCCGGGGGCACTATCTAAAATTCATTATCATTATTTTCAATAAAAGTGCCCCCTAAAACCTAAGAAATCGATCCATATAACGATTAAATCAGAAAAGTTAGAAAAAGTCGATGCCCAGGGGCACTATCTAAAATCTAACATTTTTTTCATAAAAAGTGCTCCAAAACCTAATAGTCGGCCCATATATCGATTTTTTTTCCTATTATGGGATATGACTGAGATGCAAAACCTAAGTTTTCAAAGTTGGAAGCCCCCCAGATCATTTTTGAATATTCCAAAAACTGTTTAATGTTCACACTTTTTTTCCCCATCTTGACCATAAAAGGGCATATTATAGACAAAAACATTCTATACATTTTTAAACTAGATTAAATTTACTACAACTGAAGACCAAAATTGCTTTGAGAAACCTATTTAGATTTCGAACTACAGCTTTTCAAAATTTGGCAAAGCTTCCAAACTTAAAAATTTTAATGAAGAGAAGAATAGTTGGGGTGATCAGTCAAATAAGAAGACAAAAATAAATGATAATATTTATTTTGACATTTTCCGACGTTTCGACCTGAAGTTTAGGCCTTCATCAGGGCTGACTCCAAAGGTGTAATCAGAGCAATGGATTAATTAATGATTAATTATTAATTAATTGCTTCGATTTACACCTTTGGAGTCAGCCCTGATGAACTTCAGGTCGAAACGTCGGCAAATGTCAAAATAAATATTATCATTTATTTTTGCCTTCTTATTTCACTGATCATTATTCATCTCTTCATTATTCACGACAGTCAACCATTTACCCACTATTAAAAATTTTAAGCTATAATAATTTTCAATTTTTTATAATATACTTGTCTTTATATTTTCAATAATCTGTAAGATACAAGTCAGTGAAAAAATATTTATTCACTTTAACATTTTGAAGGGGAGGTGGGGGAGAAGAGGTTTGGAGGGAAAGGAGGTAACTGTTTATAAACAGACTACTGAGATTCAAATACAAAATTACAAAGAGAAGTCCTATTTAACAAATAGAATCCTCTTCTGCATTTGGACAGATTTCACAATTTCAACAACAAATATTTATCAGTAGGTCTAAGGTGATGAATACGGTGCTGAAGGATGTGGATTGGCAGGTTTTCTTGGTCCTGGTCCTTTGAATTGGAGGAAACATCTTTAATTCACATTTCATTAACTTAATTTACATTTTTTGTATACATTTGATTTAAATGTTAAATACAAAAACAGATACGCATTAAGCAGATCAGAAAACCAAGAACATAATAATCAATAATTTATGTTTCTAGCATGGAAGGAGAGGAAGAAGGAGAGAGGATGGATCAAATTAAAATATTTAATTAATATTTAAAGTTACCTATTTCCAATTTGTTAGAGGGTGTTGTTTGACTGTGAACTCTAGAGGGTTTAACAGCCTGATTGACCTGAACTATTTGGTTGGGTTTCTTAGAATTTCTCTGCATTTCTTTGACTGCAGCCTCTCTTGCTCTACTACGCCAGGCTTCAGGGCTATCTTCAGGAGGTGGTGGCTGTGGAATCCAATTATACTGCCTTTTCTCTGGAGGCAGGCCCCATCTTAAAAATAAATCATCTTATTATATTTCCTATATCTTTATAACTTATTATAATGTAGATAGGTATGGATTTTAACTTACAAAAAACTAAATACACATCTTTATATTGAATTAATTAAACCTAACAAAAGAATATGGAATGAAAATGTTGTTGGACGACCAATATACAGCATAACATTCAACAAAATTTAAACAGTATTTAAAAAACAAAACAATCCAACTAGTTTATAAAGTGGGCAAATAAAGTATTCGCACACCCCGTTTTTTGACCAAAATGATTCACTACATTTTTTACTTTCACTTACGTATATATGCAATATATAGTAAGGGTAAGTATTGCGATCGAGAAAATTTTTGAATCTGAGTTTTCAACAGAACACGTTTAGGGGTACCCTGTCCTGAAAGATAGTCTGTGTGTCTGTGAACACTCTAGCTCGAAAGCGAAAAGTCCTACGAAACTGATATTACATATTTAAGACAGGTATATACCTTAAATGTCGCTGCAACCTTTTCCTTAAAATCGGCTAACCGGAAGTTTACCACTTTATATCAACGCTGTAACACATTTTTACAATTTTCTCAAAAACGGCTCTAACGATTTTGATTAAACTCGGTGTATCATTGTATAATTAAGTGGTCTTTAATATCACTAAGGTCTTAAAAATTCCAAATTAAATGCTCGAGAGATTTCGGTTCACATCGCGTCAGCCTTTCCGAAATCTTTAACTGGTTATAGGGGTAGAGCGGTAAGAAAAAAACTTTTTATAAACAGAAAAAAAAAGACTGGAGTTTGCCTCAGAACATCTAAATAAATCCTAAACGTTTTGGCGAAATGTGTTGTTTTCGATGAAGCAAGTATAATATATTTGGATCTGATGGAAAAAAATATGTTTAGAGGTTAAAAACATGTGTTGCGATGCAATTTAACTAAAAATATGCAAAAGTTAGGAATGCATGACACATAAATCTTTTAACAGGACAACAATTACAAGCACACGACCAATAGAACAAAAGAATGGCTGCTATATAATGTTTGCGAAATGCTCAAATCACTTCAACAATCACCGAATCTTAATCCAATTGAAAATTTATGGGTACTGCTAGAATTGAAAATCCGAAAATTTCTTGTTCCTTTCAAAATGACTTAATAAACAACCTTAAGAAAGCTTGGGAAGAAATTGGACCAGAGGAGCCGACCATCTATATTTAGCCAAGAGGCTAGTGGAATCAATGCCAAGAAAACTCAATGCTGTGATACCCGCGGTAGGGTACCCTACAAAATACTAGAATTAATTGAGACTGGTATTTATTATATTTTCTTTGGGTCAGTTGAATGTTGAATTTTTTTTTTTTTTGGTGGTTCATATTTGAATATTTTGATATTTTTTATACAATATGAGTTATAAAATTTTATAATTAATGCAAAACTAAATTTATAATTGTTATTTATATTTGCTTCATGTTGAAAACATAAATAAAAAGACTTTTGACCTTAGTCATGTTTCTTAAAATATGGTGTACGAATACCTTTTTTGGCCACTGTATGTCAAGGGACAATCTCAAAACTACTGGATTAAACAAACATTTAAATTAAAAAATTAAAACATTCTGAAAAAACAGAATTCTCTATCAATTAAATGAAGAGACCAAGAACATTTTCTGGAAAAAATGCTGAAGCGTTCGAATGAATATAATAATACAGTAAAGAGCCCGACAAAGTTATCTCCAAAATTGTACTTTTCCTATTGAAACAAGAATATTATTTGGAATGGGATAGAGGAAAACCTTTAGAAACTCAGAAAAAAGTTTTGAAAGAAATAAGATGAGAATAGCTAAGAATAGAAGAGAATATGAGTTTCAAGAAAGTTGTTTAATAAATGTGCCAAATGTTAATAAATTAAATAGAAATAAACTGGACCAAATTAGAAGTGTAGCGTTTGTATTAAAGAAAAGTTTCAAAATTAATAAATGAAGTGAGATGTAAGAAGAAATATTAAGAGGTTAAAGTAAGAGTAAGGTGTTTAATTGAACATATGCTTTTAGAGTTACTTTTTAAATATAGCAATAAGTTGTAAAACTATTTTCTCAGAAAAGCATTGTTAATTCATTGTTTTCTATATAACTAATTTTGTATATATTTGAATATTATGTTTATTGCTTTATAATTGTATTAATAAATCTATTTTTTTAGCAATAAATTAAATCCTATTTATTTTTAAGATTAAATATTTATCTTATCACTAAATATTATTACTAGTCAAATAGGTAAATTTCTAACAAATATTTGAAACAAATAAATGAGGAAGGAGATGGTCCAGGGTGGCGGTCATAAATGGACTAAAATAGTGGCAAAACTATTTTGTTTTAAGCCAAAGTTTCGACCTGACTTTGCAGGTCTCCTTCAGGGCTAGAATGGACAAGATACAAAAAGACATAGAACATTGTGGAAGTTACATAATATTTAGATAAAAATTATTAACAGGGTGAATAAACTTATGGAAATATTAAACAGTAAGTACATTGAGATATTAAGAAAATTAAACTATATAAACAGAGTAAATTAAGTAACAAGATACTTAGAACTGAAGTAAGTAAATGGTACCAATTGTTGTAGTATAATTTATAATATAATATATGCAATTATGAATATACTCCTACAGATCTCAAGGAGAGATTGGAAGAGAAGGATAAATAATATGAAATAATGGATGTAAAGGGATGCAAAGAAAGAAAAGAAAAACCAAAAAATAAAATAAATAAATACAATAAAAATAATAAAAAATAAAATTTGAGACTTATAGGTGTGTTCAGCAAGGAGTTTTAGTCTCAACTGGGGAAACTTTGGTATAGAACCCTTGGGGAGTGGTGAGGGGGTAAGTAATAAAAGTAAAACAGAACTTGGAATATTACAGTATCTAAAATTTAAAAATATTGATGGATACAAGAAAAATACGATATCTATGAACTAATAAATTATAAATATATACATATACACATAAAATAGAATTAAGAAATTATATATAGAAGTACAATGTAAATAAAAACAAAAATGAAAGAAGTAAAACGTACATAGAAGTAAAATGAAAATATAAAAATAGGAGAAGACCATACATTGCAGAACTAGTTTAGAAGAAACACAAATGAATAATTATAATAATAATTAATGAACATATTGTAAGAAAATTACATTTAAATATTAGATAATATTGAGACATAATGGTTAAAGGTAAAATGAATACAAAGTAAAACTGGATGATTGTACATTGATGTAGAATTTAAATTAAAAATTAAAAATAAAAGAGAGATCCTACAAAGCAGAGACACTTTAAAAAAAATGAATGATTAAAATAAATTAATCAATAAAAATTGAAAATAGATAAAAAATGAATAAACAGGAATAATCGAAGATGTAATAAAGAAATTATTTTCCACTTATAAGATTTAAAATAAGCCTATATGTTAAAGAAATGCAGTTTTTATCTACTTTATGATTAACAGGATTTTGTTCAATGTAAATGTGGATGGATTCGGAAATGAGTCTTTTTTCATGGTTGGGGACCGTGGCAAGAATAGAAGTTTTTTTCAAAATCAAATGAAAGGTTGATGGTTAAGGCATGTTCTAATAGTTTGGAGACGGAAGGGTTCCGGGAAGTTATGGATGTTTTACATTGGGAAATACAGGTTTTGAGATGTTTTTTTTCGCCAATATAGGAACTATTACAATTAGGAGTAGAGCAAGGTATCCTGTAAACTACATTAGATCGGTGTTGTAAAAGTATGGGATCTTTCAAGTTGGTGAAAAGGAAGGAAAGTTTGTTATGGGACTTGAGGCCAAGACTTAAGTTGGTTATGGTCGATTTTAGGAATTTTTGTATATTATGTGAAAGAAGAGGAATATAAAAGAGACATTTGTATATGAAAGGAGTAGTAGGTGATGGTGAGGAGTTGAGAGAAGGGGAGGTTAGACTGTTTTTGGTTGTATAGCTGTTTAAAAGTTTAAGTATAGTGTTGAGAGGAAAATTATTGGAAAAATTAAACAGCTATACAACCAAGAACAGTACAACCTCCCCATCTCTCAACTCCTCACAATCACCTACCACTCCTTTCATATACAAATCTCTCTCATATATTCCTTTTCTTTCAGATATTATACAAAAATTCCTAAAATTGACCATAACCAACTTACATCTTGACCTCAAGTCCCATAACAAACTTTCCTTCCTTTATACCAACTTGAAAGATCCCATACTTTTACAATACCAATCTAATGTAGTTTACGGGATACCTTGCTCTACTCCGAATTGTAATAGTTCCTATATTGGCGAAACCAAAAACCATCTCAAAACCCTCAATTCTATTTTATATGTATATGTATATATTTATAATTTATTAGTTCATAGATATCGGATTTTTTTTTTTGTATCCATCAATATCTTTAAATTTTAGATACTATAATATTCCAAGTTCTGTTTTACTTTTACTACTTACCCCACCCGCTCCCGCTCACCAGTCCCTAACCCAGGTCAGCAAATTTCTGCAAGGGTTCTCTACCAAAGTTTCTCCAGTTGTAACTAAAACTCCTTGCAGAACACACCTGTAAGTCTCGATTTTAATTTTTTATTATTTTTTTTATTGTATATATTTATTTTTTTCGTTTTTCTTTTCTTTCTATGCATCCTATTACATCCATTATTTCATATTATTTATCCTTCTCTTCCAATCTCTCCTTGAGATCTGTAGGAGTATATTCATAATTGCATATATTATATTATAAATTATACTACAACAATTGGTACCATTTATTTACTTCAGTTTATGATCTTGTTACTTAATTTACTCTGTTTATATTTTAATGTATTTACTGTTTATAATTTTGATAAGCTTATACACATTGTTTATAATTTTCTTTTTCTTTTTTTTTTTTAAATGTTGTGGTACTTCCACAATTTTCTATTTTTTGTATCTTGTCCATTTTAGCCCTGAAGAAGACCTGCAAAGTTGGGTTGAAATGTTGGATTTTAATAAAATAGTTTTGCCACTATTTTAGTCCATTTATGACCGCCACCCCGGACTATCTTCCTCTAAAATACAATGGCCAACTATTAAGTATTCAATATGAAACAAATAAATCTTTATCTTAATAATGTTTATAAGGATTTTAAAAACTTGCTGAAAAGGCCCAAACATAAAATAAGTAAATCAACCTATCGACAGAGTACTAAATATGAAATTGATCCCAAATACCTTTCATATTCCAGACTTTGAGCTCTTAGAGACTCGTAGCAGTCCAAGCAAACAGCAGCCAATTCTCCGTTTTCTAATAGGAGACTTCTATCATGCTGTCTGTGGTACCTGAGGAATGGAAAATCCTGAAAAATAGAAGTATTAACATAAATGCAAGGTTATAATGAAAAATCCAACCACACAGCCTTGAGACAGCCACCTATCCTTTTATTTCTACAATGTAAATTTAGGTTTAATTATATGAAATTTTTTATCTTCCCTGTATGTTATTTATTTATCTGTCCTATGTTTTAGGCTCTTTGCTCATCTTCAGAGACATTTCTTAGAACTATTAGAGCATCATTAACGTTATTAACATTTGTTAAATTTTTTTCTAATATGCACATACATTTGTTTAATGTCTGTATACAATTCATTTTTTATTTTGCCTCCTCAACGTTTTTATTTTTCTATCTCATATTCTCCCAACGCATGTTAGAAAATAATTGTCTTTCTTTACATATTCCATTTAATTAATTTTATACATCACTTGGTCAATTTTCATTGTAGATTGGTTATTTAAGTCGTTGGTCGTTGGTTATTTAAGAGGACTAGGTTCTAATCCTTATATTCTATTAACCCCTCTCAATTATATGTGTTTGTTTGGTTCTGCTCTTGACTATTGTTTTTATATATTTTTTATTTTTTTATGATATGACTATAGTGGTTATTTAAAATTTTGTATCAGTTTTATAGTTTAGTGTTTTTTCTATATTTTAGGTGATGAAGATTGTCTCTTCCGTTTTTCTATTTTTGCGTGTTGTACTATGTTTATAATTTTTGTATTAATGAAATCGAAACTATGGTTTTTTAATACACTATGTTAATACAATGCAATCCACTCTACTTAAAATAGCCTATGACCTCAAAAACTCCATTGAACACCAAAACATTACTATCCTCATCCTTCTAGATTTTTCCAAATCGACACTGTTGTCCATAACATCCTACTTACTAAATTGCACAAGCTTTCTCTATCCAACAGTGCCCTGTGTTCAAATCCTTCCTTTCAAATCGGTCCCAGTATGTAGTCCTCCCAGGTCAACCTCCATCTAAGGCCCTTCTCTCTCCTGTGGGGTCCCTCAAGGTTCCTCTCTATCTCCTATTCTATTTTGCTGTTTACATTTTTGACCTTCCCTCCTGATCCATCACTCCCAATACCACATCTATGCAGATGGTTTCAAAATATACCTGTCCTTCCCACCCTTCGACCTATTTTTTATATTCGACCCACCATTTATCAACCACAAAAAAACTTCAAAAAGACTTGGATGGGATTAATGACTGAGCGAGAGCTAACAAGTTGAAATTGAATGCAGAAAAGATGAAGGCAATCTAAATAGGCTCAAATCAACTCCTAAAAACTGTCCCTAATATTCCAACTCTGCTCCTACAAGACTTCTTGTCCTTACAAGACAAGACTTCCTTAATATTTCCCCACTTTGACTATTACTGTATGGTATATAGAGGCGTCTCTGGAGATCTCGAGGCAAAACTAAAACGTTTGCTAAATTGCTATATATGATTCATCATCGGGATTCCTCTTTTTCCCTCTGTGTCTCGTTTGTATGCAGAGTTGAAATGGCCTTATCCTTCCTATCATCATAAGTATTTCCTAGCATCCTTCCGCCGTCCTTCATACATCTCCAAGCTTCTTCAATTCAAATCCTCTGTTTGTTCCCAGTCTTCTGATTTATACACAAGGGTCCACTGAACTGGTGTTTTCGACAGATCTTTCATTATCCGATCATCATCCCTATGGGGAACCCCATCCCTTCCTACATCCATCAATCCAATACTCTTCCTACATTTAAATCCCACCTGTTCAATAATTTCTAATCCATCCAGTCCCCATAAAATTGTAAATAGATATTACTATAAATATGTATATAAATTATTAAATCGTTCTTAATTATTTTTACTTCATGTTTTTCAATTTTTTATTTCTTATAATTAACTGATTAAAGTTAGAAAGCAACTTATAATTTTGTTTTATTATGACTATTTAATTAATTTGTATTTTAGTTTATGTATTGTAATATACACCTTAATTGGAAGTTGGTAAAAATGCTTTAATAAATTATTGTTGAACAGTAACAGGCAAGCTAATCTAGTTCTACTAGTTCAGGGAAAAGAAAACAGCTGCTCTGTAGTTTTCCAAAGAAGGAAAATCTCAAAGAGTGGAGGGTACAAAGGATTTTATTTTGGCAAGCAGTTGGTTTTTGGCTGGGGTGAAGAGAGGATGGATGAAGGGATCCTGCTTGGCTCCAGTGGGTAAAACCCAGTAATAGATTACCATACTGGAAGTTATTGCTTGGCAGGGAAACTAGTTGTTTGGAACTAAAAGAGAGAGGATGTCCCAGTAAGTTTGAGTTGAGTAGATGAAAGTGAAGAACATTGGAAAGTATTTGAAGAAAAATAAATTCAGTGCCACAAAGGAAAAAAACGATGTTTACAGAAAAAAATTTAGCTTGCCAATTCATACTTGACTTCATTTTAAAATCAAACAGTGTTTAGTGCAGTTAATGTTAGTCTGTCTGAGTCTTTTGACCTGATTGTCAGTAACCCATGCCTGAGATAAATAATTATAAATTTCAATTTAATATATTAATACCCTTGTAATTTTGTTCATTATTTAAAAACCTCTTATTTATTTAGGAAGAATCCCAACAGTATAAAGTGATCTTCCGAGGTTAAATTACTAATTAAAATATATTACTGTATTACTATATTACTGTTTAAAATATAAGAGATATTACAGTATCTCTGAGGCTCCTTAGCCCACATTTCTATCTTTCTGAATGATTCTAAAGAAATAAAAAAATTATTTTTCTAACATATATTTAATCACTCCTAAACAGGTCCATTATCTTTTATTGGTGAGTAATCTTTTATTTGGTACCAGTCTGAGTTTATTAGTTTCTTGATTTCTTCAATGGGTACATTAGTAAATAGATATTTCATATCCAGATTTGCTATATATAGATTCTTTTCATAGGATTCTATTTTTCCCAGACAATGTGGACACCCAAAATGACATATTACATATTTAATAAACAACATAAAAAAATAGAATTTACAATAGAAAAGCCAATGGAAAACAATATCAGATTCAAACAGATATAACAATAGGTACCAACAAGGAAAAAATAACAACCAAATGGACAAAAAAGCTGATTACCAGAAATATTATACTACACTATAATTCAAACCATTCCATAAAAATAAAAAAAAATCTGTAAAAATGTCATAAATATAGTAAATACATTAACTGACGATGGACATATGAAAAATATCATCTACAATTTCTCCCTACAGAACTCAATATTCTCCACCTCTTGGAAAAAAACCATTGTCCCCCCTTTAAATAAAAAGCCTAATCCATCCTCTCCCGAAGATTTTGGCCCAATCTCAATTCTTTCCAATCTCTCAAAACCCCTAGAAAGATTGGTGTAATCCCAAGTTTCCAGTTTCCTTGAAAAGTCCAACCAACTTGATCCTCTCCAATCTGGTTTCCGTCCCAGCTACTCCACACAACCTGCCTTAATCAAATTTAATTTTGATAAAAATAAAAAAAGATTTTTGTTTTATTTTGTATATAGTATGTTTAACTAATATTTTCTTTACTTATTTCTCTTTATTTTTACTTTTGTTTTTATTTAGGCCAGACATAATATTTTAATTTTGTACTTTTTTTTATTCTAAAGGAACTTTGTCCAAGAATAAAATTATTTTCTATTCTATTCTAATCTAAAAACTTATAAATAAAATATGGTACAGTACAGATAAATGTGAACAAATGAAAACTAATCAATCAAACAATACAGAAATTTCACACACCGAAATAAGTAATAATACTCATTATAAAAATACTAAAGAAATGATAGAAAAACAAAATGAAACAGTCATAACAGATTTTCATAAAGAGAGATACAAAATACAATTAAATAAGTATCATAATATACAATATATCCCAAATTTGATAAGTAAGATTAAAAAAGCACTAATCACAAAATAAAACTAGGAATATATAATAACAATAAGAAAACCATTTATCAAATGTTAAGAAAAAAATAGACCAACAAAATACCATTTATGAAAAAGAATGTAAAAATTGCAAAACTATAGATAGCAGAAACCTAAAAAAAATTAAAGACTAGGATCAAACAACATAAAAATAAATGTAAAAGTGTAAAAAACATAAATGCAACTGCCCTGTCATAACATAGTGTATTAAAAAACCATAGTTTTGATTTCAGTAATACAAAAATTATAAACATAGTACAACACACAAAAAATAGAAAAACAGAAGAGACATCCATATCACCAAAAATATAGAAAAGCAATAAACTATAAAACTGATAAAAACAATTTAAATAACCACTATGCTCATATCATAAATAGATTTAAAAAGGTATAAAAACAATAGTCAACAACAGAACCAAAAAAAAAAAAAAACACGTAAGGGAGAAGAGTTGATAGAATAAAATGATTAGAACAAAGTCCTTTTAAATAACAAGTCAATTAAATGAAATATGTAAAGAAAGACAAATGTTTCCTAACTTTGGAAGAATATGAGATAAAAGAATAACATTGAGAAGGTAACATAAAAAATTAATTGTATATACACATTAAATAAATATATGTACATATTAGAAAAAATTGCAACAAATGTTAATAACATTAATGATGGTCTAACAGTGTGAGAAATGTCTCTGAAGATAGGTAAAGAGCCCAAAACGTAGCACTGGTAAATAAATAACATATAGGGAAGAGAAAATATTTCATACAATTATACCTAAAATACCATTGAACTCAACTCTTCCTTAAGTAAATAATTGAGTATCAAATAATATAATGTAAATTTAATACAAAATAGACCAGAGAAAATATTTGTAGGTTTTTCATTAGCTGTCAACAGTGTTGGGCATTTACTCGAGTAAACGTCCAGCAGTGACGTCACGAGTGATCACTCTTGGAAGCTTAGCCATGAGTAATTTTGAAAATTACTCATGAAATATTTTTCCTCCATGAGTAAATCACTCGTGAAAAATGTTATCTCCATGAGTAAATTACTCATGAAGCATTTTAACGCCATGAGTAATTTTGAAAAAAAAAAATGTTTTTATTTTATTTAATCTAATTTTTTTTAACTTATCGGATTAAATCGTTATCAGGGTCGACTATTATGATTTGGGAGGCGCTTTTTATGAAAATGATATCGGATTTGAGATTGGGCCCCAGGACCCCGACTTTTTTTAACTTTTCGGATTAAATCGTTATCAGGGTCGACTATAAAGATGTGAGAGGCGCTTTTTATGAAAATGATATCGGATTTGAGATTGGGCCCCCCGGACCTCGACTTTTTTAACTGTTCAAATTAAATCGTTAATCAGGGTCGACTATTATGATTTGGGAGGCGCTTTTTATGAAAATGATATCGGATTTGAGATTGGGACCCCCGAGCCTCGAATTTTTTTCAATTTTTCGGATTAAATCGATATCATGGTCGACTTATATGTTTTGGGGGGCGCTTTTTATGAAAATGATATCTGATATGAGATTGGGCCCCCGGGCCCCGACTTTTTTTAACCTTTCGGATTAAATCTATATCAGGGTCGACTCATATGTTTTGGGGGAAGCTCCAAAAGGCTCAATCTCAAATTGGATATCATTTTCATAAAAAGCGCCCCCAAACCATATAAGTCTACCCTGATATAGATTTAATCCGAAAGGTTAAAAAAAGTCGGAACCTGGGGGCCAAATCTCAAATCCGATACCATTTTCATAAAAAGCGCCCCCAAAACATATAAGTCTACCCTGATATAGATTTAATCCGAAAGGTTAAAAAAAGTCGGGGCCCCGGGGGCCCAATCTCAAATCCGATATCATTTTCATAAAAAGCACCCCCCAAAACATATAAGTCGACCATGATATCGATTTAATCCGAAAAATTAAAAAAATTCGAGGCTCGGGGGTCCCAATCTCAAATCCGATATCATTTTCACAAAAAGCGCCCCCAAAACATATAAGTCTACCCTGATATAGATTTAATCCGAAAGGTTAAAAAAAGTCGGGGCCCGGGGGCCCAATCTCAAATCCGATATCATTTTCATAAAAAGCACCCCCCAAAACATATAAGTCGACCATGATATCGATTTAATCCGAAAAATTAAAAAAATTCGAGGCTCGGGGGTCCCAATCTCAAATCCGATATCATTTTCATAAAAAGCGACCCCAAAACATATAAGTCTACCCTGATATAGATTTAATCCGAAAGGTTAAAAAAAGTCGGGGCCCGGGGGCCCAATCTCATATCAGATATCATTTTCATAAAAAGCGCCCCCCAAAACATATCAGGGTAGACTTATATGTTTTGGGGGCGCTTTTTATGAAAATGATATCGGATTTGAGATTGGGACCCCCGAGCCTCGAATTTTTTTAATTTTTCGGATTAAATCGATATCATGGTCGACTTATATGTTTTGGGGGGTGCTTTTTATGAAAATGATATCGGATTTGAGATTGGGCCCCGTCTTTTTTTAACCTTTCGGATTAAATCTATATCAGGGTAGACTTATATGTTTTGGGGGCGCTTTTTATGAAAATGGTATCGGATTTGAGATTTGGACCCCGGGCTCCGACTTTTTTTAACCTTTCGGATTAAATCTATATCAGGGTAGACTTATATGGTTTCGGGGCACTTTTTATGAAAATGATATCCAATTTGAGATTGAGCCTTTTGGAGCTTCCCCCAAAACATATGAGTCGACCCTGATATAGATTTAATCCGAAAGGTTAAAAAAAGTCGGGGACCGGGGGCCCAATCTCATATCAGATATCATTTTCATAAAAAGCGCCCCCCAAAACATATAAGTCGACCATGATATCGATTTAATCCGAAAAATTAAAAAAATTCGAGGCTCGGGGGTCCCAATCTCAAATCCGATATCATTTTCATAAAAAGCGCCTCACAAATCATAATAGTCGATCCTGATAATGATTTAATCCGAAAAATTAAAAAAATTCGAGGCTCGGGGGTCCCAATCTCAAATTGGATATCATTTTCATAAAAAGCGCCTCCCAAATCACAATAGTCGACCCTGATTAACGATTTAATCTGAACAGTTAAAAAAAGTCGAGGCCCGGGGGGCCCAATCTCAAATCCGATATCATTTTCATAAAAAGCGCCTCCCACATCTTTATAGTCGACCCTGATAACGATTTAATCCGAAAAGTTAAAAAAAGTCGGGGTCCTGGGTCCCAATCTCAAATCCGATATCATTTTCATAAAAAGCGCCTCCCAAATCATAGGAGTCGACCCTGATATCGATTTAATCCAAAAAATTATAAAAAGTCGGGGCCCGGAGGGGGGGGGGCAATCTCAAATTCGATATCATTTTCAAAAAAGCGCCCCCCAAAACATAGGAGTCGACCCTGATATCGATTTAATCCGAAAAGTTAAAAAAAATTAGATTAAATAAAATAAAAACATTTTTTTTTTTCAAAATTACTCATGGCGTTAAAATGCTTCATGAGTAATTTACTCATGGAGATAACATTTTTCATGAGTGATTTACTCATGGAGGAAAAATATTTCATGAATAATTTTCAAAATTACTCATGGCTAAGCCTCCAAGAGTGATCACTCATGACGTCACTGCTGGACGTTTACTCGAGTAAATGCCCAACACTGTTGACAGCTAATGAAAAACCTACAAATATTTTCTCTGGTCTATTTTGTATTAAATTTACATTATATTATTTGATACTCAATTATTTACTTAAGGAAGAGTTGAGTTCAATGGTATTTTAGGTATAATTGTATGAAATATTTTCTCTTCCCTATATGTTATTTATTTATCAGTACTACGTTTTGGGATCTTTGCCTATCTTCAGAGACATTTCTCAAACTGTTAGACCATCATTAATGTTATTAACATTTGTTGCAATTTTTTCTAATATGTACATATATTTGTTTAATGTTTATATACAATTAATTTTTTATGTTACCTTCTCAATGTTATTCTTCTATCTCATATTCTTCCAAAGTTAGGAAACATTTGTCTTTCTTTACATATTTCATTTAATTGACTTGTTATTTAAAAGGACTTTGTTCTAATCATTTTATTTTATCAACTCTTCTCCCTTACGTGTTTTTTTTTTGGTTCTGCTGTTGACTATTGTTTTTATATCTTTTTAAATCTATTTATGATATTATTTCCTCAATAAAATTACCTTTTCTAATGCTCCTCATATTACTTTAAGTTCATAATATTGTTATTATATAAAGAAAACAGAAGAAATATAACAAACCTTTACTGGGAGTGCCCTCACCCTCCTTCTGTAAGTAGTTATTCCACATACATAACAAATATAATCATGCCAGTTGTAAGTTCGGCATTCAGGACTGATATTGGGGCCTAAAAAAAAAAAAAAAAGAAAGAAATGAGTTGCTATTTAAACTATCTTAGGATCTCACATGTGTCTTAAAATTTTGTATGAAAATTTTTAAAGTCAATCTAGACCTCAAAATATTTGAGCTTGGCTGCTAACCAGGAGGCCTGGAAAAAACCTAGTTTTTAAGTGCAAAACATGTTTTACTTCAGACTCCTGGTTCTGAGAAAGAAAGAAAAAACTGTGGTAACCATTCTAAAAATGTCATTAAAATAGTGATTTTTGGGGGGGAGAGGAGAGAGGGAGAAACATTAGTTATCTCAAAAACTGCTGAACATTCGGCCAACCTTTGAGGCTTTCAAAATAGTTATACTTGTTTCCCCTGCTTCGCATGTCCAGAGCAGAAGTCTAAAATCTTGCAAAATAATATGCATATCATAAGACCTCACAGAAGACCAAGAACTAGATGGAGTACCTTGGAACTTGATGGAGGATATGAGAACATGCAATTTCTCCATCACTCCGGCCAAGAACTGCCTGCATCCCTCGATCCGGTAATGTAACGTAATTTTTAAAGGAAGGAGATAGTCCAGGGTGGCAGTCATAAATAGACTAAATAGTGGCAAAACTATTTTATTAAAATCCAACATTTCAACCCAACTTTGCAGGTCTTCTTCAGGGCTAAAATGGACAAGATACAAAAAATAGAAAATTGTGGAAGTACCACAACATTTAAAAAAAAAAAGAAAAAGAAAATTATAAACAATGTGTATAAGCTTATTAAAATTATAAACAGTAAATACATTAAAATATAAACAGAGTAAGCTAAGTAATAAGATCCTAAACTGAAGTAAATAGATGTTAACAATAGTTATAGTGTGCATATAATATTTGCAAATGTGAATATAATTCTACGGATCTACGGGAGAGATTGAAAAAGAAGGAAAAAGGATATAATATGAAAGAATAGACATATAGGAATGTGGAGAAAGAAAAGAAAAGAAAAACAAATAAATAAGTATATAAAATAAAAATAGACTTACAGGTGTGTTCAGCAAGGAGTTTCACTTAGAACTGGAAAATAAAGATAAAGGTAAAAAAAGGAGTTGAGAGAAGGGGAGGTTGTACTCTTTTTGGTTGTATAGCAGTTTAAAAGTTTAAGTATAGTGTTGAGAGGGAAATCATTGGAAAGGAGAATATTTTTGACACGCTGAGTGTGGCTGGTGATCACCAAGCCAACTTGAAGGACCCCATACTTTTACAACACCGATCTAATGTAGTTTACCGGATGCCTTGCTCCACTCCTAATTGTAATAGCTCCTATATTGGCGAAACCATAAACCATCTCAAAACCCGCATTTACCAACATAAAACATTCTCTCAACTCCCCACAATCACCTACCATGAAAAAAGACTCATTTCCGAATCCATCCACATTCACATGGAACAAAATCCTGTTAATCATAAAGTAGATAAAAACTGCATTTCTTTAACATATACACATTTTAATTCTTATAAGTGAAAAATAACTTATATTACATTGTATTATTTTTATCTACCTTCAATTTTTATTGATTATTCAATTTAATTGTTCAATATTCTAATTATTTCCGCTTTGCATGATCTCTCTTTTATTTTATTTAAATTTTATATTTACTTTCTACATCAATGTATGATTATCCGTTTTCACTTTGTATTCATTTTACTTTTCAACCATATCTCAATATTATCTAATAATTAAATGTAATTTTCTTACATAAGTACAACTAAATATAATTATAATTATTCATATTTGTTCTCCCTCGCAATACTTCTTAAGTAGTTCTTCAATGCAAGGTCTCTTATTTCTATATTTATATTTTACTTCTACGTACTTCTTCCATTTTTGTTTTTATTCACATTTTACTCTTATCTATAATTTCTTAATTCTATTTTATATGTATATGTATATATTTATAATTTATTATTTCATTAAAATAGTATTTTTTTCTCTTTTATCCATCCATATCTTCAAATTCAGGACAGCAAAATTCCCCAATACCTACCCTTAACCTTATTTTCCAGTTCTAAGTGAAACTCTAGCTGAACACACCTGTAAGTCTCTATTTTTATTATATATACTTATTTATTTTTTTGTTTTCTTTCTCCCCATTCCTATATGTCTTATCCTTTTACAATCTCTCCCGTAGATCTGTAGAAGTATATTCACATTTGCATATATTATATATTACACTACAACAATTGTTACCATCTATTTACTTCGGTTTAGGATATTGCTACTTAGCTTACTCTGCTTATATTTTAATGTACTTACTGTTTATAATTTTAATAAGCTTATACACATTGTTTATATACTTTTTTTTAATATTATGTAACTTCCACAATTCTCTATTTTTTTGGATCTGGTCCATTCTAGCCCTGAAGAAGACCTGCAAAGTCGAGTCGAAACGTTGGCTTTTAATAAAATAGTTTTGCCACTATTTAGCCTATTTATGATTGCCACCTCGGACCATCTCCTTCCTTTATAAGGCAACGGTCAACTATTAAATATTCATTAATGTAATTTTTAAATATTGCTTTTCCTCTACAGCTTACAATAAAAAAAAAAAAAAATATAGCTATATTTAATTTACCTTAAAATTCAATGAAATACATAAATTAATTCACATTTACGCATGCTTGAACAATAATTAAATATGATATGAGTAATAATACCTTGAAGAGTTTTGTTAAGCCAAATAAGAAAATCAATATTCAAAAACAATATGTCAGAAATGTCTTATTAAAAAAAAAAAAAAAAAAAATCACAAATTCAATATATTAATTTTTAACAAAATAATAAAGATATTCTAAAATATGCTTATATTGTTTCTTTTTAAAATGGAATGTTCCTTAGTTTATATAAGTCTGTAATAATAAGGATTATTAACATTGGTTTGAAGAGGGAAAAGGATAATGTGACAAATGGCATTTTTAACTCCCAACTTCTAAATAACTTACCAATATCAAATATTAAAAATATGTTTTAAAAATTAAACTTCCCTTATAACATATTTTTCAATGTTTTTGTATCCCATCCACAATGGCAGATCCAGGAATTTTCCCAGGGGGGTACACCTATACATCTATTCCAGTTGCTTCCACCACTAATCATATCCCATTTTTTTTTTTTTTTTTTTATCATCATCCAATTATATCACAGAGAGCCCACTTTTAATAAAACTTTCTTTAATATGCTTAAAGACGACTTAAATTAAGTCAAAGTTTAGAAGGGAAAAGCTTGAGTTTCACCTCAAGCTATCAAATAAAATTAATAAATCCCCACGTTTTCAGCAAAAAAAAGACTACAACAAATTATTGCAAAGCTTTTAACTATTGTCATCCCAAAATATGGGATGTATTATAATAAAAATAATTATTCTTTAAATATTTTTCTTGTAAAGTGGTTATGAAGTTATGTTTTTCACAAAGATTTATATTATAGGAATTGATCAATATTTATAAGTGACAAGCTAAACGTCTCTAATTCTTATATTTATATTTTATAAAAATAATCAAAGTTATCAGCACTTTTTTTTATTTTTTATTAATCGTAAATTATAGAAGTAGAAATATTTATTTTATCACTTATAAATACGGTTCAATTTTTTTAATTGTAGTAAACAAGACATTTCCATTGACACTTAAGATGATGAATAATCAAAGAATCATTATTATTAACATTATTTTTTCTACATATAAAATTTATGTTTATGCATTTATATTTACTATTATACATCCCAGGTAATAAAAAGAAGAAATAACAATTGATTGTATTCACTTTTGCTGAAACTCGGGTACTTTCAAGTGACACAACATAATATCACATAATTTTTTTATGTAACTTAAGGTGAAACTCAAGTTTTTCACAAATAAATTTCAACTTAATTAATATGAACTATAACAAAATTAAACAAGGAAGTTTTTCTAAAAGTAGGATATCTGTAGTATAGTTGGATGATGGGAAAAATAATTGCGAACAACTAATGATTTTTTTAAAAACAGAACTGAGCTGAGTTTAGCCACACAAAAGTCCTCTTCAAATGGCTTTAACAATAGCAAACCCTATTTCCATTCAAATTAAATTTGATCTAATTTACAGTGAAATAATTTTTAATTATTTAAAATGAATAGATTTTTAGTAATCACTTCCTTTTCAACAAAAAACCTGACACTTAAAAACCACAAAACTTTAATTTCTTACTATCCTGCTGAAAACCAGTCCATTGTTTATATAAACTTTTTTGTAGCTCTTAAGGTCTGCTATCACCCCTCTAAATATTTCCCTCTACTTCCGGGATATCCTGTATATGGGTTTAGGCATGTAAAAAACAAAATTGCTAACACAGGTCACCAAGGGGAAACTTATTACATTAGTGACAGCTAAGGATATCTCGGAAACAAAAGCGAAGATAAGATAAACGGAAAGAGAGATAGCAAAAAAAAGTTATATAATCAATGTTGTAAATTTTTTTAGATTTAATTTTGTATAGAACGTTTTTGTCAATGTGATGGGCAGTTTTCCTGATATAAGCGAAAACCCGAAAAAAATAACATAAGTATTCCCAACATTTTTACTTTTTTTAAAATCTGAACCAAGCTCAATTGAATTTCATTTAGAACTTCAACCGTACAACTGACCCTATATCCCCTTAAATTACTAACATTTCCTACTGGAAAATACCATAAGGTAACGTATAGCAAACATGAAAAAAATTCAATCCGAGTTTTCAACAGAAATTCACATTTTGAAGACCATTGAATCCAAACAACCAAGTTTCTGAAATTGTGTGTATGTGTCTAACAGTAGAGGTAAAAACAAATTGGAATCAAACTAAAATCATGTGTTTAAGGTAGGTTTTATACCTGGGATGTTACGGCAACTTCTTCATCAAATCGACTAATCAGAAGTGGCAGTTTATATCATTGATTTTATACATTTTTATAAAAGCGGCTGTAAACATTTTTATAAAACACATTACATAAATGTAAATTTAAGTGATCTTTAACAGCAGGCAGGTATCTTCCACAATGAAGCGATCTGACAGTGCTTAATACCAACATTTTTTTATCTAAATTATCTTTAATTTTGTTTATTTAATATAATTAACCTTTTAAAATAGTAACTATTATTAAAAATGGTTAAATATAAACAATAAAAGAATTTGATAATTGAATAAAGAAGAAATAAGGGTTAATCAAATCGGACTGAGAACCAACAACAGCACTGAGAATAGTCAAGCTTTGTTTGAGAGTTAATGATAGCTACAAAATGTACATATGTTACATCATGGGCAATAGTATATGTGTGGCTTTCATACATGATAGTTTAATTAATATTTCTTTAGATAAATTGAGGTAGTATGAAAATTAAAATTAGTATATATACTTATGCTGAAACAAATTAAAGTAGCCATAATAGTAAAAAGATTCGCCTGTGTGCTATATTATAGACGAGCAGTTCTCAAATTTATTATGCTGTGGCACTCTAGTGAGACTAAAAACAATTCCTGGTACCCTTATAATTAAATAAATAATTCAAATATACAGTCATATAAAGGAATGAACAGTGAAGCAAAATGAAGGTAATCCAGAATTATATTTTGGCCAACATTAGTATATAAATATATACTGCATTAACTAAAATAATAAATAACTCAACTTCCATTGCACATTACACCTACCAATCAAAAGATATTCTTTTCTTCTTTCTTTGTCAGACTACCAATGGTGCACCACATACATCAACATGATACATTCGACATCAGTGGAACGATATTATCTCTTAAGAACCAAATGATCCTTTGATGGGAGGTACACATAAAAAAACTAAGGTTGTGTACTTTAGACCACATGATAGAAGTGAAAACATCAACAAGACGAGATTAATAAGAAATATAATTTTTTTTTGTTCTATATTCAAAATATTTATATATATACAATTACCGTTTTGTATAAACTATTTTTTGTTCTATAAATTCACAAAGTAATAACATTTACAATATATACAACTATAATTGTGTATAAATTACTCTAGTAAACTTTGCTGTAACTGATTGTCATTTGTAAAATGCTGTAAAAATGATACAATAGGTTTATGATAACTAAAATATGTGATGAAAACTTTTGATTAACATCTATTTGTTAATTATCTAACAAAAATTCTGTATTTTTTTTAATATAACGTCTGTTATTGCACAGGCATTTGACCGGGTATGGCACTCCGGACTGCTTTTCAAGCTTAAAATCCATTTACCTCAGTCCTTGTACCTAGTCCTCTGATCCTACCTCTCTGACCGCTCCTTTCGAGTTCGCTGTGGAACAGAATTTTCCAATATCTACTCCGTTAAAGCCGGTGTTCCCCAAGGCAGCGTCTTGGGTCCCGTGCTTTACATCCTCTTTACTGCTGACATCTCTGTTCATCCCGATACTTTTCTTGCAACATTCGCTGACGACACCGCAATCTTATCATCCAACTCTGATCCCGAAATAGCATCCTTAAATCTCCAAAGCCACCTCACCTTGATTTAGCACTGGGGTAATAACTGGCGCATTAAAGTTAATGAATCTAAATGCCAACATATTACCTTTACATTCCGAAGCAGTTCCTGTCCACCAGTACACTTTAATTCCATCCAGCTTCCTTACTCAGACACAGTCCAGTATCTTGGCTTTCATTTAGATCGAAGACTAACGTGGAACCCACATACTAGACTCAAAAGACAAAAACTCAACCGACAATACGGCCAGCTATACAGACTACTAAACAGAAAATCCAAACTTTCTACTGAAAACAAATTACTTATCTACAAGACAATACTGAAACCTATATGTACATACGGACTTTGGGGGACAGCAAAAGTTTCTAACATCAAACGTATTCAATCCTTTCAATCTAAAGTCCTTCGAACAATAGTTGATGCTCTGTTCTATGTAACTAACAAAATCCTACACCATGACCTTAATATCCCATTTGTCCTAGACCTTATTCCAGAAAAATTCTCCAAATTTCACCAGAACCTTACCTATCATCCAAATCCCCTTGCACAATCTCTATCCAGCACCACCCATCCTTACAATCCTCCTCGAAGGTTGAAGCGACAGTGGCCGAGAGACCTTCGGTGAATAAGCATCTATTGGAGTTTTGGCAATGGCCAGTGCCCGAGTGTGTATGATTAGGTTAGTTTTTTTGTTTATATACATTTATTTTATTTTATTTTATTATTATTATTTATTATTATTAAGTTTCTGTATTATTTATTTTTATTATTGTAAATAGAGTGTGAGTGTGCTCTCTGAACACTATTATAAATGTCCTTGATGTGACAGAATGTAATATTTCTAAATAAACAAATATATAATATAACGTCTGTAATGGAGATCAGTAATTTGTCGATATTTTATCAAGTGCTACATCAAATCGAATAGAAACACTTAATTCCTTAATTTTATGGCCAATTAAAAAAAATATCTCTATTGACTTTCGAAAATTGGTTTCTAAATTCTCTATGGTATTTAGATTTTGAGATATTTTAATCTAAATATTCAAAACAGTCGTTATTATTTGATTTTTTTGATGATCTTTTTACCTTTCCTACTCTAACTTGGCGTCACATCAAAATACAATTTTGATTTATATCTCATTACAAAGAGAATGAAATGCTGAAAATTTCCCTTGCTTACATTATGTAAGTCTGATTCTTAGTTTCTGAAATATTTTAATCGATATTTTCAACAAAACTTGTCGACATTTATTTATCGATACTATTTATTCCCTTTTTGCCTCTCTAACATGGCATAGCGTTAAGATATACTTTTGAATAATAGCTTATTACAAAAAGGATGAAATGCTCAACATTTCCCTTGCCTACAGAAGGCAGATCGGATTTTTAGTTTCTGAGATATTTTAATCCATATGCAAAAACACTTCAATTAGTCGACTCGAGCCGACTTTACCCGAATGAGCATTACACATCCGAGCGTGACACTCTGAATGAACTGATAAACTGAGCAGTTTCATTCACTAACCACAACAAAAGTGCAAAGCATGCCTAAAGAAGTTTTCACTTCAAAAATATGTGTGAGAGAAATGGAATATATTACCTGATCTCCTCCACTGTTCAAGTGCAGTATGGTAGCAAAATGTGCACACAAGGGCTGAACCATCTTCCCTGAGCTGTTCTGCATTAGGAGCACTTTGGTGACGCAGCAAAAAAGGAAAATATGGTGCATTACGTCCCTGAAAATTACATTTTTAGTATTGTCATTTGCTTATGGTCAAAGCATGTCATTAAAAGGTAATTCCATAAATAGATATCAACCTTATAGTTATACTACACACTTTTTAACATCTGAATTACAAAAAATATGTTAAATTAGTTAGACCAAACACATATATTATTTATAAACTTGAATGTGATAAATAGTTGGCATAAGGAGGTGATGCCACCATCATTCAGTCACCACAGTCAGCCACTGGTCATGATTGAGGGAACAATTGCACTGACACTAATGAAGCCATTGAACATAGAATAGAATAAGTTGAAGATAGCAAGGTCAACTTCCTCTTTACTCGGTTCTACTATTAAAGGCTTAGCAGTCTGGTACTAAGAGGAAAGACGAAGATCATTATTTCCCATAATTAAAACATAGTCTAAGTGTTCCTTAAACTTGATTAAGATGTCTACGGGAACAGTCAGGATATTGTTCTTTTCATTCCTAATTCCATTCATTAGAGATCCGAAACATTTACATGATTTGTTTATACCTTTGGAAATGGCTCTTACATTATTTTCAATTCTATTTTTTTTTTTTTTTTTTTTTTTAGCTGTTGGATTATTTTGAGCTGTTAATTTAGCGGTTTTTATTTTTTCTTTTGCACACATTTAACCAATCTTCATTGAACCACAGCTTGTTCTTTTTATTTTCCTTTTCCGCAAGACACAAATTACCGACCTCTATAATATTATCCCTGATCCCTGCCCATAACTTTTCTATATCATCACAGTTCTCATTAGAAGATTCTAAAGCTTCAATCGTATTCCTAACATCTAGGAATTCCTAACATCGTATACCTAACAATTGATTTCTAATTGATGGATTTTTTTTTTTTTTCACTAAGAAGAAAAAAGTAATCAGATGAACTATTTGACTAGGGTACACCAAGTATTAGGGTTTAAGAATAAGTTTAAAAAAACTGTGTACCCAAGAAATACCACTCACAGCAATGGGGACTTCCTCCTGAATGCACTTTTATTTTCCCTTTGCGCAGCCAGTTACTTACCCTGGTCCCCCCTTCCCTCACTTAAACAGCCTTCTTGACACAAATTACACAACTATTATTAACTTTATATTACTTTTACTTAAATTGTATATTGGGTTATTCACTACAGAGTAAATTGACAAATTTAGATTGCATGTGTTTCTCGAACCAGAAGATGGATCATAGAACTCTAAGCATTTACGTTACCTATTGAGATGCTTTAATTAGATTATATTTTAATGAATGTTTGATGCATTATACATCATGTGCTTACTTAATGGGCAGGCACAAACCCCTTTTTTGAAAGTAGAGGACTTTATGAAATACAAATTCAACACGAATGTTAAAATAGAAATTAAACTACATTCTTAAAAGTATATACGGGAAAAGGGGGAAACCAATAATAGAAGAAAACTTAATGAATTGGCCAATCTCAACTTATGAATCTGGCTCTAGACTCTCGCCAATTTCTTCGCATCTCTTACCATTTTACCTTTTCTTTGTTAGAGTTCCCCCAATTCAATTGAGCATGAAAGGCTACAAACTGCTCATTCATTTGAATATTTCGGGAGCCCAAAACAGATATAGAAGGGAATACATTTGAACATGTGGAGATATTTAATTATTTAGGGTCAACGATAACCAAAACAAATTGAAGAGGAAATCAAGAGTAGGTTAAAGGCTGGAAATAGTTATTTTTATTTTGTTTTAACTTCCACTTATTTATATATGGAATATTTAAAAAGGAAAAGTATTGTGATCATGAAAATTTTTTTCTGATTGAAAAAAAAAATACATGAAAATTTCAAATCTGAGTTTTCAGAGTAAATACATTTTTTGAGGTCCCCTGAGTCCAAATAACCAAATCCCACAAAATGGTGTGTGTATGTGAACAGTCTAACTCAAAAATGAAGTGTCAACTCAAATTGCGTATTTGAGGTTTGTACATGCCTGGGATGTTACAGCAACATTTTCGTCGAAATTGACTAACCGGAAGAGCCACTTTATAGCACCAATGTTACACATTTTTTAGAATTCAATCGAAAACGCCTCATATGATTTTTATTAAATTCATTAAATCAGTGTAAAAATTAAGCGGTGTTAAGAAATGTTGGGAATCTACAAATAATATACAGTATTTACTAACAATAAGTTATTTTTTCGATGATTTTTTTGTTAAATTTTGCAGATAAAACTCAGAATTTTTTCAGAAGATCTATTATTTCCCACAATCATTAGTATTATTTGAAACTATACACAGCCATAAAATAAAATGGAAAGTGATGCAAACATATAAATTTAACAGTTCGATGGGAGAGAAAAACATGGTAATTAATTGTTTTAAACAAAGTTATACGGTCGTTTTCACCTTGACTTCCCTATATATAAATATCTATAACTACTGTAAGTTGTAATTGATATCACTTCAGTGTAAGTGAAAGTTGTCTGTTGCATGTACCGCACCAGTTTTTTTTTAACAATCACTAATTCATAATCCCACTCTTTTGAAATCTTGGTAATTGGTAATAAACTTTTGGTCACTTGGCATTATAAATGATCTGGATTGTGCTGAATTAATTATGTCAAAAAACGATTAAGTTAAATATAAACCACTTATAATTATATTTAAAATAAGTGTTAAGTATTTAAGAGAGTGATCCAGGATACACTGAGATTCTGAGTTTATGTCAATTCAATGCAAATACCATTTAGCTAGTTTCATATATATACCTTCCACTTTGCATTACCTTGATCAGAAATCACCAATGAAGTAAACAAAAAAAATTCATGGCACCATTAGAACAAACACACTATAGGAGATCAATAATCTGAGATAACATTTGTTAATTAAGATGGCAGAATAAAACAATGATCAGCCTAAATCTACCCAGATTGCCACCAACACAGCTGAACAATGTGAATTTACCTCATTCCTCTAAGTACAATGCAGATAACAACCTGGATACAAAACTGATGGCTAAGGTCTCATATTCCAATTAAAATGACAGATGTCCCAGCACCATAGCTCTTGATGCTACTGATACATGCAGCTGCAAAAAAAAAAAAAAAAAAAAAAAAATGCAATAGTGCATGTACCTACTGAAAATCTAGCTTGAACTTTACCAAGATTGACAAAACTATTCAGAGATTTCATGTACTGTTGCTTCAGTCAATTCAATTCGAGGAAGAAAATGAAGAAGTTGAACCTGGACTTTTAAACAACTAAGGCGCATAACAAGAACAATAAAATCTGATATAAGCATACATTATTTATTTATTTGAAAGAAGTAAAAATTAAAATTAAAGTTAAGTGAAAATTATATGAAGTTACCTATATCTATTGTCAGAAAATTTAGATTATTAGTAAAAATTGAAACTGAAAGGCTCAATGATCATTATCTCATCAGGGCTACCATTAGATGAGGCCAAATAGTAACAGCATACTCCGTTTCATCCCAAATTTTGTGTAATTTTTTTAAATAATATGATTATATGGATAATGTTGTATAAAAAGCAAAATTTTTTTTCTTGGCTTCACTGTTTTCGACAAAATTTTAGCTTCAAAGGTTACACAATGGGGTATATGCTTGTTTTTACTTTCACTTACGTATATATGTAATATATAGTAAGGGTAAGTATTGCGATCGTGAAAATTTTCGAATCATAGTTTTCAACAGAAATACATGTTTTGAGGTCCCCTGAGTCCAAATAACCAAGTGTCGCAACATGATCTGTGTGTCTGTGTTAAAAGTCTAGCTCAAAACCGAAAAGTCCTATGAAACTGATATTACGTATTTAAGATAGGTATATGCTTCTCTTAGTTATATATATGATCTTAGTTATCTTAGGTATATATAGGAAAACTAGTCAGAATTTATACCTATAATATATCGTTGGAAAGCGAAGAAAGAAAAAAACAATATCTAATAAAGAAAGTTGTAGAAGGTAACGGAGAGTGGCGAAAAATATATAAATATATAAACGAAAAATTAGTATGAAACTGATATTAAGTATTTAAGGTTTGTATATGGGCCGGATGTGACAGTAAAATGACATCAGTCACTAAAATGACATCATTCAAAAATGTTGAAATTAGAGTTAGTCATTCTGTGGTTTATAAAAGAAAGAAAGTTGTGTGGTTTATAAAAGCAGATGAAGTGACTAGATTTTTATTGCCTGTCGTCGATATATTAAGTAGACATTTTGTAATTATAATGGTCTTAATGACTTGTTATCTGTAAGCTTCAAGCTTTAGCTCCGTTTAAAATGCACTTCAAAAAATTTTATAATAGCCCAGCATTGCCAGAAAATAATTTCTATTCAAAGTAGATCAGTAAGTAAAAGTTGTGTGTTGCGTGCACCAGATTTTTATTTGTTTGTTTGCAAACAGTTGGCCAGCCAAAAGATTAGACGGATTGCTCTGCACAAAATGATTAATGAATTTAAATGAGAATCTTTAAAAAGGTATAGCTATACTAACAGAAATGGCTAACAATAACACTAAGTCTGTGATAACAGGAGGATGGGATATCATGATGGCTATATTGTGGGTTCTGTTTCATTACAAAATATTTAAGCTTATAAAAAAATACCTAGCAAAGAGATTTGCGTAACCAAAGACATTTACAGTAAAGTATACCAAACAAATTTTTATCATAAAAAAGCAATTCAGATTCATTTCTAGCATTGTTCAAAAGTCTTGATACAAATTAGTTTTGAAATCAATAAGTATAAATTTTTAGACTTGATTTTATTAGAGAATTTCTTTTCATGCTATTTATTAAAGGATTCATAACTCCAGGATTTTCTTCCAATTCAAGACACTACAACAACTACAACAGTTGAAAAGCTGATTTTTTTTTTTTTTTAAAGTTAAGGTTTGAAAGAGCAATAAATCAGCCTTCTAATGGTTGTACTAACGTTGAATTAGGAGAAAACCCTGAGGAGTTATGAATGTTTTAATAAATGGTATGGGAAAAAAAACTCCTCCAATAAAATAAAATCAAGTCCAAAAAGTTATATTTTTTCATTTAATAAAATCGTATTTAAGAATTTTATAAGTCACTAGAAACTAATTTGGAATCGAAACCAGCAGCCTATCCTAATCCAGAAATAAGGAAGAAGGATAGAGGAGTAACACCTCCTTAAAAAACCATGGTCCAGCTGACCCAGTTAGTTGTACCTTGTGAGGGCCTCTTCTTTAGGGTACTAGGATGGGTAGGAAGCACTCTGAGCTGTAATGAAGGCAGGCTTCCAAGGGGATGATGAGGACCCTGAATCCAAAACATCATGTATAATGCAAAGAATGGATTAGACCTAAGCTGTAGCGAAGGCAACAGGTCTAGGGAAAGGAGACCTTATATACAAACCCTTGATATTCCAGGTTGGGAATGAGTCAGAGGCCTAATGGTCCATCACTCATCAAATTAATACCATTGGGTAGCTATCAGCTTAAAAAATTTTATTTTGCCTCAATCACCACTATGAGTTACTACAATAAAATGATAACATGAGTTAGTACTCATGTTGAACTTCAACACTTATTAGGCAGGAGAAGTTATATCAGTTATAGAAGAGTTCTTTTAGACCAGATGTCCTTTACAAAACTGACATAATTGGCGTCCAGGAAATCCACTGTGTAGGGCATGGTATCTTGGAGAAAAGACAGCAAACTATTTGATTTTAGCTGCCATGAACATCACCAACAATTTGGAACTGGATTCATAGTTTTGAAAAGGTTTCATGAAGGCACAATTGATTTTAAGGCCGTATCACCAAGAGTATGTATCATATTCCTAAAAGAGGTTTAAGAATTACTCAATCCTCAGTCAGCATACGCCTATTGAAACATCTCCAGATGCAGATAAGGACAAAAATTCAACGAGGTCCTTGACAGAAGTATTGATCAATTACCCTAGTATGATGTAAAGATTATTGCTGGAGATCTAAATGCTGCAGTAGGAAAAGAAGCTGTATTGGTCAGCAGTCTGTATGTTATTGGTCAGCAGTCTTCTACTTGATGCATGCAGTAATAACAGAGAAAGGTTTTTGCAGCCTCACATAACCTAATTGTTTGGCAGTACATTCTTCTCATGAAAAAGGATGCATACTGGAACATGGATCTCCACCAAGTAATGATGTAAAGAAGAACAAGAGCTTCAGTGGAAGAGTATCACACCAAGAAGAGAGAAGAAAAGCGACGCCTCCATCAGAAAAACGGGAATTCAAAAATGAGGAACTTAGAGAGGCTGAACTTTTAAGAGGTGCTAATGAAAGCAGAAAGTTCTTCAAGAAAATAAATGAGAGTCAAAAGCCCTTCAAACCCAGAAAAAATGCAAAGACAAGAATCTGCTATCGGAAAGGGAACAAGTTTCAGAGAAATGGAAGGAATATTTCAAAGAAGCACTCAATTTATGGGATCTCAAAGAGTGAAGCTCCAATGATTACTACTATGATGATGGGGAAGATATAGAACCGCCAAATCATGAGGAAGTTGTAGATGCTACACAAAGGCTTAAAAAAAACAACACTCCTGGTATTGATAGCTTACCAGCTGAATTATTTAAATATAGCGGTTACAAATTATTTAAAGTGATGCAAATTTTAATAATAAGCATCTGGTAAGAAGAAAAAGCCACATGAATAGCATAAATCAATTTTATGTCCATTTATAAAAAAGGATAAACTGGAATGCTCAAACTACAGAGATATCCTCCTTCTTCCGGTACCTTATAAAATACTTTCTAATATTTTGTATATAAGAATACCCCCATACTGAACAGAATCTTGGTCATTATCAATGTGGATTATGTCCAGGGAAAATCCACAACTGATTAAATGTTCAGCCTTCGCCAGATCCTTTAAAAAGATCGGGAATTCACTACCCAACATCTATTTGTGGATTTTAAGAGTGTATATGATGGTATTAAGAGAGAAGGATTATATCAGGTGATGGTGGAACTTGGAATACCAAGGAAACTTATACGACTGAGCAGCACTACAATGGATGGTGGGAGGTGCATTGTACGAATAGAAAATGAATATTCCCAGGAATTTAAATCAGAGGCTGGGTGTGTTGAATATCAAGCGCAGTTATACATTTCTCTTACTAAATCACTGATTAATTTTTAAAATATTTGAAACAGTTCTTTAGAAAACGCACTTAATCGGCAGAAAAGCGGCACTGGCTTAGGCGCGCCCCTACAGTCCTCTGCCACGTCATTCAGTACTCATAAATGGCATAATTATAATGCTATAATAATGTTTTAATACATTATTTTGATTGTATTAACAAACAAACATTAATACAATACTTTAATTTCCAAAAAAATAATACAATTTTGATTTTTTAATTAATTTTTTCACTTCCTCTGCTCTGATATTTTAAGATAGCTTCTATTGTAAAAAATATTTATTTATAATAATAAAAGTTAATTTAATAATTAAACTTAGACGAGGAAAGAATCACCAAAATCTCTGAAAATATAACAAGGATAATGAATAAAACATTATTTGGTGGAAAGATTATGTATTAGACAGATAAAGAGTATTTTAAAGAGTTGCAAGAAGTGAGCTGGGGGTCAGTTCGGATGAGATCAAGGGGAAGATGGGGGTTTATTCTGATGAAGGTGAAGTTACCAGCAAGGAAGTTATAAGCAATTTCCTACATAATTTTGGGTTCAAAAGTTCGCACAGTAGGGGATCAGCATGTTTCTAATTTTTTTTTTGGCAAACAGTAAGCAAATTGGAACAATTGTTCTTCACAAAATGATTCATGAATTTAAATGAGGAACTATAAAAATGCATAATTTATATAATTATAATTTTGTATATATTTAAGTAAACTTATAATGAAAATGATTCTGATTCATACATACTCATGTCATCTAGCTGATGAAATTCCCTGACTTTGGAATTTTCATAAAACTCCCCACTTTCAGTATTTTTAATGAAATTCTCTGACTTTTGGTGTTTTTCATATAACTCCCTTACTTTTGTAAAACTTGTAGATTTGAAATTTTTTGTTTATTCCAGATTTCTCAAGTCCTATATACCATGTTGTGATTTGGTAATGTTGGATGGAAAAGCAGAAATCATTAAATTTAATAAAATGCTGACGAATGCTAGCAAATTATTTCTCAAGATAATAAAACAAAATTTATTGTCTGTAACAAAATGGACGACTCATTTAGGAATGTAGATGTAGGAGATATGCAAGAAGTTTAAGTATCTGAGCTCTACAATAACTAACAGAAAAAAATTAAGAGAAATTAAGGCAAGGATAATTTTATTTTTTATTAGTTCCTAATGTATGTTATTTCTTATAAACAAAATTACTCAGTTCGCGGCTACTTTCTAAAATCCTGAAAGTTAGAATTTAAAAGAATATTACCCTTTCTATGTTCTTACAGGTGCGAAACGGTTGTTACTTACCTTAAAGGAAGAACGATGCCTTAAGATCTTCGAAAATAGAGTATTACATAGAATAGTTCACCCGAATAAAGATGAGTCCACTGGAGAATTTAGTTGGCTACACAACATGGAATTGCGGGACATGCCTGGAAATATAATTTAAGTAATAGCATTGGGATGGTTGAAATGGGCGTATAAAGTTGTTGCGCTTTGTAATGAAAGTAGCCCTAAAAAGTTGATTAGTGCTGAACCAACGGCAATACTTCCAAAGAGTAGACAGAGACTTAGGGTGTAGGCAGCGATCGTTGGTGGTATTAATATTGACATTTCAGATTTACTAAGTTTTTTTTACGATTGACTATTGATGTACGGTGTAAAGAAATTTCTTGGGTGGCGGGAGGATCTAGAGGCTGAACTTCAACAATATTAATTTATTATCATATGTCATTGGAATCACAAGAAAGACCTTTGTAACTAATTTTATTAAAATATTAAGTAGCTCAACCATTCTATCTGTCTATTTTCTTGCATTTATTCTCTTTAAGGCACATTCTTGGAAAGTTTATGATAGTCTCAATATGCTGGTGCTAAATAAGGCTATGGAAGAACTAAACATCCCAAGAAAGCTCACTGCCTCACACAAATGATGATGACAGATGTTGACTACATGGGTTGGTAGCCAGGGATGATTCTCAAAAAGTTTGTTACCAGAAGAGGGGTAAGGTAGGTTATTTAATGTGAAACTGGAAAAGGTGGTAAAGGAATCTGGACAACTGACTCTATTTTCAACCAAATTGTTCAGATTCCAGCCTATGCCAATGATATCAATATTATGGGAAGATCTTCTCAGGTGATGAAGGGTGCAATTATGACTACATGCTAATATCATTGGCATAGACATTTTTGTTTATTGGAAACCACACTTGGGGGCCAAAGGCTTGGGTAGAGGTAGTACCTCTGCTAAGGTTGACCTAGATACTGGTCCTTCCCCAATGCCAGGGGCACCAGCCGAGAGATCTGTGAAGCCTTGGTGGAGATGTGTATGAAGCTAGTTCCCAAGACTGTCCGTGCGTGGTGTGAGGCAGCAGGAGCACCAGTACTAGCATGGAGCTGAAGACATGAGTCGGCTGGGTCCATGTTTCGACATCATCAGGCAGAGCTGGAGACCAGCAGAACGGCTGATGTACTGCGATGTGGCTAGTGGAGCTCCAAGCCATGGTGAAGGAAATCCACCTAAGGTTCCCTGTTCCTGATATAAAGAGGACCCTGTTGTTCCAAGGTAAAGGGGCCTTTGGGGCTTGGGCCAATCATCCACTCGAAGTATAACTGATTCAAAGACGATCAAATTGCCTTGTAACTGGACAGTCTATTGGTAATAGACATGGCATAGATAAAGATATTCGACTAGGTAAATGGAACATCAAGACGCTTTCTGGTAAAGAGGTCGATCTTCTTGGCAAAATCAACAAGTACAAAGTGGACATCATAGGCCTCAGTGAAACTAAGCAGAAAGGAAATGGCATCACAAGGCTGGTTAATGGATTTACAATGATATACCCTGGATTGAATAGGAGAGAGAGTGCTAAAGGTGGAGTGGCGTTTGCTATGAAGGATAAACTGTTTGACAGGATGGAAAGCTGGGAAACTGTGTCGCCACGCATCATATTAGCCAACATCCAACTCACTATTGGTAAAACCTCAATCATCCAGATTTATGCTCCTACAGAAGACTCACTGGTTGCTGACAAGGAACAGTTTTATGAAGACCTGCAGAGGTCTGTTGACAAAGGCCGAGTTGAGAACAGAATGGTTGTTATCTGTGGAGATTTAAATGCCAGGACAACGTTAACTCTCATGGAGTAATAGGTCTATGGGATGGTGAAGAAGTTAAAAATGATAAAGGCCAGAGATTGATAGAATTCTGCATAGAGAATGATATGCTTATTGGGAATTCTCACTTTAGACAAATTAATCCATAAAATTACTTTTGAAGCGGAAGGAAGTGAGGCCAAAAGCATAATAGATTACATTATCTATGACACAGGAATGCGTAGATATTTCACAGATGTAAAAGCAATTACAGGGACAAAGTTAGGCACTGATTGGTGTAGCATGATCTGGTAGAGGAGCAGGCTGGCTTTAGACCAGGGAGGCAAACCCAGGATCATATTTTCTCTTTAACAATGGTTACTGAGAAGACATTGGATAGAGGAAGAAGGCTATTTTTGGTATTCCTGGACTTGAAGGCTGCATTTGATTCGATTCCTTGCCCAAGAGATTTGGAATGCTCTACAGGAAAAACGGGTGCCATCCAATCTCATGAGCGCTATCAAATCTGTATACCAGGATCCCAAGGGAATAGTGCGGCTTAACGGATCTGAATTGGAGCCATTTAGGTATTTAAAAGGCATCAAGCAAGGAGATAGCCTAAGCCAACTACTATTCATCATATGCATGGATGAAGTAGGTTTGTAAGCAAAGGACTGCCAGAGCAACAGTGGGGTACTGCAATTTAATTCCTGTGCAGGCACAAGCTCTCCTATATGCAGATGATGTGGTCTTGATTGCCGACACCCAAGAAAGGCTTCAGGTGGCTGTCAATGAATGGTCAGAAGAACTCCAGAGGAAGGGAATGCAAATAAACCCTACAAATAGGTAAGGTGATGCTCGTCGGCTGAGATGTGGAAGATTAAGTTCTCATAAAAAGTAATAATGAACCATTGGAAAAGGTAGATAACTACCAGCGCTTGGGCACGATTTTCAGCAGAGATGGAAGGATCGACCAGAAGGTTTTAAATAGAGTCAAGAAGGCCAATGGTGTATTTTACTCTATCTACACTAAAATATTAGGAAAACAGGAGGTAAAGAACAAAGCAAAAATAGCTTTGTTTAAAACAGTATTTCTGCCTGTCCTTTTATATAGTGCAGAGAGTTAGACCATCCTGGAAAAAAATGCAAGTAAAGTAACGGCCATAGAAATGAGATATCTCAGGAGAGTTATTGGGAAAACATGTAGATGCCGCTGGAGGAACGAGAGGATAAGAGAAGAATTGAATATACGACCTGTAAAACAAGTCATGGATGAGTGCCAACTGAAGTGGTATGACCATGTGTAACGGAAAGACAAAATGATTTCTCGAAGTAAAATCAGAAGGAAGGCGACCTAGAGTCAGGCCCAGGCAGTAGTAATATATCAGTTCGGCCGAAAGAATTTTTTTAGTGAAACCACTTTTTCCATTTTGCCAAAAACGTGATAGTCAATTGTCGAGAGTAACGAGCGGCTGTGAAATTGTGGCTCCTGTTGGAGAAATCGGCCATGGAAACTATTGTAATGCTTAAAGTTGCTTATAGGGATGCTTCCCTAAGTAAAACAAGAGTCTACAAGTGGTTTTCACGTTTTAAAAATGAAGAAATTTCAATTGAAGACCAACTGTGCAGGATGCCCCTCAACGTCAAGAAGTGTCGAAAGCGTTGACAAAATCAATGCTCTTGTTCGTGAAGACCGTCACCGAACCATTGCTTAACTCTGTGAGATGTTTGGAATATCATGGAGTTCAATCCAGAGAATTTTATCCGAAGATTTGCAGCCAAATTTGTCACTTGCCTTCTCACAGGCGAGCAAAGGGAGCGTCAACTTCAGGCATGTTGAGCTTCAAAATCAGCTCAAAGAGGATCCTGAATTTTTTCCAATGTGGTTAATGATGATGAATCATGGTGCTATATGGACACAACCCCAAAACAAAGCAGTTATCAATTATTTATTTTTACTAATTTTTTTTTACTGATCACCCCAAACATTCTTCTCTCAATTATTCACTACAGTCAACCATCAATTCATCACTATTGTTTTATTTTTCTCATTACAGTATAATTAGGTGAAAATAAAAAAAAATAACTTTATCAAAATATGTCTTAAAAATTTAATTTTATCAAAATATGTCTTAAAAATTCAACTTTATCAAAAAATGTCTTCTTAATTAAACTACAATCTGGTAGTAAAAAATTCTAGAACAAAAACATAATTCATAAGGTAAAATTGTATGAAATCAAAAGAGAGGATAAAACCCTGAAAAAACATAAGTCAGTCAGTTGTTTTTAAAGCAACTTGGCTACTCTTCCTTTATGTGACATGGACACTAAATAAATAAATAAACAGATCCTTTATCAATTAAATAAAGAGTAATGAGAAATGTGTAGAGACCATTTGTAAATACCATTTTTAACTAAATAAATACCATAAGTTTTTTTAACTACATAATTCTATTAGTATATGTAAAAACATTTTTAAAAATGGTAGGTACGTCACATAACTTTCATAAGATAAAAGTTGCCCAAACACCCTACTTTGGGCAAAAATAAGTATATATAGGAACCTGAAAGTAAAAATTATAGATAATGTAACTACATTCATTTAAAACAATTAATTACCACATGTTTTTCTCATCTATCAATCAGTTAAATATATACGTTTATCATCACTGTTCATTTCCTTCTATGACTGTATATTTTTATTTTATTTTGCTATAAGGGTATCACAGATATTTTTTAGGCTGACAAGAGTACTATAATTTTTTTTAGCCAGATATGTGTGCCATGGTTAAAAAAGTTTGAGAACCACTGGAATACAGTATAGCACAAAACAGGAAACCTATTTTATTATGGGTATTTTTATTTGTTTAAGAATGGGTATTTATGTCATTTTTTTCATATTGTATTATATCTAATTAAATACTAATTAATATGAGATCTGTCACATATATAAAACCCTCACATATACAATAGGAGCCTGCAGGTTCCTTGCCTATGATGTAGCATATTATGCACGTTTGGAAGTTATGGTAAACTCTCGTCCAAGCTCGAGTATTCTCGGTGCCATTGTTGATTCTCAAAATGATCTCACTAATTATTTTTTTCCTTGAGTTAATGATTAAATTATTTAATTATTGACATTTAAAAATTTTATATTACTAGTTACATTGTGAAATGTTAATTACATTAAAAAAAATTAACGGTAGTTTAGAAATTAAAAAATAGAATGTTTCTGGTAAACCGCACTATACAGGAAGGATTTTTTACATAGTTTCTTTTTTAAAAAATTGAAAATCTGGCATTGAAGCCTTGTCAAACTATTTTAATGAGAATAACTCTTACTTGATGTTAAGCAGTTTTCGAGAAAATTGTAAAAATTTATATTCAATGTTATAAAGTACCACTTCCACAGGCCAATAGGTTAGTCTATATTGGTGAAAAAGCAGAAGTAACATCCCAGACATATATCTCCCTTAAATACCTAATTTAAGTTTTGTTGAACTTCATTATTTAGATAAGCGAAAGTAAAGAACTCATCAAAATTTCATTTAATGAATATTAAAAAAATAAAACATAAATCATAGTGCCCAGCGATTCTTCTCCAAAAAATGTCTGTACATTTTCCATTTTTTTAATTTTTCACAACTTTTTAATGGTAAGATAGCAGCGATCCTCATAGCCCTAAGAACACTATCAGGAAGGCAAGTTCAGAACGCTATTCTCTTTGTCGACTCGCAAGCAGCAATCCTGGCCATTACTAACATGAATAAATGTATGTCGAGTGGCACCAATGTGGTCCTTCAGTGGATTCCGAGCCATTGCGGTATTCCAGGAAATGAGGAAGCGGATAGTCTCACCAGGAGGGGAGCAGAATTGCCACAAACAGTCCATACAAAATCCTACGATTCAATTCGGCGAATGGTGAGGATGATAGTGAAGGAGGAAACAAAAAATATGCACAAAGACAAGGTGGAAGGGAAACGTTATGGATGTTTGATGGAAAACCCGATCCCAGCAGACCTACCAAGAAGAGATGCAGTAGCCTGCTTCCGCCTGGCCACTGGTCACGACTATCTACAAAGTCATCTCCACAAGATAGGCGTGGCTGAGGATCCTAGATGTAAATTATGTGAACAAACGGAAATGGATGCAGACCACCTAAACGAATGTCCTGCTTTGACGGATATAAAGAATCAAACATATGTAAATGATTACATACAAAAATCAAAATTATATTGGGCAGCAAGATGTCAGATGGTCGAATGACCAATGACTATGGCATAGGAAAAAAAACAAAAAACTTTTTAATGTTTATTTTATAATAATTTTATAAATTATCTAATTGATGTGTTTGTATCAAAACCCTTTAGATCTTCAAAAAATTCTATTTTCTATCAAAAGTGGTTCTATACAACCTTTTTTGATCAGTTCTGAAACATTTTTGAAAATTAATGTAATCGGTTTTCAATCAAAACGCCTCAAATAAACAATAATGAGTACAGCTGCCTATAGTGTAATGTAAGCTCTTATCACAATCGATACTCATCAACCTATATATGTTACACTTTCTATTTTATTTTATGATAAATATAATCGAGTAGTGGTCTGTTCACATATATGTGAGTTCTGGAAACATCTAATATATAAATTTATTATTATTTTTTTAAAGGGAGTAACTTTAAATCAAATAGGTTCAGTATTTAAATCGAGATTTTTTTTTATTTTTTATTTTCCTCTGCGGGAAGAGCAGGAGATTAATGTCAGAGTTTAAAGCCCCTACGGCACCAGGATAGGAACTCGTAATTATTATACCTTGTAAACATCTGTATATCATGTTCCCTGCACGACCACCCTGCCTCATATTTAAATTAAGTTGGAGTTTCAGAAGTGTATTTTGACACTAACCATTTTTCACTTTTTAAACACTTTGTGAATTTCTATGGTCCCTATAAATTAATGTAAGGAGTTAGAAATTTGTAAATTAAATTGATGTGAGAACATTTCCTCCTAAACTCTCAACTTTTTTCTTCCACTCCCCTCCACATCCCAACATTTCAATAAATTTAATTCGGAACCAAATAATAAAATGTTCAAAAACAAGTCATAAAAAAGATAATCAGCAGCTTAAATGATTTAAAAATTATATTTAAATTCCCAGGAAAATATTTATGCACCTATTTTTAAAACAAAAATAAAGGAAAATGTGACCTGAATGACACTGATCTGTTGTGCACTTCTATTTATTTTGTAAATGTTTTCATCTATTATATAAATTTTTGCCTAAGAGGTAGAATAGTTTTTAAATTGTGAAATAAGTTAAATTGCTCAATACAATCAACAAGAAATATAAGTAAATTGTTCAAAATAAGAATAGTTCTTCACAGAAGAAGCTTCGCATTCATGACTGAGGTTAAAACATTTAATGTGCTTAGAATCATAAGTTTCTACATAATATATATATATATATATATATATATATATATATATATATATATATATATATATATATATATATATATATATATATATATATTTTCATCATTAGGAATATTGAGTGACACATTCATTGACAATAAAAATAATGTTCCAAGTGAAATTCTTTAAATCTCAATAAAATATGTTCGTAAGACTGATATATCGGTCTATATCGGTATCTGCTCAAATTCGGAGGAGAGGAGGACAGACAAATAAAACAAAAAAGTAGTCAAAGTATATAGTAAATCAACCAATATAAAATAAGGTTATAAGGCTGATATATCAGCATATTGGCCTTTTTAATATCGTTATCAGCAGATTATCAGTATCGGCCAAAATTTCGATATCAATCGATTCTTACATGTAACTAATGTTATTTTTTCTCTTTTGTAAAAACATCAAAACATACTTTAGATCTTCTTTAGCAACTTTGAATTAATTCTAACCATTTAAATATCTGAAGGATAAAAACAACATAATGATGAACTTAAAGAACTGTATTTTAAACAATGATGGTAATTATAAATGAAATAAAAATCCCCAAAATGATCAGTTAATGTAAAAAAAAAAATATAATCCATAAAACTACTATTAAAAAACATATTCATGAATTTCAAAGGTATTCATCACCATTAAATATATGATGGACAAATGTTTACAATCTTAAGTTTTTTATGTATAAGTTAACTTATGTTTTAATGTTTTTTTAAAGGAGTTGGTCAGGAGTGCGGTCAAATTAAATACTATATATCATAACAGTAATTTTTCGGTTATGCCAACATTTTGATGCTCTTTGTAGGACTTTATCAGGGCTACAAAAGAAACAAATCATAAAAGGTACAAAGTAAAAATAAAATAAATGAATTATTAATAGATATTAAACAAGTAACAGTTGTCTGATAAGGAAATTAAAGAACTTATAAGATGATATCAATGATGTAGTGGGTTATAGTATAGTTAAAATATAAAGTATTATATATATATATATGTGTGTGTGTGTGTGTGTGTGTGTGTGTGTGTGTGTGACCTTGAATATTTTAGTTATCAAATTATTTGCATTCCACAAACAAAAATGATACCCCCATCTGACTTTGTTTACCTACCTTTGCTATCTTAAAAGCACATCTGGAAAATCATCCACTGCCAAAATCATCCAAAACAAAATTGTATTTTTCTCACAGATCTCTGTCAAAGGAGTTGATCCGTATTTATAAGTGAAAAATTTCATGTTTCTAAACCTAAGATTTACGTTTTTATGAAAATAATTGAAGCAATCAGCAGGGTTATTTTCTTTTAAATGTAAATTTTAGGACTAGAAACATTAAATTTGTCACTTATAAATACGGACCTATTCCTATGACAAAGATCATCCAAAACAAAATTGTATTTATTTCACAGATCTCTGTCAAAGGAGTTGATCCGTATTTATAAGTGAAAAATTTCATGTTTCTAGACCTAAGATTTACGTTTTTATGAAAATAATTGAAGCAATCAGCAGGGTTATTTTCTTTTAAATGTAAATTATAGGACTAGAAACATTAAATTTGTCACTTATAAATACGGACCTATTCCTATGACAAAGATCTGAGAGAAAAACGCAGTTTCGTAAATACTTTACATGAAATATATTTAAAAAATCATTATTACTTTATTTATTTATAAATAAAGAGTGTATTTAGGCAATTATATTTATTAAAATAAATCTCAGATCATGAAAAAACAATAAATAAAAGCTTTGCAATAGTTAATTGTAACCATATTTAGTGAAAACACGAGCACTATTAGGTGACTGAATAGTTGACATCATTTCTTTACACAACTTAAGGTGATTCTCAAGAATTTGCCTAATAATAATCGTGTCAGAGGTCTGTATGACCGAATCACATAGAACTTTCTCCAAGGCTAGGTTAAACAACAGGCAGGTGAGGCCATGAACTTTTTTGTAGGCGTTGAGGTCTGCTATCACTCCTATAAAAATTTTCCTCTAGCTACAGGACACCCTGTATATGCAGGGTGTCCCGTAAGAAGAGGGAAATATTTGAAAGGTTGATAGTAGACATCAAGATATACAAAAATGTATATGTAAACAATCGCCCAATTTTCAGCAGTAAAGTAGGAAATTCAAGATTCGTGTTTTTTTAAGCGAGTCATATTTTTTAATGGATCAGGAAGGGATAACTTAAAAAATAATTTATTAAAGTAATTACACATTACTCCATAGTAAACTAGAAAAAATTTACTAAAAGAAGACTAATGAGCGAACAAACTCAGCTAAGTTCCACTTAAAAAAAAGACATAAATTACTTGTGATTTTATTGATCATCCTTTAACTTTACTACAATAACCCCACTTTAGAAAAACTTCCTCGTTTAATAAGCTTCAAGTCCATATTAATTAAGTTGAGATTTAATAGGGAAAATTTTGAGATTCACTGTAAGTTGTGTAAAGAAATTATGTGCTTTCCTATTCAGTTACCTAAAATTACCCGCGTCTTCAGCAAGAATAACAACAATTAACTGTTGCAAAGCTTTTATTTATTTTTTCCCCGTGATAAGGGGTGTATTGTTATAATAATAATTGTGTAAAAACACATTTTATTAATAAAAATTAAAAATAATGGTTTATATATATAAATCATGGTTTATATATATAAATATATATAAATCATTGTTTTTATATTTTTTATATTTACAGGTGTTTCAGGGTTAAGTGTCCAAACTGAAAATATGAATTAAGGACCTCAAAACAAGGAAAAAAATTCCTATGAAGGTATATCCGCAAACACTTTGTTTAGAAGATATTAACACCTAATGATTTTCATTGTTGTGAATTATTTATGTTTAATTAAACGTTTATTAAGTAAATAAAACTTATTTATTTGTAACTACTATATTAATTAAATGTAAACATTAAATTCATATTAAATGTTGTTCAAAGTGATTTCTTTGAGCATTAAAACAGGCTCAACGGAAAAGAAAAACACTTATAGTGGATCCCACGATCAGATTTGAAACCAACAATCAGGATACTACTAATAATTCATTTATTTTATTTTTACTTTGTACCTTTTATATTTTATATCTTTTATAGCCATGATGAAGACCTACTAAGTGGGTCAAAACGTCGACATGACCAATAAAATGCTATTATAATACATAGTATCTAATTTGATCACACCCCTGACCCCTGACCTCCTTGACCCTTCTAAACTTCTTCTATAATTATAATCACAACCATCTCCACACTATTAAAATAATATATAATAAATGGTAATTATATTTTATACAACCTGTGGCTTGCTGTAAAGAACCCGGGCAAGTGTTATGTCTGAATGAAGACCACACAGGAAACAGTAAATTGAGCTACCTTCTTGTTGGGCTGGCGTCAACACTGAGGAACCATTACAAGAATTAGGCAGTTCATACCTGGATAAAAAAAAATTAATAATAAAAATAGACAGTGATAATTAAATGATGAAATATGTACCAATTATATGCATAGCAAACGAAATAATAAGATAAAAAATTCATAACTCCTATTTCCACATTACTACAACCATTGGAAAGCTGAATTATTGCTCTTCTAAACCATTAAAAACTTATTCCTTATCCTTTATAAGGAATAAATAAAAAAAATTCAAAAATATTTATTTTATATTTCCAGTAGTAATTTATTTATGAGAATCAGGTTTGTGCCATTCTTTGCAGTTTATAAGGTCCTAAATTCCTGCTAATTTTGTATGGATAGGTTGCATGCTGAAAAATCACTAAAAAATCAATTTTTGAAAAATAAATGGAAGCCTCTACTCTTGGTAAGAAGTTTGAACAATTTTTTTAATTTTTAGATCGTTATGAACATTTATATTTGATAGTTTTCCATATTCAGAGGAGGAACCAGGTATGACCCCTCCAACTCCGATGTCTTTGTCACAGACACTTGGTTTTATTAGTATTTAGGATAATATTAATTAAGATAAAACTTAATTTTAGCACTATACAATTGTCTATAATAACTATTATATTGATATATTTAGCGAGAAGCGCACAATTGAGGTCTTGACTGAACGAGTTATTATCTAAGACTGATATAGATGGCAAAATACCTCATTTTAGTTATTAAAAAAAAAAAATTATTAAGGTTTGCAGATACCGGCACGGCTAAACATTTTATAAATCCTAAAAATGACCCAAAAGATACGGGAAATAATTAAAGGAAATTTTATAATTTGTACACCAACAGGTAAAGAAAATGGATATTCAGCAATATATTTTGACTTAGAACATTATTTAAGTATTAAGAAGAAAATTATGTTTTTAGTGTTTCCTTTTAGTAAAAAGTATGATATATTATTAGGATTTAGCACTGTGTATACGTTGCAATTTAATATTAACTGTCATAAAAAATTAGTTAAGTATAATGAAATTCATCATAAGGAGGTTGAATAAATCACTTCATAGGAAACCCATTGCACCTAGAGTCATTGGAAATGGAAAACACCTATCAGATGATGAAATATCTCAGTTGATCAGAAGTGATCACATGAAAAATGATGATAAAAAAATGAAAATGATAATTTATCGAGCACTAATTTGTTAAAATAAAAAATTAATAAAAAAATGAGAAGCCAATATACACTCCCCGTCAAAAGTATTGCAACACCCATAATTCTTGAGTTTTTCTTGGTTTTGATCTTAATCCTCTGCCACCTACATACTTAGGAAAGTGTCCCATATTATGTTTTAATTCACTATCACTAACATTCATATTTTCTAAATATTTACATATTTGCTTTTCTTCATTTTTTATTATTTGTTTTAATTATTTTCATATCCATTTGCATTTTTTAAATATTGATACATTAGCTAGCATTTAAAAAAAAAAAATCCAGGCTCTGATTATAATTTGAAATGTTATGTTAAAATTACATTTACATGACGTAAAACTTGATAATTCTGTTTAATGCCCATCATTAAAGAAGGAATATTTTACACAAATTAAGGTTATTTCTAATATTCTTAATTTGGAATGTTTGGAAAAATGATATTAGATGCATGTTTTGACAAAAGTATATATGTATGATAACTAACCTCCTTGACTCTAATGGAGCTCTCTCAGCCTCCATGGCATCCCACTGAACTGCCAAATGCATCACACAGCCCCTGCAAACTAGAACTCTCCCACAGCTGTCAGATTGAGATCCCTCTAAACCATTCTATATACATGAAAATAACAGGATTAAATTAATAATGATAGATATGTAAAAATAATTTAATCAATATTATAAAGAAATGCTGACAAGATTAAAAAAGAAAATCATCTTTCGAGAACTTAAAACCGTTATCTATTTAATCAATAATAGATATGTTTAAGTGGTCAATCTAAAATAAAGTTATAAATATTATATGATATGAAACTCAAATTCAAACAAATATTCCAAATATGTTTGTTCATCGAGAATTTGAAATTTCGATTGACATAACTATTTAGATGAAACTCACAAAGGGAGGTCAATCAGTGTTCACTGATTTCATTGAAATTGGTTTTTTTTTTTTGTTTTTTTGGTAATTCTATATAAAAAATAATGGATACAAGTCCAGGTGGTTTTTTCTAATACGTCTTAGGACCTGAGAAAAAAAATTATTTTATGTAATTTAAATGCCTTTTTTTATTTCCTCTCTCCCCCCTTGTTTTGACAGCTTTTCTAGATTACTATTTTTTTTTTGTGCATAATAAGAAATAAAATACTGTGAACACAATTTTCAATACAGAAACGAATATCAACTTTGTTTCTCCTTAAAAAATAGATAAAAATATTTATCTCTACATTGCCATGTCAGTTGGTCCAATTTGTTTTAATAATATACTCATACTATAGCTTAAGAGTAATTATATGCCAAATCAGCCAGAGGCTGACATCTACCCCCATACATTTGAATGAAAATTTCGATATATTAAGTAAATACACAAATAAGAAAATATACCAAATTTTATCTAATTCTACCAAGTAGTTGTGGAATATTTGAAGTTCGTGACACTATTTGAGCTTGAAACTTACTTATATGTGTTTCGGCTTTCCAAAGTAAAATTGACATTTATTAAACTGGAGCTTTCAAAATGTATCAATTTCGCCTTCATTAGAAGCAGAATAGGATGGTACAGAGTGTATTAGTATTACAATATTCATCATTGATAAAATAATTCTTTAACACAAAAGTTAATATTTATTAAAGTTTTGATACAGACATAGAAAAATATCTGAAACTAAAATTTCCCTCTAAGAACCCTAGTATTTTTATAGATGAGATAGCCTGTGACCTCAAGTGACTCTGACTGTTTGGATAAATAGTACCTTGTAAACCTTTTCCTTTGTTTGACTTTTTCATTATTCCCACCCACCATGCCTAGTTCTCATGTATATAAGTTGACCTCTTTATAATAGATTCCACTCAAAACTGATTATTCTCCTTTCAGAAAACAGCATCTTTCCTTTCATTTCGTATCATGATGTCATCAAGATCTCTTATAATGTCCCACTTTCTGAGTTCATTCCTAAGCAAATTTCCTGCTGGAACCTCAACATAGTGACCTCTCAAAAACCTCTCCAAGTTCTTTTCTGGATTCAATATCCCAATCTTTAGAATCTATTTATTCCTCTTCCTTATTATTCTCGTGGAATATCATTGCTCCAATCTTCTCATATTCCTAAATCACAATCACCATGCACTCCTCAAGATATCTATTTTCAGACCAACCACTACTTCTTGGATCAATCAAATCAACCAATTTCTGGAAATCGGAGAGTTGATGAGGAAAAGAGATGTTGCCAGGAGGTGTTTCAGACTCACGTTAAACCCTGATTATTCCTCCTTCAAGTACCTACAAAGTCTTATCCAATTTTCCTTGTGCCATGCTAAGACCAATTTTTTTTTACTTTCTTATCTCAGCACCTGAACCTAAGAAATCTAGATGGACAATTATCAAAAATTAGTTACTGGACTGAATTCCTACTTTCTCATTATTCGGGGATGAAGATCTCGGGATAAAATTTATTTACTTACTTTATTATTTTCTATCAGTTTATAATTCACTCTATATTAGTTAATATTGTTTTAAATTTTAACGTCCTTGCTATATATTTTTCGTTTAGTATATTAATAGTTATTTCATTTTTTAAGTGTTATTGATCTTAATCTTTAAATTCTTACAATATTCTTCATTGTTTTGTAGCTTGTTGATTTAGCCCTGTAAAGTGGATTGAAACATAGCTTTCAATAAGTAGTTTAAAGTATTTGAAGTTCATTTCGACCGCCACCCCAGATCATCTCTTTACAATAAAGTGTTTGTACTGGGATGTATATACAAATTAATGCATTATCTACATCATTGCTATTTACATCAAATATGCTGAGTCGAAATTGACCTTTCTCGTTCTAGAAGGAGAAACTTGATTTTCCTTAAAACTGACCAAATTTGGCCAGCTGCGTGGTAATTCTGAATCCCAAGCATTCCACATTGTGGCACATGTATTTTGAATAGGGACTCCTTCTCCATACAATGTCAAATATTACACAATTAGCCAAAAAAATATGACTACTGCAGTAACTGCAACACTTGATTGTCTAGATTAATGTCTATAATGAAAGCATGAGTCCGTGAATCCCATATTGATCAGGATTTAAAATAACTAAAAAATACTAACACACAATACACAGGACTCATCCTAGATACATAAGAGTCAATGCAAAGAGTCTCTGTGCTAGCCTTAATAACAAAAAAGGATAGACACATTTTGAAAAATTTTGACTACAAATACAATATGTAAATTTGTAAATCACATAATTGGTTAATATATAGTTTATTCTTCTTTGTTTTAAAATTGAAATAAATATATACTACCTTATCATAAAAGAATACTTACCAACCAGGGAAAATGCATAGCATGAGAATTAACACCTTCAGGAGCTGATGGTAACCACTGGGCCTCATGGCGATGTGCCATATTACAGCATACAGGACACCGAAAATTAGATCCAGATTGATTGCTTACTGCATCCTTCGATGTTGCAGATGAACTCTATAAAATTGGGAATAAATAAAACATATTTCATACATTTGTCCATATACTTATGCTATGTGTGTATGTCTGTCCGTGTGCATTATAAAATTATTAAAGTAACATATTACTTGTATATATGAAAGTTTGCTACAGTGTACTACAATACTGTTGCAACCTTCAGTGTATTATCTAATGATATATGATTGAAGTAGTAATTAATAATTTGTACTAGCGAAAATACGTATAATTTAATTATTTATACAAAAGAATAAAATCTCGATAAAACAATCTTACAAATTAAATTACAAGTTTTCAACTGGCAAGACATGGATGTACTTTATGTTCAAGTTGTTAAGAAAGCCGAGAAATAATTTGTGAACCAATGCATTTTCATTAATAAGAATACTTGGCATTTGGTACCAGAGGAATTTAAAGATTTAAGTATCCACATTAATTACATTGTCAAATAAAAATACAATAAAAAAGGCTATGTCTGCTATTAAGACACAAGAAGGTTATAAAACAGTTGCTGAATAAATAGACTTGGAAGGTAGGATTAGACAATTATAAAACCAATTATATCTAAAACAAGATGAAATCAAACTATACCAAATCGAAAAGAAATTTGTGTTAGAAAAATTTGAAAAAACCAATCAGATCCTGAATAATGATTAAGTAGATTTGAAGAAGAGTGTAGTCGCTCCCAGATAAATTTCAGCAGTAGTAAAATTCAAGCTTTGCATTTCTTTGTCTCCGGCCCAGCAATAGATTTGTTTGAAATAAATCTGGAGAAAGTAGGTATAAATGGTCACTGGAAAAGTTGGAAAACAGAAGGATTAAGGCCAGATCAAATGAAATCCTTGGGGACCTAATTCTTTATTTGTCACAATTCAATTTCACTATAATTTATAAAAAAAGGCAAAGAAAATATCCTAGCCACCTTACTCTCAAAAAATCTGATTTTAGAATATTTTGACAGTGAAGATCAAAATTGAGAACTTAATCGATTTACCTCTGATTTTAAAAGACCAAGCTGAATGTCTCCCATCTTTAAAAATAGCGAAACGGACTAACTATGATCAGGGAATGATACTAAAAAAATAAAAATACAAACTGAGAATATTTGTTTCTTCAAAATTAGGAAACAAAATCATTCAGCTTATTCATGAGCATTATGGTCACATTGGTCCAGCACAGATGATCGCCACAATCAGGCAGCATTATTACTTCGAGGGTCTCGACAAAGCTGTTCATAACTTCTGTAAAAGTTGCCAGATTTGTGTTAGAAACAAGGTCCGTCGCAGTCGAGCTATATCGGCCTTCTCTAACAATTGAGTTCTGCCACCGAGTCATTCCAAATAATGTCACTTGACAGTGCTAGTGGTTTTTTAGTGAATCGGTCACCAAAGAAATATATACACATTTTGGTAGATCATTTCACGAGATATGCCGGGATCTCGACTAGTAAGAGTCAGATTGCTCAAGACTTTATAAATTTAATTCAGCCAATCGCTAAAAAGCATAATATTTCCATCATATTAGCCAACCTATATGCTGGCATAAATTCAACTTACTTCCAAAACTACTTGGTGAAAAATGGTATACAAATTGTATTTATCTGCATCAACCAGCCAGAATCTAATGGGCTTAACGATCGCCTTGAAGAAAATCGTAAAATAGCTCTTCAGAATTCAAGAAGAAGCTTTCAAATAAATAAGAAGCATGTAGATAGAAATTGACGCCATCATAATTTTAACGTTGGAGATTTGGTGTATATCTATCGCTACTCTTAAACAGTTTCTGAGATTCCATGATTCTATCACTTTCAAAACTAGTCAGCTTCTAGTTTCCTCTCTTATTTTTACCATCTTCGATTATGGCTACCTTATATACGGTGGAGTCCCACGTCTCCACCGTATGCTCGTATGCCGAGTGCCTATATCCAGTTTCTCAACAGCAATATTTCCTAGGTGTATTCCTTTTCCTAATCTTTACAACCAGAAAACCTTCATACCTTCCTGACTCTGTCCATTCTTTCAACACGAGATCCCAGCCCATAAATCTGTATATTCCTTCTCATAAGACAAGTTTATTTTGAAAAACCTTTATAATGCGTGCCAAGAGGCAAGAACATTTGTCTCGACCACGTCTGGCCCGGTGAGGCGCCGGTTATACACCACCATATACAAAACCTCATCATTGACTTCATTTAAAAACCAATCGTTTCTCCATCTCCTCAGACATAAGACTTCCAAATATTTATAAGAATTAAATATGTTAGTTCAAAAATATTATTTATATTGCTTACCGAGCAAATATGTAAACACACAAATATCAATTCATATATAATTTCATCGTATTATATGTATATTTATAATAGAATTTTATTTTAATTTTTATGTTACACAACTTTGTAACCTAATTATTATTTTTCAACCATTATGTGCCTGACAAATCTATATTCATTGCACATATTTGTTATTCTTAGGGAGACTAAAAGTCTCAGAATAAAATTTACTTTTTTTCCTTCTTATATCGAAAATGGTAACAAAATTAATCGCAACAACCTCGACCCTATATGAATTGGACCATTTTCAATAGTCCACAGGATTTCAACGATGTTTTATGAAGTGGCAAGTGGAAAGACAAAGAACTCTAACTTCTTTCATTCCAATAAACTCCTTCCTCATTCTCCGTACGAATCATCTTCAGAGGGAGGGAGGGAGGAGATAAGTTTGCTACAGTGTACTACAACACTGTTGCAACCTTCATTGCGTTATTTAATGACATATGATTGAAATACTGATTATTAATTTGTACTGGTGAAAATAAGAGTAATTTAAGTTTTATACAAAATAATAAAATCTCGTTAAAAAAATCTTACATAAATTTAAATGACATTTTAAACTTCAAAATAAATGTGAAAAAGTTTTAATTAATAATATGATAAAAAAAAAAATTAAATGTAAATGCATGAATGTTATATTCAACATTAAATATATTAATTTTTAATTATCTGATTTAAATTTTTATATTAATAATGAATATAACAATTCAATGCTAACAATTAGTTTAAACCTAGATATTCATAGTTCAGAATTAGTGCAGGTTAGAAATATTGTATTTCTAACAGTGATGGGCATATTTATATTCAGAAATATAAATGCAAATACCATTTATATTTATGGTACTAATGAATATAAATATGAATATATTTATATCCATAAAAAGAAATATGAATACAGAAGATACGTATTCATGGCTGTAAATATAAATACGGCTGTATTCACGATTAGAAAAGTGAATACGGCTGTATTTACACCTGTAAAAGTGAATACGGCAGTATTCATGTTTACTAAAATGAATACACTCAAAGTTACAGAAGTGAATGGAAATATTTTCACACAACCTAATTAATGAATACTCTTATTAATTAAAAAATGTATTTATTAAATTATTAATTAAAAAAAAATATATTTACTATATGTATCATTTTATTTTTATATGTAGTATTATATTCTTCCTTTTACAATATGTTATATAAATTATGTTAAAATGTATTATGTTATGTTAATTATCACTTGTAATGTTTGTATGTAATATAAATTCCCGAGCCTTTATATTTACACGAGTAAAAGTGAATACGGCAGTATTGACATTTATTAAAATGAATTATGAATATGAATATGAATGAATTCTTAAATTTACAGAAGTGAATGCAAATATTTTCACACAATCTTATTAATGAATATTCTTATTAAATTAAAAAAATATATTTTTTAAATTATTTATTTTAATATTTTATTTTATTATTTTACTATATATACCTCCAGAAATGACGTAGGCGAAACCCCTATAGAGCATGACAATTTAATGTTCACTGAACAAATTATTTGCGACATTAATGATGAATATATAATGGAGGACTCATCAAGAAAATGACCCTTAGCATGGTCGAAACGTCGAATTTAATAGCATATCAATAAAATGTTGGTGATAATTGGCCTAACTTATGTAAAAAATAAAACCTCAAGACACCAAAATTAGGATAAATGAACAGAAGAACTATATATACCATTTTATTTTTATATGTAGTAATATATACTTCAGGCATCGGGATCCTCCCTTCCCCCAATAAAAATTCTGAGGAGGTGAGAATAATGGAATTTCTTAAAGAGCCGGTACTGTCGTGAAAAAACTTGAAAATCAAAGTCCCTATCATCCAGATTACAAGAGCCTGCTAAACAAACCGATTCAGTTTCGCTAAAAACTTCATACATTGTTCTATATGCAAACCTTAACACAGTAACAAATATATTTACACATTACACACTGAACAGCAGGTCCAGAAAGGTCACTATTCAAATTTGACAGCAGTTGCCCCTTTCCTTGCTTCAACCTAAGTCTGTCGTGTATTCCCCGTTGGAATTTCCAGGGTATCGTTCCGAGTATATCAACTCTTCTTAAAAATAGAAGGCTGAGGCATCCCCTGGGACCCTAAAGATGAATCATACAAAGCAATTTATTACCCGTTTTATTTTGAGATCCCCAGAGATATCATCATATATCCGAAAGCTTCTGGTTACTTCCTTAACCTCTACATAAACAGCAAAAGCTTTTGAAACTATTAATTTCATAATAAATTTCATTGTTATTAAGTTATCAAAAGTTTTTTTCTGTAGCTCAGAGATTGCACTTGACATTTTTTTGGTTGGATCCGCTCAAATTCTAGGTCATTTTATATCTTCTAGTCCTTGTTTTTTTTACCTCTTACCCACCATTTCTGGTATACTGTGGGGGGGGGGGGGGAGGGGTTATTCTAGAGGTACAACCAAACCTATTCTAACCAGTGTGGGAAGGTCCAGTTCAAATCCCTGGGTCCATCATGAGAATGCTACAATGGACAATGTTCCAAACACTCTCGGCCATCATGACCTCGATATATTCTAGTATATATATATATCGATATATTAGGCACAACAATGAACCGCGTCATCACAAAGATAGGTTGTCGAGAAAATGCTTCTCAATCTAAGACCACTCATCTACATCCACTCTTAAGTTCACAACCTACCATGAAGCAGGTTATATGTACAGCAAATAAGTAAAAATATTATATCTTATCTTATCATTTTTTTATTTATAATATTTAACTTTTTATTTATTTTTTTTTTTTTGCCTTGAACACCTAATCATTCCTGACGAAGGAATAGAGTAGTGGCGACTTCATTGCATAGTCTTCTGACTAAAATCAACCACGGTTAAAGAAACTCAGTGCCGGTGGTTATTCCACCCTTTTTCCTGAGAGGTCATAAATATTCGTGTATAGGATATCCTGTATTTGAGGATACAGGTCCTTTCCTAATGGGCTGGTCACCCAGAGAAGAGTACAGGTCATTCAAAGTATATCAGATGGCCTCGGATTTAATGAGTATAAACGGTTACTATGTGGTGTTTCAAAGGATATTAAATTTGGAATGTCGAGACTTGTAAAGAGGTTGAACTGGTAAAGGAGATGGAGACGTTCATGGTAAATATGGCATCATCATTAAGGAAAGCATATTTGCTAAAGTAGAAGATTAGAAGCCCATCTCTTCAAGAATTATAACATAACATATAAATTTTTCAATAGTAAAGAGCATGTCTCATGTGTACCCTGCGTATTATTATATTTTAGTTCTGCATACTTTTTTTTTTTTCTTGTGTTCTTGCTAATTAGCTGTTCAATATAACCTTATTTTTTTCGGTATGTATTTGGATGGCTTTTTTTTTTTTTTTTTTTTTTTTCCTTTTTAGTTTATCGTTCTGCAAATATGTGATCTTGTTTTTTCAGTCCTGATGGTGCCTAAATTAGTGAAACGTTGGCAGGTTAACTATTCACCTGTATGTTTGTGAGTCATGGCTTTATAATTTGGATTTATCCATTTATAACCTTATCACTATACTACATGCTTATTTTAGTAATACACAAATAATGACAAAAGAAATAATAACATTTTATAAAACTTACTGGTTTCACAGTTGGTTTAGACATTTCATAAGGACGAAACCGTATATCAGGAGATTTTGAAGCAGGGGAAGATTTTCTTTCTTGCTGAGGTTTCTGTGACTTATTGTAGCAGGTGGCACATACCTACAAAAATAATTAACATTCATGATAATAAACTTTATTGGAGTTTTAAAAAAAAGTAAGAATTAACATATTATTTTAGACTATTTATCATAATTATTTTTTAATTTTATTAAGTTAATAAATATTAAGAAATAATAAGAATATATATATGAAATGTGGGACTGAGTAAATACACTTTGAATGAATTAACTCAACTGGATTGTTGTTCTTCAATTGTGAGGCATACAAAAAAACTAAATAAAAGGAATATCTACTCCTGTATAACAAAATAATTTATTTCAACAACTGTAATAAATGAATCTATCAAAGTCTTATAACTGTAGGCTTGATCTTCTTAATCTTCAAGGGAGTGGGCTTCTCTTCCGCCGTCACGTACTTCTGTTTTCCCGTCCTTGCCTCAGGTGAATTCTTCGTCCTTCCTTTATCATTCCAGCGTCCCTCTCCAACTGCTGCCACCTGCTGAACAGTTTTCCAGCCTTCTTCCTTTCTTTGCTCTTCTGTACCTTATATCATCAATTGTTTATTCATTTGGTACTTTTTACTAAACAACTTGTCCACTGCACAATTGAGTCCAATTCATATTGCAACCCTACATTCCTATAAACTCCTTCTCATTCCCTCACTCAATGTCACTTAAAGGAGTAAATAGAAACCATCTACTACACTACTATTGTATTGAACTATCAGCTGAAATAAATAATAATAAAGAAAACATTTACAAATAATGGTCCTTAATTACTTCAGCCAATAATAGAAACATGATATTACCTGGGCAGCACCCTGTTGGTAGAAACCTCCTGACTCAGTACCACAAACAGAACAAGTAGACGCTTCATTGATATGTTGTGCCGGTTGAACTCTTTTTCTAAGAACATAGTTTCTATCGGAGTGAGCGATTCCTTGGGCCTGATATGCCTACAGAGCAAAATATAAAGAACAGAATTATAGTTAAGTCCGAAAGAATTTATTTTTGTTTAATATCTTTATTATTTATAATTAAAATAATAACAAACACAAAATAAAAACAATGCAACTTTTTTTAGTTTGTGAAACATTTATTAGTGTATAAATCAGAGAAAAAAAAAAATAGTATCAAATATTCAAACTGTGGCATGCAAGTTTTTTTACCGAGGTACTTTAATGTGAACTTAAATTGAAATAGAAAGTACAATAATACGAGATTTGGGATTAATGGGCAATAGTACAATGATCCAGCACAAGGATATTGACAAATACACCTCAGAAAGCTCTAAAATTGTGAAAAACCAAAATTATCGAAGATTTCTATAGAAAAGAAGATGAAATGTAATAACAACTTTTCTCAATGACTATACAGAAGACTGAATTATAAAAAATACCATTCCAACTAAACTTGAGCATGTTACAAATATTAGAAAAATAATTTTAAAAAATATCAACTATTATCCTCCAATATTAAAAATCATCAATGTCTTGAACTATCACTAACCAATAGGGAGAAGATGGAGAGAGAGGAAAAGAGACACACATAAAAATCATCACTAAATCACAAGATTTCATTTAAAAGGAGGGGATTAGCTTCATATATTTCTTTATATATATTTGGAGTGGAGACATACATTACATATCATTATTATATCGGTGCAACAACCCATTGAAGGATTCCCAGGTCGCCGCCAGCAACTTCCACCAATTGTCACAGCTTTGTGCAGTCGCCATCCAGTTGTGCACTCCAAGGATATTCCGAGCATCAGCTGCAACTTTGTCTACCCATCTATACTTCACTCTTTCACGTCTTCTCGTTCCATAAAGAGGCTCCATCCAAAGCTTTTTGGGCAACTCTTCTTCGCTCTTGAGTGCGACATGTCCCACCCACCGCAACCAGCCTAGTTACCATCTGAACGACATTTGCCTCTTTAAATAGACCATAAACCTTCTGGTTTGTGCGCCTCCTCCAGGTTCCATCCATCAATACTCCTCCAAATATCCTCCGAAGAATTTTCCGCTCGAACACAAGGAGAATCTGTTCATTATGTTTGCTACTCTGCAGACCTACACCCCCAGGATGTGTACTGTTAATGACCTTGTCTGTAGAGTGTAGTGTGCTGTTTTAGTGTACTGTGTGTATATGAGTGTACTGTTCCCCCAGCCTGGAGGACCAGTGGCTGATTACAACACTAGGGCAGGCGATGGGGACGTTACATATTTATACACATTTTTACTCTATTGTTCACTTACACACATCCTTTGCCAAAAGTATAAGGCACCAGTCAAAATTATAAATTTCATTTTAATAAAAAATTCTATATTCACTGCTGTTTCCAAAGCTTTTGTTGACAAAAATGGATCCCTTATATTATGCATTATACTTACCCCTGCCTCCTATTTAATACTTGAGATACTAATATTGACAAAATGATGGAATGTAAAAAAAAAGTTCTCAGTACAGTGCTAGCTCTCTTTATATTCAGGGCTATAAAGAGAACTAACAGTGTACTGAGAACTTTTTCTAACATTCCATCTTTTTTTCAATATTAGTAGTCAGGGCCAAAAAATGGACCTCATCGCAGGCAAAGGTTTGAATATAAATTATGAAAGTGCATAACATTTTAACTAAAATGAACTTTGTCTGCCATTTCAAAGTCATCGCTTTCAGAAATGGTGGTCGTGACAAGAGGTCCAAATTTGCCAAAAATAGCTCTCATCGCAGGCTAGATGAAACTTCAATAGATGAATCTTTCTACCAAAAGATCTGTGGTCTGCTATCATATGGCAGACTTAATTTATTAAAAAATTGCAACTTTGGAGTAACAAATTTATCAACTTTAGGAGCCTTGGAATTATAACTGCAATGAATGTGTGTGATTAACGGCCTCTTTTAGACCGCGACGATCTACCGGCAGACTCTAATTAAAAAATTGCAATTTTAAGTGTCAAAATTCAACGTTTTTAGGGAGCTTAAAATTTTAAAAATAAGAAAGTATTTAGTTAATGATAAAGAAATAACATTGTCTGCCTATGCTAAGCCGCGGAAATCCACAGGCAGACACAAATTAAAAAATTGCAATTTCTAGTGTAAAAATTCACCAATTTCAAGAGGCTTGAATTTTTAAAACAAGAAAGTATTTGGTCTATAATAAGAAAACAACGTTGTCTACCAATGACCAATGTTAGGCCGCAGAAATTCACTGGCAGACTCAAATTAAAAAATTGCAATTTTAGAAGTAAAAATTCACCAATTCCAGGTAGCTTGAAATTTTGCTATATGATACTTCAATATTTTTGTTAATTAAAAATGCAGTCTGCCATTGATAGGCCGTTGCTTTGTACTGGCAGAGTGAGATAAAATCTGCAATGAACGTGAGGATACCGTCTCCTAGCAGGCCAAGAGCCTGGTGGAACTCCAAAATGGCGGCCTTCCTAAAATCATGGGCAGTCACTAAAAATCCTAAAATATATTATTTGAAGATGTTTATTTGATTTCTTTTATTAGATTGGATTTTTTTATTACACCTGATAAAACTTTGTCTGCCCGCCCATCCTAGGTGGTTGGATTCATGGGGCAAGCAAGTTCCAAAAACACAATTTAAAACTAAAAATCTTTACTTCATAGAAGACGTTTTTCTCTACCTAATAGAAATTTCGAAACTAAAAACATTTACTTCTTTGAAGACATTTTTCTATATCTAACGCAACTTTCGAGTCCTTATCTGAAATTACACTAATTGTTCATTATTTGTTAAGTTCTTCTTTGCATCTGACCATCTGCTGAAAAAGGAACTGACTTTCACAGGATCTCGGCTTTCCCCAGTTTCTAGAGCATCCTCCTACGGTTTTTTACCCATCCCATGTTTTATCAAGTTTATTTCTTTTACTATGATTTCATTGTTGCTTTTGTAATTATACTCCTTGGAAACTACAGATATAAGAACATAGTTAACAATTTCATTGACCATATTTTTGTTATCTCACAGAGTTTCCTAGATAAATATTCTCGTAATTCGCTAATTTAGAAAATTACAAGTTTTGCCGCCCTTTTTTGTCTTTATTTGAATAAAAATTAGCTAACTCTTAAACTTTTCGTTGTACGTAATAGACACAGGATTGAATATTAAAGTTCTTCAAAAATATATACACTTTACTATTCTATCTTCAACCCTTCAAAAGTTGGAGTAACTATATATAGCTTAATATGTAATTTGCAATTGCATATTTTATTTGCGTTATTTATTTCAACTGCTGATCAAATATTTATACAAATTAGTACGCTGTGATGCAATTAGTCAAATTTTATTATGCACAGATAGATGGATAGATGCATATAATTGCATATTTTGATTAATTGAATGAAATAATCAAAATATGCAATTATATGCATCTATCTGTGCATAATAAAATTTGAGTAATTGCATCACAGTGTACTAATTTGTATATTTGATCAGCAGTTAAAAAAAAAATAATGCAAATAAAATATGCAATTGTAATTGCATATTTTGATTAATTGAATGAAATAATTAAAATATATACATGTAAATGAATATTTATTTATTTATATGTACAAATCAAAATGAAATATTGAAGATGCAATTCAAGATTATAATCGTAGGTTTATTTTCAATGAACAAAATCTACCACATTTGTAGACTGTATACCTACCTTCCACTATACCCTTAAATATTTAATTCTCTTTATAGATGTTCTCCAATTCCTGGAAATCCATATCTCCTTGTCCCACATAAACATCATAATAAGTTTCTATTTTAGTTTGTTGCCTACATTCTTAGGAAGAGATAATATTTCTGTTTATTTAAAATGGGAAAAGTATCTTCATTTTCATCAATGTTGAAATCTTGGATTAACCTTAAAACAATAGACATGAAATAGTTTTAACAATCGGTGGGAAACCAGTGGTACCAGTAAAGTGGGTGAAACTTTAAATGAAAACAATTATTTAAAGAAGTTTCTATAAATAATTCAGGGCAATTACGAGATTTGCATTGTCTGTCATGGACAGTTGTCGCACTAATTGTAAGTGGATACTATTGGGATATCACAAAGGGAAAATTCATCAAATTATTCAATAATTTACTTTTCTAAAAGGTTACATGATGATTTTTCAGAATAAACAGACGATAGATACCTAATTATTTAAATATAATAACAGATTTAGAGTTTTATATATAAATATATATATATATATAGTTATTATATATACAACTACAGTAAATATATTTAAGGTTAAAAACATATCCATGAAATATTTTTATATTTCACTTCTTCTTTCACACAAGTATAATGAAATAGGACCTTAAACAATCTCATTGCCTTGATTAGGTAGATTTTAAATACTTTTTTTTTAAGTTTTCATTTAGTAACAAAATTTCATTTAATTTCCACGAAAACATGTGCTTTATGTTAAACAATGTTAGTTTTTAGAAATTATTATTTATATTTTTTTTGCCACTCCTTGTTACCTTCTACGACTTTCTATATTAGATATTGCATTTTTTTTTAATTCTCCGAGTTCTAATGATATATTATACGTATACCTTATGACTATTATTTCCAGATATTCATTTTCCACCTGGATAAGCATTTATCTTTTTTTCCCCTTTATTCAATTAATAAATTTTTTTTAAGTTATATTTAGCCTTTTTTCAGAACTCTTAATAATGAGATAATTAATTATTTAATATAAACTAAATTAAAGGTACTTTAGAGGAAGACATGTTGAATGAATCAAATTCTTTATAAGTTATATTTAGCATTTTTTTATAACTCCTAACAATGAGAAATAGTTAGTTATTTATAATAAACCAAATTAAAGATACTTTAGAGGAAGAAAAGATAATGCTGGGATTTCACAAAGGGAAAATTCATTAAATTATTCACTAGTGTATTTTAAAAAAAAGTTACACGACGATTTTTCAGAATGAACGGACGTTCATGTCTTATTATTTAATACAATATCAGATCTAAAATTATTAAACTACAGTAAATGTATTTAAGGTTATAAACATATGCTTTATACAATACATCCATGAAATGTTTTTATATTTTGCTTTTTCATTCACACAAGTACAATGAAATAGTTTTTTAAACAATGCCTTTGCCTTGATTAGGTGGATTTTAAATACTTTTTTTCAAACTTAAAAATATTTTAAAAGTTTACATTTAGTAAGTAAATTTTATTTAATTTCCTCGAAAACATGTGATTTCTGTTAAATAACACAAGTTTTCAAAGATTATTATTCATAATTTTTCATCACACTCCATTACTTTCTACGACTTTATATATTATACAAATAACTTCTGAATAATATTTCCGAAGATTCATTTTCGACCTGGATAAGCCTTTTTCTTTTTTTCTCCTTTATTCAAATATCAAATTCTTTCAAAAGTTATATTTAGCTTTTTTTCATAACTGTTAATAATGAGAGATAATTAATTATTTAAAATAAACGAAATTAAAAGTACTTTAAGAGGAAGACATATTGAACATTTAAGCCCTGTAAAGAAACATCAATTGGGATAAGACCTAAATTATATTAAAGACCACTTAATTATACAATGATATACTGAGTTCAATCAAAATTGTTACAGCCATTTTGAGAAAATTGTAAAAATGCCTATCATTGTTCATATAAAGGGCCACTTCCGGTAAACCGATTTCCAGGTAAAAGTTGCTGTAACATCTCATGCATATACTGATCTTATATACATAATATCAGTTTCTTATGACTTTTCGTTTTTGAGCTAGACTGTTAACATACACACACACAGACCATTTAGTGGGACTTTCGACTCAGCAGACCTCAAATTGTCTACTTCCGTTGAAATCCGAGATTCAAAGTTTTTTACGATCACAATACTTTCCCTTACTATATATTACATATATAGGAAATTGAAAGTAAAAATATTTTATAAAAGGTTAGCTTTCACAGAAGAAAATGTCTAAATGCTTCTGGTAATTTATATTATTACAGGACATGCCTGCAAAGCAGACAAATTCAAATGTTTTATCTATTTTATTTATTTCACAGATTGTTAATTCTGTTATTGTTTCCACAAAGACTCATATTAGATTTTTATCCATTAACATACAAAATTTTGAAGTGTTTACGTACTTACTGTTATCTTTAATTACAATGCTTATTTAATTATATGTTAATACAATTTTTTTTTCTTCGTTTATATATACTTTGTACTATTTCGAAATTTAAATGTTGTTAATGTGATTCATGTTATGTTTTTGTTACCATTATAATGTATATATAACCTTATTGGCCGAATATGTTTAGTTATTTTCATTCTTAAAAAAAAAAAAACTGAAATTATTTTAATTTTCAACCCCTCCATAATTTCTTTTCGTTTCAAAACTTTTTGTAGGTTTATCATTGTATTTAAATACGTTATTAATATATTATTTATCAAGTAATTAGTAAGTTTAGTATATCTAGAGATCAATTATTGCATTTTTCATGTTTTTAAACTGCATATTTCAGTGTTTTTTACTGCATATTATATGGCATATTCTGTGAGTTTTTACTGCATAAATCCGGGCCTTGCTTATAACTGATAAAGAAGCAGCACTGGATAGATGGACTGATTACTTCAGTACAGTGTTAAACAGAGGGACAATAAGCAAGTGCCTGGAGTAATACCTTGATAATGAGGCACGGAGTGGAGATCACATTGACTCTCCTGATCCAAAAGGAGATCCAGGAAGCTCTGTCAAACCTGAAGAGCCATAAGGCCGCAGGGTAGAAAGAGAAACAAATATATGTTTATAAGATTTATAGTATATATGTCCTTAAATTGATACATGTATTATGCTTAACGCATGACGCATGAGCAAATTAAATAATATAAACTTGAACTTCCTAAACAAAGTCATCAATAAAATTATTAACAAGAGAACTTAATCCTTAAGGGTCGTAGTGCTTTATGCCAAGGGATATTAAAAAAAAAAAAAAAAAAAAAAAAAAAAAGAGAAATTAACACAGTTTAGCGCTTTAAATGTATTTAACAAAAAAAAAAATCTTTTGAAAGAAATTTGTATACCGTGATAAAATTTTTAATTATCTAAATTAATCGTTTATTTTAGTAATCACTTTCTATTTATCAAATAACATGTCTTCCTAAAAAAGGGCACAAAACTTAAATTTCCTTCTTTTCTGGAAAAAATCGGAGTATGATTTATATGTTTGTTAATTTGTACACATTCCATGCATTAAGCATAATACATGTATTAATTTAAGCACATATAAACTACATATTTTATAAAAATAAAATTAAAGAGACATGGTTTATATAAGCTTTTATGCAGCTCCTGAGGTCTACTTTTAAGGTACACCCTGTTTAATACATATTTATACATAACTTATTCAAGTGCTATATGTATAAATGCTATATACTATTTATATTTAAAACTGTGTATATATTTATTTATATAAAGAGTGTGAGCAGTTGAATATACAGCTAATACAAAAGTTACGTTTTCTGCAAAAATCTCGGAATTCGGTCATGGGTTGAAGATAGAATATAGAATAGTAAAATAATATAGATATATATTTGAAGAACTTTAATTCATATCCTGTGTCTTTTACGTATAATGGAAAGTTAAAGAGTTAGCTGGTTTATAGTCAAATAAAGATAAAAAAGCGCAGTAAAACTTTTAATTTTTAAATTAGCAAATTACGAGAATGGTTATCTAGAAACCTATATTCTATAACAAAAACATGAATACAATCAATCCTGCTGCAAATTTTGTCAGCTTTAATTTTCTATTGAACATCCTCACCGCCTGGACGCTTAGTTTACTTATATACGCAGAATTCCAAAAAAAGTGACCCACTAGGTCTTCTTTGATTGACCAGCCCTGATAAAGGCCTGAACTTTGGCAAATATAAAAATAAATATGATTATTTGTTTTTACTATTTTTTATTTTGACTGATCACAACAACCATCCTTCTCTTCAATTAAAAATATTTGGTTTAAAATAAAATTGTTTGATATTTCCGTATGGTGTCAATAAATAATTAACCCTATTGAAAACTGGTTAACACATTCCAATGATAAATTATTCAAATTAAAAGTTATTTGAAATAAAAGCAGAAAATCTTGCTTTAACCTTCGCATGAGAAACAGATGGTCATCCACTTAAATGTCGTTGTTATTTTTGTAGGTATTTCATTTTATTTTTTGTTGACTATCTTCTTATTTCTGTAGTTTTGAATGAGGATAAATATGAAAGGAACAATCAAATCATAGTAAAAGAAATAAACTTATAAAACATGAGAAGTGTAAAAAACCATTGGAGGATAATTTAGAAATCAGAGAAAGCCGAAATCCTGGGAAAGCCAGTTTGTCAAAGAACTTAACAAGTAATAAATAATAAGTAAAAGTTCAAATAAGGGCTCGTAATTTGGATCAGATACAGAAAAACTGAAGAGCTCTGATTTCTTACCTTATACTCTAAATATTCATGGAAATATACCAAACTCTATACATAGCTACTTATTGTATACATTTATTTTATTTTATTTTTTATCTAAGTATGGATAGTAAGTTTAAAAGATTTTAGAAGATATTTTGGAATAATTTCATACCATTAAAAACAAAATTTTGTTCAAAATAAAATTGTTTGATGGTAGCATATGGTGTCAATATATAATTATCCCTGCTGAAAAATGATAAATTCATGCCACAATAGATACGAGCAGAAAAAAGTCTTCAATAAAGTTAACAATTTCAGTTATAAATTGTGTTTTTTGGAAATTGTCTGCCTAATGAATCAGACCATCTAGGATGGGCAGACAACGTTTGTATCAGGCAAAAATCCAGTCTAATAAAAGAAACTAAATAAACGTCGTCAAATAATATGTTAGTGACCTCCCTTAATTTTAGAAAGTCCGCTATTTCGGAGTTCAAACAGGCTCTTGGGCTACTAGGAGACAGCATTATTGTTGATTACAGTTTTGATCTCAGTCTGCCTGTATAAAGCAACATCCTATCATCAATGGCAGACTGCATTTTTCATTAACAAGAAATACTGAAGTATCATATAGCAAAATTTCAAGCCACCTGAAATTAGTGAATTTATACTATTAAAATGACAATTTTTGAAGTGGATTTCCATGGCCTAACATTAGCAGACATTGTTATTTCTTTATTATAAACCAAATACTTTCTTATTTTAAATTTTCAAGCCTCCTGAAATTGGTAAATTTTTCATCGGAAATTGCAATTTTTTAATTTAAGTCTGCCAGTAGTTATCCGCGGCCTAACATATGCAGATAACGTTATTTCCTCTTCTTAAACCAAATATTTTCATGTAGTAAAATTTCAAGTTCCCTAAGAATGGTGATTTTCATGTCTAAAACTTAAATTTTTTAGAGTCTGCCAGCAGATTCATCACACACATTCATTGTAGTTATAATTCCAAGGCTCCTAAAGTTAATAAATTTGGTACCCTAAAGTTGCAATTTTTTTAATTAAGTCTGTCAAATAATAGCAGTGGCACAGAAATGACAGACCGCTCAAAAACAACACCTTTTAGCAGAAAGATTCATCTATGAAAGTTTCATCTAGCCAGTGATGAGGGCTATTTTAGTCAAATTTGGATCTCTTTGCATGGCTGCCCTTTTTGAAAACAGCGGCTTTGGAATGGCAGACAAAGTTTATTTTAGTTAAAATCTTATAAACTTTCATAATTAACATTCAAACCTTCACCTGCGATGAGGTCCGTTTTTTGGCACTGGCTCCAGGGCTATAAGGTCGTTACGAGTTAGTTTTAAGTAAAATTTACATTAGTTGTTCTTTTATTTTAGTTATATGTAATCTTCATTTTTGTTCTCAACACTCAGTTTAAACATATCATTTGTATAAATGTTTGTTTCATTACTGATCTCATTTTGATGAACATTTTTTTATTATATTTATTCATATTATCAAAAATGTAACAATAAATGAAAGAGTAATCAACATACTTAGAAGGATGCCTTCTACAAACAGTTGGAAAAAGCTTTGGACACATGTCCAGAATATGGTATGAAGGTCATCGCAGGGAACCTCAATGCAAAAATAGGAAAGGAAGAAATTTATACTACTCAAATCAATAAACATAGTCTTTATATGCAACAATAATGGACGGCTCCTGGTGAATTTTGCAACAGCTAAGAACCTTGCTATTGCAAGTACTATGTTCTCTCACCAAGACATTCATAAAGGGACTTAGACATCGTCAGAAGGCAGGTCGGTTAACCAGATTGACCACATTATTGTTATAGCTCTGGAGTCAGGGCCCAAAAATCGATCTGATCGCCGGCGAAGGTTTGATTGTAAATTACGAAAGTGTATGTTATTCTGAGTAAAAAGAATCTTGTCTGCCATTCCAGAGCCGCTGCTTTCAAAAATGGCAGCTGATTTAAAGAATATTAGGCCAATAATTAGAGGATCGAAACGGGAAATCCATTGCGAAAAATGTGAGAAAAGTTTTCATTCTTTTAACTTGCATATATGGGTTTAGACATGTAAAAAACAAAATTGCTGATGCAGGCCACCAAGGAAAAACTTTTTACAGCCAAAAAAGGCCTGATTTTTTCGATATTTTTTGTTTTTTTCACCTACAACTCTTTACGATCTATCAAAGCGAAAAATATATTCTTTAATAAATTGAAGAATGTTAAATTTTGCGTCAAACAAGAACATAAACTTTTAATTTGGTTATATAAAACCACGGTCAACCAATGCTGATTTTGACTAAATTTGTCAAAAACTGAGACAAATTACTATAAATGGCTCTGTAACTTGGAAATGAGTTCCCTAAGAGGAAAAACCCATAGAATCAAAGTTGTAGAGCATCAAATTTTGCATTAACTGAGTACTGAAACTTTTACTGTACACCAATTATATATCTCAAATCGAGATTCGTTATTCCTTTATAAAATTTGGTATCTTTCGACACATTGTTTACCAAAATCTTTCGCTGTTGAGAGGTGGAAAAGAGGCTTATACTGCATGTAATAGACAAACAAAAATAACTCAGTAGAATAGACATCCATACTCTTGAAATATTGAAAATCACGTTTATCTTCATTACCAATTTCTAACCATTGGGAGATTAGCGATTTTGTTTGCAGTAAATGACCTACATTAAATTAGTTAGTACTCAGGTGACACAAGATTTGATGGTCTACAACTTTTATTCTATGGGTTTTTCCTCTAAGAGAACTCATTTCCAAGTTACAGGGCCATTTATAGTAATTTATCTCAGTTTTTGACAAATTTAGTAAAAATCAGCATTGGTTGACCGTGGTTTTATATCTTATCACGTAACCAAAATATAAAGTTTATGTACTCGTTTGACACAAAATTTAACATTCTTCAATTTATTAAAGAATATATTTTTCGCTTTGATAGATCGTAAAGAGTTGTAGGTGAAAAAAACAAAAAATATCAAAAAAATCAGGCCTTTTTTGGCTGTAAAAAGTTTTCCCTTGGTGGCCTGCATCAGCAATTTTGTTTTTTACATGTCTAAACCCATATATGCAAGTTAAAAGAATGAAAACTTTTCTCACATTTTTCACAATGGATTTCCCGTTTCGATCCTCTAATTATTGGCCTAATATTCTTTAAATCAGCTGCCATTTTTGAAAGCAGCGGCTCTGGAATGGCAGACAAGATTCTTTTTACTCAGAATAACATACACTTTCGTAATTTACAATCAAACCTTCGCCGGCGATCAGATCGATTTTTGGGCCCTGACTCCAGAGCTATAACAATAATGTGGTCAATCTGGTTAACCGACCTGCCTTCTGACGATGTCTAAGTCCCTTTATGAATGTCTTGGTGAGAGAACATAGTACTTGCAATAGCAAGGTTCTTAGCTGTTGCAAAATTCACCAGGAGCCGTCCATTATTTTTGCATATAAAGACTATGTTTATAAACCTTCGCCGGCGATCAGATCGATTTTTGGGCCCTGACTCCAGGGCTATTAGTGGAAGGTATATCAGGTCCATAATAAATGTTTGTGTCTTCAGAAGTGCTAAAGTTGGCTCCGACCACTTTCTTAGCATAGTCATAGCAAGAATAAACTAAAGCTACTGCGGACAAGCACAGGCAGTGAAGCGCTATGAAAAGAAATAAATGAAAGATCCAGATGTCTAACAGAGATGTCACCGCTAGACCAGAAGGTCATGGAAAGCCACATAAGGGAAGACATGAATGAGGAATCGGAGAGATGCTCTTCTGCTATTACATGAACAGCTGGAGGAGATGCTTGAGCACTGTGGTATGATGATGACTGTAAGGTTGCCACAGATGCAAAGAACGTAGTATACCAGCCGATGAACAACAAAAAAAACATGGTGCGTTGCAGAAGAATATAAGAGAAAGAGAAGAGTGGAGAAGAGACTCCATTGTAAAAAAGAAGAGGGAGTACAAGCACACTGAACTAGCAGAAATAGAGAAGTCAAGGACAGGTAAAGACGCTCGAAAGTTTTATCAGGTAGCCAACAGAAGTCAGAAGCCTTTGCAGCCAATCCCCTTTATGTGTTAAAACAACAATAGAGTCTTTCTGACAGATGCTGAATCCTGCATGGCATAATGTATTTTACATTTTGTACTTAAATGCTCTAGAAGCTGAAACATCAACAATAATAAATAGAATATAAAGAGAAGTAATGTAAGTGAACTTTAGTATAAAATCATTTAAATAATAAATAATATTTTAATATAAATATATATAATAATGACATTAAATCAAACCTGCCACTGGTGTAGTAAATGTTGATGGCAAACCGAGCAGGCCAAAACACGACCAGCTGAATCCATTGGCCGTGAACGTGATGGTCGTGGATGTAGCATTAGTGAAGGAAAGAATGGCTGATTGGGTAGGGGCCTTGCACCTATAAGATTAATCACTTGATGAAAATAAGAATTATAAGATTAATGTAAATTAACATCTAATAATAAATTATTTACTTATTATTATTTTTTTACTGGGGAGGGGTTAACATTCTGCTATACCCAAACTATGGCAATAAGGATTCCACAGATAAAAGACCTATTTAGATCAGAGAGAAAAAGTCGCATCCCATCTTTTACAAGACTATATACTAAAGTAAACATTTTTAAACAGAGCCTAATATCAAACAAATCTGAAATAAAATATCAAAATGTTTTATTTGGCCATAATTTAAAGAAGTAAATAATGTAGATGATCTAAGTGTGTTTTTATTAAACTAATTATCATTATTATATATAAGAAACTTTAAATTACAATAAAAAGGCTATAAACAGCTGGTTTATAATATTTAAACATTCTCTTTTTATTTTATCTAGCACATTTAATAATATAGTTATGATCATTAAAATTTCTTGTACACTCAAATATTTATCATATACCCAGGAACTTCTTCTTCTTGTCCCCACCATAATGAATCTCATTTTTATACTCCAGTTCAGCTCCTATCAACAAATCATTCCTTATCTTAACCTCATCCCACTGAAACTTCCTTCATTTTTTGGTTATTCAACTACACTTCCTCTTTTCAAATCTCATTTCTTTAACCATTTCCTATCCATCGAATTTCCTGATGGCAATTATCCTTTGAAAAAACTGTTTATTATTTAATCTGTGCTAATGTTTCAATAACATTTATATTCCCTCTTCAGGGCTATGAACAAGACAGAACTCGAGTATGAGAAAGTAATAAAACCCCAAATATAATGGAAATACATAAAAAGTAAATTATAAGTACAAGAGGAAGAGTAATATAATGAAAATCAAGAGCTCATAGATGACAAGAGCAAATAGAAAACATCAATTTAAATCAAGGTGTTGCAGTTATTTTATAAGATATTTTCAGTTCTTATTCACATTTTTTATTCTGCTCCATCCTAGTTCTTACGTATAACTTTGTAAACTTCATTATTTAGTTGTATTAAGCTTCTATGCCATCTTGACTTAAATTGATGTTTTTTATTTGATTGTCATTATATAGATAACAAAACTAAATAGAAAACGTCAATTTAAGTCAAGAAGGCATAAAAGATAAATAAAATTAAGTTTACAAACTTATACATAAGAGGTAAGATAAGGGAGAGTGGTAAAAAAAGAAAATATCTTACATAACAATTACAACTAACCATACTATATAAGAATATGGCAAAGAGAGGTTAAATAACTGAGGAATAAAAAATTAAATATACAATAATAAAGGAGGCTCACAAAGAGATAGTGGCAGCAAACATTGTATGTCAGTAAGCCCCCTACCCCAAGATATGGGTGAAGGAAGGGAGAAGAACAAATGTGGCACGTCATTGTGAAGTGAGGGGATGATAAATAAAGAATGGCTGAGAATATCGAAACGATCAAGGATAAAAAAGGTAGATAAAACAAGAGGAAAATAATTTTTTATAAACATACTAATCGTATTTATCATGAGAAGGTAAAAATATAATATATAGCTACTCTTGAACGCTACTACTATATTTATCTATAACACATTTTGTTTTGTTTTTCCAATTTGGTACTTCTTAAATAGCTGGTCGGGTCGAAACCTCCCTTGTTGTCTAATGTTATATCACATAACCTCCCTTCTTGTTTCATCTAACCCAAGTTATTCCATTGTTTATTTTTTGTTCCTCGTTTAAGCTGTGAGTTAGTTTTATTTTCGTAAAGTTATGGATGTTGTTACATTTTTCAAATTGCCTTCATCAGAAGAAGAGGCTATCAAATATTTTCAAGACGCCAGGATAACTGCAAAGGTGAAATATTGTGATGAAGGTCATGAAATGAAGTTGGACGGGAAGACGAAATGGAGATGCTTTCGTACTTGTAACAAAAATGTTTCTATACGGAAACGAACGTGGTTAGAGGGGTTGAGGATTTCTTTTTTAACAGCTTTCAAATTCATTTATAGGTGGTCCCATAATTTAACAATACAGTGGGGGAAACAACAGCTGAAACTATCCCAGCCAACTATGGTAACATGGAACAAATTTTTAAGAGAGGTTTGTGCCCATAACATGTTATACAGGTCAAGTAAAAAAATGGAGGGCCTGGAAAAGTCATTAAAGTAGACAAGAATCTTTATTCTAAAAGAAAAATCATGTAGGAAGAGTTCTATCTGATGAATGGATGTTTGGCGGAGTTTGCTGAGAAACAGACGAGTGTTTTATCGTCAAAATAAACAAAAGAAAGGTAACAACTTTATTAGAAATTATTAAAAACAATATACAAGAAGGAAGCACCACTTATTCTGACTGTTGGAAAGGATACAACACCAAACAACTCAATGAAACAAAGTATAATCATTTCCAGGTGAATCACCGGTATAATTTTGTTTATTCATTAAGTGGAGTCCATACTCAACACATAGAACGATTATGGGACTCAGTTAATTGGAGAAACAAAAAACATAGAGGAACTGCCAGACAACACCTTGATTCATATTTATATGAGTTTTTGTGGCAGCAGGTTCACAGAGAGGACCCGTTCATCGCTATTATAAATGGCATAAAACTATTCCCTATCAAAATGTATTAAGTTAAAATAAAATTGTTTTTATGTACATATTTTGCTTATAGTGTTCCTTTTATATGTACATATGTTCTTTATAGTCTTCATAGTGTTCCTAAATAAATAAATTAAATAAATCTTCCACAACATAAATTCCCTTGATCATGAAAGCATCCTGCTCGATACTGAAACCTTGGATTGGAATGAAGTTTACACCTGATCCTCAATTGATATCATGCTAGATATCCTGACTTCTAATCTCTGTATCCTTGATACCCATGCCCCTTTTAAAACCTCTAGATTCAACTGCCAACCTGCTCTTAGGATGCGTCAGGAAATTCGAGATATGCAAAAGAGAGGAGAGACAGCCCATAGATATAGTTATATGCTGATAACTCTCAAATTTATCTATCCTTTCTGTCCATTGAGTTATTAGAAGTATTTACTAATATTCAGTAAGACCTAGATAGAATCAGTGCCTGGCAAGCTTGAATAAATTAAAGTTAAACACAACGAAAACACAGGCCATTCTTATAGGTTCCAACTCTCTCCTTGGAACCATTCCCACCCTTTCTTCCTTGATTATTAATGACCAACCAATCTTTATCACCTCCTCTGTAAAAAAATTAGGAATTACTATTGATCAAAACCTATCCTGGAAACACCATATCGCTCATATCTCCAGAAGATCAATTGGTACACTTTAACTATTTCATCGCTCTCGTCAGCATCTTCCACAACCTTTCTGCAAGCTCCTCGTTTCCTCATTGATTTCCCCCCACTTACACTACGGTTGTGTGATATATGGCGGCATGTTATTGGTGCTTGAGAACAGACTGAAGAGAATCATGAACTGTTTTTTAAGATTCCTCTTTGGCACTTCGAGATGGTCTCATGTGTCCCACCTATGTGCTGAGTCAAAGTGGCTCTTCCCCTCTTCCCGTCGCCAAAACTTCCTTATATTTCTTACACCAAACAATTAACTCACAGCAGCCTTCCTAAATCTACTGTCTCTTTCAGCTTAAACCCTCAGTCCACTCACTAAAAATGAGATCCCGTGTTTCTGATCTCTATATTCCCTCCCATAGGAGAAAAACCAATGAACGTTCCTTCTTAACCAGCTCCGTTACCTTCTGGAATTCTTTGCCACATAACATCCGTCATGCCTCTTCTAAAGGGATTTAGTCTCAGAATAAAGTTCAATATTCTATTCTAAAATATACCCACCCTAGGGCCACCTTACCTTCCCAAGGAAGCCGCCCGGGTGGAGATGCACGTCTGCATGCATTGAGATGGCAGCCCTGTCAACAGACTAGGGTACAGACAGAGGGTGGATAGCTGCACTACCCAAAACACTCAGTATTGTGAAACCCATACTACCCTCGGATGTAATCAGTCTTAAAGGAAAACGACCCGGCACTTCCCATAGGATTCTTAACTTTGGATTTTGGAATACACTGTCTCTTTATAGACCCAGAGCATTAAAGCTGCTCTTAGATCAACTTGACAAGTACAAGACTGACATAGGTGCTTTCCAGATCAGATGGACTGGTCAAGAAATTCTAAAGAAAAGGCGCCACTTCATCTACTACAGCTATCATGAGAGTCGGCATGAATTTGGTACAGGATTTGTCGTAAAGGGAAAGTACAGGCAGATGATAATAGGATTTAAACCAGTGAGCCCAAGAATCTGTCTCATAAGAATTTTTTTTATTTATGATATTTACAACTGTATTAAGAAAAATACATTCAGCAAACGTGATAACAGAAAATAAAAACATGAAAACACTTGTTGAGAAACTACCCACTGGTAGCACTCTAAAATCTCATAAGAATGTGCAGAAAGTTTTATAACTATAGCCTCCTAAGTGTACATGAGCCCACAGAGGTGTCTGGCGAAGAAGAACAGGATGCCTTCTATGAACATATGGAAAGGAAAGAACTTTGGAAGCATGTCCTAGGTATGACATGAAAGTAATTGCTGGAGATTTTAATGCCAAGTTGGGAAAAGAACAAATATACCAGAGGATAATTAGAAAATACAGCCTTCATGATGTAATTAATGATAATGGATAAAGGCTCATTAATTTTGCAGAGTCCAGGAACCTAGTGGTAGGAAGTACTCTGTATCCACATAAGAATACCCATAAGAACACATGGATGACACCATTAACCAGATTGACCATATTCTGACAGGAAGACACCATAGAAGCAATTTACAAAATGTGAGAACATTTAGAGGAGTAAATGTAGATTCGGACCACTTTCTGAGCATAGCACACGTGACGGTGAAGATCTGCTCGGCAAGGAATTCAAAAGCTAAAGGATGCACAAACTCAGTTTAATTACACTGAAGTATTAGACATGAAAGTATGCCACGGAAGCTGCGATGCTGGCCAGAACATTGAAAAGTTTTGGTCGCACTGTTATGGAATAATTGGTCGCAATAATGGAAACAGCCGAAGAAGTACTAGGGCCACACGAGAAGGAACTAAGGTCATCCTGGTTCGATGATGAATGCAGAGCAGCCACAAACACAAAGAACAGTGTGTACGAAACAATGATTAGGACAACCACTAGATTAGAACAATGATTAGCGTGAACTCAGCATATGGTAAGAGACGTACAAAAAGGATATGAGATAATATTTTATAAGACAAGACTAGCGAGATATCTGGATAATTGTTGCACAGCAACCGCTAATTGCCTAAAGTTTAGAATTAATAAAGACTTTCCTAACTTTTACAACAAAATTTACTGTGAATTCCCAGCTGTAACCTGATTTTTTTTTACTGTATGAATTTCCCAACATATTACCGATTTCTTTCCGAAATTTCCAATTGGTAGACATTTTGTGGTATTGTAACATACAGTCATATCAGACCGTTCTCTAGAATGTGATTTAAATGGTAACTTATATGATGCACCTATCGTAAGTTCAGCATCAGACTAAATTTTTAATTCAATTTACAGACTACTGGGTGAAATATTAGTCATTTAAACACAATTTTGCACCCATTGAGCTAAGTTGTGTGTTTTTAGCCTTTTTGGTCACTGCGTCAAATTTAGTAATCAGTTTTAATGCTTTATAACAGGAGAAAACTAATATCGTTAGACATGGCCTGTCAATTACATTGAATATTAAAATCATGCTTCCAGTTTTCTACAATACAAGTTAAGGATAGTTAGAGTATAAGCTCCTTAATTTGGAATATGATCACCATAAATAGATACACGATTTTTGGGGCACTTTGTTTTATTTGATGTTTATTTTAATTTTAATTCTTGAAAAAGAATTAATTGATATACAATTAGCCTATGCTATATAGTGTCTAGTTTTGTCCATGAATATTAATATCATATTTTCACAATTAACATAATTTAAATCCACGTTACATATAAAAAAATTATATTCCTCATCTGAGCAATCTTGTTGATTTATTATTTTACTAATGGCTTTAATCTGTTCATTTTTAATAAATGATGATTGTATCTACCAAACTAACTACATTTACAACCTCAGGACACTTAACCCTGTGCACTTATCCACACCTTTGACATAATGAGGTATATTACATACTTTCAGTCAATAGTAACTGACAGCTAAAATACTTCTCATCTGTTAGCGCTTCTTTGTCAATATAGCTGTGATTAGTTAATAAGTGATTTAGTACAATAACAAAAATATTTAGTATTTCAAAAAACAAAATTTTCTTAAGTAATTATTGAATTTTTTTTTTACCAATGTGAGTAAGAGAGCCCCTACGATGTTCTTCTCCACATACATAGCATACTTGTGTATTAGAGTTCTTATCAGGCATGGATAGATCCAAGATATCAGTACCACTGCTGCTAGTAACACTTCCTGTAAATGTTTTTTAGTTTAATAAATGGCAACATTTGTAGTGAGTAAATATAATAAAAACATAATTTACCAGGATTTGAATGTCCACCATTAGGTGCAGATGCTATTGAAGGACTCTGTCGAAGGTCCAGAGCTGAATCATTCTTCTGAGAAAGATTAGAGTTGGGCATAGGAGGAGCAACAACCTCTTCAAGACTAGATATTCCCGAATCCCTAAACACATACATATATAAGATATATGTATGTAAGTTTGTTTGTATATACATGCAATGCATACAAAAATACATATATAGATAGATGAATTAAACTGATTTAATTAGTATATCTTATAAGATGTAAATTTGACATAATTATATAAATATTAAAAAAAAAAGTCATTAAATTGTTGCATCATCAAATTGACCAGAATAAATGAATGAATGACAATATTAATGAACAATGAATGCCAGTGAAACCATAAGGCAATACAATTTTTAATTAGAATATTTAAATATATTTCTATCCCATAGGGGTTAATTGTTGTGCATAATTAACGGGGCTTTACGCACACCCGGGTATCCCAGTACAGTACATCGCACACACCTCACATCACAACAGTACACTACATACTTATACTGACATTAAGGACAATAACAATAAACACCATAGGATCACCTCCCCTAGGTGATAATAGAGTCATTCTGGCAGCCAAGATCACTAGCAGACCTGCTATCCTAGGGCCTAAGGACCTTCCTGCTGGGCCAATCACACATATTAAGGAGTATTAAGGATTCATAGAAGTCAAAGAAGCGTCGGAACTGGACGGACAAATCGGAAACAACATGGCAGGGAAAAAGACTTGAGAATTGGTACTTGGAATATAAAGACCATCGTGGGTAAGGAAGTTGAACTCGCGGAGAAGACCATAAAATATGGGATGGACATCTTGGTATATTTGAGGTGAAAAGGAAAGGAATTGGAGAAGTGCGTCTGGATAAGGGTTACACTCTCATTTATTCAGGGGTCCATAAAGGGGAACATGCTAAAGAATGAGTCAGCTTTGTTATTAAGGAAGAATTACACAAGAAAATGGAAGAATGGGAGGCGGTCTCGCCTAGGATAATAACAGCCAATTTCCAACTATCTCCAGGTAAAATCTCTATAGTACTAATTTATGCTCCAACTCAATATTCCTCTGTGGTAGAAAAGGAACAATTTTACTCGGACCTAGAAAGAATTAAAAACAAATTCAAAAGGATGAATAGGAATATTATCTGTTGTGGGGACTTCAATGCAAGGATCGGATGGAATTTTAGAGATGCGCATGGAATCATGGGAAAGCATGGAGGTGAAAAGACTAAGAATGAAAATGGTCAAAGATCGATAGATTTTTGTGTTGATAATAACATGCTTATTGGTAACTCCTTATTTCTCCATAAGAGGGTTAATAAAATAACATTTTCAGCACAGGAAAAAACAGTGTTATGGATTACATTATATTTGAAGAAGATATCAGACGCTGGTTCACAGATATTAAAGTGATCAGAGGTGCTGAAATAGACACGAATCATTTGCTTTTGGTAGAAAATATACACAGATCATGAAGCCTAGACATTCAAAGCATACGAGAAGATTAACATGAGAGCCCTTGATTCGGTGGCAAAAAGACAAGAATATGAGACATGCCTAGAAGCAAAACTGAAAAAGTACGACCATAATGGGACTGTAGAAGAAATATGGAAGTTTCTAAATGATAGCATACTTAAATCAGCAAGGTCAGTATGTGCTGTGAAGAAAATAAGCACCAGATATAAGCGCACAAATTGGTGAGCGAAGAGGCAAAAAAAACAATACAAAAAGGCATGGAAGGCATGCCTGATGAACCGTACGCCACAGAACTGGGAAGAGTATGTTAAGTGGAGGAATGATACTAAGCGTGTTATTCTAAAGGCCAAGAAAAAGTCATGGGAAGAATTTGAAAAAAAACCTGGACAGTGACTATAAGGAAAATATAAAGAAGTTCTGGAAAAAAGTAAAAGCACTGAAGGGAAAAACATCAAAAGAGATCAGAAACATAAAAGATGAAAGCAGACATATGACCCAGACAAGATCTTGGATAGATGGAGACAGCATTACTCTTCACAGATCTCTGATCATAGACAACCTCCAAAACACGAGGAAGAGACCAATCAAGTGGTTGAATATGATACTATCTGGGAGGATGATAAAGAAAGGGCTCTGGAAAAACTGAAGCTAGGCAAAGCAGGAGGCAGAGATGGTATTTTCCCAGAGTTTATTAAATATGGAGGAAATGAAATGATAAAATCACTGCAAGCACTTTTTCAGAAGATATGGGATGATAAGGTTATTCCGAAGGACTGGGAATACAATATCATAGCGCCAATTCATAAGAAAGATAGCACAACTAAATGTGGCAACTACAGGCCTGCCTATATGCCTGTCCCAAGTGACCTACAAAATGTACACCAATATATTAGAAAACATGTTAAGGACACTGATAGAACCAGAATTAGAAGATCAGGCTGGTTTCTGACCAGGGAGGGAAACGCAAGACCACATATAAGCGAAACATAAAAATTAAAACAATTTAAAGAGGACTATTGAGTGGACAAACTCAGCCAAGTTACGTATTAAAAAAGTCATAAATTATTTGTCTTTTTTTTTTTTTTATCACCCTTAACTATACTACAGATACCCCACTTTTAGGAAAACTTCCTTGTTTAATAATTTTTAAGTCTATATATTAATTAAGTTGAGGTTTATTAGGAAAAATTTGGAGATTCACCTCAAGTTATGTAAACAAATGATTTGATTTTCTATCTGGTCACCTAAAAGTACCCGCTTTTTCAGCAAAAATGACTACAATTGACTGTTACAAAGCTTTTATTTGTAATAAACATAATTGGCTAAAAACACATTTCATTTATAAAAATAAAAAAATTTAAAATAAAGATTTTTCATATAAGGTGGTTATGGCATTGTGTTTTTCTGCCAGGATTCTGTCATAGGAATTAATGCATAGTTATAAGTTACAAACTTAATGTTTTTAGCACTAATATATACGTTTTCATGAAAATAATTGAAGCAATCAGTAGGTTTATTTAATTTTAAATGTAAATTTTAGTAAGAAATATTAAGTTTGTCACTTATAGATACCCATCAATTACTATGACCGAAATCTAGAAGAAAAATACAATTTTATAATCACCATACAAGCAAAATATTTGAAAAATCATTATTTTAAACTTTTTTATATTTAACAATAAAATCTGTTTTAAGGCAATTATGTTTATTACACTACATCCCATATCACAGAAAAACAAGAAATGAAAGCTTTGCAACAGTTAATTGTGCATTTCATTTCTGCAGAAAACACAGATACCTTAAGGTGACTGGATAGGAAATCACTTCTTCTTTACACAACTTGAAGTGAATCTCAAATTGAAATTTTCCAAATAAATCTCAACTTAGTTAATATTAGCTTAGCTTATTAAACATGGAATTTTTTCTGAAAGTGGGGTAACTGTAGTAAAATTAAAGGGTGATAAAATCACAAATAATTTATGACTTTTTTTAAAAGGAACTTAGTTGTGTTTGTCAGCTCAATAGCCCTCTTTATATAGTTATAACAATGACAAACTATACTTTTGTTAAAAGTAAATTTAGTCTACTTTACTATGGGGCAATGTTTAATTATGTATCAATATTTTTGAATCAAATATTGTTGAAGTTATCGCTTCCTATTCAACAAAAAACATGATTCACTAAAAAAAACAAAAACCTTAAATTTCATGCTTTTCTGCTGTAAATTGGGCAATTGATTATATGAACATTTTTGTAGGTCTTGATGTCTATAATCAATCTTTTAAATATTTCCCTCTACTTACGGGACACCCTGTATATAGTGCAGGTACCATGTGCACAGTTAAAGCAATTTCAGATATATAATATTTAAAAATGTGTACATTAATAACGTCTATGTACATATTAATATTTTATTTAATTTGTGCGTAAAAGGTGATTTTTATTTTCTGATCAAAATTTTGTTGATCACAATGTAATCATTGTTATTTATGTAAAACCGTGCCATTCAACGAGTGATCATTGTTTTTAATCAAATAAATAAACATCCAAGATCGATTTAAAGTTTTATTTATAAATCAGGCATGATTTTTAAATAAAATATCAAATATGATAATTATTACATGATTTTGTGAAAAAAAATTATTGATTTCAAACCCTGATAGACATTTAAAAACAAAATACTCCATGTGACTAAAAGTTAGAATCAGTGAAAAAATGTGATCATTAACAGAAGAAAAAAAAAGAAGAAAATTGTACGCTAATCTAAAACTTTTCATTTATATATATATATATATATATATATATATATATATATATATACATATATATAAACAATGAATTGATAATATAAATATTAAATAATTTTAATTTTATATATATATATATATATATATATATATATATATAAATATAATATATAAACAATGAATTGATAATATAAATATTAAATAACTTTAAGATAAATGTTAGTGCAGCAAAAAATAGTTTCTCACATTTATACAAAAATCACCTTTGTTAGTAATAGATTGTGATTCTCCTTATTATTTCAACTTAAATGCAAAAATTACATATGGTCTTATCTATCTAAATATCATTAGAAATGTGTCTTAAAATAAAATACAACAGAAAAATGTATGACAGATAATCCCTCAATAGGTTGAGAGGTCAATACAGTTATCAGCAAATGACCCAGGAATAGGATTTAATGATCTCGACCTGTAAATCAAAATATGTCATAGGTTATATGACCTCAATATCACCAATACGACTGTCTGGTTTCCAATGCTTTTCAGCTATGATAAACTAAGTACTAGGACATTACTAATAAATTAAGTAATAAAGCATTACTAAATGATAGTAAAATTATATTATAATATTTTGTCATGCCTTTCTTTTACTTACTTATTTTAATTTTAAAAATGACCAAAAAGGTAATAGAGGGGGCTAGACAAGCTGTAATCACAGCTGGGCTAAACAAGCTGTAATCACAGTTCTGTTCTCTCTAGCTAATATAACTGATCAATCATTAAACCTATGAATTGATGTGAATAGCTCCTTAACACCATTTTGATTTATTTAATTGAAAATATTTAATGATAGGTTAGTTATTTGCAATGAGCATCATATGCCAAAAGAAAAAGTTGAAACATATAAATTTTTTTGCAATCTCAAGGTTTGATAAATAATTATAAGTTAACTTCATAGGCATTTATTTTGATAAATAACTCCATAATATAACACGAAATGGGAGTTTTAAAAGTTCATTGAAATATTTTTAGTAAGCCTATCTAAAAATCCAGTGTTTGGATAGATACTGACCTAAAAGGTTGTTGTTGATGGTCAAGTGAAAGGAAATTGGCAGCATACTCTCCTTGAGCAGCCAGCTCTGCTCCGGTGTATGGCCCATTGTCTACCCTTTTGAGCCAATACAGGCGCCGAGAATGTGGAGTTCCATCTCTTTGGTAGCGCTCCCATTGCTGAAAAAAAAAAATTTTGCATACTAAGATCCACACGTTAAGGCTGACAGGCCAACGAAAGCGCAGCTGAGCTGAGTTGAGCATAGTAAGTGAAGCTCAACTCAGTCAGCAGCTTGCTTTGCACCAGTACCCTTCTCATATTCTATATAATACTTTTAAAAAGTATATATTGTAATGTACACCTTTATTGGAAGTGAGTTGAATGCAGTGGAAGGCAAGCTAATCTAGTTCTACCAGTTCAGGTAAAAGGAAATGGCTGCTCTGTAGTTTCCCCAGATAGGAAAATCCCAAAGAGAAGAAGGGACAAAGGATTTTTGTTTTGGCAAGCAGTCGGTGTCTGGATGGGGTGAAGAGAGGATGGGAGAAGTGATCCTGGCTCCAGTGGGTAAAACCCAGTAATGGTATTACCATCCTGGAAGTTGTTTGGCAGAGAGACTAGTTGTTTGGAATTAAAAGAGAGAGGAGCTCCCAGGGAGTTTAAGTTAAGTAGAAGAAAGTGTCACCATTTGGGAAGATATGTTTGGCAGAAGATTGAAAAGCATTTGAAGACAAATGAATTCAGTGCAACAAAGGAAGAAACAGTATCCATAGAAAAAAAGGTTAGCTTGTCAATCCATATTTAACTTTATTTTGAAATCAAACAGTGTTAAGCATAGTTAATTTTACATTATTAATTTAAAAAGTATATATAGCAAATATAATATTTTCTAAAAAATAGCGAAGTTGATCATGTTGAAGTTGAAAAGAAAAATTGAATATTTGTATATAAAATCAAATATTTTCCCTTGCATATTCGTCTGAGTGTTTTGATCTGTTTGTCAGTAACCCACACCTGAGATAAATACATATATTAATACTCTTATAATTTTGTTTATTATTTAATAACCTCTTATTTATTTAGGAAGTATCAAACGATGTAAAGTTATCTTTCGAGGTTATATTATTATTATTTGTAAAATATAAGAGAGATGTTACAATATAGCAAATATAACATTTTTTAAAAATAATAATAATAAAAAGTATATATAGCAAATATAATATTTTCTAAAAAATAGCGAAGTTGATCATGTCGGAGTTGAAAAGAAAAATTAAATATTTGTGAATAAAATTGAATATTTTCCCTTACACATTCGATTAAGAATTCTTCCTCATCCATTGCATATTTTACACTGAACCAAAATAAAATAATTTGAGAGATTATGCAGTGAAAAAAAGCAGATAACATTTAAAAAAAAAAAAATATATATATATATATATATATATATATATATATAGCATATAAACCATTTTAAAAAAAATCTGGTGCATGCTACACCACTTTCACTTACCGCTTAACTTTGAATAGAAATTATTTTCTGGCCATGCTGGGCTATTATAAAACTTTTTAATTGCATTTTTAACCGAGTTAAAGCTAAAAGCTTACAGCAAAAAAATAATACATACCATTAAAATAACAAAAGCCCTATTTATTATATCACCGGTTGATTATGGATCATACGATCCATTGATTATGGATTATACGACTATTACATATTAAACTGTTATTTTTCATTGCAAAGTTTACTAAAATGGAATTAAGAGATATGCATTGTCTGTCATAGATAGGTTAAAAGTTGTTACACTAATTGGAAGTGGATACTTTTGGAATATCACAAAAGGAAAATTCATCAAATTATTCACTAATTTAATTTCCTAATAGGTTACATAATGATTTTTCAGAATAAGCGGACGATAGATACCTAAATATTTAAATATAATATCACATCTAGACTATAGTAACATTAAACTACAGTAAATATATTTAAGATTATAAACATATCCATGAAATATTTTTATATTTCACTTCTTCTTTCACACAAGTAGAATGATGAAATAGGACTTTAAACAATGTCATTGCCTTGATTAGGTAGATTTTAAATACTTTTTTTAAACATTTTTAAAAGTTATCATTGAGTAAGCAAATTTCATTTAATTTACTCGAAAACATGTAGTTTAAATTAACTTATGTTGGTAGATAAAGGCCTTTTAAGTCTCGATAAAAAATAACTTTATTTTAAATTTATCCAAATTTTCGCATCTTCAGGGATAATCTGATTTTATAAGTAATTCAAATCCTTATCTGATAAAAAAATATACAAAAATCATTCAGAGGATTTACTATTAGACATTAGCCCACCTACATTACCACTACCTGGTATAAAATATTAAAGGAAATAGATAAACCCATAAAACTTAATGATCAAAATAAGGATGGTCCACTGTTTACTAGGTATAAACCTTTAACATATATAAAACACCTGTAAGATTCCTTCACAAAAACATTTTTGGAATATATTATCGATGAAATCAAAATATCATACCGAATCTCAAATAAACTTCACAACAATTTGACAGCTCTTAAAGATAAAATAAGTACCAACCAAAATTATAATTTAATCTATGAAATAAAATGTCTACATTGTCCAAATTCATATATAGACAATAACAACTCAAAACCTCAACAATAGACTGTGTCCAACATAAACATTTATGTACGTATATGATATATAATGATAGTCACGTAATATTTAAATACTTTAATGTTGGCAACACCTCTCCTCCTTGAAGGACTGGGTCTCATTCGGTTTTGTTCTGTGACTAAGTGTCCAAGTGGGTACACTGCTATAAAGTGAGTAAGTTTTTATATTTTGATATATGCATTGTTGATTAGTGAAAAATGTTTTAAAGGTTATTATGGTTTTAAAAATGAGCTAGTGTCTAATAGCAAAGCCTCTGAAAGATTTTTGTATATATTTTTCAGATGAGGATTTGAATTACTTATAAAATCAGATTATCCCTGAAGATGGCTGAAGAGGAGAAAATTTGGATAAATTTAAAATAAAGTTATTTTTTATAGAGACTAAAAAGGCCTTTATCTATTAATACGTAACATAGTCTCTTTCTCAAGATCATCTTTTATAAATAATGTTAGTCTTTAGAAATTATTATTTATATATTTTTTGTCACTCTCCGTTACCTTCTACAACTTTATTATGATATTATTTTTTCTAAAATTCTCCGCTTTCTAATGGTATATTATACGTATACCTTCTGACTATTATTTCTGAAAATTCATTTTCTACCTGCATTAATATTTTTCTAGAGTTATTAAACTACTAACAATATATTTAAGGTTATAAGCCTATCCATGAAATATTTTTATATATCACATCTTCTTTCACAGAAGCACAATGAAATAGTATTGTAATAATGGTCATCTTAACGTCCATATACGCGAGCTTAAATAGACAACCATGTGAAAACCTCACGTATCCACTTTATCAACCTAACATATGTTTATTAATAAATAATCCAAAATAAAACATTTATTATTGATGTATACAATTTAGACAAACAGACTATAAAAAGCCCAAGGAAATTTCTAAATAAACAATAGACTATAGATAATTAATAAAACTTAATCTAAGGAGTAATCTGAACTTAACTATTTATAACTAAACAACAAGAACTTACGGACTAATTTAAAGCTGACATAAAATTTACTAATATAAATCTGAATAACGTACAAAAATACCAAAGACTTCATCCATATAAGTCCGCTTCTTCCAGCAGTTACAGAGATAGATAGATAGATTTCCTTTTCCAATCACTATTCTCTTCAATCTCCTAAAAACATCTGACTCTCTTTCTCTCTCTCTCTCTCTTTAGACTGCCTTAATGCGCATTCACTGCCACATAAATTAACTCTTTTGTTTTGTGCACTACAGTATCTTAAACAGTGTCATCGCCTTGAATCCGTGGATTTTAAATAATTTTTGAAACTTAATAAAAAAAAGGTACACACTTAGTAAGAAAATTTCACTTAATTTCCTTGAAAACATGTGATTTACGTTAAATAATGTTAGTTTTGAGAAATTATTATTTATATTTTTTCCACCACTCTCCGATTTACAATTTCCTATATTAGATTTTTTTTTTTTAATTCTCCGCTTTCTAACTATATATTATACGTATACCTTCTGACTATTATTTCCGGAAATTCATTTTCGACCTGGATATATATCTTTCTTTTTTTCTCCCATATTCAATTATGAAATTCTTTCAAAAGTTATATTTAGCATTTTTTCATAACTCCTAACAATGAGAAATAGTTATTATTTATAATAAACCAAACTAAAAGTACTTTAGAGGAAGACATGATAATGTTGGGATATCACAAAGGGAAACTCATCAAATTTAATTTTCTAAAAAGTTACATGATTATTTTTCGGAATAAACGGACGTTGATACTTAATTACTTATATATAATATCAGATCTAGAATTATTAAACTATAGTAAATGTATATAAGGTTATAAATATATGCTTTATACATCCATGAAATGATTTGATATTTCACTTCTTCTTTCACACAAATACAATGAAATAGTTTTTTAAACAATGGCATTGCCTTGATTAGGTGGACTTCTAATACTTTTTTCAAACTTAAAAATATATTAAAAGTTTACATTTAGTAAGTAAATTTCATTGAAAACATGTGATTAACGTTGAAAATTTAGTTTACAAAAATTATTATTTATATATTTTTCGCCACTCTCCGTTACCTTCTACAACTTTCTTTATTAGATATTGTTTTTTTCTTTCTTCGCTTTCCAACGATATATTATAGGTATAAATTCTGACTAGTTTTCCTATATATACCTAAGATAACTAAGATCGTATATATAACTAAGAGAAGCATATACCTATCTTAAATACGTAATATCAGTTTCATAGGACTTTTCGGTTTTGAGCTAGACTGCTAACATACACACACACAGACCATTTTGCGAGACTTGGTTATTTGGACTCAAGGTACCTCAAAATGTGTATTTCTGTTGAAAACTCAGATTCGAAAATTTTCACGATTGCAATACTTTCCCATACTATATATCACATATATAGGTAAGTGAAAGTAAAAATAAGAAAAGTTGATCATGTCGGAGCTGAAAAGAAAAATCGAATATTTTCCCTTACACAATCGATTAAGAATTCTTCCACATCCATTGCATATTTTACACTGAACCAAAATAAAATAATTTGAGAGGTTGTGCAGTGAAAACAAGCAGGAAAAAATGATGACACTGAAGAACAAAGCCCCACAGTTGCTTGACATTAGTAAGTAGATGTGGTGGAGGAAGCTGAGTGTAGCGAAGTCAGCTTCCAAAACCAAACCTCGGTCGACTCAAAGCTGACCCTTGCTACTACGTCCCTCAACTGCACTCAGCTCAGCACCGCTTCTGGTGGCCGGCCTGTCATTGAAAACCTTTGGTTTGGTTTTGGAAGCTGACTCAGCTACACTCAGCTCAGCTCTGCTGCGCTTTTGGTGGCCAGTCGGCCTAAGGCGAAATGCAAAATAAAGTCATCAATCATTCCAATAATATTATCATATATATGAAACATAGTGATTTTAACTATTAACCATATGATACATAATCAATTTAAATATCATATAATACTTTAAAGTACTGTTTACTAAAAAAATGATTGTTATACAATTCTTGTTTTAGGTAAGATTTACTAATTGTTTGATAATTATATATTATGTTGATGTGTAATTGTTAAAACTTGTTTTAGAATCATATGATTCCATTTGTTGAATTATAAAATGACTTAGATATATAATTATAATAAAATATAATGCCTCAATACGAATACAAACTTAGATAGAATTAAATACTACAAAAAAACATTAACCTTAAAAATGGCAAGTCTAATTAAAACAGAAATACAGTGAAATTTCTTTATATGGACATCTATGGGGAAGATGATTCTGTCAGTTGTGTACTTGTCCATTAAGAAGGGTTAATTTAAAAAAAAAAAAAAATCAAAAATAAAATTAACAACTAGGTACTGTAACCAAGACTAAGGAAGATTTGAAAAAAAATAGAACTCTTCTCTCTTTTGTTTCCTCTGACTAATTATTAAAGTTTTTTTATCATGTGCATGTGATCTGATATCTTATATCTTGACTATCGTTTCTTGATGTTTATGTGGCATGCCATACTATTGTATATAGAATAAGTATCTTTTTTTGTAATTTTTATTATCTTAAGTATCTTCCTATTTATCTTTAATCGTATATAGTAATTATGTTTAAATTCTATCTTTTTCCTTTTATATTATTTCTTTTGCTTGTACATAGTATTAATTCTGTAAATATTTCTTTCTGTAAATAGATCTCTTAACCTTTTTTGCTGCTTTATAAAATATGCGACCTAACCCCTTCTCACCCGACCTAGCATGGTAGGATAAATATTAAATCAAGGGAAAATAATGGTTAAGTACCTTATATTTTCTAGATTTATCTCTTTAGAGATGAAAAGCTGGTAAAGCCAGGCGCCCAACAAGTGAAAATTCCGATATAAAATTATATTTATTAAAACTTAATTTATTACATTTTTATTTATCTTAATTTTTGGTCATAGTACATATTTTATTTTTAATATTATCAATTCATACTCAATAAAAATTGTAATTACGATCAACTTACTTAACTAATATCAAACATTTTATTATTACCATTTGCTTGAAAACAAAGTTTCTGAACAAAACTTTTTTTTTCTTCCACAGAAAAAATACATACTTGCTCAAGGATGAAAAGATTCTGCAATTTATAGTCAAAACAGCCACTTATACAATAAAAATAATAAGAGTATCATCTAAAATACAGACTTTTAAGCTCAAGAACACCTTTTTCTTTAAAAAAAAGAAACATATATATAAAATTGAAGAGAAGTTGGTTTGAGGTGTTCAGTAAAAAAAACAAAACAAATAAGAATAAATAAAGGGTATTTATTTTTATATTTTCTAATGTTTCGGCCTAAAGTTCAGGCCTTCATCAGGGCTGGACTCACAAAAGTTCCACTAAGACCAACTTGGAAACAACTAAGGGTCCACTATTATGTAGCCGAAGCCACTTTTTATGAAAATACTGTCGTATTTCAGATTTGTGCATCAAGTTTTTTTAACTTTTAAGATTTGATCGATATAATGGTCCACTAATATGTTCACGGAGGCGCTTTTAATGAAAATACTGTCAGATTTCAGATTGTGCAATAGCACATTACGCTTTTGTAGCATTTAGGTTTTAATTGATATTAAAGTCTACTATTATGTTGTCAGAGGTGTTTTTAATGAAAATACTGTTGAAATTCAGACTGCACAATTGTGCATAAAGTTTTTGTAACTTTTTGTATTTAAACAATATTAAGGAGCATTATTATGTTCGTAATATCGATTAAATCCAAAAAGTTACAAAAATGTGATTCGCAATCATCCGTTTTTACTTTGTATTCATTATACTTTTAACCATTATGTCTCAATATTATCTAATATTTAAATGTAATTTTCTTACAATATGTATAACATTAAATTAGTTTGCATAAACTTAAATTAATCTACCTGGTTCAAAAGTGTTGAGCACAAACCACAGACATTAACAGAATGACCTCGAGGCCCCCTGTAGTTAGCAGGAGGCTCATGTGAGTCCAAAAATGGGAAGTGAGGTTCACCGGGAGCTCTAGGTGTTATCCTTAGTGAATATTCTTGCGTGTGACCAGATCCACCGCATGCAAAGCAAACAAGAGCTTCTCCACGGTACATACCACCAAGCTAAAATGAAAAAAACAAATCAAAATTAAAGTAAAACAAAAAGAAAGAAAAAATTCTAAAAATAAACATATTTCTGCAAAATTCATTTAAGAATGCCTTAGAAAAAAAAAAAAAAAATTATATATATATATATATATATATATATATACTGCATGATTATCTGCAAATGGTTCCATGTTTAAAGCAATTTCTTAAAGTCAAATGATTTTGTGAAAAAAATAGTACCATCTAATTGAGTTCATAAGTAATAGAAAGGTAAATTTGAACAGATAAATATAGTAAGATCTATTACACTCCACAGTACCAAAATAATTGATAGATAATACTGTATGCAGTATGCAGCCTTGTGTGACCTTGGAGTTCCCCCGAAACTTGTCCACCTCATCAAGATGACTATGGATGATGCTAGGTGCACTGTTCAGGTACAATTGGACCTGTCACCTGAATTTGTCTCCACGCGAGAAATTAGGCAGGGGGATGGGCTTGCCTGCCTATTGTTTAACCTGGCCCTGGAGAAGGTGATACGTGACTCAGGGATCCAGACTACAGACACTATCTTTAACAGATTAACGCAAATACTGGGATTTGCTGATGATCTAGATCTGATGGCACGTTCCTTCGAGTCTCTTAAGAGTGCATTTTTGAAGTTGGCTGAAGCGGCAGAAGCTTTGGGAATGAGTGTAAACCAGGAAAAGACAATGTATATGCGAGCAGGACCTGAAACCGAGACCGCAGTATGGGTACTGGTGGTTATGGGCCCATTTACGTTCCACAATGTAGACCAGTTTACCTATGTAGGAGCTATTGTAAGCTGTGGAAATAGAATATCCTTGGATGTCAAGCAGCGAATAATAAGGGCAAACAGGTGCTATTTTGGCCTCAGCAAACACCTTGGAAGCTATGCCATCTCCCATCATACAAAATGTCTCTAATATAAAACCCTCATTAGGCTTGTTCTCACATATGGATCGGAAAGCTGGACCCTCTCTAGCAAAGAAGAAAAAGATTTACTAATCTTTGAAAGGAAGATCCTTCGGCGTATCATTGGACCTGTCAAGTTTGGTGATGATTGGAGAAGGAGAACTAACAGGGACCTATATTATATGATATGTATGGAGAGACCGATGTGTTGAGTGTATCAAGCTTGGCGACTACGTTGGACTGGCCATGTGGCCAGAATGACAGAAGAGGAAGTTCCAAGGAGGTTGTTTGATGGGAAGCTCTGCAGAACAAAAAGGAAAGGCAGATCACGTCTAAGATGGTAGGGCGCCGTCAGCCGAAATGCCAGAGAACTATTGCATACCCGCAACTGGCGAGTGACTGTGCAAGATTGAGCCATTTGGCGAGGGCTCATTGAGGGCGCCAAGGACCAAACTGGTCTGTAGCACCATGGAGTTAGTTAGATAATACCATAACCTACTACATCATCACAACATTAACACAAACATGAAAACTATTATTTCTTTATGATTAAATATTTTCATTTTCAATCAATGAAAAGAAATTAAATGAAAAAATAATTTTATTCTGGAATTACTGTCCCCTAAGAATAACAACAGAGTTACAAATTTATGGGTCTTAATCTGACATAATAATAAAAATACAAACTAATTTACTGTTTTTAATTAGTAATTAATTACTTAAAATTAATAAAATACAAACAATCAATATGTTTTTATAGTACTTTTTTGCAGGAACAAAAAGATAATAATTAATAATAAATAAAAGATTTAAAAATTGCAAGCGCTACCCAATTGCTTTGACCAATGCGGCCCAGATTCGATTCCCGCATGGGAATGGTAACATCCCCACCAAGAGATTCACAGGGAGGTGAGCGACCCCTGTGTCTTACCCCAATAACCCTATCCTGGAAAAAATAACTTATTACGAAACCAAAACGAAGCCTCAGAAAATCGGACTGTCTAAACATGGTAACGACCTCGGCTTTGAATCTCGGACTATACATTGGATCTTGGAACGTACGTAGTTTATACAGACCAGAAGCCGCAAAAATAGTAGTCAAGGAACTAAAAAGGTATAACATACCGGTAACAGCCATTCAAGAGGTAAGATGACCAGATAGTGATGAAACCATTATCGACGATCATACTCTATTCTACTCTGGGAGAAACGATAAAAATGCGACAGCCGGGGTTTATAGTCAGTCCAGCGGGGAAGGAAACCAATCATAAACTTCACCCCAATAAACAAAAGGATTAGTGTATTACGAGTTAGAGGTCGTTGGTTTAATATCATGATAATTAACGTGTATGCACCAACTGAACATAAAGATGAAGAGGTGAAGGATGATTTCTACTATCAGTTGGAAAATATTGTGGACCAAGCTCATAGGCATGACATAAAATCAGTCATAGGTGACTTCAATGCAAAGTCACCTGCATGGATGATGGATGGATCAATGAATCCTGAATGGATATAATCTGATTTTAACAACCTAAACGCTTTAAAGAATTAAATATATTTTAGAAAAGATATTTCAGTTTACACTTATGTTTTTTTAAAATTTGGTTATGAGAACAAGTTATATTTTTTTCCTTTTTTCTTACGGTATTTAGGACCATTCTCATATATTTGTAATTTGGTCTAACACCACTGGAATTTACTCGGTTTTGTTATCCTAAAGTACTGGAAACTACTATCAAACAGAAATAACACAAAGTATACAATATTGTCATTGTTATAATCCTTCTTTTTTGTCTACCTCTGATTCCATTCCAAGTGTTGAGGAGCCTCGATCCAATGCAGCCACACATCTAGGTCCCGTCCAAGCTGCCTCATCTCTTGGAGAGTTTTCCCTCTCTTCCCTCCAATTCGCTGCATGTATTCCTGGTAGAAAATTCTGGATCGGCCTAGTGGTCTCCTCCCAGTGGGTCGAGCTTCTATCACTTTCCGAGGTTCTCTTTCATCATCCATCCGACAAATGTGGTCAAACCACTTCAGTTTTCGATTTTCAAGCATTGTCTTCAGCTCTACCACCTCCACTTCCTCCCGTATCCATTCATCCCTGAAACGGTCCCTTCTGGTCTCTGTTACCCGGCTGGCCTACTTGTACAGCATAACCCAACTTTTACTTCCGTAAGTCAGGGTTGGTAGGTATACAGATTTGAATATATGCCTTTTTGTTTCATTACTAACGTCTCTGTGTCCCACAATGGTGTTACAGATAGGATAATAAACCTGGTTGGCTTTGCAAATCCTATTGCTACTTCTGAGTCAATCTTCCACGTATTGCTTATGACTGTCCCCAAATAGGTAAATTCCTGCACAACCTCAAGTACCATTACATATCAGCTGGACATCTTATCTCTGTCCCAAGGTTTCTCAGCGATGCTTCTTAGTGATAAGATGTGGTCTTGAGTCAGGCTTCCTGGACAAAAGCCTGCTTCTTCTTCTATTTGGTTCTAGACTGTGGCCCTAAGTATCCTTTCTAGGATTGAGGTGTATAGTTTGTAAGCCACCGAAAGTAAGCTTATTGGCCTGTAATTTTTACAGTCAGTGGAGCTACCTTTCTTGCTTATAGGAACGATGATAATGAACTCCCAATCTCATGGAATGATGTTCGTGTCCCATATATTTTGGAGGAGTAGCTGGATAAATTTAATAAGCTCTTGACCTCCAAATTTCAATAATTCTGGAGCTATACCGTCCCTTCCTGCTGCTTTACCTATTTTAATTTTTTCTAAGGCATACTCTACCACATCTTCCTCAATAGCATAGGAATTCTCCAGACTATAAGTTTCTGCAACATGTTCTCCAGGGTCATTAGGCCCTTTTGAGAAGTGTCCTCGATAAAACTCCTTCCACCACTCAAGAATTTTTACCTCTTTTTTTATCATTTTGCCGTTTGAGTCTTTAACATTTCTAACTGGCTTACTTCTTTTCCCTCTCAATGTCTTTACTTTGTGCCAGAATTTTTTAATACTCTCTCGGTGGTCTTCATCGAGGCTTTTTCCAAACTTCTCCCATGCAGCTCTTTTTGCTTGATGGATCACTCCTTTGCATCGATTTCTGGCCAAAAGGTATTGGTTCCGTTTTTCTTCCGTTCTGTCTTGAAGGTAGTCTTTCCATACCTTCTTCTTTAATTGGAAGACGTGGCGCACTTCTTCATTCCACCATTCGGTGCGCTTCTGTTTGCTTGATATTTTACGCATACCACAAACTTCTCTTGTCACTTCCAAGATACAGATCATGAAACGGCACCACTGATGTTCCATATCATCCTCCAGACTCAATGCCCTTAATTTACTTCTCAGTTTTTCGGTGTAGGAGGTTCTCTGTACGGGATCAACTAGAGCTCGTATATTTAATGTTCGTTAGCTCTTTTCTTTAATGGGTCGTCTTTGCGGAATTTTAGTATCGGCTATTAGTAACAGATGATCGCTGCCGATTTCTGTACCTCTTATCACTATAATGTCGGCAAAATACTGTCTTATGCCACGATTATATAAGAAATAGTCGATAATACTGTTTCTTTGCAGGCTCGAGAAGGTTATTTTGTGTATCCTTTTGTGGGGAAAGAAAGAGTTGCCCACGAGCATGTCATTATTCACACAAAAATCAATAAGGTGTTATTCATTTCCATTCCTTAACCTCTCCCCTCCATGGATTCTGAGGGTACCATTAGCAACAGTAGATCACATCCCGTTCTTCGCAATAGTCTCCACTCAGTATTGCCAATCGTCCTTTATCCTTTATTTTATTCAGTACTCCTAGCAAGTCCGAGTGAGTAGAAGGCTTCTTTGTCCATGATTTCTGCATCCTCTGTTGGTGCATATGCTTGCACCAAAGTCACCTTACTGACGGCTAAAGAAAAATCTGCTGCAATGATTCTTGATGAGACAGGCTCCCAGTCTTCTAGTTGGCTGTACATTTTGGGGTTCATGGCTATACCTACTCCTTCTTTCGCGAAAGTTCCTTGAGGTTATCCAGCATATATAAGGGCATATTCGCTCTCTAGCTTCAGTTTTCTAATTCCTTACCTCACTAATACCGAGTAAATCCACCTTGTAACTCTTCATTTCCTCAACAAGCTCAACCTCTTTCCCTGTCAAAGTCTTTAGGTTCCAGGCACCAAATCGTACAGTGAGATCAGTCCACATCTGAGGCTAGTATTTTTACTTTGAATAAGATTTATTAGCCTAGCAATGTAGGCCCCGTATCCTCGGGACAACTGGTCCTCCGAATATTTGTATCTCCTCAGAAGAAAGGGTAGCCAGGCTATACCCCCTAACACTGGGTCCCCAGCAGAGCTTAGCCATTACAGGACATGTAATGTTACCACCCCCGGGACTAGGACCTGCCTGCTGAGAGTTACCCAGGTGAGCTCAGAGAAGATGACTATGTTGTTATTATCCAAGCAATTTAATTTTCTACAAAAATGACCTTGTTGAGTAACAGGATTGAAAACTATAACTTTATTAACCAAGAGAGAACAAGAATACCGGGAGTAAACAACTCTGAAGAGTTTCTTCTTACTGATGTAACTTTGACTAACTAAGAAATTACTAAACACTTGACCAAATCATCACAGCCCTTCATGCCGCACAGCCGCATAATTTTATTTTTATAGCCAAGTGCTTGCTTTCTGACGACATTTACGAGTACAACTTCATTCCCCAGGGTAAGGTCACAATTGCAGGTGTAGACGATGCTGAAGAATTCGAACTGACAGACGTAAGGATGTGAATGTTTCCTGTCCCCCTAAATTGTTGAACGTTGAGTGTCACAGTATTTTCTCTGTATGCATGAACCCATGTACCTTTGAGCGTTTTGGAATATTAAAAAAAAAAAAAATCAGTGTTTAAATTGCTCATTGTTTTATACGTTATTTGTTTCTTTAGTCGTTTCCTCTCAAATATGTAAAGTACACAGCTGCCAAGAAAAGACAAACAAAACTATAACATCGGCAAAAAAGGAATTCCTCAAAGAAAGATTGCGCACCATTGAGGACAAATGGCAGGCTGGAGATAAACACAAATTCTACGCAGAAATTAGGAAAGAAAGGGTACAATATAAAGCAAGAAATACGTGGAAAAGATGGCATCCTTACAGCATCTAAAGAAAATATATTGAGATATGGAAAGAACATTTCCAAGAACTTCTCAAACAAGGAGACCCCGGGAACAAAGAAGACATGGACCACACTGAGGACCTTGACCCAGAAGAGGTTGAAAAACCAGATATACTGGATGTAGAAATAGCTATGGAAAGGCCCCAGGGATAGACAATCTATCATGAGAACTGTTTAAAGATCGGGAAGACAACTTAAGAGCCAAGCTACTACAACTAATCCAGAAAATATGGTAAGAGGAAAGGATACCTGACCTGATCCTTGGAATACAGTCCTGATCTGTTCTATCCTAAAGAAAGGCTCCATGTATGTGTGTAGTAATTACAGAGGCATAACACTCCTGGTTGACTACAAGATAATGACCAATATCCTAATGAACCGGATATATCCGTATTACGAAAATATTAAATATAAATGCGACCACCAATCTGGATTCAGAAAAGGGAGGAGCAAAATGGAGAACCAGATCTTCATACTAAAACAAGTACTCGAAAAACGATGGGAAGTAGCTCAGGACAGGACATCCACACCCTATTTGTCGATTTCAAAGCAGTTTATGATTCAGTGGACAAGAGCTATATTTGGAAAATCATGACTAAACTAGGAGTTCCTAGTAAGTTGGTGAGATTGACAAAGGTGTGTACAAATGACCCTAACTGAGGGAGATGGACTATCAACAATACCAATGATGTTCAACTTAGCCCTGGAGAATGTAATAATAGAGGGGAGCATCTCAGGAAAATAGAGGGGTCCATGTCGGAATCATAAATGATTTTTGTTATAAATGAAATCATTAATGAATCATAAAATCTTTGGATACGCAGGTGATATAGCTGTCCTTGGAAGTAATCAAGAGGACATTGAGAAACTCGCTAAGACTCTGCTAAGAGAGACGGGGCAGATCGGTCAACATGTAAATGAAGACAAACAAAATATATGACAAGCCGGAAATTCCACCCCAATACCAGGGTCAGTGTTTAAGGAAAATCATTCCCAAGAGTAGAAAAATTCAAATACCTCGGCTCCATAATAACCTCAATGAATGAGCAGCATATAACTAGCACAAACAGAGCTTTGTTCTCCCTTTCAAAGGTATTGGAATCCAGAAAAATCTCAAATTAAGGATGCACAATGCTATGATAAAACCAGTTCTACTATATGACTGCGAGACCTGGACACTAACCAGCATCCTAGAAAAAAGTGTTAAAATATTTGAGAAAAATTCTCCACACGATAACCGGAGCAATCTGGGATAAAAGTACTAACACATGGAGAAGACCAATAAAGAATTGCTAACAGAAACTGGTCAATCAATTTCCCATATGATGGCACAGAGGTTAAGATGGGCGGGGCATGTAGCTCATAGCAATTCATCTGGAAGCCTCTACGTAACAATGAATGCCTCAATAGAAGGCAAAAGACCATGCGGACAGCCAAAAAGTAGATGGATAGATGGAATCAACAAAGATGCAATAGAGCTTTATACAGATAAATGGAAAGAAATAGCCCAAGATAGGCAAAGATGGAGCAGGCTTGTTAAGGCAGCAAAAGATTTACATGGTATGTAATGCCAAAAGAGAAAAAAAATAATAGCTTTGGAGCACAAAAGTATATTTACAAAAAAACGAATTCAAATCAAAGTATGTTGATAAAATTTTATTAAAATTTGAAAGGAAAAATTTTAGGATAATATTTACATACAAGAAACATTGATGTATATGTAGAGCTTTTTTTAGACCATGTACAGCCACTGAACAAAATATAGTTTCTCCTTACAGAGTACTAAACCAAACATCATTCATAAGCAGTAGTTGTACAAGGTTTTATTCATTTATTTTTTAAATAAAAAATAAAATTTATTTGGTAAACAAGTATTTTGATTTTATTTGTGATATTACTACATATCCTGCAAATTATCCATAAAATCCAGTCCCAACCGATCTCATCCTTCTGACTTCTACCCTCCTCCCCCTCGAACTGCAGTGTTTGATAAATCCTTCCTCACCTAAGCTGCCTCCTTCTGGAACTCTATCCCACCTATTATCTGCCATGCTTCAACAGGTTCCTTGTTTCAAACCTCTTCTCTTCATCCACATTTTCCTCATCCAGTCTAATTAATATTATTCAATACTAAACTCACTTTTTCCGATCATCAAATATTTCCCAGAGACTATTAGTACTATTTTCCACATACTTATTATGATTACCATTTAAAACCTGTACCACTACAACCCATGAAGGGTCTGGGTTCAGTACTATTTAGGAAAAGTACTGTTTCAAGGCCAACGGTTGTGCAGGGAGGGGATCAGGCCAGGAACGTGCTCAACCACCAGGTTTTCTCGCTTAATTAATTATATAATTAAGGGTACCCACTTTCTAGAGGCTGGGTGTGCGCCAGGAGGGTCGCTCCACGGCCAATGAAACAGAATAAATAAATTTTCTGCTATGAGCCGGAATTTGAATCTGGGACCATGGGCATTGTAAGCTTAGTGCCCTACCACTGAGCTACCCCACTCCCTATCATTACCATTTAGCTTATTTTAGTTACTATTAAAATTTTATTTTCGTTCATGAGTCCCTCCACACTGCCCTGGCCACCATGTAGTGTAATGTTAAGTGACTCTGCTCCAGAATAATAGAGAAAATTTTCATTTCATTTCAATGATACATATTCAGAACCGTTTTAATCTCCCATTTCATTTCCTACGGTATTGAGTGGCTTGTCACATTTTAAGTGTTAAGTAGATCATCAGTTTAAGTTCGTTGATAAATTAGTAAACACAAATAAAATCAAAATACTTGTTTACCAAACAAATTTTATTTTTTATTTAAAAAATAAATGAATAAAACCTTGTACAACTACTGCTTATGAAGTGGTGCCTGCTTATGTGCCATTCACATTCACAAGTGACGTCATGCGGACACAGTGGAGCTCTGGATTGGGAACCCCTGGTCTAGACTATCTGGCAATCTTGAAACAAGACAAACGGTTTATGAATTGCTTAGTTACGATTTGTTTTCGCCAGTGATATACAAATAATCCAGTATTATGTGGAGCTAAAGTGGCTCTACCCATCTCACAGGTTTCAATATTTCCTTTTCATTCCTATATCAGGTAACTAGAAGGCCCCCATCCTATTTACATCTTCTTTTTAAATTTTATAAAAAGTAACCTAACTGCAATTTACAATGAACAAAAACAGGATGCCCACCATTCAAGACATAACCTATAAATGTGGCCGCTGCTGAAAAAAGGTTTGGAACCTCTGGTCTTGATGCCAGAGAGTTCACCAGACAACTGTAATCAAAGTGGGGGACACAAAGGATGAAACTAGTTGTCGGATTTTACGTGGGAGGAGGTAACATAGGTGATTAAATTGTTTGAGGATCGATACAGTCCAGCAGATTTGTTGATTCCACAAGAGGGTTTGGTCAAACATGATTCCCAGGTTTTCAATTGAGGTGTGGAATGAGATAGGAGTGTTGTTCAGGGTAAGGTAAGGCTGTCCTGGGAAGGATTAAGGATGGAAGAGGAACCAATCATGATATATTTGGTCTTCTCGGCATTTAGGGTAAATTTATTGTGGGTGGCCCAAACGCTTATTACATTGTTGTCTTCTCATAGTTTCAGTGAAGCCAGAATCTAGGAAATTGCCTATACTATTCACTTTTGAATAAGCATCAACTGATAAGAAAATAATTGTAACTGTCACCAATGAACTTGAAAATATACTTTTAATTGGATAACACCAAACCACTAGAAAATGTTATTGCTATACTGTGATTCAGTATAATTAACTTTTGTGTATTAATTAATGTGATATTTATTCATCCTATTTTTCTTAATTATTTCAATGAAATTTGGCTTTGAGAAGGAGTTAGTCGAGGGTGCGGTCAAATAAATAAAAAATTAAAATATATTAATTATTTTAATTTTTGCCGACGTTTCGACCCACTTTGCAGGTCGTCTACAGGGCGTAGGATGTGGCACTGCGGGAGGCAGTTGGGACACTGGCGTTTTGGCTTTCTTAGATATAAATAAAAAACTTGGGTTTATAGTCACATTTACGTATCACCAGAAATTTGGCTTTCTTAGATATAAAATAAAAAACTTGGGTTTATAGTCACATTTACGTATCAGGACAAAGACACATGCAAATTTTAATTTATTCAATATTTTTTGCATAAATGCAATGGGAAACAAAAGTTTCAATGGAATACAATATTGTGCAGCAAGCCACATGTGATCCCAGGTTGATCAGACCAGGATTAGGGAATTGGAGTACTCATCTACAGGGAAAATTATAGAAGAAAAAATGAGCTTCCTGACAACGATTATGAGATTGAAAAGAACTGGACCGGATTTACAATGAAATCATTGAAGAAAGTATGGGTATAAGGGCCTATTAAAACTGCTTTAGAAGAAAGGTAGCTCAAATGGTTTGGTTGGCCATGGTTCCTTGTGGAAAGAAAAGGGAGATGGATTCTTCAGGCTGAATCATGTGGACTGCAACCAGTTGACAGGCCCTAATCATTAAGATGGATATATCAGATGAGAAATTTCAATCCTTTGTGAAAAAGTATTATTTTAAACTTTTAAAGTATTGTAATTATAATCATACATGTAATAGTTATTAAAAAAATCTATATTAAAATGAATCAACAAATCTTAGTAGATATTTGATATAATTAAATTAATATAGAAAATATAATTAGATTATGAATAACATAAAGATTTAAGGAGTTGTAGTAAAATATAATAACAATAAAACACAAAAAACATGAAATATTACCAAAATAAAAGGTAATAGATTTGAAAAAAAAGGACTGTATATTTAGCTGATATTTAAGTAATCAGAAAAAATCAGGACAATAATTAATCCATAAACCTTATACTTTTCCAAAGTAATTCGTATTTTAACACAAATACGCTTTTCCTTAAACAATTGATAGAAAATAAAAATCCCTTAGTAATTAGAATAGCTCTTCATACTAACAAGGTAGTTTCACAGTCAGTAGATCACTAATTTCAACAAGATTTTTATTTTATCTTGATGATTTAATATTTTAAAAAATACTGGACACCTGTATTAGCATTAATTCCAATGGACCTTATGAATAGAGAAAACAAAATAATTTTATGCAATTTAAATAATTGCTTATGTCATTTTTTGCCTTTTCTCTGCACGGATTTTAAGGTAATAATTTATTATACAATCATTTTTTTGTGTAAAATAAGAAAAATATATTACTGATAATATTAAATGAGTTCAAATGCATAACAAATTATGAAAACCAAAAGTAACTTCCAGTAAAATAGGCCAAATAAATGTTATGAAATAATAATAAATAAAAGTTATGAAAAAAAGTCAGATTTGTTTTCAGTGTTCTTTAAAATACTTAAATACAAATTTTAATAGAAACAATAAAATTATAAATTTTTGGACTTGATTTTATTAAATTTTTATCATATTTATTGGCATATCAGAAACCTGGCTCAAACTAAATAATGCTACCTCCTATATATCTATCCTTAACTATGCCCTCATCATATCAATATCATGATCGAATGGACGTGTTAGTCTTTACATTCATGAAAGTCTGAAGGCAAAAATCCTCTACAAGTCCCCCTCTCCTAACATTCCTCATTTAGAGTATTTGTATGTAGAAATTTCCTCAGATACATTTTCTCTTGTCTGCGTCATTAAGCGGACCCTACACGGTAATTCATGAATGAACGTCACAAGAATGGCAAAGATTGCTCGGGATCGCTTTGATCATGAAGACACCTACACGTTCAATCATTACTGATCATTACTTTACATTGCTGAAGCCAATTTAGCTCAGTTGTAAACAAAGAAACAGCATAGGTATGCTTAGTTGGACATTGTCATTTATAATATTGGGCATCAAGAGGAAAATGGAGATATAATAATTACTTCCTAGTGCCTGAAAATCGTTTAGACCAAAGTTAGAAAAATATAAGCCAACTACTTACAAAAATTAAGGAAAGGTATTGCGAAAATAATAAATTTGTTGAGGAAAATGGAAAAGAACTGACAAATATACACAAGAGTTAAAGATTATTTCTTTTCTTTAAGTAAATTGTGAAGTTTCCACTTTTTTTTAATTTGTTGCCCACTTGACTATTTAAAATAAATAGTTGAAGATGGTTTATAAAATATAAACAAGGGATATAAAAAATTATTTAACTATTTACTTATAATAAAAATCAGAAATTTATAGTGGTTGTGAGGCCTAGGTAAACTAACCTATCCATTAGTATGGTTAATCTCCCCACTACTTTTACCTCAGTCCCCCTTCCACTTCTCATGAATGAACCTTTGATTTCCGGATGTTCGGAAATCCGCCACACACCACCATCAGTACTTCATTCACTACCTTACACGATAATTCGGAACGTCATTAGTGCCTCGGAATGCAATTCCAAATGACCGTGTAGGGTCCGCTTTACATACCACCCTCCTCGAATCTTGTTAGATCCTTCTTTAGAATCCTCCCTTTGTGCCTAAGATACTTTAAACAATAATGTAATAATAGCCAGTGACTTTAATACCAAATTTTCCTCCGACTCCCCTGACAAATCATATCTTGAAGACCTAATCGACTCCCTTAACCTTTATATCGTTCTCTTTCCACCCACACACCATACCCAGTTCTCAAGTACATGACTTTACCTTTTTATAACAGATTCCTTTCAAAACTTATTAGTTATCCTCCTCTCAAAATCCTATATCCTTCCTTTCGTATCATGATCTCATCAAGATCTCCTATAATGTCTGGAATCTTAAACAAATTTTGTGACATGAGCTCATCTGATTGAATCTGAAAAACTAAATTATTGATTCCCAATCCTTAGAACCTAACTATTCATACACGTTCCTGCATTGATAAAATGGCGGTTTGAGTATCCTTTGATCTCCTAATCCTAAATCAACATGCACCGCTAAAGAACTCACTTCCAGATGCCCTGTTGCTCCCTGGATCAATTTCAAAATCAGGGAGTTGATGAGGAGAAGAGATGCACTAGGAGGTGTTTCAGATGCACATAAAACTCAGATGATTACATCTCTTCTAAGAAAATTCGAAACCTTACCCAAGCCTTGCAAGCACAATTCTTCCACACTTCCTAATCAAAAACCTCAGATCCTTAATCCAGATAGAAAATCCTTTAAAAATCTGTCCGTTGTAAAGTCAGAAACCTATACATCTTATCTTGTTTCTCCTGATCAACTGAGTTTTCTAATATATTGAACCCACCCCAATACTGTTCTCCTCTTCATACTACATTCCAAAAATTCCCTTTGAAACTGAAAAATTGTGTTTTACAAATACTACAACAGAGGATCTACTTTCCTCCAGGACAAATGACTGTGGTCCGGTTCTAATTTTAGTGAAGTTAGTCAAACTATCTCTTCCTGTCCTTTTGCATATTTATAATTTTTCCTAACCAAATTTTCTTATCAGCTAGGAAAAAAGTTATTGACCATCCGCAGAGCAAAGTTCCAGTTTTCTCTAAAGTTTCTGATTGCACACCTATCACCATTCTCTCCATCTTTTCAAAATCATAAAGACTAGTCTATTCACAGCTTAATATCTTTCTTGAGCCAAAGGCTCTCCTTCAATCCTCTCCAACCTGGTTTGCAGCAGTTTTGCACAAGATCTACTTAGTTGAAAATTACTCAAGTCCTTCAATTCTCCAGAAACAATCAGAAAATTTGTATTATGGTTCTCTTTGATTTTTCGAAAGCCTTCGGCTCAGTTAATCAGGAAATCCTTCTTTCCAAACTTCAAACCATCTCCATATCACATAGCAACCTAAAGTGGTTCCACTCCTTTTTGTATTACTGATCCCAAACAGTTATCATTCCCAATAAAACACCAACTTTTCTCCTATTACTACCTTGTGTTGTTCCTCATCATATCAATTTCATTCTTTATAATCGCAGACTCTACCTATTCACATCCACACTTCTGTTAGAAACATTGGGGTGATTTGTGATCAATACCTAACCTGGAATAACCATATTTCCCAAATTCAGCAAAACTTTATTGCAACCCTCAGTTAATGAGATTACATCTTAAAACCCGTCAACTCCTAGTTTGTTCTTTCATGTTTCTCCACTTTGATAATGGCTATCTTGTGTACGGTGGACTGCCTAGTGGCCTAGAGAGCAGATTTAAAAACCCAATTAATTGTTTCACTAGATTCATCTTTGAAGTCTCCAGGCACTACCACATCTCCAGTTGGTACGTCCAGTTGATGAAGTGGCTCTATACAGTTTTCCATTAGCAATATTTCCTAGGTGTATTCTTTTTCCAAACCAAAAAACTATTGACTTGATTACGCCTTGCTCATCTGTCCATTCTCTAAACATGAAATTCCAGTCCACAAACCTGCAAATAACTTTTCATACTCGTATAACTTTTCTTTTGGAATTCCTAACCGACCTCCATATGCAATACCTCATCTTTAACTTCATTTAGAAACTATTTTTTTTTTTTTATCTCTTCAGAAACAATCTTCTGAATATATGTAAGAATTAAAGTTTTGTATTTGTCTTGTTGTACTGTCATTTCACAGTTATCTATATATCATATATGTAACTTATCAGTGCAAATATGTAAACATAATAATATTTATATATCTATAATTTTATTTAATTACTTATGCTTATACTTTTCTTTGCTTTTAAGGTTACATCACTTTTTTTGTAATTTAATTATTTCTTGACATTTTATGGCGGATAAACGGCACTTCTATTGTTCGTTATCATTATTCTTAGAAGAATAAATTGTCCTAACATAAAACTAATTTACTTATTATTATTATTATTATTTCAGGTTTGGAGATCTATTTGTCTCAGGATAGCAGAAAAGCAAGAACATCAAGAAAATTATATTTATTCTAAAAATACATACATAAAAAGTAGTAAACATTTAAATCTAGTGGACATTTTAAATCCACTAATAATGCTTGTAAAAGTTTCAACTAACAATAATTGTATCTTAATAGATCAGGTTACAATATTGGCTTTGGGCAAGATTATATAAGTATTAAACATATTTATTTCCTTTTAATCAAAATTTATATTTTATAATATAATTGATAGTTCTGGTACTGGTATTGGTATTAGTATTGGTGGGGGGAAGTTCGGCAAGAGGACTTTTTTGTCCTTTTTGTCAATTCATGTATGTAAGAAAGGCTGCCTAGAAATGGCTAATCTGCACAGAATTGTCAGAAAATAAGTATCTGAACCAAGTGGGGATTGAATCTATACTATTCTGAAAGCGCATCACCCCAACATTGTTGGCCGTTACAACTTTTTAATTTACAGTAACAAAATAAGTAACTTTGAAAGTAATTCATATCAACATCATAAATTTTAAAAATACTTTAATTGAATTGAATTCAACAAGATGATTATTATAGAAGAACTTAGTAACGAGAAAGTTGAAGTAACTTTTGGAAAATTGGAATCTTATAAGGCGGGAGGGACCAATAATATTCCAAGTGAGCTAATTAAGGTATGCGGAGAAGTTAGAGTTGCTAAAATCTATTTGTTGGTTAAAAAGATCTGGGAGAATGAGAAAGTGCCTGAAGAAAGGAAAGAATCTATTCTTATTCCAATTCACGAAAAGGGACTGAGGACGGAGTATAATAACTGGAGAAATCTTACTCCTCCCGGGATGTAATAAAATATCCACTTTAATCCTAAACAGTCTAATCACGGAATAGGCTGAGGAAATTACCGGAGACTACCAATGCAGACTTAGATGGAACCGTTTAACTATTGATCAAATATTTTCTTTATGGCAAATATTGGAGTATAACGGTATTGTTCACCAGCTTTATATCGATTTCAAAAAGGCTTATGATTCTATCAACAGCCATAAGCTGTACAACATTCTAATTGAGCAGGAGATTCCAATAAAACTATAATCTGTATTTATTTATCCGGAATGTTTGAGGTTCGTTTGGGTTTGAAACAGGGTGGATCTCTTTTAATTATCTTGCTTAATTTAGAATTAGAACATGCCATTAAGGAGGTAATGCATACCTAAAAGTTTTGAATCTGGGTGGAACAATATCCATCCTAGGCTAATCAGATGATTTGGTCCGGCTAGACGAAAACACAAAAACTGGGGCTCGAAATAAATGTGAATAAGACAAAATATAAAGTTGCGAAACGTGGCCATTTACATTAAGGCATGAGCAACGTTTTAGAAAATAAATTATTGTGTAGAATATTCGGGCTGAAAAAGGATCAGTCCACCAGAGAATTAAGGCGGCCACACAATGCCAAATTGCGTACACTTTTTTTTTTTTGTCCTCTCTTAGGCTATTTGGGGTTTGGTTTTCAGGGTCAGGGGGTGAGGGTGGGAGATTAATATCAGAATTAAAATCCCCCATGGCACCGAGATGCGAACTAGGTATTACTTTATCCCGTTAACTTATATCTGAGTTGCCAGGCAACACGTGATGCTGTGCACAACACGTGTTAACCCGCTCGGCCAACCTGCCCCTAAATTGCATGAACTGTATCCGGTTAATATAATTGAGGCAATTACATTGTGGCGAATATAATGAGCATGTAAATTTGTTGGGCTTGATAACGAAAGAATCCCTTAAAGATTAATAAGCGATGTACCGACTGGTAAACGTCCGAGGGGTAGGCCAAAGCGAAGGTGGAAAGATTTAGGTAAGGCTGATTGGGTGCGATTGGTGGTGTCGGCATCAAACCTTCGAATTCGTTAAGCCTTTTATTATTATTATAGGTTTTTGAAAATAAAGAACAACCCTATACTTGAAAATATCTAAGATATCATAAGACATATTAAAATAGAAATACAAAAAAACTGACATTGATAGAATTTCAAAATTTCCCAATTGCAATATGAAAACAATAAAGTTTCACACATAACCACAGTGTTCAGGAATTAATGGACTAATAAATGCATAATAATCATGATTTCAGACAACAAATATTTTAATAAGACCTAGTTTGAGTTCAACAAGTAATGTAAATGATATGAAAAGCAAATATTATATCAGGAGTCGAGTAAATAACTAATATCAATAAAATTAGTCGAATTTTAATACAAAATTAATACACAATGCCAATGGAGGTTAAGATGGCAGGGCATGTAACTCGTAGCAATCCATCTGGAAGCCTTTAAGTGACAATTAATGCCTACATAGAAGGGCAAAAAGCAGATGGATAGATAGAATCAATAAAGATGCAACAGAGCTGCATGCAGATAAATGGAAAGAAATAGACCAAGACAGGCAGAGATGGAGCAGGCAGTAAAAGATCTAAATGGTCTGTAATGCCAAAAGAAAAACAGAAAAAAAAAACACACAATGCCATACAACAATAAAACATTTCTACAGTTGTCTTTAACTATAATAACAGTACTTTAGATAAAAAAATTTAAAATAAATATCAGCACATCCCAGTATAAACTCATTTTGTTTTGAATTAAAATCAAAACAACCAAAAAGCAGAAACAATTTTTTACTTAACCCAAAATTAAGCTATTGTTTGAAATCCGCTGACCTCGTAATTCTACCGCCGGAGCAAGCTCCTCTTTTCCTTCGTGATTTGGATTAATAGGAATAAACTTTAGTATTCAATTTTTATGGTTGGGATTGCCAGGTTTTAAAAGTTTCAAAGTGGGATAGTAATATATCGGCAGAGGATACAGGAATTAATCCACAGTACAAAGGAATAACAAATGTTATAATGAATAATGTTTTTATTTAAAAAATTATATACTTGGTGATAATTCTATTATTATCGCCCAATTATATAGAACATTTTGTACTAAATACTTATTATAAATTCAAATCTAATCAAATTATTTATAGATTTGAGATATTTAGAGAATTTTCCAAATTAATTTTATTGGCTACTATTTGCACATTAAAACACGAGCATATCACTTTTTCTACATTCAAAAACAATATTTTTTACAATTTGCAATTATTAATTTTGCTTTAATCAGATATACAAAAAATCTATTTCTCCTGTAGTAATTAAGGTATTAATGAATCTCCGTTTAAATGGAATCTCTTTTCAACATGTAATGATGATACCTACATCATAAAATTCTAAAAATTTAATTTCTTTTATCTTGATTGCAAATTTAGTTATTTCATTTTATCAACACTCATGTCCAAAATATTAATTCTAGATATTATATGCTGCTTAAATTACTTAAAACATTTTGGGTATAATTTAGTAATAGTCTTTGATTTCTTCATTAAACATTCTGAAAGGTTTTTCACCAAGCACTAAATTTTTTTTTTTACTATTAAAAGATTATTTTGTTTAATAAATAAATATTTGAACACATGAGAACAAAAAAGTTGAGTTACAGGTTATACTAACAGATAAAACAAAATGAGTCTTAAGGAAATGTTTGAAAAGTAGAAGTTAGGGCATAGATGTAAGTTTCCTGTCTAGAAAACAAGTTATTGAACAAGTCTAGTTTAGATTAATTTTTTTTAAAATATAAAATGCACTGCTAATAAAACTAGTATTCCCGGTGACTGAGGCAGAACAGTTCATATGAATTAGCAACCCTAGTTATGAGTTGAATAAATAGAAATACCAGTTTTCAAAAATAAAAAAAACGATATCCCGGAGTAATTACAGAGTATATAAATGAATACTCTCTAATAAGCTTAAAATATTGATAACTCCTTTACATACCTAAAGTATTATTTTAACAACTAACAATACTTTAGGGGTTGACATGAAGTACTACAGAAAATAGTTGAAATCTTTAAAACAGGTGACCCCTAAACAAATAAAAATACAATGAGATCTATTGATGATCTTTAAATATTAATAATCAAAAATACTGGAAAAGTAAACCTCACAATTTCACTTGAAAATAAAAGGTGAGATAATCAAACCAATCACTTTTATCTTATCAATTGGCAACAAGTTCAATAATACAAGGGGGGGAAAGCCCATCATTTTCATCTAAAAGGACAAATAAGTACAAATAACAATATATTTGGCTTAATCAAGACAACATAACCTAATCTCTCTAAAGAATTGTTTGCCATTGTAAACATATCCCTGATATAAAACATGACTCTGCAACAAAATAATGATTTAAAATAAACCTATAAGAAGGATAAATAATGCAATGATGGGGGAAATTAAAAGTATTGGTCAGTTATTGTGGTTTTAGAACACTATTGAAGAGAATTGAGTGAAAACACATTAACATTGATAAATTCGTAGGCTTACCTTGATGTTTCTATTTCTATCTTCTCCTCAGTTTAGAAGAAGTTAGAAATATCCAACAGAAACGCAGTCCTTCATCTTTTCATGAGTGTAGGAGATTTAGCCCATTTCAAAACCATTAAAGCACTTGAGAATAAAACAATAAACCTTTCCGAAATCAACGAATACTTATAGATTCCCTTTAGAACTTAATTACGGAACAATAACTCTTTATAAATACAGTTAAAAAAAACACACTTTAGAAGTACGAAAAGAGTAGAATCACCGAAGAAATGGTCTAGTCCTGTTTTCCATCATTCTGCTAAATAGTTCGTTCTGAAGCATTTATAAACAATTCTGTTTGAATGCATAGGAGAAGGGAAAAAAAAAAGAAGAGTTCTGGAGAAATTTAATCCAAAATATCTATCGAAATAAGGAAATCGCCTCCGTTCTAGAATCCATGATGTCTACTGGGAAGACTGACTCTTCGAATATTAACTACTAACACGAATAACAGCTGTCTCAAGTAACCAACTCTTCGACATTTGAAAAATCCTAAATATATAATTAAATTTTTTTTGTCATCAAATATTAACTTAAATAAATAATAATTTCAATTGTAGTAATCTTAAAAGTTCATTCAATATTTTTTCTTTTCTTTTTCATTGTAAAATTATATCAAATATATACGGAGGCAACAAAAAAAAGTATTTTCCTATATTAATTATGCCTAGTTCTGAAGTTATTTAGGCTGAGTCAATTTTATGGTTCGTTCATTCTTAGTAGGCTGTAGAACATACATATTGTTTTTCTGTTCCTTTTACTTTTTCATTTTGTTAGCTTAAAAGATTGACGAGATTGGAACAACAAGGAGAAGGGATGTATCATAGATTTATTCACACCTAGCGTTTGCGGATGATGAAGTGGTTACCGGAAGGAAAGGCGGTACTTGTGACCGACGCGGGCTCTCCTGAACCTCCCTTCTTATCTTATCTTACGTCACCTCCTTATCTTATGTTATGTTACGTCACGTAACATGCCTGTTTATATAGTATGAGCTGTTTCATGTGTGTTTATTCATTGTGCGTTATTAAAATGGATGTAATTACATTGTGAGAATTTCCTTCAGAAGAAGAGGCTATCAAATATATTCAAGATGCAGAGATAATTGCAAAGGTGAAATATTGTGATGAAGGTCATAAAATGAAGTTCGACGGGAAGACGTTACTGGAGATGCTTTCGTAAGAGTTGTATGAAAAATGTACCAATAAGAAAAGGGACGTGGTTAGAGGGGTCGAAGAATACCTTTTCAACCGCTTTAAAATTTATTTATAGGTGGTCTCATAATCTGACAACAAAGTATGGCAAAGAGCAACTGAAACTATCGAATAAATGTATCATAAAGTGGAACAAATTTTTAAGAGAGGTTTGTGCCCAAACATGTTATACAGGCCAACAAAGAAAATCAGAGGGCCTGGGAAAGTGGTTGAAGTAGACGAGAATATTTTTTTTCTAAACGAAAAAATTGTGTAGGGAGAGTTCTCCCTGAACAATGGATGTTTGGCGAAGTTTGTTGAGAAACAGACGAGTGTTTCATCGTAAAAATAAAGGATAGAAAGGCAAGAACTTTATTAGAATGTATTAAAAATAATATAGAAGAGGGAAGCACCATTTATTCGTACTGTTGGAAAGGATACAACACCCAACAACTGAATGAAGCAAACTATAATCATTTCGAGGTAAATCACCATTATAACTTCGTTAATCCATCGACTGGGGTCCATACTCAACATATAGAATGTTTATGGGGCTCAGCTAAGTGGAGAAATAAAAAACAGCGAGAAACCGCGAGGTAACACCTCGATTCATATTTCTGTGAATTTGTGTGGCGGCGCGCTCACAGAGAAGAGGAACCGATCCTGGCTATTTTAAATAGCATTAAGCTATTTTGCCTCCCAAAATAAATAAATCATGTATGTTGTAAAATAAAAGTGTTGTTATTTAAAGTATTGTTGTTGTTGTTATTTATATTTCTTTTTATTAAATTACTGTATATATATATATATATATATATATATATATATATATATATATATACATATACATATATATATATATATATATATATATATATATATATATATATATATATATATATATATATATATATATATATGTACATATTAATAAAAAACAGCTAAAAAAGAGACAACACCAAATATATTTATATTTCTTATTATACGAGAGTCTAATTTCACATGGAGATAGGGATTGTCAGTACCTTATAACAATTATCAGTGTTCAGGTTATAAACATTTGCAGATAGCAGTCCAATGTGCCCACGTCGCTCACAAGTACCGGAAAGCCAACGTGTTCTTAGGAACCTTTGAGGAGTGTGAATAAGATGCGAGAAATGCATGAATTGTTATAAATAAAGAAAAAAATAAATACATGGTAACAACCAGGGAGATGAAAGGCAGTATATACATCGAGGAGGGCGGATATCATATCAAAATTATAACATAATTTAGATCTATTTGCACTATTATCACAGAGGATAATAATATAAGAGAAACGACAAAGACAAGAACACCAATTAGTAACAGATGCTATTGGTCCCTGAACCAAATCTTCCATAATCGAAATATAACAAGAGCTCTCAGAATAGGAAGACCGTCCCACAATCAGTTGTTATATATGTAAACAACCAGGGGTGCCCAAAAGAGGGGTTTCATGCAACAAGTTGCGTCATCAAAACATTTTAGGGAGGGGACACATTTTTACTGGATTTTAAATTTTTAAGGGGGACACATTTCGACAGGGCAATGCTTTTGTGAAGTGAAAAAGTTTCAATCTAGGAAACAAGGAGAAAATACACTGACAGGCAAAAAATTCCACCCACTTGATTTTTTCATGTTTTCATCTAAAAATATTATTGCTTTGGATTGGTCTATTGTTTTTAATGAATAAATAGGTAATCTTTTTGTTTGTTTTCAATTAGGAATGTTAATATAGAAGACAATAACCCTCAATCCTTAATTCAATGAAATGATTCTAGATTCCAATGTTTCCAAGATTCCAAAACGAACCATTATTATTCTAAAAAAATTTAATTACATCATCGTTTAGTAGGGCGTGTTTCCTCCTCTTGCCTTCACTACTTCTTGAAGACGCCTCGGCATACTTTCCACCAGTCGGGAAATGGATTTTTCGCTTGTATTATTCTTAGAGGACGTCGCCAAGATCGAATACATATACAAAAGACAAATAGATGATACAAGAACATTTACTAATAATTACATAACGGAATACAATTTTTTTTTTCTTCCTGCCTTGCTTTATAGGCATCATGGGCTGTAGCAGCAGTATGCGTATGTCACTGCTGCCAGTATAGGTCTATTTAATTAAAAAAATTTTAACGTTATTATTTATGAAGTGTAGACTTGTTTGTGTGCACAAGCCCGCACTTTTCGTTTTCTCCATTCTTCCACCTGAAGCCGGTCCTCGAAGCAGCTGCAGCTTGTTTTAAAATGTGTAGGGTCTACCGCATCTTTCCACCCGTAAACGAATTCCCTATAATGTGGGTAATTCTCTCTGCTCATTATCTGGGGAAACCTTCTCTCTGTCAGTGTATATATCCCTCAGGAGCTTAGCTCTTAGTGCCTCATAGACAGTACCTTCGACGACCACATGTTCGCAATCACTAATCACTCCTTCTTCATCAGGATGGTTGGCAACCTTTTGGAGACCTCTCCGCCTTGTTGTTTTTTACGGGACTGGGTTAATGACCTTGTGCCCAATCCCCAACCTGGAAGATCAGACCTCATGCTGACTTTCCCATATTACACCTTAATGACCAGCCAATCTCCTTCTATTCCTCTGTTAAAAATTTAGGATTTTTCATTGATCAAACTCTCTTATGGAACCACCATATTTCTTACATCTCCCGGCGAACAATCTCTACCCTTAAACTATTCCATCGCTTCCACCATCTCCGCTGTTGATATTATGCATTTCTATTATATCATTCATCATCAAATAATAGTACTACTCCATACTATAAACTTCACTAGGGATATTAAAATATCTTCCTACTATTAATGCCACTGAATGCATCTATTGTTTGTTTTTACTATTACTTTTTATTCTCATACAACTAAATTCTTACCTATAGTTACAAAAGATAATGATGTGTTTACATATTATTCATTATTTAAATACTCTGACATCTTATATTGTCAGATTCGTATTTCCTTTGTTAGCAGAAGCACAGACCTTATTTTAAAGAATAACTCAATGCATTTTTTTTTTTTTTTTCTTAAAAGTGTATAATCATAATTGTTCCTACTATATATAGTTTTAAGTGTCTTGTCATTGTTTTAAGTGTTTTGTATATAGTTTTTTTTTTTGTATATAACTTGTTTAACTAATATTTTCTTTACTTTTTGTTATTGTTTTATTTAGGCCAGATGTGGTCTTTTAATTTTGTACTACTTTCTTATTCTAAAGGGATTTTGTCCCAGAATAAAGTTATTTTATATTTATATTTCTAAAAATTTACTTTTAATGAAAATAAAGTTTGGTATTGGTAAAACCATTTAAGGGGACTTGTAAAACTAATCTAAGTCTCATAAATCATAAATTATTGGCGATTTTTTTTATCATCACTTAACCAGGGCTGTCCATTCCCCTCCCTCCCCCACCAAGGTCGATGGCGCAAGAACTTACCGCCCTCCTCCCAAGATATTTTATTATCCACCTTTTCTTAAAAACAAAACAAGCTAAGGTAGAATAAGAAAAATCGTATATCATATGCAATTGCACTTGTTGCGGTCGGTTCCACTGTTCCATGGTTTCCCCTTGTGCCTTTGTCCAAAAATTCATAAACCCATCGAAACCCCCCTCAAAAATTTTGATGGCGCAGCTTACGCCATGAAACCCCCTTCTGGGCAACCCTGCACCCAACTATACTACATATTCCCCGCTTATAGAAAAACTTATTCGTTTAATAAGCTTTAAGTCTGTATTAATTAATTTGAGGTTTATTTGGAAAAAAATTGAGATTCCCTTCAAGTTCGGTAAATATACTTTTTATTTTAATAAAGAAAAAAATTGACATTGACAAAAATTGAGTGACAAAATAAATGTTTCTAGTCATAAAATGTACGTTTAAAATAAATAAATCTGCTGATTGCTTCAACTATTTTCATGAAAACGTTAAAATTAGGATCAGGAACATTTAGTTTATTTCTCGAAAGGTCGGCGTCCATTCTTTGCCAGAAAAAACGTATAATCACAAGCCTCCTCAAGGTTCGTATCCCGGTGTGGCTGAGCCCTTGTAGGCGGTAAACCACTTCTCGCATGGACTCAGAGACGTAGGGCCGCGCATGAGGTGTGGATGTCTCACAGAGTACCCAGGCGTCTGCACCAGATGGCTTAATCCATCGAAGCTGCAGACGTTCGTTCTTCTTCTGTACAGGAGTCTATGAATCCTTCCACTGTTCTGCTGCTATGCGGACGTAGTGCTCGGTACAGTCGATCTCTCGAACCCTTGGCCACGATGTTTTTATCCCCTGGGGATACGTGGCGGATGTCGGTCATGAACTAGCTGATAAAGTTTACGAGCCAAATCTGCATGCTTGTTACTGTTTCCAGTCTCTGCAGAAATGTATACTTCAATGGTTTGTGGTCCATCCAAATTTCAAATTGTCATCCCTCCATGTAATGTCTGAATTGCTTAATGGCCCGGTGGATAGCCAGCAGCTCCCTGTCGTATGTGGCTTGCTTCGTCTGTGCTGGAGCGAAAGCCTTGAGGTTGCCATTCTTCTGCTGCAAAACCGCTCCCATGGCTGTGTTTGAGGCATCGCAAACCAGAGCTAGTCGGGCGTTCTCCTTTGGATGTCCAAGCTCTTGTGCGCTCTAAATGACAGCATTTGTAGCTTTCAAACGATCGGATGGCTTCTTCAAGCTTCTTGTCATTTTTCTTCGCTCCAGCGATAAACCTATTGAGAGGTGCCTTTAAATCTGCCGCTTTGGGTATGCAACGGCGATAGAAGTTCATCATATCATATCCAGAAAACGTCGTAGGTTCTTGATTGAAGTCGGCCTAGAGTAGGTCGCGATGGCTTCCACCATGACTGGAAGAGCGCTGATCCGGAGGAATTCACCATATGCCCCAAAAACTCCATTTCCTGACGCGCGAATAGGAATTTTTTAAAGTGAGGCCATGGTCCTCAAGTCACCACAGAATTTCCTCCGTATGTGCTTTGTGATCTTCTTCATCCGTTAAGGCGATGATGATATCGTCCAGGAACCACCACGGGAAATCCAGTTGTCAAGGTCAAGTTATCGCCGGAAGGTCTGCGTTGCGTTCCTCAAACCTAAGCCCTTACGTAAAGAATTCGAAGAGTCCTAAGGTTGTAATTACAGCCATCTTTGGGATGTCCTGTTCTGCCACCGGAATTTGATAATAAGCACGGTTGAGATCCAGCGAGGTTATTATCTTTCCGGGCATATTTACGTTTAAATCTGCCTAGTTCGGAACTGCATATCGGTTGGAGACCGTTTTCACATTCAACTGTCTATAGTCGCCGCAGGATTGAATGCTCCTGTCCTTTTTTTCTACAATGTGTAGTGGGCTAGCTCAGGGACTATAAGACGGCCTGCAGATCCCCTCTTTAATCATCTGCATTAACTCCCTCTTGGTGGAGTTATATCTTCCCGGTGGCAGGTGGCGGGCTCTGGCTGTGTCTGAGGCTCCGTGAGTATTTATGTGGTGGACGCAGTCGTGCTTGGGTAGTTTACAAAGGAGGTCGGTTGGGTCATGCTAGGGTGCCGGTGTAGTAATGAACTGTACCATTCCCCAGTAGGTACTGAATAAACCGTGGGCACCGGTACCTTAGCTAATCTTCTTCGGGTGGTTAGCTCTGTCTTCTGGTTCACCAACTGTTATCCGGCGAGATCTACCATCATATTATAATGGTAAGTAGATCTCCGCCGATTATAGGATGACTTACATCCGCCAGGATGAATCATCAAGACATCTTACAGCGGAGTCTCAAGTCAAGGTTTTGGACCACGCTCCTATAGGTAGGGTGTCCCATTTGCTGCATACAGCGTGAACTCCAGGCTTTTCTTCCGTATCTTCTTCATCGGCTAGACAGATAGGATGGCTCCAGTATACACCAGATATCTGACTCCGGACTTCCTATCGGTGATGAAGAGTCGGCAGTTGGTGGTTCCAGCGCCGGAACCCGCCTCGTTCGTTGCTGCGACTAGTTTAACGCATAGTTGGTTACAATCGCAGGGTTGACGGCACTTGTTACATTTATATATATATATAACTTACGTCAGTTCGAACAAGAAATAATAAAAAAAATGGAAAAAGGATCCGAAATGAAGCACGTGGTTACTCAAAGAATACTGACTTTATTGCCTTAGTAATGCCATATATATAGTATTACACTTTGTTTACACTTTATAAATAGGATTAACTTAGGATTAACTGTTATACTGTCTTACCTCTAACCATAACTCCCCCCCGCCAGTTTATGAACATTCCTCATAAACTAACGCAGGGTAACTGACGTAATACATAACCAAAATACAACAACTACAAACAAACAAAAATAAAAGGTATAATCGCCGTTGGAGTACCTAGAACAGGCAAAGTAATAATAAAAATAAAAAAAACAATAAAAATGAAATTAAAAGACACTGTTATCTTACAGCCAAAAGTGAACAACAAAATCAAATTAACCTTTTAGCGTCAGGCCCTAGCTTGTAGGAGACAGAAAAGAGGATATCCCACTACTGTAGTGATTCCGTCTCTATCGGGAGTTTTAACTGTTCTATGTGAACGGTTCTCCTTTTTCTGGGATCCTTGAGACTTTGGATCGTACAAACGTTGTGCTCTCTAAGTACAATTACCTTGAATGGTCCTTCGTAGCGCGCCAATTCCTTCCCCCTATTGGATCCGACCCTACGATAGACGACCGTCCCTATTTTTAATGCACCCATTCTATCTCTGAGGTTCAAATTAACCTTTTCCACCCTCTTCCGCTTCTCTTTCTCTATTCTCCCTTTCGTTTTATCCCACACTTTCCTTATTTGCGCTCTGTTACACGTTATCTGTTGAGCGTGGTCCTCGCTCGTGACTGTTTCCTTCCAATCTCGACGCCGTATATTTATTCCGAACAGTACCTCGACTGGGGAAAACCCTGTAACGGAGTGGATTGAATGGTTGTAGGCCGCTACCGCCCTCTGCATTGCTACGTCCGCTTCTAATCCCTGCTCCCCCTGATATATACGTAGGTGATCACTTAGGGTGCTATGCAACCTCTCGATACCTCCCCTGCCCTTTGGATGTCCCGGCGTATTGAAGTGCCAAACTATATCCAAGCGCTTCGCTTCTTCTCGGATGGTAATGCTGTCGAACTCCCTGCCTCCGTCCGACGTTATGCGATCTGGCACTCCATAGAACTGAACCCACGTTTGGAGAGCTCCCACGACAGCCTCCGCCGACCTATCCTGTACCCGATGTGCCATTGCCATTTTGCTAAAGAGGTCTATCATGGTGACCCATTTAAAGCCTCTCCACGTGAATGTGTCGATTTGCACATCTTTCAACGGCGTATCTCCTGTAGGGGTTTCTTCTTGTACTCCTTGAGGTGGTCGTCTGTCATACTTAGTGCGCGCGCACACTTCGCACATTCCAATGACTTCCGAGATCGTTTTCCGCATACCATCCCAATAATATCTCCTGCGTAATGCGTGGAATGTTTCCTGTACCCCCCGATGGTTCGTCTTGCCCTGGTGATGTGCCAGTGTTACCTCCCTTTGCTGCTCCTTGTCCATTAATGTTTCAACCAAGTATTTACATTTAATAAATGACCTGTCGACACCTATTTTCTCTGCCCTCCAGAGTTTCTTGATCTTTTCCCAAATGGTTGCATTGCCTACATACAGATGGTGAATTTTCCCCGGCTCCGAGGCGTCGTGCAAAGCCTTGCAAATCTGTTCCTCTTTCACCCCTGGTTGGGACCAAATGGTATTAATTTTCTTCTTCCCATATTTAGTGAAGTCGATCTTCATAAGCCCCGACGTTCTGGTCTTCCAAATCACTTGTCGTCGCTTATCGTTAATGATCTCCTCACATTCCTCCATGTCGGTAGGCCTTTCATCCACCGAGCTCTCTTCTCCTCTCGATTCCTCTGTTCTCGCATCCCCGGGTTCCCCTTCACCTTCCGGTGTCCATGCTCTCAAAAACTGCCGCACGTCCCGCGACGACTCCCCTTCTTCCTCTTCAATGGCATTTACCATTACGGCTCTGGACAACCAGTCCGCTACTATATTCTCCTTGCCTGGCTTATACCTGACCTCCATGTTATATTGACTTAGGAACTGCTTCCATCGCGTGACCCTTGCCGATGATTCCTTCAGGTTGCCCACCCACTGCAACGGTTTGTGATCGGTATGCACTTTAAACTTCCGACCAAAAATATACGGTCTAAAATGGCCGACCGCCCATACTATTCCCAAGAGTTCCCTTTCCAGGGCGCTATACCTTGTTTCCGCTTCTGTGAGTCGCCGACTCGCATACGCTATTGGCTGTTCCCCGTCCGTTCCTTCCTGCGCAAGTACTGCTCCCAACGCATACTCACTTGCGTCAGTGGTGATAATAAAACCCTTGTTAAAATCGGGAAAAGCAAGTACCGGCTTTTCTTGCAACCTTGCCATGCACTTCCGCACGTTGTTCTCTATCGCTGGTGTTATTGCGATCTTCCGGCCTTTCTTTAGGAGATTATTAAGAGGTGCTAGATATTCCGCCATCTCCGGGACAAACCGACGATAATAATTCAACGACCCCAATAATCTCCGGATCCCCTTGACATCTCTGGGCATCGCCATCTTTTGTATCGCCTCTACCTTCTGCTTATCAGGCTTGATCCCTTCCCTCGAAATCGAATGTCCCAGAAAATTGATCTCATCCTGCCCCAGAATCGACTTTTCAGCAGACAATTTTAACCCCAACTGCTTCACTCTGTCAAATACGCGGCGCAAATGATCAATGTGTTCCGTTTCATTTTTACTGAAGACCAGGAGATCATCCATATATACCTGGCAGAATGCTTCATCCAGTCCCCTCAAAAAATCGTCCATAAACCTCTGGAAGGTTATAGGAGCGTTTTTCAACCCGATCGGCATGCGAGTAAACTCATAATGCCCCCTTTCGAATGAAAAAGCTGTCTTATGTTGATCCCTGGGATGCATACGTATCTGGTGATAACCTGCCTTTAGATCGAGAGTGCTGAAGATTGTGGCTCCGCTCAGTCTGTCAATGATGTCCTCAAATCGTGGGAGCGGGTATTTCTCATCCAAGGTATTGTCGTTGAGCTTCCTGAAGTCTACCACTACCCTATACTTCTCCTCCCCTGTCGTGGTCTTCTTCTTCACTGCCCATAGGGGACTGTTGTACGGTGACGTGCTATCCACGATTATGCCTTGCTTCTTCAAGCTCTCTATCTCATCCTTGATGTGTCTCCGTAGCGCTTGCGGATAACGTCGTTCCTTAACGTATGTCACTTTCTCCTGTTTTAAAGGAATTTCATGGACCGTTTTCCCTGTCGCAGTCAACACTTCCCCGTCTTTAAAAAAAATATCCGCGTACTCCCTCTTTATCCTCTGTACCCAATGTTCCGCTTGTTCTATTGCCCCGACATTCCCTGTCCCGTCCACCCTCAATCGCTTACACCGATACTTCTTCCCTCCCATTCGAACAACCCAACCTGTACTCCTGTAATCTATCCTCGGCCTTACCTTACTTAATAAGTCACACCCTATTATGCCTCCGTACTCTCTCGGCATATTCTCCACCACATGAACCCTCAATTTCCCGATTCCGGCCACCCATCGATCCAGATCTAATTCTACCTCCCCCTCGACTCTACAAGGACCACCCAAAGTAATCAACTTACACTTACAATTTTTTATTTCTGGTATCCTCTCTCCTTCACACAATTCCTCCAGCATCTTTTTACATAATATTGTACTAGAGCTCCCCGTATCTACCAAACACTTCCCCCTCCCCACAACACTTATAATTGGCAAACCAACGCACTCACCTCCAATATTATTGACTACCGCGTGGCTGCCTCTCCTCTGCTCCTCTCCTCATTCGTCTGATCTTCCTCTCCTGTCCGCAACGGCTCCTCCTTCTCCACTTCTCCTGCTACTTCTTCCTCCTCGAGCTCTTCTTATCTCCGTCTCCTCTTCCTCGGTTCCCGATGTTCCTGATGACTCATCTGACTCCGATACTGCTCCTCTCTTTCTCCACAATCTCTGGGCGTTCACTTCCATTGGTTCATCCCGGCCCACGTCTCCCCGTCTACTCATATACGGGCATTGTCTGGCAATGTGTCCCTCGGTTCCGCATTCGAAACACCTGGTTCGCGGGCAATTCGCCACTAGGTGGCCTATCTTTCCGCACCCGTGACATCTCCTGTCTTCCTTTGTCCATTTCTTCCTTTCTTTGCCTGGCTTTCTCTCTCTCATTGCCGGCCTTTCTCTTGTACTAACCTCTCCTCCTCTTTTCTTCCACCCCTCCTGTCTTGCTTTGAACCTCCCGGTTTCCGCCCTCCTATACGAAACCCTGTTCCATCCATACTCGTTCCCTTCATCCCCACGGGCTGCTTCTTCATCCCGAGCACTTGCATCTATCATCTCTTGAGCACACTCCACAAAGCTCTTGTCCCTCGGTAGTCCATCCTTCTTTCCAGTATCTCTCCCTAACTGAACTTTAAGGATGGTTGACAAAAATGCCATCCTGGCTCCCGTTTCCACCGCATCAGCCACTTCCCTCGTCTTCTCTGTTACGTGGTTAAATCGTGCCAGCAGATTTGCAGCATATTGCCCGTTGGTCTGATGAGGCTGTTTCCTTTCCCGGAACATCTGCAAGATGTCCTCCTCGGGCGCCCATCGACCTCCTCCAAACGCCTTCTTCAGCCGATCCTTCACAACATTCCATGGAGTGTCTTCATCCGCCTGAATCATATTCAGCACGCTCCTCTTAACCCGGCATACCAGGGCTGCCCTTAATGCATTGGCGTCCATCGGGTCTATCAGGTTTTCCTCCGCCTTAGCCAATATACGCGATATCACCCGATTGCCACCTTTTAGGAAGTGATTCAACTCACCTACTCCTCCATCGAATCTTTCCAAGTCGGATATCGCTCTCCTAAGATCCTGCGACGTCGCCGTTCTCACCTTCAACCACTCTAACGTAGTTGCATGTGCTGATGCCAACGTTTCCGTAGGTAGTGGAGGAAAATCCCTCGCTAACGCCTCTGACAGCGGAGGGAACGCCGGCGGTGGAGCCAACGGTGCTGCTGGTGGTGCCGTCGGCGGTGTCTGCCTGTGCTACCTGTTGTGCGGTGGATGCTGGTGGTTGCCCTATTCCGTTCGGCATCCTTCCTCTTTTTTATTTCTTGTGACGTTAATAACAACAACGAAAAGAAAGAGAAAAAAAAAACTACTTCCCCGACTGAATCTAAAGGTCCCGGGTTTCGGCACCACTTACGTCAGTTCGAACAAGAAATAATAAAAAAAAGGGAAAAAGGATCCGAAATGAAGCACGTGGTTACTCAAAGAATACTGACTTTATTGCCTTAGTAATGCCATATATATAGTATTACACTTTGTTTACACTTCATAGATAGGATTAACTTAGGATTAACTGTTATACTGTCTTACCTCTAACCATAACTTATATATATATATATATATATATATATATATATATATATATATATATATATATAGCATTTTCAAGTCAATTTCAACCTTTTCCAAATCAAATTCAACCTTTTCCAAGTCAAATTAAACCTTTTCCATTTCAAATTCAACCTTTTCCAAGTCAAATTCAACCTTTTCCATTTCAAATTCAACTTTCGAATTTTTGTCAATTTTCGATTTTTTTCGAAATGAAGGCCACTTACTATATTATAGAAGGCATAGCTTTTGAAAAATACAAAAAAAATTTTGATAACGCGATTGCATATCCATTTATTTTAATATTTTAGATTTTTTCAGTGTGATATTTCTATGTCATTTCCAAGTCAAATTCAACCTTTTCCAAGTCAAATTCAACCTTTTCCAGATCAAATTAAACTTTTTCCTTGTCAAATTCAACCATTTCCATTTCAAATTAAACCTTTTCCAATTCAAATTCAACCGTTTTCATTTCAAATTAATGTTTTAATTTTTTGTAAATTTTATATATTTTTTTAAAATAATGGCCATCCCTCCCCCACTCCAATATGAAAGTCTATTATTATGATCTCCTAAGTAGAATTTTCACTTACGGATATCGATTTATTGTACCTATTCGGATTTATTAGGGACTAGTATTATGCTGTCCTGTACCTAGATTTGAAAATAACCTCCATTTTAAGATTAAGTGACTGCGTTTCGAATCATTTAAGTTTTTTTGACTTATTCGATATAAGGGTGTATTTTTATGTTTCCCGATCAGTAAATTTTGAAAATGACATCCATTTTATGTTTACGCCACTGTGTTTTGACTTATTTAAGTTTTTAGAATTTATCCAATATAAAGGTCTACTTTTATGTTTCTGGAGCCGTAGATTTTGAAAACGACCTCCATTTTAAGATTAGGCCACCGCGTTTCGACTTATTTGAGTTTTTCGGATTTTTTTCATACGAGGGTGTATTCTTATGTTTCCGGAGCCGTAGATTTTGAAAACGACCTTCATTTTAAGATTAGGCCACCGCGTTTCGATTTCTTTGAGTTTTTCGGATTTTTTTCATATGAGGATATATTCTTATGTTTCCGGAGCCGTAGATTTTGAAAACGACCTCCATTTTAAGATTAGGCCACCGCATTTCGATTTCTTTAGGTGTTTAGAATTTGTATTATAAAAGAGTGTATTCTTATGTTTTCGGAGGTGTAGATTTTGAAAATGACCTCCATTTTAAGATTACGCCACTGCGTTTCGGCTTATTCAAGTTTTTCGAATTTATCCAATTTAAAGGTCTACTTACTTTTATGATGCCTGAGCCTTAGTTTTTAAAACGACTTACATTTTAAGATTAGGCCACTGTGTTTCGGTTTTTTTAAGTGTTTTTGATTTTTCCTTCGAATAAAAAACAAAATACGAAGGATTAATTTATTTTTCAATAAATACAAAAAAATATCTAATCAAAATAAATAAAATATGTATTGTATCATTTTTAATTTAATTTTAGTTATCTTTTTTAATGTTGTGGTCGCCTGTCACAAAATTATAAGATTTCGTACAATTAGCTGAAAAATCTGAATACGGAAGGTTAAATTTATTACCAGCTGCTTTTCGGCTTTTTAGTTTGTATTCTGTGGTTAATTTAACTTTAGCTTCATAATATTTATTTATTTATTCATACTCGAAAACATATTGATGAAACTTTGTATTAAAAAAATCCAAAATGAAGCCTAATTATTCGAGTTGCAGCGGCTTAATCATAAAATGGACCTTAAATATTAGATAAATTTAAATATTAAAGATTAGAAAAATTTCAATACGTCTCGGATAACATATAAGTAGATCCTTATACCGAAAAAGTAAAAAAAAAAAAACTTTTATAATCCAAAACACAGTGGCATAAACTTGAAATTGGGTCATTTACAAAATGGGGGAAATCTACTGCTCCAGAAACATAAAATTAGATCTTTATACTTGTTAAATTCTAAAAACTTAAATAAGTTGAAACGCAGTGGCGTAATCATACAATAGAGGTCATTTTCAGAATCTACGGTTCCGAAAACATAAAAGTAGACCTTTAAATTGGATAAATTTGAAAAACTTAAATAAGTCAAAATGAAGTGGCGTAATCATGAAATGGAGGTTATTTTCAAAATCTACGGCTCAAGAAACATAAAAGTAGACCCTTACATCGAATAAATCAAAAAAACTTAAATAAGACGAAACGCAGTGGCGTAATCTTAAAATGGAGGTCATTTTCATTATCTACAGCTCCGGAAACATAAAAATACACCTCTAACATCGAATAAATAAAAAAAACTTAAATAAGTCGAAACGCAGGGGCGTAATCTTAAAATGGAGGTCATTTTCAAAATCTACAGCTCCGGAAACATAAAAATACACCCTCATATGAAAAATATCCGAAAAACTCAAATAAGTCGAAACGCGGTGGCCTAATCTTAAAATGGAGGTCATTTTCAAAATCTGCAGCTCCGGAAACATAAAAATACACCACTAACGTCAATTTCACCACTTAGGCGATAATGGGGTGAAAGTGAAAGAAATAAAACTTCTTCCTTCAGGCGATTGTTTTATTAGAGATCCAAAATCTCAGTTCAGTGTTAGCATCGGAAGAGAGAAGAGGTGTCTCTATAGTCGCTCACAGATAAGATTTATTAATTTCTGTTTTTTATAACTTTTCACTTATTATTTGTTATTTACTATAAGAACTATAAGGATGTATTTATTTTATTTCATTTTATCAATTTTTTTTCTTTCTTTTTCTCTTTATTAATTAGTTTCTTTTATTACGTTTTATTTTATATTTCTATGGGAGACCCCATAGATTTAAATAGCCCAAATGTTAAACGAAAAACGACCTCGGGCTCGTCTTAAATTCGAAGCCGAAAATACGGATGGTGCGATCCCAATTAGCCCATCGTTCTTAATAATAGAAAGATCAGATGAACAAAATTTTGAAAAAGTATCCCCGTTCTTAGTGAATAAGTTTCTTTCAGGTTTAGTAGGAGACTTAAAAAATGTGAAAAAGCTAAGAAATGGTGCATTACTTATTAAAACAAAAGACAGAAAACAATCAGAAGAACTATTAAAATGTAAAAATTATGGTAGCCAATTTCCTGTTCAGGTTTCCCCCCATAATACCTTAAATTACAGTAAAGGAGTGATTCGATGTTACGATATCCAATTTCTAGAGATAGATGAAATTAAAAATGAATTGTCTTCAGTGATAAAAGATATATTACGCATTAAAATAAAATAAAAAAATGGAAATCAGATATTGACAAATTCTTATATCATGACCTTTCCTACACCGAGAATTCCGGGAACAATAAACATAGGATTCCATACGGTCAAAGTACAGGAATATATTACTAACCCGCTTCGATGTTTTAACTGCTTATCTTTTGGGCACCCTTCGAACGTCTGCAAACAAAAAAGTAAATGCATTCAATGTGGGGAAGCAAAACATGAAGATAACGTGAGATGTACGCGCCCAGCCCGCTGTAGTAATTGTGCCCAAAATCACAACTCATTAAATCGTCGATGTCCAATTTTTATTATGCAAAAAGAAATAAAAACTATCCAAACCATAAATGAAATATCTTTAAACGAAGCAAAAAAAAATTTATAAAGAACAGAATCCAACCCAGTTTACTAGATCTTTTGCTGAAATTACAAAACAAAATCCTAACACTATCGAAAAGAAAGACATCGGCATTCAAACAAATTCATTGTTTAACTTTGGAGAAATCATATTTAATACCACTTAAACAGCTAATACTAGAAATACTCAAACAACAACAAATCCTACCCCCTCCCTATCCCCACCACTAATCTCCCTCCCTAACATTCCTGTGATCCCACCTCCCACCTCCGCCCGTCTCCCTGCCGCCGCCACCGGCCACCCCCCTACTTCCGCCGCCAGCCGCCTCCCTAGCGGCCCCAAAATCTCCTCGCAAGTCCAGATCAAATTCTAGGAGTCGGGCAGATCCTCTCTTTTTTCTCAAGACGCGTGTTCCTCAAATACATCAGAGGCCGCATTTGCGATCGTAGGTTCTGACCAAAACTCAGATGTCGATCCGGAAGGAGAGTTTACCATCGTACATAACAAAAAACAGGGCAATCGTAATAAAAAGAAAACCTAATAACACTAACAGTATACGGTTACAAATTTTTATTTTATTTTTTATATCTATTTTTTTTTTCATTCAAAACAAACCTGAATAATGTCTATCCATGCCCTAACAAATATTTTAAATTGGAAGTATAAGTATTTTCATTGCGATAAACATATATATCACTACTACAGCAATAAAAATAAAAGCAGTGCTATTTACAACGCTCGAAGCATTTACTTATTACTACCAGACATAACAAAAAACACCTACAGAATCCTCACTGCCGCAATCATAAACAAACATCCTACGTTATTCTTATTCTATTACTACAAATAGACCTCATTTTTCTATAATAAAGAAATACTCTATGTTCACTAACCTATCTATCTAGCGTACCTATCATAGCATGCGTTTATTTCTATTATTTGAATATTCATAGATGTGTGTATGCATTTGTGAATGACTTTGTTATACATTCCTGTAAATATATTTATTTATTTATGTAGGCTTATATTTTTTCGTGTATACGTGTTTACTTCTGTATTCTTACGTATATACGTAAGTATATATGTGATTGTGCTTATATGTGTGTAGATATTTGTGTACGTACGTACGACCCTGTGTTTATCTATAATATCGTTATTCTTGCCATCACCATAGGGAACTCTTAAATCACAAACAACGAAGCTAGCTTATTATTATTGCTAGACCCATACGAAAATGTTTATTATTGTTCACTATTTAATTTTTTATTACCTCTGAAGCCTCTACTTTCTTCTATCTCAAATATTTCTTTTTTTTTAAAACTTATATTATATAAAATTTTGTTGTTTTACTCATATATGCACATATAACAATTCTATTCACATCGCAAATCGAATTAAATTCAATATAATTTTACAAATGACTTTGCACTACGATAACTCTATTTATTCTCCTGAAGATCTGTTATACGTCTCAAGCTCCGAAATACATATAAATAATAGATACGCTATTTCCGTCCACATATTCATCCAATTATTTTTATTTGGAAGTATCTACATGCACGAATACGTATTTTAACGCCTGCATATTATGTATTATTGTATATCTGTATGTGCGAATATAGATATCTGTGCGGATATATATGTTTATATATATAGTTCTACATGCTCTCTTTGGTATGTACACTTGTATATGTTTGTGGGCATATAATATCACACAAACATTATATGTGTGTATGTATGTATATGTGTGTGCGCGCGCGCCCATCTGTATATGTGTGAATGTATGTTTGCATATATTGTATATTCTATGTGTTTATGTGTATATGTTTAACTGTATATATTTCTATACGTGTTGTGTGGATCTGTATGTACGGGAACATGTATCTATATGTATGAGTGTCTGTGTTTGTATTCATATGTGTGGGTATGTATATGTGTATATGCGTGTATATGTATGTATGTATGTATGTATACATGTATATATTGTTTGTGTCTATATATATATAAAATACCTAAACATGTCGGTACTTCAATGGGACTGCAATGGTTTAAAAACTCACTTTAACGATTTAAAAATACTAATACAAGATATAGACCCGTTTTGCATTGCACTACAAGAGACACACCTCACAATCAACGAAAATTTTTCTATAAAAAATTTCGATACATACAGAAAAGACAGTCCGAACCCAAACCACAGTCACCGCGGAGTTTTAATAGCTATACATAAATACATATATTTCGAACCAATCAACATTAATTCTCATCTTCAAGTTGTTGCAATCAGAGTTTACAAAGATTTTTCATTTTCCATCTGTAATATATATCTTCCACAAGACCGTACCATAGACACACAGTAACTCCTAGATATCTATAACCAAATGCCTCGTCCAGTTCTTTTTATTGGGGATCTGAACGGTCACAACCCTTTATGGGGCTCCCAAAATGTTAACACGCGAGGTAAAGTAATAGAAATTATTTTAGATGCTTCTAATCTGCTTCTACTCAACACCGGAGAACCTACCTTTCTCAGCACTTACTCGACTCTTGATTTGTCATTCTGCGATTCCTCGTTATTTGCCATTACAAATTACCATATCAGTAGTGACCATTTTCCAATACTGATAAAATCCAAAATAACGAATCCCACTCGAGTAAAACCGAGATTTGTTCTAAATAGAGCTGACTGGACTTTATTTTCTTCATTAGCCTCGCCACCTCAAACTCCCCCTTCCAAATGAATGTCGATAAAGGCTGTCAAACTATCACGAATACGATCATAGAAGCGCCTAAAGCATCAATACCAATGACCTCAGGCTCACCAAGAAGACCGCTTGTTCCCTGGTTTAACGATGTTTGCAAGGAAGCCATTAAAGATCGCCGTAAAGCCTACAAGAAATTCCAGAAATCTATGACCTCTCAAAATTTAATGGAATTCAAAAGACAGCGTGCTATATGTAGAAGAATAATTAATCAGTCTAAGACCGAATCCTGGAAAAAATTTATAAGCTCCATTAATTCCTCAGCCACATCAACTGACGTTTGGAACAAAATCCGTAAATTCACTAAAACTTCCCCTTCCTCTCGCTATACTAGTTTGGTCAATGGACGACTGTCTGGCAATCCTCTATCAGTCTCAAACACATTTACAACTTTTTTTTTCTGAAATATATAGCTCCGGAAGAAATAATACAAGCTCGGAATACACGGACCCTGAGAGGACAATTGATGATTAATTATTATGTTACAACCTCCCATTTTCAATGTGGGAACTCAAAAACATATTAAGAACTGTTAAAGGCTCAACCCCTGGTCCTGACCTGGTCCACTATGACATGATAAAGAACCTCCTAGGTAATACACTGGAGTGGTTGCTTGGATATTATAATCATGTCTGGTCCACTGGACAGTTCCCGAATAAATGGCGTGATTCAGTGGTCATTCCAATCCTGAAAAGCGAAAATGATAAACGTTTACCAACCAGCTATCGCCCTATATTTATCACAAGCTGCTTAAGTAAATTAATGGAGCGGATGATTACTAAGAGATTAATGTGGGTAATAGAGAACAACAATTTAATTCAACCTTTTCAATCGGGATTCCGTAAGGGTCGATGCATATTGGATCATTTGGTTGCATTAGAAGCCGAAACGCAATATACTTTTATCAACGCACAACAGACAATAGCCATATTTTTCGATAAGAAAAAAGCTTTTGATAATATAAATCACTACATTATCCTCATACATCATCCGTAGGAATTAGAGGCCAAATGTACAATTATGTTAATCAATTTCTAACGCAAGGACAAAGAGAAGAGCTCGCAAAGTATGGCAAACTGGTCGACTGCCATCTGACAAACGGACATTCAATAGACTTAACAATGAACTAAAACGACATATTTAAAGTTATAAAACTACAATTTACGACAACTACATCAGAAATCTCTCTACTGACGATGGGAGCTTATGGAGGCATACAAAAAAACTTGTAAATCATCGTGAAGTGCCTGCACCTCTCCGAAACGAGGATGGTTCCTGGGCCGTGTCAGATATAGAAAAATCGGAGCTATTCGCTATCCATCTTTCTTCTGTTTTTACTCCACATACTGACTTCAACAACATTGAACACGAAGAAAAAGTACTAAACACTTTAGACATTCCACTACAATTAGAATTACCTCCACCTTGTTTCAGTCCGAAACTTGTTGCAGAACAAATTAGACAATTACCTAAAAAGAAAGCCCCTGGTCATGACCTGATAACTGTTCAAGTGCTCCAGAAAATGCCTAGAAAAGCTCTAGTTTACTTAACATCTATTTACAATGCAATACTCAGAACGACCAAATTTCCTGTACAATGGAAATACTCACACATTACAATGATCCACAAACCAAACAAAGACAAATACACCCCTTCATCATACAGGCCAATTAGTCTACTCCCAATATGTTCCAAAATCTTTGAATAACTACTATACAAAAGACTTATGAACATATTGACGGACGGAAAAATAATACCCGATCATCAATTTGGATTCCGACGACAGCATTCAACCATCCATCAATTACACAGGGTGACTGATTACATTGCAACTGTACTGGAGCAAAAATTTTATGCAACTGGAGTATTTCTGGATGTCGCTCAAGCATTCGATAGAGTATGGCATAAGGGTGTTCTCTTCAAACTTAAGACGATACTCCCTCCTACCTATTATCTTATACTTCAATCCTTTCTTTCTGACAGATTTTACTCTATCTGCCAAGGCTCAGAACTTTCTTCAATAAGACCAGTCTTAGCAGGTGTTCCTCAGGGGTCAGTACTAGCTCCGCTTTTATACATTATATACACACACGACATCCCTAACAGCGCCAGAACTATTATAGCGACTTACTCAGACGATACAGCTATTCTGACAAGACATAAAAACCCAACACACGCCACACAGACTTTACAACATCATCTAACAAAACTAAACGACTGGTCCAAACTCTGGAAAATTCGACTCAACCAAGACAAATCACAACACATCACTTTTACTCTTCGACATGGAACATGCCCTCCTATTTACCTTGACAATGCCGAAATTCCTCAAACAGATAAAATACAATATCTTGGACTGACATTCGACAGAAGAATGACATGGGGTCCACATATCAACAAAAAAAGAAAAACATTAAACCTCAGACTACGACTGTTATACTCCTCTCAAGACGCTCAAAATTAAACCTAAAACAAAAACTGAACACTTACAATTATCTACTTAAGCCCATATGGACCTACGCTTCACAAATTTACGGAACAGCCAAAACGACACACATACGAAAACTACAAACTTTTCAGTCTAAAACTTTCAGAACCATAACCAAAGCTCCATGGTACGTCACAAACATTACACTACATAAAGACCTTAAAATGCCAACAGTTAACGATCACATACGGACATACTACAAGCGATTTCACAATAACTTACATGGACATACTAACACACTTATACAAAGTATGGCTACATTTAACATGCCCGAAAACACACTTAGGAGGCTCAAAAGAAGCTGGATGAGGGATTTCCTCACTTAAAAATATGCTAAAATCAAGACAGGAAGGGATGCCTCTGGGTACTCCTCTCCATCACGCCGATCAAGCCATTACCTGTACACTTACCGACAGCAGACCCGCTAATTGTCATTGCATATGACAGGTGTGGGTGAATAAATAAAGTTAATAAAAAAAAAAAAAATTTCTAACGCACCGACGCTTTAGAGTACAGGTAGGAGAATTATCCGAGAACCACCATCAGTTCAACGGTGTCCCTCAAGGTTGTGTCCTGAGCCCAACTCTGTTCTGTCTGGCGATAAATTACTTGGGCCTTAACTTGCCAAGAGGTGTTAAACCACTTATATTCGCGGATGATCTAGCCATTCTTTGCCGATCTGGCAACATTGGCACTATACGAAACAAACTACAGGACGCTGTTAATAGAATCAAAACCTGGTCTCTTTCCATTGGTCTCCAATTTTCTTCCGCAAAAACTAAGTGCATGCATTTCAGTCGAAAGAGAAACAGCCCTAACTCACCCGAAATCTACCTCGGAAATTCCATAATCCCGTACTCGAACCAACATAGATTCTTGGGCATGATCTTTGACCGAAGACTAACTTGGGAACCACACATTTCTGCCCTAAAGACAGCCACTACAAAAAAAATAACTATCTTGCGATATCTAAGCGGCACTTCCTGGGGCTCAGACAGACTTACGTTAATAAAACTGTATCAAGCTCTGGTATGTTCGAAATTAGACTATGGGTGCTTTATATATGGTTCTGGTCGCTATCGGATCCTAAACAAACTCGATACAGTCCAACATACAGGCATTAGGATAGCAACTGGCGCATTTCGAACAAGTCCCATCCTTAGTCTCTGCTCTGAGGCCGGAATACCCCCTCTTTTATTTAGAAGGAAAAAACTGGTCGTTAACTACATTTCAAGGCTACTTCCGCAAAATAAACATCCCACTCACAACTGCATTTTTAAATCTAAATTTTCAAACGCTTTTAGAAACAAAACAAATTCCACACTCCCATTGTCAGAAAGAATTTATTCAGCAGCTGAATCCCTTAAAAACTTACCTTTATTCAATATAGAAAACCAAAATCCACCTTGGATCCACAAACCCCAAAAATGATGCTCCGTCTCTCTCGATTACTCAAAAACAATACCTCACATTACGAGTACAAAACCGAATTTTCCCGGCTACTACAAAATATTCCGGATCCATTTTTAATTTACACTGATGGTTCGAAATCCGATGATGGCTTGTTCGTTTGTTACCCATAACTCCACGCATAAAATAAAATTACATAGACTGAACAGCATATACACAGCGGAACTTCACGCAATATCTTCAGGCCTCCACTTCTGCATGTCAATAACTTCAGCTTCGATAGTTTTGATAACCGACTCATTGAGTTCATTAAAGGGTTTAAATGATATGTACTCAAAACATCCAGTTATCCATAAAATACACAAATATCTTCACACTCTGGAAAATTTAGGTAAATCGGTTTGTTTTATATGGGTTCCAAGTCACGTGGGTATAGTTGGTAATGAGCTTGCGGATACAGCAGCCAAACAAGCACTCGCGCTTCCAGACCGAGGTACTCCTATCCTGACCTCTGCAGAAATGAGTTTTCCTCTCAAAAAAGAAATATTGGATAGTTGGCAGTCTATGTGGAACGAAAGCCTGCCTAGTAAATTAAAAGTTGTTAAAAAATCAGTTAAGCCCTGGATCACATCAAACCGCCCTAATGGTAGAGAGGAAGTTGCTGTGACCAGGTTAAGAATAGGACACACGAACCTAAATCATGTATATCTCATCACTAAGCAGCCACCACCTAATTGTCAGCATTGCAATAGCCTTCTCACAGTCAACCATATTTTCCAAGAATGCACTTATTATACTTCAAGCCTAAATCGATTATCTCTAAAACCGAATACATCAGCAGTATTAAACAACGACGAATCAAACATAGGAACCGTGATACAATTTCTTAAAATCCATAGACTATTAAATAAAATATAAAAATAGATATAATTTGTATTTTATTGTTCTTTTTTTGTATTTATTTTAATATATTTCATTTTTTATATGTTTTTAAATATCTTTTTCATATACCACTATATCTATCTATTATTAATTTTGGATTGTTCATTTTTTTTTTCTGTTTCTCCTCTAAAGAGTTTACAAAGATAACTGACTCACAGGCGTTGATGACTTTGGGGTTTTACGCCTTAAAGCCTAAATAAACAAACAAAGAAACAGATCCAAAATCTAAAATGAAAGGTCTAACTACGATTTCCAATTTCGTAGCCGTAATGTAACAATAGAAAACCGTCTTGTATTAACAGACTGTCTGACCTTCGCCGAACAAGCCTGAAGTTATTCTTATCTCAGAAACACCAAATAGCTAAAACTTTTCTATTTAAGCTATAAACAAAATTAATATTTATTTTAGACTACAGTATTTTTGTATAAGTACGTGACATTATTTATCTATTAAAGATTTAAAGGACTTTTTATTGGCATAAATTTGTTCTATAAACGTTCTGACTACATTTACTTTCTTATCCAACTCTTATTTAAACCGGGCTTTTATAAATTAGTTTTAATTTTTTTCCCGATTCGTGGCGCCTCGCTAGCCGCGACGCCCTGATCGGTAGGCCGCTTTTCATTAAATAAAAAATATTATTGTATGTGAAATACCCATCAAAATCAAAACATAAGTTTATTCCTTCTAGGAATAATGCCTTATTTTTAATTGGTGTATGGGGTTCTATTTCCGACCATTCTTTTTCTAATATTTTATATACTTAATAGTGGATAAATAAATAACTATCGTTGATATATTTAAGACAAGTTGGTTGGGATGCACAGTCTAAGAGTAACAAAGTAAAAAAAGAAATAAATTATATTTATTAGAGTGCTACCATTGGGTAGTTACTTAGCAAGTGTATTCATGTCATTATATCAATTATGTCCAAATTTACTTGATGTATTTATGTAATACAGTTGTGAATGTCATAAAGAAATTAAAAAAAAAAAAATTATATTTAATTTTGCCGACGTTTCGGCAATTTTATTCAATTTACTTCTTTTAGCGAAACGATTGTATAAAGTGACTCCCATGTCATAACTTACTATTTGTTCATCCTCATCGATTTTATTTAGTGATTTGATACTATATTTAACTTGTGTAGAGTTTTTAGTATCATGAGTGTTATTGTTGTTTAATTGGTTTAGTGCGAGATTCTATAAATTTGGATTATTTTTCGGTTGTCATTTATAGTGGTTACAATAGGTTTTAGGGGTTCATTGGTTTTATGTAATTTATTTAACGCGTGTAAGTTATATATTGTTATAATGTTTTGCTATTAATTTATATTTAACTTCTTCATTGATACATTTATTTGTAAGTAATTTATTGATGTATGATATAATTTTCTCTTGGCTTTATTTCTTATTAATTATTCATTAGGATTTATTAGTCTTTTGAGGGATTATTTCTTAGGCTACGATAGGTTTGGCAGTCGCCCAATAGGCTTTGAATTTTATGATTTTATTCGTCATTAAAAATAATCATGCTTTTTTTTCAGTTTTGTTGGATTTTATTAAAAGGTATTCGTGGTTATTTTTAAAGTATCTTTTTGCATCTTTAATATCTTTATTTCGGTATGTAAGTGATTTTTTATTTTTCCCTTTTTCAGGTGCTCCATGAATTGATTAATGTCATTGTTGACCTTATTTCGTACCGCATTTTTATGGTTGTCGGACTTTTTTACTGTTCTAATTATGAGTTCGATATCGGCTATAATGTTGACTATTTCTTTGTTGTAATTATTTGGTATAATATTAAATTTTTCCCCAAATGATAATACATTATATTATATTTATATACCTTGCCATTTGCCCTCGTTATAATACAAAGCACCGAAATCCTGAATTCCTAGAGACGAAAAAGTAAAGATGCTCCTTCGAAGTATATTGCCTAGATATGGAAGGGTTAGAGAGATTTGCAAATATCGTAGCCTTTTGTGCGAAAGGAAAAGACGCTCTGATAGTTGATCCTACAATTAGATTTGAATCAAAGTGAATTTGATTTGATTTGAATTCCACTTTCAACTGCTGTGTTTTTGGAAAAGCTGGATGTGGAAAGGAGCCATCTGCAGAGTATGATGGAATTTACTATTTTGAACTAATTAGGAATCCTGCACCATCACCTGTATTAATTCTGGCCATTTCATTACGAGCTCTACAGACTGTTGTGAGAAGGAAGAAAATGAGGGGAAAATTATAACAATGAATAAATAAATCATAACATTCGGTACATTATATGATAGGACCGCAAATATAACATTTAAGGTTTTATTTTAAGTATTTAGTATAGGTTTTATTTTAAGTAACCTATATCATTGTTTAATTTGCAAATCCGCAATATCTTGAGCCACTCTACTTAATAAATATGCAGATTTTTCACAATTATTCATTCATCAGGAATTCTGTGTTAAAAAAAAAGTTTCAATAGGGATAATTTTATTACGGTGTTAAGATGTGTTTAGACATTTCACAAACCATGGGGAACAAAATTATCTAACTTAATTAATAGCAACATTATTGCTAAACCAAACTATTTATTTTATTTCTCTTGATACCGACAGCAGATGCAAAATATAAAAAAAAAAAAAAAAAAAAACAAGAAAAAAAATACTAGCATAGTAAAATAACAATTTATATTTATAGTTTGTGTAATGTCTAAAAGCACCTTTAAGTTTACATTACCATATATAAATTTGAAAAAAGAACCTTTAAAAGGTTTTCATTAGTCGGTACTTTATTGACATATTCTTGGGCCACGAAGTACCCTCCCAGTTGTCATTTTTATTCTGATCATTTTGCCTATTTTTGGTGTGATAAGGTTTAGATTTTTTTGTTATAATTTTTAATATCTAATTTTTCATGGTTATATTTAATGTTAAATATTTATATTTAAAAATGTTTCCTTTACTTTTAATGGCAATAAATTTGTAAAAATATATCAACTTGATTAATTCTTTTCTATCTCTACTCAAGAAATTGCTTTATTACTTTCCACATATTTTAAAGATGATTTATAGGAAATGAATAAATTGTTCACCTAAAAAGTATAGCTAGTTTTTCTTTAGTTCCGATAGATCTGAATCAGGGCTTGAAATAGATTCTTAACTTTTATTTTTAATCAGTTTCGGTATGAATCGAATTTTTATTTTCTATTTTTCTGTTATTTTGAAGCTATATATTTTTTCCTTACAACTATACAAGTAAATATTATACAGAGCTTTTATTTTTAAAATACTTTTATTTAAATCTTCTGTTTATTTCGCCTAAATGCCAGTCTAAAAAATGATTAGCTACTCAAACAATTAGCGGGTATTATTACGATAAATGCTTTTTAGTATTATCTATAGGTGGGTTATGTTTTCAAAAGTTTTACTTTTTTTGTTTAAAACTTCAGTGCGAATTTCTATTTAAAGACTTATTTATTTATTTTTTAAAAATTATTATTATTATTATTAGGTATGAACCCAGAGAGCGGGGGCAGGCTCCCGAAATTGTTGGTTTTTTTCATAAACTATACAAATGAATTTCAAGGAAGTGTTCGCCGATGGTAGGAGAACGGGTGCAATAAGTCATACAGTTTCTAACTCGAATAAACAAAAAAAAAAATTGCGACTGAATTTACTGACTTCTATTCAAAATTTTCTATTTGAATAAATCCGATATAATTTCTAACAGGAAGACAAAAAAACAGGAGAGACTTAAATCCCTCTCAACAAAATCGTTTCTCATCAAATGACATGGGTCCTTATTTTGATTTTGATCGGGGGACAGATGCTATTTGGAAAATGGCTATTCCCAAATAATGATAAGTTCAATATCAATAACATTTTAGACACAAGAACAGTATGCAAAAGCCGAATTAAAATTACTACTTCAACAACGATAACTGCTACTAAACTACCTCACCGAATGTCAATTTTTAAAAGACCAAGATTTGATGGTTTACACACCACATTTCTGAATAGAAAGATGGGTGTGATTCTTTGTTTCAGTTTAGTTTGTCTGAGGACGAAATATTATATAATATCCATTCCGAAATTCAACCTATTTCAGTTGAAAGAATAAAAAAGTACGTGAGTGAAGTTGATAAAATAAAAGTGTATCCTCTGGAAACTGGCATTGTTTTATTTTAAAGACAACAATCACCGGCTTACATCACTATTTATAGTTTATATTGCCGTGTATTGCCATATATCCCTACCGTTCCTCAGTGTGGACATAGCCATGAACATAGGTATTTCCATTACAGTACTCAGCACGGGCATATCTACGGGGGAGGGGAGGGCTTTGATGTTGAAGAAAACTCCCCTCTCCCCCCAAAAAACGGTATAATATAACCATGGAAAAAAATATTTAAAAAATATCTCTTAAAGTATTATTGTTCGTGTAATTACATTTTTATAGGATAGGAATCACTTAAATTAAATACCATTTCATATAGGTAGTTAGTTTCTTTCTTTTTTTCCAAAGTAATTATCGTTATTTTTATGAAAAAAATGCTTTCGGGCTGAAGCCCCCCCCCCAAAAAAAAAAAAAATTAAATCCTGGATCCGCTTGTGGTACCTAGTGTCGTGGTAAACAGAGATGTTTGAGTTGCGGTGGCGATCACGTTATAAAAGATTGTCCAAATACTTCCTTTTCCCCTACTTGCGTTCACTGTGGAGGCGGTCATTTGTCCAATAGTAAAGCGTGTCCCGTAATCAAGAAAATAACACAAGACAACAAAGCTAAATAGACAAACCTAGCCTATTCCTCAGTGTTGACAGGTAACAAGGTCCAAGGCCTCTCAGGTAAAGACAAAGTCCTTCCACCATTTGATTTCTCTAACTTGAATGAGGCGGCTTGGACGCCGTTCCTCCCTTCCCGCGTTCCCTTGTTTCTCCTACAAAAAACCTTGCTACTGTTCATCTATCGCCGGACTCTAATCCTCTCAAACCTAATCCTCTAATCCTATCCATCCACATGCCCCTTCGGAGACAGAAAAATACACATCTATGCTGAACAATTTAATCAAAACAATCAACCAGAACCCTAACATATCGCATACAGAGTTAGTAGACCAGATAGGTTCGATACTGTACAATATTGTAAATACAAATATGGATATAGTTTCTCAATTAGCCGACAAATACCTACATAACCAAAATATGGAACTCTGCTGATTCTGTTTTCGCACTATAATAAATATTTAATATATAATATTGAAACAACTGAATTGATATTTAAACATGATGGATTGTTAATTATAATTATAATTAATTTTAATCATTTCCTAGTTACTGCTAATCTTATAACTATTTTTAGAGTAATTAATCTTTTTTTTTTGTCTTTTATGAATAATACAAATAATTACACATTATTCAATATTACATAAGATCTATTCATGCTAACAGTAACAGTATCTAGAAATGTTGTTGCTAGAAAATAATAACTACATAGCACTACTGGCCTAGACTTGATGCGATCCCTAATCGCAGTTGTCTTTCTCAGGATATGCCTTTATCCACGATGATCGTGCGGACGGTTATGGTGGTTGTGGTATTTTAATTAAAAAATCTATTAATTTTCAAATTTTAAATATCCCCCATGCCTTTAAATGTGAAATACAAATTTGCGCTGTAGCTTTCTCCACCAAACAACACTATTATATCTCTTGTATCATTATATACTAAACCTACAGTTAGTCTTCAAGCTGCTGTCTGGTCCTCATTATTTAGTCAAGTTTCATGTCCTTTTCTGGTAGGCGTTGACTTCAATGTTCATCATGTTGCATTTGGGTTGCACTTTAGTGATTCTAGAGGGAGAATTCTCATAGAATTCATTAAAGACGAGCACATTTGTTAACTGAACGATGGCTTCCCATCTCTTGTACCTAGACCAAATCGTAAACCTACTACCCCAGACAACTCTATTTGCTCTCCCAATCTTAGTCCAAGGTTTTCTTGGCAGGTACTGGATCATTTTCTTTGTCTTACCATCGGACTGTTACTCAGATATGGTCTCGGAGGGATGGATTCCTCCTGTGCGGAAGGTTGGATCAACTCCAACCAAGTCTCTTTATAAAGAAGGTATTAATAATTTAAGTTTAATTAATCATCCTAGGCATTATTCCGATTTCATTTCCTTGATAAATCAGGCTGCATCTAAAGCTATTCCTTATAGAAATTTGGTAAACACAAGAAAGAAAATAAATAAAATTAAACCCAAGGTACCCAAGTATTGGTGGGACGATGGATGTAAAATTGCATGAGAGAACAGCAGAGTGAAATTCGTTGTCTACATACATCAACCTAATTGGGCTAATTATTTAGAAGTTAAAAAGGCATCAGCCAAATGTACTAGGCTATTTAAACAAAAAAACAAGAGAGCTGGTTCCGTTTTTGCGACTCACTTAATAAAGATATACTCATTTCCTTGATATGGAAAAACGTCAAAATGCTTAAAAATTGTTTTCATCCGAGATTTAGTCCTCCCAGCAACACTGATTGGGTTGAGGATTTTGCTATGGATCTCGCTCCTCCTTACGCTCCTGAATCGATACCACCTTGCCATCACACTTCTGCATGGTCAGAACTAGATCAACCGTTTACATTTAAAGAACTTTCATCCGCAATAAAATCAAGCACAAATGTCGCATCTGGTCATGATGGAATATAATACACAATGCTTAATGAATTCCCCGATTCAGACAGGCGGTATCTTCTTGAATTGATCAACAATGTTTGGATTAATGATTTGACATTAACCGATTGGGGTCTTCAGATTATTTGTCCCATTCTTAAACCTGGCAAAGTTTCTGACAAGGCTGAGTCTAACAAGCCCACAGCTCATAGCTCTTTCTTCTGTTGTGGCTCCGCCTTGAGTGGTGTTTGGAAAAAAACCCAGTAACTATCCACTTAGCAACACGGCTAATGCAGAGGTAATAGCACAATTAATGTTCTTGCTTCGCTTACTTCTGACATCTACACTAACTTTACTTCTATCACGTATCTCTTTGCCGTATTCTTAGACTTATCAAAGGCTTTTAGCTGCGGTAATATTAAGCGTTTGATCAAAAACCTTATGCACTAACTGATCCAGGATTTAATTTTTTTTTGGGAGGGGGCTTCAGCCAGAAAGCTTTTTTTTCATGTATACAACGATAATTACATTGAAAGAAAAAATAAAGATACTAACTACCTATATAAAATCATGTTTATGTGATTCTTGAAGTTCTTTTATATGTAATTGCACGAACAATAATACTTTAACAGATAATTTTAAAATATTTTTCCATGAAACATGGTTACATTTTGCCACTTTTTTGGAAGGGGGCTTCAGCCAGAAAGCCCCCTCCCCCCGTAGATCCGCCTGTGACCTTATGTAAGAACTTATGATTCCTATCAGAATTGTCATGGCAGTCAGAAAATAGTTGCTCAATAGGAGATTAATTGTGCTCTTCGACAACATTACTATAGGTCTTTAAGGGATTCTGTTAGATTCACTCAATAAATACACCATTAACAATAGAAATACACAATTTAATTTTTGGGAAAAAATACCAAAGTTGCGAATAATAAGATTTAACAAAAATAAAAAAGAACCGTAACGTTATACAACAAAATGAGAAATGAAGCTGCAGAAAAATTATTTACTGAATAAAGAAAAAAAAAAGTTTTTTTTTTTTTTGCACTTACATATATTTATCCGCACCTGTCAATTATAACTATTGACAATCAGCAGATTTGCTGGCACAGTCATGAGAAAATAAAAAAAAAAAAAATAAAATAAAAAGGCTTGATAGGCATGAGGAAAAGCAATACCTAGCGGCATCCTTTCCATGGCTTTTACTTACTTGCATACAATTACGTAAGTAGGTCCCTCATCCAAACCCTTCTCAGTCGTCTTCTGGAGTTCTCCGGTATAATAGTCGTGGCCATTTCTTTAATTAGCTGGTTGGAGTGTCCATGTAATTTATTATGAAGTCGTTTGAAATAAGTTCGAATGTGTTCCTTGATCGTTGGCATGTGTAAGTCAGTGTGTAAAGTGTTAATATTCAAGTACCAGGGTGCTTGGGTAATTAGTCGTAGTATCTTGGACTGAAAAGTTTGAAGTCGTTTTATGTGTGTTGGTTTTGCAATTCCATATATTTGTAGTCCATAAGTCCAGAGAGGTTTTAATAGGTATGTATAAATATTTAATTTCTGTCTTGCTTTTAATTTCGAATGTCGTCTTAATATTGAATGCAATAGTTTTAATCTGTGATTTAATGATGCACGTGTTTTCTTTACATGTGGACCCCATGTCATTCTTCTGTCAAACGTCAGGCCTAGGTATTGTACTCTATCTGTTTGTGAAATCGGTATGTTGTCTATGTATACAGCAGGGCATGTTTCTGGTCTTAGAGTAAATGTGATGTGTTGTGACTTTTGATAATTTATTTGAGTTTTCCATAGTTTACACCAATCGTTTATTTTTTGTAAGTGATGTTGTAGGTTAAGTGATGCCTGTGTAGGATTATCGTGTCTAGTAATGATAGCAATGTCGTCTGCGTAGGCTGCTGTAAGTGTGTGGATACTTTGAGGAATCTCGTGTGTGTATGTGGAGTACAGTAGTGGGGCTAGGATTGACCCCTCAGGTACGCCAGCTAAAATAGGTCGAATTGAGGATAGACCTGAACCGTGTCGAACGGAGAAAAATCTGTCTGAGAGAAAGGAGTGAAGAATTAAGTAATAGGTTGGTGGGAGTATGGTCTTAAGTTTGAAGAGAAGCTCCTGATGCCATACTTTGTCGAAAGCTTGGGCGACATCCAGAAATACTCCGGTTGCATATAGTTATAGTTCGCTCTAGTGCTGTCGGTATGTAGTCAGTTACCCTGTGTAATTGTTGTGTTGTTGAATGTAATTTTCGAAACCCGAATTGATGGTCAGGAATAATCTGTTTGTCTGTTAGTATATGTAATAGTCGTGAGTATAATAGTTTTTCAAATAATTTAGAACATACTGGAAGCAAACTAATCGGTCTATATGAAGAAGGATTGTTAGTTTCTTTGTCTGGCTTTTTAATCACGGTTATATGAGAGTATTTCCACTGTATTGGAAATTTTGTGGTCCTAAGAATGCAATTGAAGATTGTGGCATCAGAGCTTGCATTGACGGCAAAAGGTACGTTTCTAAGTCCTTTTGTAATAAAGAAATCAAGTAAGTCGGGAGTTTTGCGTCTGGAGGTGGGCCAATAAGTGGGTGAATTTGGAGTTATTGTGTCTAATGAAAGTTCATGGAGGACAGACCAGAGATTTCTGCCTCTAGGAGTAGACAACCTTGAACCCCAGCCTTGATGCTTAGCATTATAGTCTCCACCTGCGATGAAACATCTTCCGAGGCGTACCTAGGGGGACAGTAAACTGAGGCAAATGTTATAGTGTAATGTTTAGTGTATAATGTTATTCCTGTTGATTGTATGTTGGGTGTAATGGGCAAGTCTATGGGATTGTGTTTTAGTGAATTTTTTATGAGTATCGCTGTTCCTCCATGTGCAGTTTTGTCTGGGTGATCAGTTCTATAAATAGAGTAATCCTGGATGTAAATTTTTGATCGAGGTGTCAGGTGTGTTTCAGTAATGAGTGCAACGTCAATCCGTTTTTCGTGCAAGTGTAAGTCAAGTTCAGTACTGTGTTGTGTCAGTCCCTTGGCATTCCACAAAATAATTGACAGAGAATCCGCAGTTAAATTATTGTGGGACATAATTAGGGCACCAGACCTGTGTAAACTGTGATAGCTGTTGAAGAAGAATGAAAAGGGGCTGGATTAAGTTATTTAACCCATTAATTATATTAAATAACTGGGAAGAGCTATTATCTACCTGAGGTACCGTCTGAGTAATGCCTCCCCTCATACCTGTACATCTTTTTTGGTTCTGGGGTGCTGAGTTCAATGATGGTTGATTATCTTGCTGCTGAGGTCCAGCGATGTTCTGTGGTTCCGCTTGGTTGATCCGCTGCCGTATTGGAGGGAATTTATGGATGCCTGGAGGTCCCTGTGGTGGCTCTGCTACTGTGGGATGCTGAAGGCGGTTTCTTGCATTGCGCTGAACCCTGAGACCTTTCAGCGTCTGGCAGCCTCTGTAGTTAGCCAGGTGCTGGCTACTACAATTGGCGCACTTAGCGGAAGTCTCTCTAGTTTTTAAACATGAACTGCTTTCGTGATATTCGCCGCACTTCACACAGCGTGGTCAATGATTGCAATATGTTTTAGTGTGCCCATATTGCTGACACCGAACACACTAAGGAATAATTAGCTTCTGACGTGGTTCCTCGATTTTAATGTGAGAGTAATATAAAAACTCAATTTTAAAAATATCTTCTCTGAATGTCTCTTTTGTAACGTCTACGAAAAACTTAGGAAGAGGTTTTTTAAATAGAGTTATTAAGTTTACCACATTTGTTACTTCATAGCCCATATTTTTAAATTCTTCTCTGATTATCTCGACTGGTGTTCCATGATTGAGATATTTAACAACAACTCTTGGGCACCTGTCCTGTGGGATTTGGTAGGTGTGAAAGTCGGCGCCTTTATTTCTTAGACTTGAGTTTAATTTTCGATATATATCAGGTGTTTGTGGGTAAACAGTGACTCCTTTTAATGCCGATATTGTTTTGAATGTATTAGGGCCAGCTTCATTTTCTAAGAATGAAATTAAAGCATGATAATTCTCCACACCGTTTATAAAAATTGGTGGAGTTTTATCATTTTGAGGCGGTTGTCTTATTTCTTCAGTTTGCGAGTTGATCTTGGTTAGAACCTCAAAACTGTTAGAGGTTGGAATAGGTTCTGTTGGTCGTTGGTTCTGTCGTCGACCAGCTCCCAGGAGCCAAGGTCAGTGTTTGTATCACTATTTGCTAAGTTCATATTGCTTACCTCCTCGTGTTGTGACAGTTCCACCATCGTTGGCGGAGAAATCCGCTCAACCTTTGTTTTGTTTTTTGTCTTCAGCTCTGTTGTCTTCAAAAAACACTTTTGCTACACAAAAAATGAGTATTTATACTAAATTATCACTTTTTAGAAGAGACAAAAGCAAATTAACCTTTATCGTTGTTTAACATCAACAGCTGTTTCCAAAAAATAAAAAGTTTAAGTTTTCTAAATGAAAAATACAAAAATAAAATGATGCTTGAAAATTTACAAATACTTAAAAGAGTTGCAACTCCAGCACAAATAATACAATACAGCAGGGCCCAGACAATTGTTATACCGCTAGGTAAAAATTGCACATTTTTTACGTTAGCTACTAAACTGCAATTTTCTATCACTCTAAACTGTGTTTTTTTATATCACTAGTTTTAAAAAAACTTAATCGATATTTTGTATCGAGCCTGGACGAACGATTGCCCAAAGAGGTAGGAAGAAGTAAAGCTGGAATAAAAATTCATCACTGATTATTGAAGACGTCAAGACTTCACAAGAGGAGTGTGGTAACAGGTCCAAGGAGTGTTTGTGTAGGCTTACCACAAGGGACAGTCCTAAGTCCAATATTATTTGTTATCTATATATCCTCTCTTAGATGTTTGTTTTCGCCTAACCATATACATATATACATAGTTGGCGCAACAACTTGTTACCGGATCTAGGCCTTCTTCAAAAGTCTCCGCCAGTTGGCTCTATCTGTTGCTGCAGCTCTCCAGTTCCTAACGCCGAGGAGTGCGTCCGCTTTGACGGAGTCAGCCCACCTCACATTTGGCCTACCCACTCTTCGCTTGCCATGAAGCACTTCAGCCAATGTCCTCTTAGGGATCTCGTCCTCCTTCATCCTTGAAATGTGCAATGTTTTCCAGAATCATTCTCAGGGAGAAGATCTGGTCCGTGGTTGACCTAGCCCTTCTGAATCAAGCCTTGCAGTTCTCTATCACTTCATCGTGGTCTTCCGCACTTGAGATGATGCTGGCTTCCCCATCTGCATCGTCTTGGTGAAGGACTTTTCCAAATTACTGCCTTCATCTCTCCAGGATCTCTCCCTTTTCCGTCAGGAGATTTCCATCTGAATCCTTACAGGAGGTGACTCTCGGTTTTAAAATCGACCTCCCTTCATTCACCTTCTGGAAGAATACCTGCCTACTTTCATGTAGAGTTCTATAGGTCTCAACGTCCTCCATTCTTTTGTTCTCCCATGTTCTTTTCTTTATGCGGTGGATCTTATTTTCCTTCCTTCTCCTGTTTCTATACTCCTCCTGTGATCGCCGCGTGTAACGCTGAATCTTCTTCTTATATGTCTCGTTCTTCCGAGTTGTGCATTCTAGGCAATCATCGTCGAACCACGGTGTCCTGGCCTTCCTTGTTTGAGGTCCGAGTGCCTCCTTAGCTGTATCTTTGAGAGCTTCGGCTATTCCTGCCCACTGATCATAAACTGTCTCTCTCTCTCTCTCTCTCTCTCTCTCTCTCTCTCTCTCTCTCTCTCTCTTTTTTTTTTTTCTTTCCCCCCGCTGTACCCTAGGGCAACCCTATACCAGCGGTACATCCAATTTTCTAACTGGAAAATATGCCACGAATTTAAAGGGCTCGGTTACCAGGATTGGTAACCAAGCGGGCAGGTCTGCTCTCACTTTGATCCAAATTCTTGGGTCAAAGTGAGGCAAAATTCGGTCTTTTAGTTTGATTGGGGCATTAATTATTACAGGCAAACCTACACTAATGGGCTGCCTGCAACTGGAGGGCTGTTCCCACCAAACAGGACTCCAGTAACTTCCTACCTACTTATTGTGGGCCTATTACTAAGTTTATATATACTATTTCTAAATCTTATGATAACAATAAATTTATGTATTTGGTATATCACCGGTTTAATCTTTCCTCTCTTGCTATTTTTTCATGGAATATCCTCCTGGCGTATTTCTTAAAGGCATCAAATATCTCAGGTGTCTCCACAAGCTTGTCCAGGGATCGAGGAGGCCATTCCAACATGGAGTACTCTCCTGCCAATACTTGTCGGGCGCCAGTGTACATTGGACATTCCAAAATCATGTGTCTAGCATCCTCAACAGCCCCGCAGTGACAATTCAGACTGGCTCTTCTATGAAAAAAATGTAATTTTTCATTTATATCTCCATGGCTTGTGAGGAGTTGAACAGTCCAGAAATCCGTCTCCACCCAGTCATTCTTGATTCTTCTCCTGACATCTGGGAAGAACTCATGGGTCAGTCTTCCAGTCTCGCATGCATCCCACCTTCTCTGCCATTCAGAAAGGACTAGTTCTTCTATTCTGTCGGCTACCTCGTCGTACCTTCCACTAGGGCACACAAAACAGCCTGTTTCCACATTTGCTGGCACTCCTCTCTTTATTCTATATTTGGCTATAGATATTTGTATTTTCAGGTCTATTGGCAATTGTCCTGTAATCACTTGCAAAGCCGAAGTGGGTGCCGTTCTATACGCTCCTGTCACCAGTAGGAGAGATCTTCTTTGAGCTTGCTCCAGCACTTTGATGTCTGACTGTCTCAGTTTCTGGCCCCAGACCGGCGCCGCATATAATGCAATAGGCAAGAAAGAAGCCTTATATAGCGTTTCCCGGTAACTATATTTGAGACCCCAGGTGGTCCCTGCCATCGTTTTAAGGGAACTGTAACGGACAATAATCTTGCTCTTAATTTCTTTTAGGTGGTTAGTGAAATTACACCTCTCGCCCAATAGGACTCCTAAGAACTTCACTTCCTGAGATGGTTTTATTAGGACATCTCCTAACTTTACTCTGGGGAGAAACCCTACCATTTTTCCCTTCAAAAACAGGAGTCGAGTCTTCTGAAAATTTAAAGAGAGTTTATTTTCTCGGCACCATTGCAAGACTATGTCAGTGACTTCCGCTGCCCTTATTTCCAAATCGTTTCGTGATTTTGCCTCTATTCCAACAGCAAAGTCGTCCACGTAAGCAGATGGCGTATACCCGGCAGCTCTCAATTTAACAAGGAGAGGGTTCATGTTGATATTCCATAGGGGGAGTCCCAAAACTGATCCCTGAGCACAACCCCTCTGGACTGGCCTCGTTATTCTCCTTCCCGGAAGTTGATAGTAGACAGAGCGCTTCGATAAAAATGATAATATGAGCCTGTGTATATTTCTGGGGCATTTTAGTTTCTTTAGCTCGTCCATAATAGCAGGCCACCACATATTATCGAACGCGCCAGCAACATCATAGAAGAGGACTACAAAATATTTAGAGGGCGAGTCCTTAGCTGTTGATATGAGCTGGTTGATGGCATCCGTTGTTGACTGTCCTTTTCGACCTCCGAATTGATCAGGAGAGAGCAAGTCGATTACGTCTTTTAGGCGTTGCAGCATTAGGCTTTCCAGAACTTTCCCCATTACATTTAAGAGGCATATTGGGCGGTAAGATTTAGCAGTGACTTCTGTTATACCGGGCTTCAAGATAGTAACCAGCTATATATATATATATATATATATATATATATATATATATATATATATATATATATATATATATATACAAATATATATATATACAATACAGTATAAAAGATATATATATATATATATACAAATTTTCTCTAATTGACTTTTGAGTATTATATGTTAACATAATTATTTAATTGGGAATAAGGTCACTTAGTAATTATTCAATAAACTACTAAATGTTCATTGCTTCTGTGTTTATTTGACGTTTCGATCCCGGTTTTTTATAAATTAACAGTGGGATCCTCTTCAAAGCTAGAAGAACAAATAGCTCAATCGGTACACAATTATGCTTCTATATGTTTCTAATAACAATTATTTCAAAATTTAACCTACTTTTAAAATAGAGCCTCGATACCTCAGGCCAGGGACACACCGACAGTCTCAGCACCGTCCACCAGCACATATATTAATCTACTGGACCGCTGAGCGTGTGCCCACGCCTGTCCTAAGCCCGAAAGCTAAATATTACATACAAAACAATGAACATTGCATCTATGTAAAGTAAAGCAATTAAAAAATGTATCCATGATAAATATAACAGCATCAAGAACATATCTCTATCAACAACAAAAATAGCTTGTATAACAACTCTTGGTTATCAATTAACGCATCAAAATTAATTAACATTAAATACATATACACACATATATATATATATATATATATATATATATATATATATATATATATATAATAATTTGGGGGCGGATAGAGGAATACTCACCAGATATGGTGGGTATCGGAAAAATAAAATACCCGGGGAGGAACAAATCCAGGTGCGGCGGTTTCCAAATTGAGCGGCAACCTGGTCAACGTCTGTTCCCCATGTCAGTGGCGGCTGTTTAAATCACCTGGCAGGAAGGTATAAAATGCATTTACCCATTAAAAATGGAGCAGCGGAATAGGAGCCTTGGACGAGCCCGATAATGAAGCTACATCGGGCGGGAATAGTGGGCAGCTTCCTTCAGGGACTAGTGGAGCGAGCGGCGCTACTCTGTCGACCCGGACCGCAAGGTTGTAACGTTTACCGGCCAACAGTTCGAATTTGAGGTTGAAGGAGAGACATTCTCCACCCGCACGAATTCGGCAACAGAGACGAAGCGGTGCAAAGAGGATGAAATAGACGCCAAATATGAACATGGCTCATCCGAGCATACTACTTGGCAACAAAACTTAAAACAGAGAAAACAGGATATCTGAACCGTATACAGAGATACTGGCGTGAGTCCTTCCCAGATATTAATATAAGCACGCAGAGACTGAGTGATCAGGTAAGAGTAATTCTTATGAGAAATTTTCTTACTTCAAATGACCTCCAACAACGTAAAAACAAAGTTCGTATGTTAATGGCCACTGAAAATGATGTCGAGCTCTCTGATGGAACGCTGAATACAAGAATAGATTCAGACGCTGGTGTAATCAATGCATCAGTCGGTAATAAAGATTCAGCGAAACAATTGGATGACGCGAATATAGAAAAAAGATTGAGCCAATCACTTTTGACCGAGCATATTCTGCTTGAGGGAATACCACTTCAGGAGCGACCATCGTTACCACGAGTATCATACAATAAGGCCACAATTAAAATAACCAATATAATGAATAATGTCCTTGAGGAAAATATAGCCCTAATTAATGGTCTTCAAGATATTCCCCATTGGCTATATATTGCTGCCAAGATAGTTGCATTAGAGCTGGGCACAAAATTGGAAGATAAAAGTAGAAATAAACTTCCAATAGGATATAGCGGAATACCACAGTGGAAGAGAAGACTTCAAAGGAAAATTGATACCTTACGTGGAAAAATTGGCGTCATCTTAAACTATATTCGTAACCCTCAAGCTGGAAGACCTAAGACAAAAAGGAAAATAGATGAGATTATAGAATACAGAATTTGGGAACCGTAATGGAAAGTGAGTTAATTAATAGGCTGACTCTATATCTAGATAGTCTGAAACAAAAGCTGGCAGTTTACGCAGATTGCGTAGATTTAGTGAGGCAGCTTTACGCAGAAAATAAAATCAGCTGTTCAAGCAGAATGAACGCCAGTTTTATAGAACCCTTGTAAAAGAAGAAAAAATATCGATCAAATATGATGATGACATTGAAACCTATTGGAAAAATTTATGGGGAAAATTGGGGAATCACCTTGAGAGCTCTTGGATACAAGAAGAATTCCAAATTCTTCAGAATGCCACTGAAATGATGGAATTGACAATAACAGTGGAATATGTTTCGGAAGCGGTCAAGAACATGAAAAATTGGATTGCACCAGGGCCTGACGGTATCCAAAATTATTGGATTAAAAGATTTCATTGCTTGCATGATTTGCTGGCCAAAGGTTATCACGAAATACTTGAAGACAAACAGAGCCTCCCCGATGGTTTCTCTGATGGCATCACGTATATGCTTCCGAAAAAGAATGAATTAAACATGCGTCCTGAAGATTGTCGGCTAATAACGTGTTTAAATGGTCTGTATAAAATTCTAACTTCTATGTTGGCAACTGAGATATATGACCACCTTGAAAGTGATAATATGATACCCATAGAACAGCTAGGGTGCAAAAAAGGGGCCAGGGGCTGTAAAGAACTCTTAGTAATAAATTCGTTCATTGCAGCACAAGTTTCGAAAAAACAGCGAAACCTCTGTATGGCATGGATCGATTATAAAAAGGTCTTTGACTCGGTTCCACACAGATGGCTACTTAAAGTACTAGATATATACAAGGTTGAATCTAAAGTAAGCAGGCTCCTTTCAAACCTAATGACACGATGGAAAACTACGCTGAAAGTTGGAACTATCTGCTCAGGGAATCAAATTAAAATATTGAGAGGAATATACCAAAGGGATTGTCTAAGCCCCTTATGGTTCTGTGTGGCTTTGTTCCCAATAAGCAGAATTCTTCGAAAGAACAAGATGGGATAAAAACTAATCATCAACGACGAAGCCACCACAGTTAGCCACAGCTGGTGCATGGATGACCTTAAACTATATGCAAAAAAAAAAGACCAATTACAAAGTATGGTTGAAGCCGTATCATCTTGTACTAGTGATATAGGCATGTCACTCGGTCTGAATAAATGTGCAGTGCTCTATGTAACCAAAGGAAAAGTGGTTAGTACGCAGAATATTGTAATAAATGAAAAATATTACATCAAGGAGCTTGAAGACAATAAGTTATATAAATATTTGGGCATGCAACAACATCTTAAAATTGCAAGAAAAGACATGCAACAAGACCTTCTGACAATGATCAAAATTAGATTACGGAAAGTGCTCAAAACCCAGCTAACTGGGAAACAAAAAATCAAGTCTATTAATACCTGGGCAATACCTGCTCTCAGTTATAGTTTCGACATATTGCACTGGTCAAACACCACTCTACAGGAGTTTGAGCGCCTTGTGCGAACGACTCTCACACAAGAACGGACCCACCACCCAATATCCTCCAAAGCTCGTCTGTATTTACCTAGGAAAGAAGAAGGACGTGGTTTGCTAAATATCGAAGAAGCTTGCCGCAAGCAGAAAGTGGCTCTGCGCCGATACTTCCTTAAAAAACCACTGAGGTTTACCTCGCAATCTCAAGAATGGATAATGGTCTAACCGCACTTAACCTGAACAAACGTGAGGTGAAAGGCAATAAAATAAAATTTATTGATATTATTTTAAAGAACAGCAATGCAGCATTCCAACGGTTGTAGGAACAATGATTTAGAGTAAAATCCTAAAGAGTTATAAATTATTGGGAACAACGCAAGCATTATATATTTTAACAAAAATTTACACCCATGATTATTTTAAAGATTAATGAATTCCCTACAAAACGAAAAATGATCATCGAAATCAGACTATTATTGGCAAAGATGCAACTTATTGTAATTTTTAAACATGTTGGTTTAAAACATGAATAAAGACGGAAATTAATTTTCATTTCTTTGGCCGATTATAATTGCCGTGAAAATAATGGTAGTTTCCTCCATCTTATGATACGTTGCATTTTTTATTTTCTTATTATATTGTCATTTCATCACTGACCAATATACTGTGCGAATTATTCGCATTGTATCAGATTGAAGAGATACAATTTCCACAAATTTAAATATATATATATATATATATATATATATATATATATATAAAACTTAAATGTATTAAAAGGGAAATGTATATGTATAAGCTGGTATACAAAATTTGTGTTTCAATACTTCTATTAGTGAATTTATTTTATGTATATGGTTTAAATAAATGAATTTTTCGTCGGTTTGTTGTAAAATAACTTTCCTTTTCAGTTTCCAATTTATTGAAGTCAACTATAAAATTGTTATTTCTAAGACCACAAAACTTTCCATTTTTCTATTTAATCTCATATTAACTTATAATGTTTAGATAGTCAGGCTTAATAATAACATTTTTATCACATAAAAGAGGTACAATTGTCACAAACTTCTTTTCCTTTACATAACATATATACATAACATATGTATATATATATATGTTATGTATGTATATGTTATGTATGCATATATGTTATGTATGTTATTAAATGTATGCACCAATATGTATAACTACAATTATATATATGCACCAACCGAAGTGAGGTGAAGGACGATTTCTACGATCAGTTAGAAAAAGTTGTGGACCAGGCTCCAAAACATGACATAAAATTAGCCCTGGGAGACTTCAATGCAAAGATAGGTCGAGAAACCCAATATAAGCCCATCATCGGAGGCCAAAGTCTCCACGAAACTAGCAATGACAATGGAGTGAGATGCATTAGTCTGGCAGCAGCTAAAGGTCTAGTAGTAAGCAGTACGATGTTCCTGCACAAAGACATACATAAGTATACCTGGGTAAGTCCTAAAGGAGCAAAAAGCCAAATCGACCATGTGCTGACAGACAAGAGGCATCAAAGCTCCATACAAGACATAAGGAATTATCAGACTGTGATTCGGGCCATTCTCTGATTAAAATCAATCTCTGTCAGAGGCTGAAACGAATCCACCGAATTGGGAACCAAGTAGAAAGACAGAGGTATGAAGTCTGTAATTTGAAAAACCCTGTAGTAAAAGCTGAATTTCAAACTGAGCTGAAAAATAAATTCGAACCTTTGAACTCGGAAGGTCCCACGATTGACCGACACTGGGAAGAAAAATAAAAGCCAAGAAATGGTTCACAGAAGCATGCGAAAAGGCGGTAGAGGAAAGAAAAAAATTCCTCTGCTTATAAACTGATCAAGCTATGCAGGACAAATACACAGCCGCCAGGAAAAAGACAAACAAAATAATAAGAACAGCCAAAAGAGAATTCCTCAAAGAAAGATTACAAACTATTGAGGAAAACAGGCAGGCTGGAAATATATTCGAATTCTTCGCAGATATCAGGAAAGAAAGGGTAGGATATAAAGCAAGAAATACACAAATGCGAGGCAAAGATGGCAAACTGACGGCATAAAAAGAAAATATCCTAAGCATATGGAAGGAACACTTCCAGCAACTGCTTAATCAAGGGCAACCCATAAACGAAGAAGACATGGACCACACTGAGGGCATCGACCCACTTGATGTTGAAAAACCAGATATTCTGGATGTGGAAATAGCTATGGCAGGCTTAAAAGAAGAAAGGCTCCAGGGATAGACAACCTACCATCAGAATTGTTCAAGGATGGGGGAGAAGACCTCAGAGCCAAGCTGTTAGATCTAATCCAGAAGATATGGGAGAAGGAATGGATACCAGAAGCATGGAGCACAGGGTTGATCTGTCCTATCCTTAAGAAGGGCTCCATGTAAAAATGTGGAAATTACAGAGGCATAGCACTTCTTCCGGTTGTCCATAAAATAATGACTAATATTCTACTAAATCATAATAGGCGACCATCAAACAAGATTTAGGAGAGAAAGGAGTACGCTAGACCAGATATTCATCCTAAAACAAGTACTCGAAACACGATGGGAAGCAGATCAGGACGTACACGCATTATTTGTCGACTTCAAATCAGCCTATGACTCCGTGGACAGAAACTGTCTCTGGAAGATCATGACTGAGCTGGGTGTTCCCGGGAAATTAGTGAGGTTGACGAAGCCGTGTACAAATGATCCTAAATGCAGGTTACTAAAACAAGGAAACGTATCTGAAGCCTTTCAAGTGCTAACCACGCTCGGCGTTGCTTAACTTTGATTACCCATTGCAAGCGCCTCAGCCCGCATGGCTACCGCAGCCCATACATATGGCTACCTCCCACCATGAAGCGGATGGGATAGGGACGGGGACTTTTAGTATCTTTACCACATAAGTGTCACCAACAAATTTAAAAATGAATTGCTTGTCCATACTCCATGCACTCTACAAGCCCTTTTTTGTCATTCATTCATTCATTCATACATTCATAGTGATGTGGAAGGTGTACATTACTCCTCATAGTCGATTTAATCCTCCTTCACTGTAGTACCCTTTGTGATATCCGCTCACCAAGCTGATGCTCAACTTGCACCTGTCCTTAGGGGAATGTCCCTTCTATTATATTATATTTTCTATGACCGCTTAGATTGTGGAACCGTTCGTTTGAACTTTTCCATCGCGATCTCCTATCGTTTGAATTATACTATACAATCCTTAACTGTTTACTAAGATGGAAGTTTCTTAGTCATATCTAATTTAAATTGCAATATTAATAATATATGTTGTATTTTTTCCTATAACCCGTCTATTTCCGGATTTTCCTATGATAATGGATTAATTTTTTTAATCTTACTTTTTTAAAAACCTCTTTTGTTTTAGTAACCTTCTGTTTACCACAGTTATACTCTTGATAAGAATCTTTTCACATTTGCTTTATTTATTTTTTTTTAAGCTGTGATGATTTTATAAATTGTAATAACATCATTGGTTTCGGCAAAATATGGCTCTTTTAACTGATCCATCAGGACTCAAAGGCAAACCATTTAAAATATTAGTCAAGAGGCATAAATTAGTATGTTTTCTTCTATATGTGATGTCCATTATTTGGTTTTTGTGTTTGGCCAGTGATCAGATTAATTCAGGTAATGTTCTTACACACTCATATGCTATTAAGTTACTATATTAGTGTCTAATTGAAAATTGGGTTTTTGTGTATTTATCCACCTCACTAAATTAAAAAGTAATATTTTATGATTTCTTTTTTGTATGTATTTTTCCAAATTTATTCATCATGAATGCACATCCATTACGTGTAAAAACATATTTTAATGTATTATAAGTATCTTGACTACTATTGATACTAGTTCATTAGTCATATTTGTCTGATAGACTAAAATTGGACTGTATATACAATTCCACAAGTAGCTAAGTGTTTCTGAAACTATAGAGGGAGGACTGTTCTCCATTAATGAGACCAAATCTTAACTGAAAAGGATTCATGGATATTTTATCCCTCTGGCCTATACATCAACACCTGACTTTTGAAATTCCATATACAGGACGATCGATGTGATGTAGAGCTAGTACCAAAGTTTATAATGTATTTAAGGCTGAAGATAAATGTACCCCAAGGTGAAATAACAATTATCTGATTTCTAAGGCCCCAATTTGTATGTGATCATTTTATTTGCATGCAGTTTTTAAACTGCTGATCAAATCAAATCAATGACCTATGAATCAGTGTATTAAGATGCAATTAATCAAATTTTATATTATATATTTCATAGTTTCAATCAAGTAAAAAAAATTAAAATGCAAAATTGAAGGTCAAATTTCTATCATATGTTTATTTTCAACAACAGTATACGGTTAATCATTTAATAATATTTATTATTATTTTCATTGACCAAAGGTAGTGCATCATTTCATATGATTTTATATTCTTGGATTGATACTTAATATACCATAAAGAAACAGTTATTGTTCAAATCAAGGGCCTGATGAAAAATATTAAACTTGAAGTGCATATAAATTTTCCTCCATTACATCTGTTGGTGTAGAACGGTCATTTTGTTATAGAAATATTTTTATTGATAGAAGGATTTACAGAAACAAATTTAGATATCTTTTAATTAATTTTAATGCATTAAATGTCACCTACCATCCATAATCCATATGCATTTTAACTATTTTGTTGGTGTAAATTAGTTTTTAAATACGATCATTGCTAATTTTCTTTTATTACTGATTGTATGTTTCTATTACTTTTATATTTTTAAAAGTATCTCACATTATGTGTCAAATGTCAATGTTTATGTTTTTAATATATTTTATTTCTTGGGCTCTTTTTTTCCAGTTATCTGCAGCAGCTCCATTGCATCTTTTTTATTCGATCTATCTATCTGCTTTTTGGCTGCTTTCCGCATGGCCTTTTGCCTACTAATAAGGCATTTATTGTCGTGTAGAGGCTTCCAGATGGATTGCTACGAGCTAAAACCCCACCCATCTTAACCTTTGTATCAATATCCTGGGATATTGATTGAATAGTTTCTGTAAGCAATTCTTTATTGCTCTTTCTTCTCCATGTGTTAGTACTCTGATTCCAGATCACTCCGGTTATTGTGTGGAGGATTTTTCTCTTAAATCTTTCAACACTTTTTTCTAGGGTCCTGGTTAATATTCAGGTCTCACAGTCATATATTAGAACTGTCTTTAACATAGCATTGTACACCTTAATTTGAGATTTTTCGGGATCTCTATACCTTTCAAAGGTAGAAAAAAAGCTCTTTGTGTTAGTTATACGCTGGTCTATTTCTGCCCGTTGGTCATTCATTGAGATTATTGTGGAGTCGAGGTATTTGAATTTTCTACTCTCAGGAAGTACTAATAGTACTATCTACTAATAATAGTACTATAGTAGTAATAATAGTATTATCTTAACTATTATATATTCATTTTTTTTAAAGTTAGTTTTACTTATTTAATACAGTTATCTACTGCTGCTTTTCTTTTGTTCCTAATTGCAAGTTTGTATTACTTTGTTACATTGCGATTTTTGTTTTTAAAAAGCGTTATTATTATTTTTACTTTCACTTACCTATATATGCTATATAGTAAGGGGTAAATATTGCAATCCTGAAAATTTTCGTATCTGAATTTTCAAAGGAAATACATGTTTTGAGGTGTCCTGAGTCCAAATAACCTAGTCCCGCGTCTGTGTATGTGTGTGTGAGTGTGTATGTATGTTATCAGTATAGCTAAAAAAAAAGTTGTATGAAAGTGAAATTGCATATTTAAAGTTTTTATAAGCTTTCGATGTTACAGCAAGATTTTTGTCAAAATTGGCAAACTGGAAGTGGTACTTAATATAATAGATTTAATACATTTTTACAATTTTCTCAAAAACGGCACTAACAATTTTGATTAAACTCAAAATTATTATATCAGTGTATTATTAAGCAGTTTGTTTTTAATATAATGTAGGTTTTATTCTCATTGATGTTCTCTATCAGGGCTTAAATGGCTAATTTTCAATATTGGTTTCCTCTAAAGTACCTTTATTTTTTTTTATTTGAAATAATTAACCATTTCACATTAATCTTTGATATAAAAATAGTTAAATATAAAATATGAAAGAATTTGATAATTAACTAAAGGAGAAATAAGAGATCGTAACTGATAATAGTTGTAATAGTGGAATCAAAGGAATACGAGCTTGCCCGAAAGATTACAACAGGCTTCCATACGTAACATGAGCTTCATATAATACGGACTCCGACAATATTATGTTCATATACATATGCAGTTTTCATAATGCTATCGATGGTATTATTTAAAATTTAATTTTATAGAATAAAGTATAAAATTTGTATATATAAGGGTATTTAAACAAATAAAACTACCCACAATTTATTGTAAATAAATATAGCATCAATAATTTTTACTTCCACTTCCCTTTTGTCTGAACATACTTATTTCTGCTAAGAGGGTGGTAAGTGAAAGTCATGTGATGCGCACACCAAATTTTTTTAACATTAATTCATATTTCTTTTTCTTTCACTTTTTCGTTTGTCAAATTAATATAATTATTATGTTCTTTTTTTATTGGCCCAATTCCATAAATATTCACTCTCAATTTGTAGAATATTCTTTATTAATTTGTTTAAAAATTGGGCTCAGTATATTTCAATGTTTTTGTTGTCTGATTGCGTATTTTATATTTTTTTATTGCATATTTTATGACATATTGTTTGGGTATTTACTGTATAAAAATCGGGTCTCTGCTGATTTGGCAGTCTAGGGTAGAAACTTTAAAAGTACAAGATAATCTTATTTCTATATATTTTATGAATTAGCTCATTGGTGATTTAATTATAATCATTAGGTGCTCACAGGTGATTTAAATCTTGTGTTTGTGGTTGTTAAGTAATGTAATAAATAATAAACATTTCCTTATTATAAAGGATAATTTATTATTGTAGGCTTGTGATTTTGAATTCATTTATTTACTTTATTTTTAGTACTAATTCCCAATCATATGTTGGCTGATTTGCTCTGTTTCTCTTATCAGAAAACCTCTCTTAGTCCTCTTGATTGTTTCCAAGGACATCTGTATTTCATCTCATATCATAGAATTTTATGATTAATTCTGACATACACCTCTTTATTTTCATGTGAGTTCCTTTTAATCACCATCTCCAGTGCTAAATTGAACAGCATTGGTGAGCGTCCATCTCCCAAGCGTCACTTATTTCAGGACTAGATATTATATGATGATCTTTCAAAGACAGTTTCTGTCCACAGAATCATAAGCTGCTTTGAAATTGACAAAGGCGTGCACATCCTGAGCTGCTTTGCATAATTTTTTGAGTATCTGTTTTAGAATGAAGATCTGGCTTAGCATACTCTTTTCTCTTTTAAATCCTGCTAAATATATTGTGTCATAGTATCCAACCTAAATGTTGTTCATTATGAGTAATATATAAGGATAACATTTCACTATGTGGTTGGCACTTGGTTGATGGAGACTTCACAGCATCAGACAAACTCTTAAATTTGATTAAATGCGCCTGACAAACTAGTTAAAGAACCATATGAAACCATGAAATGTACATTTCGTCATTACTGTAGCCTGTAAAAACTGTTGTAGAAATTACTACAAGCACAAAAGACAGTTTAATGTTGACAGAATTCAAGATTTATATATTTTACTTAATATACAATTCTTTTTTTTTTTATAAGCAAAATTATTCCTAAAGATATGTTTTAAAAATATTTTTTTAATACTACAAAAGATTTAAGTTTTACGTTCACCATTTTGTTATTTCCTTAGATTTTTAAAAACCAATATTATATACTTTATCAGCCTAAAATTTCCTGTAATTTGATATTGTACTTGTTTTTCTTTTTAACATGTGTTTTTCTAAATTTTTGTTTTGTTTTTTCAAAATGTTGGCCGAAGCTGTTACCAATAGTTATAATTTGTTAACGATTAGATGTAACTTAGCTATTATATAGATGTTAACATAAATATTGTATTTATCGATAGAAGTGTATCCCATAAGCAATAATGTTACTGAAACCCTCTGATAATTCTCCCACTTACCTACTACCTAGGAATGCTTAATAATCAATACTTAATACTTGAACTCCTTCAATACTGGAACCCAGTGCCTAAACAACAATTTTCGCTTCCGCCATACCCAATAGTGTACTTCCCTCTTCTTATCGAGCCCTCCTTCTGGTCAGCGAATCTCTTGTAGTGCCACAATATCCCAATAGTACCCATTAACCTCATTTGCAACCGATTCCACGTTCCTATATTTAAATTCCTAATTTTCAATTTGAGCCATGAATCCCCTAAAATAGTCCCCATTTGGAGACCTAAACGAGAGACTAGTTTACCTCCGGATAATGAGTGTTTTATTTTAGGGATATCCAGGGCCGTTCCATGGGCTCGGGGCGAGATTTTACCGGGGCGCTCTTCCCACACCGTCAGAAATTTGGTAATTGCCTGTTACCTATGTTTAAATAAAGAAGGAGAGATGAATATAGTGATAATAATGATAAAGGCTTAGCAATAACGAGAGTTCGATGTCCAATTTCTGCCTACATACTCCCATCCACTGTCTGTATTGTATTTTGGTATCCTAGAAATAAAATATAAATGCTTTTTTTGTATTTTAAAACGAAAATAAAGTTACAAAAATCATTTTTTTTTTTTAAATTTTATTTCTTAAAATGCAAAATACAAAAAATTTATTTTATTTGAGGTATTGGCTTCGGAACTCTTACCAGTCAGCCCAGTGCACATTAACATTTTAGGGATTGGTGACTTGGATAGCCATAAATCTACCATCTCGGATATATTCCTAAGTTCCTCCTGTCATTCCAGTAAAGCTTGCTGCTGTTTCTCTTTCGTATCACAAAGGAAATGACGTCATCTGCATACAAGAAAAACTTGTTGGTTGAGTATCATCTTCATGTTCCACTTACTCATGACTATTCGGGCTGTTTGCCTTTTACAATATTTATGGATATCATCCAAGTGTGCCAAATTTTTTTTATGTTTTCTCTTTGATTTTGATCAAGACTTAATCCAAATTCTTCCTAGGTCTTCTTTCTAGCTGCTTTAGCTGCTGTATTTGCCTCATTTCTAACATTTCTGTACTGAGAAAAGTTATTAGACATCTTATTCTGTTGGTAGGACTTACCCGCTTGTTTCTTTTTGCCTTAACTAATTAACCTTCCGTTTCATCGGGCTCTTGGTTATTTACACTCGTGAATTTTAATTTTTAAAAACAAAATCCCTGCTCTGGATATAAACTTTTTTCAGGGTGTTTACTGCTGTTGGGAATTTGGGAACCTAATGCTTTTGTGACACTGAGTGGCAAGAGATAATAAGAATATATGTATGAAATGGTGGACTGAGTAAATACACTTTATATGCATTGACTCACCTGGTTTGTTCTTTTATTGTGAGGCATATTGGACAACTAAATAAAAGGACCATCCACTATTGTATAATAAGATAATTTATTTTAACAACTATAATGCATGAATCTATTAAAGTCTTATAACTGAAGGCTTGATCTTCTTAATCTTCAGTGGAGTGCTTCTCTCCTGCCTTTACGTATTTCCATCTTCATGACTTATTTCGTACTTCGTAGCCTTAAGTGACTTCTTTGTTCTTCTAGTGTCCTTCTTCAGCTGTTGCCGACTGCCACCACTTTTCCAGGCTTCTTCCTTTCTTTGTTTTGTACCTTTTTCGTTGATTGTTTATAGATTTGGTACTTTTCACTCAACAACTTGTCCACTCCACAATTAAGTCCAATTCATAGCGCTACCCCACATTCCTATACATTCCTTCTCATTCCCTCACTCAGTGTCAAGTAAAGGAGTAAATAGAGACTATCTACTACAAGATCTTGACATTTCACAAAATTGAAGCTTTTAGAGTGTTCTATTGTTTCTCTGTATATCCATGTAAATCCAATACTCTGAGGCTTTCTTCCAATTTGGCAGAGTATAGTTTTCTCGTATCTGGATCGTCCAGAGCCCACACTTTTGTAGCCTGGTTAACTTTAAACAGATCCTTGTGGGTTTTTAAAATTTTGGTATTCACGACTAACAATGGATGGATACCTATTTCTGCTCCTCTTATTACTTTCACATATCTGAAATATTGTCTTATTCCTCGATCGTATATAAAATAGTCGACACTAACGTCCTTGTGTCAGAGTCAATGTAAAGTGTATTGTTCTGAGGGTGTTGGTACAGTGTACTGAACTCACGAAACCGGAGGATAGTTAATCCCCGCTAGCTGTGCACCTCAGTTAACCCCTGTGGTACGTAATTAATTAATAAAATATAATTCACCAGTTCACTTTAAGAAAAATGACCTCTTATGTTCAACATTTAAGATAAGATACAAGGAACTAAGAAAGATTGTTGGGTGTTAACGTGTATACAAAGTTATAGGGTGAATGGAGAGAGTGATATTTCTGTCTGATATTCACCGAACAGACATGAACTTAGCCTTTTTGTAGAAATACCCTCAGTAGCTAACATTTTCCTCTTTAAACTATATAAAAAATAAATATTTATGTTATGCTACAATATTATTATAGTATGATATAACCATGTGACATTATTTATCTATTATAGATTTAAAATACTTTTTATTGGTATAAATTTGCTCTACAAATACATATACTTTCTTAGCCATCTCTTATTTAAATTGGGTTTTTTCTTAATTAGGTTTAATGTTTGTTCCCGATCCGTGGCACCCCCTAGTCACAGGGCCCCACCCGTTGCGACGGCCCTTGGGAGGTCCATGAATATTTGTGGAGTACGGTGAACTAAATATATGAGAGTAGGGTGTTCATCCCCACCTCACACCTTCCAGCAAGCCTGGAGGGCTGCTGTCATGGTTGGCCAGCGAGTCCATCGGACTTAGTCGGGAGGAATTTCCACCAACCTTCTCCACAGCATCACCTGTGGGATGCTCTCCTAAGCGGTAATGAGATCCGTGCTAGGTTCCAGTAATATTTACTTAGTTAAATCTAGTATATTTAACTATCTAAATTATGAGTACAAAAAGTATCAGGTGGTGTTCTGATAGAATCAGTTAATTTTGTTAAAGGACAAAATGTAATAAATACATTTTTGCATTGTAATAATATGCATTCTGCCATATGTAATAAAGAAGATAGGAAGTTGGATTTCCTCCAGTCTGGTGAAAATTTTTGTTTTAATAATTAGATTTTTAAACATGGGGCAAAGTGATTCCACTTAATATTCAAAAGGTTTAAAATGACATTACAAACTAATTTGATTTTTTTTTTTATTTCTACTTTAAAATATAATATAGCTATGGACCATATGTGAAGAACCTTTTTTATAATTAGAGGCCACAGGAAGGTTAGGCAGTGCTAATGGAGGCCCAATTTTTTTTATATTCTATTGTTGCTATTTTTATTCACTCACAATTATAACCTGTGTAGGTATATTCAACTTAATTTTATTAATTTTCAATTATTTGTAACCTATAAAATTAAATATTAATTAATTCTAGGGCTAGATTAATAAATATTGCACAATAACGTTTCTAGGCTGCAAGTTCTCCACCTGTGCTATGGACCAATCGTACATTTTAGTCTTAATTTACATTTATTATTTGAAAAATATTATGTATAAGTGAAATGATTTATACGATTATTTACTAAATCTTATTTATTTATTTTTTTACAGCTACCTACCTCTCTGAAAATGCATTACTTCCGGGGCTAGTTGTAGTTGGATCTGATCTGCAAAAAGATGCCAAAGCCATTTTAAGAGAGATGGAAGACTATGTCTTGGATGGAGAATCAATTCCAGAGGACTGGCTCAGGGAAAAGTTTACTCTCGCTTTTGTAGAATCATTTGTTCACAACTTCACATTGTCAGGAAGTTTTGGGGTAATTTAGAATGTTAGATTATCTAGTTTATATTAAGCTATTTAATTCTTTTCAAGTTATTACTGATTATTATAATATTAAAGCTTTTTAAGTTAGGGAGAGTATATTTTATTTATTACCATAAAATATGTTTATGTATTTATTTTGTTAGCATAATTGGGTTATATATATATATATATATATATATATATATATATATTGTGAGGCTGGGGTAGCGGTACGGGCTAAGGCGCTTGCAATAGGTAATCAAAGTTAAGCAACGTCGAGCGTGGTTAGTACTTGGATGGGAGACCTCCCGATTTGGGTGACCGTCCACCAGGGAAAGCCCGAGTTTCCCGCCCCCCAGATTTGTCCCAAAGGGATCGGCTATGGAGCTACGGGTGGCCTGCTGCTGCACCATGGAGACCATGGTTTGTAGCAACCTGAGGTTGGATGACTCCCTCCAGGCTATCCAAGCTGCCGCAAGCAACATACGTCTGTAAGGAGATGGTCAAGGGAGGATGGGAAAAGGGATGCTGGCTCCAGTGAGTAAAACTCAGTAATAGTATTACCATCTTGGAAGTTGTTGTTTAGCAGAGTGACAAGTTGTTTGGAAATACGAGAGAGAGGATCTCCCAGGAAACTTGAGTTGAGTAGAAGAAAGTGTTACCATTTTGGAAGGTGTGTTTGAAGACAAATGAATTCAGTGCCAATCCACATTTGACTTTAATCAGTGTTTAATTTTAGTATAAATAATAATAGTTTGTCTGAGGGTTTTGATCTGATTGTCAGTAATCCATACCTTGAGATAAAATAATTATAAAGTTTAGTTTAATTAGTTAATACTCTTATAATTTTGTTTATTATTTAATAACCTCTTATTTATTTAGGAAGTATCCCAACAGTATAAAGTGATCTTCCATGAGGTTATATTATAAGAAAAATATAAGAGAGATGTTAATATATATATAGCATTTCCAAGTCAATTTAAACCTTTTTCAAATCAAATTAAATCTTTTCCAAATCAAATTCAACCTTTTCCAAGTCAAATTCAACCTTTTCCAAATCAAATTAAACTTTTTCCAAGTCAAATTCAACCATTTCCATGTCAAATTCAACCTTTTCCATTTCAAATTAATGTTTCGAATTTTTTTTTTACTTTTTTAAATAAAGGCCACCTCCTCCCCACCAATATGAAGGTCTATTATTATGCTCCCCTAAATAGAGTTTTTCAAAATACTATCGATTTTATGTTACTCTTACGGATATCGATTTATTGTACCTATTCGGATTTATTAGTTTGTAGTATTATGCTGTCTGTGCCTAATTTTTGAAAATAATCCCCATTTTAAGATTACGCCACTGCATTTCGACTTATTTAAGTTTTTCGAATTTAGTCGATATAAGGGTGTATATTCTTATGTTTCCATGTCCTTATGCCATAGATTTTGAAAATGACCTCTATTTCAAGATTACGCCACTGTGTTTTGACTTATTTAAGTTTTTCAGATTTTTTCCATATAAGAGTGTATTATTATGTTTCCAAAGCCGTAGATTTTCGAAATGATCTCCATTACAAGATTACGCCACTGCATTTTAACTTATTTACGTTTTTCCAATTTATTCGATGTAAGAGTTTACTTATATGTTATCGGAGACGTAATTTTTGAAAATGACCTCTATTTTAAGATTATGCCACTGTGTTTTGGATTATAAAAGTTTTTTTTAACTTATTCGGTGTAAAGATCTGCTTATATGTTATCTGAGACGTAGTATTTGAAATTTTTCTAATCTCTAATATCTAAATTTATCTAATGTTTAATCTCCATTTTATGATTACGCCTCTGCATCTCGATTAATTAAGCTTTATTTTGATTTTTTTCAATACAAAGTTTCATAAATATGTTTTCGAGTATAAATAAATAAATATTATGGAGCTAAAGTTAAGCATAAAACACTAAGTAAAACGCCAATAAAGCAACTAGTAATAAATTTAACCTACCATATTCAGATATTTCAGCTAATTGTCCGAAATCTTATAATTTTGTAAGATGAGACTACAAAATAAAAAAAGATAACTAAAAAACACTTAAACAAACTGAAATATAGTGGCCTAGTCTTAATATGGAAATAAATTTCAAAAACTACAGCTCTGGAAACATAAAAATAGACCCTTATATCGAATAAATCAAAAAAACTTTAATAAGTCGAAACGCAGTGGCATAATCTTAAAATGGAGGTTATTTTCAAAATCTACGGCTCTAGAAACATAAAAGTAGACCCTTATATTTAATAAATTTGAAAAACGTAAATAAGTCGAAACACAGTGGCGTAATCTTAAAATGGAGGTTATTTTCAAAAACTAGGCACACGACAGCATAATACTAGACCCTAATAAATCTGAATAGGTACAATAAATCGATATCCGTAAGTGTAACATAAAATCGATAGTATTTTGAAAAACTCTACTTAGGGGAGCATAATAATAGCTCTTCATATTGGTGGGGGAGGGATGGCGCTTATTTAAAAAAAAAAATAAAAAATTTACAGATATTCAAAACATTAATTTGGAATGAAGGTTGAATTTGAAATGGAAAAGGTTTAATTTGAAATGGAAAAGGTTGAATTTGACTTGAAAAAAGTTAATTTGATTTGGAAAAGGTTTAATTTGACTTGGATAAGGTTGAATTTGACTTGGAAATGCTATATACACATACATAACTATAATAAATACTAGTTAACTATAAAAGGTTATATTTATAGTTAATAAATAGTTACCATGCCATAATAAAATTTTATTTGTAATTTTATTAGTACTTTTACGTGATACGGAATTGAGTAGAAGTGTTTAAAAACAACTGGAAGCTTTTCTCAGAAGTGTCAAGCTCCGCAAACTGAGTATCCGCATTATGAATTACAGAGTTTGCTGTTGTTATTCACCTAAGCCATAGAAATATTTTCTATAATATTCTCTGAGTGTGACAGCTCAATTTTGAGGAGATCAGAGGAGACGGGTTAGAAAAAAGTTCACTCTCTTTCCAAGCTTAAGATGGCGGATTCTACCTCCTCTTCCAGACATGTCAAGATATTTCTCGAGAAACATATCTATTTCAAAACTGGTTACATTATTCCACATCAATAATAGGTGACAGCACCTTATTAGATATACAAAATATTCTATTGAAATTAAATATTAAAATTTATCTGAGCTCAATTAGGAGCACTAAAAATTAAAGAATTAATGGCCTATATTGCAATTAAATTTATAACTAGTAATTATTGAAGCTTATTGTAAAGAATACTTTTTTATTAATTGATATAATTTATAAGGGTTCTATTTTGTTGAATAACTTAATGTTCTTTAAGTTTAATTAATATTTTGTTTAGAGTGTAGTGTTTCAGCTCTCCTACAGCTTATAATCTTGATTAACATTTAACTAGTAATTATTTCATATAAATTATATGTTGCAGCTTCTCCCTCTGTCAAATTATTGTAGTATGGTTTGAATATTAGTTCTCCTCTTTAGAAAATATCATACGCATAGACAAGTCAATTAATAATACAAAATATATGTTTTTAATAAATAAATAATATCCATAAGGTAGGTGAGGTGGTAGCAATATATGTATATATATATAGCACACCCTGTCACCTAAACGTTTACCATAAAGAAGCCTGCTTATTGCTTCAATTATTTTTTTTAAAAACATAAATATTAGGATCAGTGATAAATATTAGGATCACAAATCAATTCCTATAATTGAGAGCTGGAGAAATTTTTGGTTTCATAGCCTTTTTACCTGAAAATTTTTTGAATATTCATTATTTTCAACATTTTTTTTATATTTATACAAAGTGTATTTAGGCAATTATGTTTATTATAATGCATCCCAGATCATAGAAAAAAAAAAGAAATAAAAGCTTTGCAATAGTTGATTAAGGCATTTTTGCTAAAAACACAGGTACTTTTAGGTGACAGAATAAAAAATCATAGAGGATTGTATGCATTTTAATATCATATTAGTTTTAGTTGAAGTTATAAATAATTATTCCATGTTTAATGGAGCAAGAAAGTTATTTAAAAAAAATAATAGAAAATAAAAAAATTATGGATTTGAGGGAGAGCATCCATTTAATTAATCTCATAAGTTAAATAGTATTATGGATTTTTTTTATTTTTTACCTCTGTTATATTTCTATAAAATAAAATATATTTTATAAATTTTATTTATTATTAGCAATGCAAGTAGTATGTTATCTTAAAAACAAAAAATCAGAAAATCTTTTTGTAGGGGAAGTCATTTTTTTATTTATTTTTATTAATATTGAATGTTTAGTTTTAACATAATGACTTTATTTGTTTACTTTAGATGCATTATTATCTATCATTAACGTACTTATTTTATTAGACCTACAGTGGTAAAAACATCTATGGAATCATTCGTGGAGGAGGTGCCAGCAATGAGGCAATTGTTCTATCTGTTCCGTACAGGAGTAGAAACAACCCTGCTGAGACTACAGCCCCTGGGTTAGCAGTAATGTTGGCAATTACTCAGTATTTTAGGAGTAAGTAGGTATATTAAAGACAAAAAACTGATTATTATAACTTGTGCAAAGAGTGAGGAAACACTCCTTGAATATTATTCACTGTCATGAATAGTTTTTTATCATTCCTATTAGGTCCTGTTATTTCTTTCAGTCTTGCCTGGATCTTTCTCAAATTTCTTGGGCAGTCATGCCTTCCTTCACATCCTACAACCATTAGGTGTATTTTTTTCCCTATTTAAAATTATTTTTCTAAAGATAATAATTTTTTTTTGTTATTATTAACATTAATAATAATAATATAATAAATTCATCATTACTACTATAGTTGGAATTTTGCTAAAAGCTAGATAGAAATATGATTAACATCATGTCAAATAGAGACTTCTCCACCAGGCACCTCGGATGGGATAGTGATGAAAGAATCTATGTAGCAGAGCAGATGACCTCATACAATGGACATCTTTATTGGCTGGCACAGCAGAGGAGGATTGTGGAAAAAAATAAAATATGTATGTATTGAAGGAAGCTAGTCGACTGTTCTACATATTATGGGTGATAAATATTCAGGATACAGTCATTATAAATTTTTTTTTTTTATTTGTGCCAATGTTTATTATTTATCAGTATCGGTTGTATAGTATTATATCCCTGATTGTATTTTAAAATTTTCAGCCCTGATGATGACCCACATATTTGGATTGAAACGGCACAAATAAAAAAAAATGTTTATAATGACTGCATCCTGACTATTTATCACCCATAAAATATGTATGGTTTTCCAGTGGGCGTGCCGGGTGTAGTAAAGTAGATAGAGCAAGTCGTGATAATAAACCAGGCCAGCAATCTTAACTCATTCCAATGATGCCAATCTAACTTCATCTACACTGTTTTAGGCTTTGCTCACAGTCACCTTTAAGTTTTTATATATTTTGTCATATTTCAGTTTCTATATTTAATTTTTCTTTCAAAAGATATTATTTTATGCTTTTTATTAATTTGAATATTTATAGTTTTATTTATTTTTTCTCTACTTATCTTTTATTATTTTTATTTAGCCATTCATTTTTCTCAGTTGAAAATTTTAGTTATTTTGTTAAAATCGATAATTATTTACCATATTTTTATCTTTTTTATCACATTTTCTTTATCTTAGGCAATTTTAATTCATATCATTACGATTTTTCCGAACTTTCACTGAAGCACATCCTTTCTCTTCCTTATATGACTAATATCCTATTAACCTGTCATGTTAATTCCCAACCCCTTCCAGCACACTTTTATGAATTCATTGATTATTTCCTCCATAATTTTTATCATATTATTGCCGTCTCATAAACCTGGATAAAACCAAATGTTCCTTCTTCTTCTGTATCTAGCCCTAACTATGCCCCCATTTTTTATTGAAAATTATCATTTATTTACTTTTTTTTTTTATTCATTACATTATGTCATAATAATAAATTACATGTTTGTGGTCGCAGTAACCTCACACATGACATACTAGTGTTTTGAATGCTATTAAGAGCATTGAAATCCATTGAAGGAAAAACCTACATAAGATATAAATGAAAACTAGATTGCAATCATTAAAAGTACAAGAAAAACTAAATATAATTTATATAGAAAAGAAAACTATAAGTTAAGCGTCGGCGGACTATAACAATAAAAAAAAAGAAAGGAAAGGGGTTGAGATGCAACACTCTCGGCTTCTGAATAGACACTGCTTTCTTCATTTAGTAATCCTCCTTATATACATTTCTTATGTTTATTTACATTCAGGACAGCATTAAGGCTGATATCGCCAGTCTCCGGTCTCTATCTCCCCCCCACCAGTTTACGAATAGGATTTTCAGAAACTTAGATATTCCTAGATCGGAGCCAACGGTTATCAGCCTTAACACCTTACAATTGTTCTTACCAGTATACACTTGAAAGAAACTAAAACTCACTCGAGACATACAATAATAAATAAAAAAAAACACAGAAACTAAACACAACACTTGCTTCCAAGAACAGAACTCTTAATAACCCTAAAAAAAAAAATAATACACTTTCCTCTACTGTATTGCTATGATTCTATTTACACATACAAAAAAAAAAGAAATTACACCATATTTCTGTTTTGACAGCCAAAAAAAAACATATTTCTTATAAACCGCGGTGAGGGTACTACGAATCTATTGGTCTATGTTCCGGTTCTATCATTGGGAGCTTCAATTGTTCAATGTGAACAGTTCTCCTCTTTCTAGATTCATTAACGCTTTCGATAGTTAGCAGATTATGCTCCCTAATAGCAATCACTCTGAATGGACCCTCGTACCGTAACAATTGTTTCCCTCTGTTGGTTCCTACTCTACGGTACACTATTGTCCCTATCTTTAGGTCACCCATTTGGTCACGTACGCGAACATTTTGCCTCTCTACCCGCTTCTCCTTTTCCCGCTTAATTTTCCCCGTTACTCTTCTCCACGACTAATGGTTCATTAATTGTTGTTGTGCCATAGCTACCTTGCTAAAGACGTCGATGACCGTGACCCACTTGAACCCTCTCCAGGTAAATGTATCAATCTGGAGGTCCTGTAGTGGCATGTTCCCTGTAGGTGTCTCTTCCTGAACTCCTCTGGGGGGGTGTCGATCATATTTCGTGCGCATACACACCTCGCATTTCCCTATGATCTCTTGGATGGATTTTACATGCCCCACCAGAAATACTTTCGACGTAATGCCTGCAACGTCTCGTTCACGCCTCGGTGGTTGGTTTTCCCCTGGTGATAAGCCAATGTGACTGCCTGTTGTTGCTCCTCATCCTGTATAGTTTCCACTGCATACTTGCAACGGATGAGCGTTCTGTCCACTCCTATTCGCTCGGATCTCCACATCCGCTTTATTTTATCCCATACCGTGTTATTCCCAACATATAGATGGTGCGTTTTTCCCGCTTCCGTGGCGTCCTTCAGTGCCGTACGGATTTGCTCTTCACTCACCCCGGGTTGGGACCAGATGACGCGAATCTTACTTTTCCCATATCTTCGGTAATCTATTTTCATCATCCCTGCTACTCTCGTTTTCCAGATTACCTGACGATGCTTGTCATTGATGATGTCATAGAATAATAAAACATGAAGAAATATAAAAAAATAATTGGCTTAGGCTATGAAAAACACCAGTAAAGTCAACTTTTTTATCAAAAAAATTTTCAAGTTACAAATCAAGCGTCGTTTGTAATTAAACGGTCTACAATAACGTAAAACGTGCTGAAATAAACCATCTGGAGAATATATTTCTCTTTCTAAAATGCTGATTACTTTTTAAAATATTTGAAGCAGTTTCGTAGAAAATACACTTATGCGGCAGAAAAGCGGTACTGGCGTGGGTGCCTAAAGGCCTCTACCACACCATTCAGTACACATAAATGGCTTAGTTATAGTGGTATAATAACATTTTTGGTACATTATATTGGTTTAATTAACGAACAAATATTAATGCAATAATTTAACTGTAAAAAAAAAATTAAAATTAAAAAAAAATTATTATTATTTTTTTTTAATTTAACCTCCTTTATTCTATACGTAGGTCGTTTAAGAAGACCTCAATTGTAAAAATGATATAATTATAATAATAAAACTTAATTAAAAAATATCTTGATTTTTTTTTTAATTAACGTTTGCAATTTAATACTGAGTTTGGTATATTTACTGAATCTTAGAGGTAATTAAAATTTTTATATACTTCTCAGGAAATGAGTCATATTAATACCTGTTTTATAAACTAAAATAATATATACCTAATCTGAACTATATATAATGAATAGCTGGCGGGTTGTTTAGTAAAACTCATATATCACTAATTAAAAAATTAATTTTTATTTCCTTTATTTTGTGCGGAAGTTGGACTATATCATAAATAAATAGGAAATTATAATATTGAATGAATTATTCTCTATGCACAAAGAAAGATAGAAGGGGTGATTCTATAAGTTGTTCTATAAACCAGAAGTGATTGTTTGTTTTTGATCTCAAATTGAGGAAAAACGCGAAATTGAAAAAATACATTAAGCGAACGAGAAAGGAAGTGCCAAAACCTCGGAAAAGATAAAAACGACCAGTATCCATTATATAGCTAAATGAATCTATAGTAGACAGATGAACAGAATATTTCAAGATGCTGCTAAAAGGGGTCAATTGCAGTTTGGATGATATTAAGTGGACGATGTAGGTTTATTATGGTGAAAACCACTTTATTTTCGATTGCTACTGAAGGTGCACACTGGGACTATCTACACTTTGAAGCAGGATATAGAGAGGTATATCGAGAAAGTTTAGTCTGTTTAGTGCATTTGCAAACGATTTTTTAAGGAATCTAAAAGGAAAATGAGATTTTCTGAAAGACAAGTAGATATTAGCATAATCCAAAGTGTGAGGCACTAAGCAGATAGAGAGCTATTTTTCATTTTATACGGACTTCTCTATAAGTGGAGACAGTCCCAATTTTCAACTTCTCTTCCAATGTGCAACATGAGTTTCTCAATCCATATCGCTCTGGCAATCGACAATATTTCTTATTCCAGCTTCTACGATTCTTGAGTATAATTTCTTTGGTACACTAAACAGGAATGGATCTTGGTGGGTATTACATTTCCTAGTATCTCCTTTCTTGTAAAGATAAAAAATACAGTCCTTTCAAATTATTTTCTATTATACTTGTTGCCTATGTACGCTCAAAACTGTGCGAAACAGTTTGGCTTCGCCCTTTCCATCTTTCTTTGTGCAGAGAGAATAATGCATTGAAATATTAAAATTTCCTATTTTTTTATATGGTACAAATTCCGAACAATTTATTCCAAAATTTCTGAACAATAACGAGCTATGACTAATATAAGATTCCTTAAAAAATCTCTAGCAAATGCATCAAACAGAAGGAGAGCTATGAGCGATAACTTTCTCGATATACCTCTCTATATCTTGCTTCAAAGTGTAGATAGTCCCAGTGTGCACCTTCAGTAGCAATCGAAAATAAAGTGGTTTTTACCATAATAAACCTACATCGTCCACTTAATATCATCCAAACTGCAATTGACCCCTTTTAGCAGCATCTTGAAATATTCTGTTCATCTGTCTACTATAGATTCATTTAGCTATATAATGGATACTGGTCGTTTTTATCTTTTCCGAGGTTTTGGCACTTCCTTTCTCGTTCGCTTAATGTATTTTTTCAATTTCGCGTTTTTCCTCAATTTGAGATCAAAAACAAACAATCACTTCTGGTTTATAGAACAACTTATAGAATCACCCCTTCTATCTTTCTTTGTGCATAGAGAATAATTCATTCAATATTAAAATTTCCTATTTATTTATGATATAGTCCAACTTCCGCACAAAATAAAGGAAATAAAAATTAATTTTTTAATTAGTGATATATGAGTTTTACTAAACAACCCGCCAGCTATTCATTATATATAGTTCAGATTAGGTATATATTATTTTAGTTTATAAAACAGGTATTAATATGACTCATTTCCTGAGAAGTATATAAAAATTTTAATTACCTCTAAGATTCAGTAAATATACCAAACTCAGTGTTAAATTGCAAACGTTAAATAAAAAAAAAATCAAGATATAGCAAGTATTTTTAATTAAGTTTTATTATTATAATTATATCATTTTTACAATTGAGGTCTTCTTAAACGACCTACGTATAGAATAAAGGAGGTTAAATTAAAAAAAAATAATAATAATTTTTTTTTAATTTTAATTTTTTTTTTAAAGTTAAATTATTGCATTAATATTTGTTCGTTAATTAAACCAATTTAATGTACCAAAAATGTTATTATATCACTTTAACTAAGCCATTTATGTGTACTGAATGGTGTGGTAGAGGCCTGTAGGCACCCACGCCAGTACCGCTTTTCTGCCGCATAAGTGTATTTTCTACGGAACTGCTTCAAATATTTTAAAAAGTAATCAGCGTTTTAGAAAGAGAAATATATTCTCCAGATGGTTTATTTCAGCACGTTTTGCGTTATTGTAGACCGTTTAATTACAAACGACGCTTGATTTGTAACTTGAAAATTTTTTTGTTAAAAAAGTTGACTTTACTGGTGTTTTTCATAGCCTAAGCCAATTATTTTTTTATATTTCTTCATGTTTTATTATTCTATGACTATTCAGCTTTAATAAAAGACCAACTATGAGGAAATTAAGCCAAATGCTGATTCTCAGTGACCAAAAAACTAACTTAAGTCAAAGTCGTCAATCCGCCATCTTTGGACGCCATTTTGGGGCAGTGCGTTCACTTTTTTTTGTGGGAACATTGGCTTTTTTTTAATAAATTGTTACAAGGAACACAACGATATGCAATTTATAGGGATGTGGGGGGGGGGGGGGGTGCACGGTAAGGGGGTCTGGCCCACAGACTAAGTAGCTCCCTCTCCAAAGCGCTGTATCGCGATTCCGCACCCGTAAGCCGACGGCTCGCGTATGCTATCGGTCGTTCACCCTCACTCCCTCCCTGGGACAAAACGGCCCCTAACGCGTATTCGCTCACATCGGTGGTTATATTAAATTGCTTCTCAAAATCCTCCACCTTTGCCGCATCCGGTCTGACCCCCTCGCTAGAGATAGTGTGGCCTAAAAAATTGATCCGCGTTTGTCCCAGCAGGGACTTATCGCTTGACAATTTCAGCCCGAATTGCCGGAGCCTTTCGAATACTGACCTCAGATGTCCCACGTGTTCGGTTTCCGTTCTACTAAAAATCAGCAGGTCATCCATGTATACCTGACATACCGAGTCATCGATACCCCTCAAAAATTCGTCCATCAGACGCTGAAGCGTTATGGGCGCATTCTTCAGACCAAACGGCATTCTGGTGAATTCATAATGCCCCCTTTCAAATGTAAACGCTGTTTTGTGTTGGTCTTCCGGGTGCATCCGTATTTGGTGATATGCCGCCTTGAGGTCCAACGTGCTAAAGACCACGGCCCCACTCAACCTATCGAGTATATCTTCGAATCTGGGGATCGGGTACTTCTCATCTACCGTGTTATCGTTCAATTTACGATAGTCTACTACCACCCTGTATTTTTCCTTATTATCCCCCGGCGCTACCTTCTTTTTCACCGCCCACAGGGGACTATTGAATGGTGAGGTGCTATCAACTATGATCCCTTGTTCCTTTAGACTGTCTAACTCCTCCCGAATATGCTGCCTCAGCGCCTGCGGGTATCTTCTTTCTTTCACGTAAGTTACCCTATCCTGCTTCAGTGGGATTTCATGCACCGTCCTCCCTGTTACCCCCAATACCTCACCCTCCCTGATGAAAATATCCCTAAACTCCTCCTGTAGCAACTTCCTCCAGTCCTCCACTCTGTTCACCGCTCCTATCCGCACCCTTCTTTCTCTCGCGACCCTATACATCCGAACTTCCTCTTTCCCAGCCTAATACTCCAGGCTCCTCTACGGTTTCTAATGCTCGCCCCTACCTGCCCTAACAAATCGCACCCTACTATGACCTGGTATTCCCGAGTCATGTTTTCTACTACGTGTACCTTCAGTTCGCCCTCTTTTTCTGCCCACCGATCAAGCCTAATTGTCGCTTCTCCCTCTACACTACAGGGACCACCCAGAGTGATTAGCTGGCAGTCGCATTTTTGTATCCGGAGTACCCTCTCGCTCCCGCACACTTTCCCTAACGCCCCTCTGGTCATAATAGTGCTCGAGCTCCCGGTGTCCACGAGGCACTTTACTCCCCCGTCTACCTCGATAATTGGCAACCAGCATGGCTTACCTCGGATATTGTTGCATGTTGCTGTGCGGTCGCCTCTCTGCTGCCACACTCCTCAGATGCCGCCCCGCTTCCTCCTTACCGCCGCCGCTCGTCGCTGCTCGGTCCGTTGGCTGCTCCTGCCTCCTTCGCCTCCACTGCTGCCTGGTTCGTCCGTCTCTGTTCCCGAAGTTCCCGACTCCTCGGTTGCCTCCTCCGAAGATCCGTCCTTCCGCTGCATCCTAGCCCGTCTCGTCAACTTTTGCATGTTTACCTCCATCGGCTCGTCTTGAGGTCTTTCTCTCCTCCGAAATATGTATGGGCACTGCCTCGCAATATGCCCTTCGGTCCCGCACTCGAAACATCTAGTGCGCGGACATTGTGCTACTAAATGTCCTGGCTTTCCACACCCATGACATTTTCTGTCTTCCCTGCGGGGTCCATTCCTCGGCCTCGCCTGTCCGGATCTTTTTTCACCCATCATGACCTTTTCTCCGCTCGGTTGTATCGTTTCCCTCTTCTTCCAACCCATCGGGGCTGTCCGGGGTCGTCTGTCATTCACCCGGATCCACCCTGGTTCTTCCACGTCCATCCGAGTCTCTTCTTCTCTTGCGCTTAGGTCGATCATTTCCTGGGCACACTCGAGGAATGATCTCTCTCTGGGCAATCCGTCTCTCCTCCCCGTTTCCTTAGCCAGCTGGACCTTGAGTATCGTCGAAAGGAACTCCATCCTGGCTTCGACCGCTCCCACACTCATTGTTTCTCGCATTTTCTCAGTTATGCGGTTGTGCTTTGCCACTAGTACCCCCGCATACTGTCCCCTCGTCTGTCGTTGGGACCGGCGCTCCCTAAACATTTGGAAGATGTCTTCCTCCGGCGTCCATCTGCCTCCTCCGAAGGCCTTCTTCAGTCGCTCCTTGATCACCGGCCATGGTGTCTCCTCATCCGCCTGAATTTGGTTCAGGATGTTCCTCCTTACGCGGCACACCAGAGCTGCTTTCAATGCTTCCGCGTCCCCTAGGTTCACCAGGTCCTCCGCCACCTTTACCTCTATTCTTGACATGAGGCGGTCTCCGCCTTTCAGGAAATGGTTAAGCTCCCCTACCTCGCCACCGAAGCGTTCCAGGTCCGCAATGGCTCTCCGTAAGTCCTGCGTGGTCGCCGCTCTTATCTTCATCCATTCTAGCGCGTTAGCGTGCGCTTCTGCCAATGTGTCCCTCGGTAAGGGAGGGATCTCCTGGATCTGCGGAATCTGCTGTACCTGAGGTATTTGAGGTATCTGAGGAACCTGAGGGGCCTGCGTGATCTGAGGTATCTGCGGAATTTCCTGAGGTTGAGGGATTTCCGGGGCGCTTAACACTCCCGGCCTGATTAAGCCCTCTGTTGGCATCTCACTCTTTCCTTATGACTAGGAGAAGAAAAAAAACGAGAGAAAAAAAAATGAACTTAAAAAAAAATTACTTCTCTGTTCTCCTGACGTAGTCCCGGGTTTCGGCACCAGTTAAGCGTCGGCGGACTATAACAATAAAAAAAAAGAAAGGAAAGGGGTTGAGATGCAACACTCTCGGCTTCTGAATAGACACTGCTTTATTCATTTAGTAATCCTCCTTATATACATTTCTTATGTTTATTTACATTCAGGATGGCATTAAGGCTGATATCGCCAGTCTCCGGTCTCTATCTTATATATATACGTACACACACTCACAAAACACACACACATGTATATACATATACACACTCATCCTATCACTATAATTTATTAATTGGAGTGATAGAGTTTATTGCTACTTGTTTGTTAATAGATGTCTTGTCATAGTTTCCTATTGTTCGAATCATAGGGTTTTCAGACGTTAGTGTTAGCTCAAAAAATTTCTATTTTATAAAAAATATATATTATTTTATAGTGGGAAGCTGTAACTCTGATAGCATAATAGCTATTTTGGTATAATTGTATAATTTGGTAGGTAATTATTTATGATTCTCATACATGTATTTTGAATCACTTCAAGTTTTCTGTAATTAGTGTCGCATGTGTAACTCCATGATGGGGCGGAATAAGTAATTAAAGGGTGGATTACTGTTTTATATAAAATCAGTTTATTTTTAATAGTCAATTGTGAATATCTATTTGCTGATCATGTTTTTTTCTTTATTGCACTTGTTATTAATATGTTGGGTGAAGTTTAGAAAACTGTCAAGTTCTAGGCCTAAATATTTCATGGAGTTAGACCAAGGGGTCTGTACATCTTTTATGTGTATATTATGATATATGCATGGTATTCTTTTTGTAAAATTAATTGCTTCAGTTTTTTTATTATTTATTTTTATTTTCTATTAATCCTTGTAGTTTTATGAACTGGGATTTTAATTAGAGATCAAATGGCAATTTGCCGATATATCGGCCCAAATTGTTATTATCTTTTTTATTATTTTTATTACAATTGGCCTTATGACCTTATGTTATTAAGATTAATAGAGTTTGACTGATTATCGTTCTTTTTTTTTTCTCATCCTCTCCTCAGATTTTCCGCAGATAGGGATAACGTAAAGACCGAAATATCAGCTTTATAACCTTATTTTATGGAATAGTTTGGTAGAGTTGGACCAATTTTTATTTAATTTCTTTTTACTGGCCTTTCCCTTCCTATAATTTGAGCAAATACTGATATATTGCCCTCACAACCTTATTTTAACAAAATTAGTTGTTTGATTTCTTCTTTTTTATCTTTTTTTTTTTTTTGTGCTCCACTGCACAATTTTCTGGTCATCCATTTAAACCTATATATTGGCCTCTTCCAAATTGAATATTATTTTTATTGCTCATAAATGTGTCAATCATTTGTCAAGGGATCGATATGAACATAAATTTGATCAAAGACCGATATATCTGTCTTATGACCTCATTTTAACAAAATTAGTAGTTTCATTTCTTCTGTTTTATCTATTTAATTTTTTTTTTTGTGCACCACTGTACAATTTTATGTTCATTCTTTTAAACTGATATATCGGCCTCTTCCAAATTGAATATTATTTTTATTGCTCATAAATGTGTCAATCATCCGTCAAGAGATTAACATAAACATTCATTTGATCAAAGACTGATATATTGGCCTTATGAACTTATTTTATTTAGATTATTAGAGATTGACTTACTATCATTTTTTAAAATTTTGTTTAGATTTTCCACAGATACGGATAATGTAAAGACCAAAATATCGGCTTTATGACCTTATTTTAATGAAATAGGTTGGTAGGGTTGGAACAATTTTTATTTAATTTCTTTTTTCTGGCCTTTTCCTTCCTATAATTTGGGCAAATACTGATGTATCGCCCTCACGACCTTATTTTAACAAAATTAATTGTTTGATTTCTTCTTTCATATCTATTTTTTTTTTTTTTTTTTTTTTGTGCACCATTGCACAATTTTCTGGTCATGAATTTAAACCGATGTATCGGCCTCTTCCAAATTGAATATTATTTTTATTGCTCATAAATGTGTCAATCATCCGTCAAGAGATTAACATAAACATTCATTTGATCAAAGACTGATATATTGGCCTTATGAACTTATTTCATTTAGATTATTAGAGATTGACTTACTATCATTTTTTTAAATTTTGTTCAGATTTTCCACAGATACGGATAATGTAAAGACCAAAATATCGGCTTTATGATCTTATTTTAATGAAATAGGTTGGTAGGGTTGGAACAATTTTTATTTAATTTCTTTTTTCTGTCCTTTTCCTTCCTATAATTTGGGCAAATACTGATGTATCGCCCTCACGACCTTATTTTAACAAAATTAATTGTTTGATTTCTTCTTTCATATCTATTTTTTTTTTTTTTTTTTTTTTTTTTGTGCACCATTGCACAATTTTCTGGTCATGAATTTAAACCGATGTATCGGCCTCTTCCAAATTGAATATTATTTTTACTGCTCATAAATGTGTTAATCATTCATCAAGAGATTAAGATAAACATAAATCCGTTTTAATGGATGTGGTGATTGCATTTTGTTCCCACGAGTATGGGGGTAGAAAAAGGTCACTACAGGTACTACCCCCTCTCCCTGCAGAAGGCAATTAATTACAATGGGGTGCCCTAAGTGGGTCGAATTGACAGTGTATTTTTAATTAAGATACGCTCAGCCATGGCTAGAGCTCCCTCCACCTAGCTTGAGTGTTGTAGAAGAAGGATCTACACAACTGCCCTCTAAATTAGAAGGCAGAAGTATGGATCCCTGCCTCTATTGTTCGCAAGTCCCATCGGACTCCCCGGGGAGTACCACAAGGAGATGACAGTAGATGTTAATAGGGATAAGGAGGACTGGGAAGTCACAAGCAGTGGGTTGGGAACTATTGCTTGATCATTCCGCTAGGAGAGAGAGAGATTCCTGCACTCATCTCCCTCTACAGTCACGTAAAATGTCATTTTGAGAAAAAGTTGTATTTGTCATATTCTTGACCCCACGACGTTTGTTTATTTGTCTAATAATATGTTTGGCTGTACTTTAAATACAATTATTAAATAAATTAGCAAAAAATCATGCTAATGGAAAAAATTAATATTGTTTTTTACATATAATAAAAATTCTCATGATAATTGTTTTCTATTTTGTTACATTAAATAAATAAAATTATAAATCTCAATGTTATCACTGTTTTCAATAACTTCTGTCATTGGTAAACAAATATTCTGATCTACTAGTACATATAAAACAGTAAAAAATTAGCTAATAACTTCTTAATATTACACTCACAGCTTTATTTGGATTCATGTTGGATGGCATAGTTATAGGGCTATAATAATGTTTTTGGTATATTATTTTGATTATATTTAAGAACAAATATTAATGCAATAATTTAATTGTCCAAAACAATTATATATATTATTTTTTTTTCTAAATTCTATACTGCAACGTTTTGGACAGTTAAATTATTCTATTATTATTTCTTCTAAAATATAATCAAAATAGTATGATAAAAACAACTTTTTCTGAAAGTGACACCATTTTATGAAAAAGTTTAGACTAGCTGTAACTGTAGACTGATTGGAGATTAATTTGCATATGTTTATATATATAAATAAATAAATATATATATATATATATATATATATATATTCTAATAGGGAATTTAAATCTCTACAACTTCTTTTAAATAAATTTCTTTCGCTGATGGATTGCTTAGACGATATGAAAGAAAGTTTGATGAAAAATGTGAGATAAATTTTTTTTTGTTGAAAATGTAAACTTTTTCCGAGCTTGAAAACGATTGAGAATTTGGGAAAAATCTATAGAATAAAAGTTATAGATAATTTTATAAACTTTCATTTATTATTGGACAATGTTCTCCTGTGTCGCACTATTTTCGTGATATAAGGAAATCTGAAAATTGTAGCCTTTCCTCCTCCCTGTTCCCCCTCGGCAAACCACCTAGATGTCAGGACTTTAGATATGTTCACACCTTAAGTACCCTGAACAAGTTTCTGAAGGAATTGCTTAGGTTCCTGCTTTCACTCTCTATAACTCATTCCTTGACTGGACTATTATATCTCTTCTTATCTCAGCAACCACAGATTTTTTAATCACATTTCATCATATTGCATTTTAGCAACACTGGCCATTGATGGGTTAATGAACACATTTTTATTTTATTGGAACTTCGTTTCAGATAACTGTATTGTGTTAAAACTATATAGTGGCTTAAATAAGTTTCTTTTCTTTTTTCTTTTAGAACAAAAATATTGGGCTAAAGACATAATTATGTTGGTCACAGAACATGAACAAGTTGGAATGCAAGCCTGGTTAGAAGCATATCATGGTGTATCTTGTGGTACTGGTAAGATAAAATTTGTTTTGTTTCAAGAGTATTTCAATTTATTTTTAATTAATCAATATGAGATAATTTTCAAATTTATGAAATTAATTTGTTAGTTGCTCTGAATTGTAGAATAGAAAAAGCAATTTTGTTCTAGGACAAATTCCCTAAGAATAAAAATCGTTTACAGACAAATAAAGATTAATTCTTGCCATGGTGGTAATGTTTGAATTTACTCCATTAATATATAGAATATTAATCTGTCCTATCCTAAATAAAGGCTCCATGTATAAGTGTAGCAATTACAGAGGCATAGCTGGATTCACATAAGGGAGGAAAAATGTCTGTGAGACCTGGACAGTAACCAGCACTCCAGAAGAAAGAAAGAATCGATAGAAGAGCAACAATAAATTTCACTCTGATTCAGGGCGGGCTTCAATGTCGTGTTAGATTTTTTCATGGATGTGGGACATAAATTATGGTTTTAGCTTCCTTCTCATTCTCATTCATGATCTGGCTGGAATATGCATATTTTTTTTTTATTAGTTGAAACTTAATATATTCTGTTACATTTGAGGGTATTAATATTAGGGCTACATTAAACATTCACACAATATGCACATGCAAATGATAACTAAAATAGAGATAAAGAAAAAGAATTGTAGAAAATAAAATAAGAAAATTAACATACATATGTACAAAAAAGAAATGAAATAATAGATAGAAGCTAAATGAAATTAAAATAGATAAAACGCATTCATACCTATATACAATATTTACATTTGCCCAGGGGAATCTGAGTTAGGCTTTATCCTCCAAATGTGGAAGCCAAAGCAGGACTCCAGGAGATCCCAGTGCCCCCAGCCGTGTCACTGGTATTAGAAGCCATTGGAGACTGATGGAGAGTACTAAAGTAACAGACCCCCAGGACTTGAGTGGAGAATCTGACCATTGCCAATACTTCAATATATACATATTTACAAAAGATTGTGGAGCCACTGCCTTTTTAATCTCCGGAGAGGATTGTAGGAAAGTCTGCAGCTAGATAGGGATTATGCTACAGGATTTGGATGATGAGTGAGGTTCGGGTGAAATTTGGAAAATTTATCTGGTCAGGAACAAATGGGATATGAAGGTCATTATGGAGAGTTTTATTGGTTACATAGAAGGGAGTATCGACTATTGTTCATAGAACTTTGGACTGGGTGGATTGAATGCGTTTGATGTTAAAAGGTTTTGCTGTCCCCCACAGTTCTAGTCCGTAGGTCCTAGTCCGATAGGTTTCAGGATTGTCTTGTAGATTAGTAATTTGTTGTCGACTGAAAGTTGAGATTTTCTATTCATTAGTCTATATAGCTGTCCGTATCATCTGTTAAGTTGTCTTTTAAGTATGGTATGTGGGTTCCACGTTAGTCTTCGATCTAAGAGAAAGCCAAGATACCAGACTGTGTCTGAAAAAGGAAGCTGGGTGGAATAAAAGTAGACTGGTGGAATTGAGGAAGGAACTAAATTGGGTATTAGAGATGGATTGGTTGGAAGGGCAATACGCTGATGCATGAGTAATAGGAAAGAAGAAGGTTTTGATTATGATAGCTGTGGATTGTAGGAAATCATGAGTAGGTAATCGGAGTAGGTGATGAGTGAGCAATTGGTGTTCAATGACTGCGGTACAGGTACCGGCATGTGCTCCACCATCAGGATGGTCAGTACGATATGTTGAGTACTTTGGTATTTTTAAAATTCGTTTTTTGGTCAGTCAAGTTTCCGTAATAAGGGCTACATCAACTTTCTTGTCTAGTAATAGAGCAATTAGTTCATCAGTGTGACTTCTAACACCATTCGCATTCCAAAGGAGAATGGATAAGGATTTGATAGAATTCACTTAAGGATTTTTTGAAGGAGGGATGAGGTGAGATACTAGATTTGTATAGAGAGCTATCAGTGGGGTAATAAGGAATTTGAATTCAGTGAGGAAAGATGACAACAAACTGGTAAGGCTTGTGATGGAGGAGGAATGTGATATTGATGAGGTTGTTGAGGGTTTTGTACATTAGGAGGGATATGATGTTGAAGTTGGGATTGGGGTTCCTGTCGCTGCAGGGCCTCACATTTGTCAGTCGGGGCGGGGCGCTACCCTCCAGTAACTGGGAAAAAGAAACTTTACAGTTTACTATTTTCGCAGGTCCTCTTCTGGGCTTAGACATTTCTTCTTGGTTCCGGGGTTTACAAAATTTATTTTTGATGTTTTTGTAGATCTGGCAGCCCTTGTAGTTGGCAAGATGTCCTTCCAGGCATAAAGCACATACTGCGGGAGTAGTTTTCAGTTTATTGCATTCACTAGTCTTGTGTGAATCTCCGCATTTCCCGCATCTTGGAATGTGGTGGCAGTAAGTTTTGGTGTGGCCATATGCTTGGGAATTAAGGCACTGGACGATTTCTTTTTTAGTGTATGGTTTTTCAACCTTACCACTAGTATAATATAATCTTTTAGTTTCATATATTTTATCGACTCCTGATGAGGATTCTAAATCTCTGAAAGATATGGGTAATGGTATTTTTCTATTTGCCCCGGATACATCTCTGTCGTCCTTCATAACATTGGTGACTTATCAGACTTGGAAACATAGGGCCATCAGTTCTTCTTGGATCGGGGTGTAAATTCTGGATTACTACCCTCAGGGAATGCTCTTGCCTCAATTACTAGGTGGGAAAATCTGCCTTTGTGTCGGATAGATATTTAATTATTTGGCGGTATGAATCAGCTGTGCCTGGGGATATTTTAATATCATTAGTGCAGCTTAAGCAGGAGTAGCTACCATGAGATGTAATTTTGTTTAAATGTGTGCATAGTAGCAGAAATTGTTTTAAATTTTTAACGAAAATTGGAGGTCGGGGATCTCTGGGAATGGGTACAGATTTCATTGCCTCTTTTTCATTTTGCATTACCGCATAAGGATTTGGGGTGAAAAAGGGAGACTCCTGAGATGTACCCTGCTGAGGTTGAGTGTCTTCTGCTACTTTAGGTGGAGTCATTCTTTTGGATTGGCGACTTTTTTTTTCACTGGTGATGAACGTAGTGTAGATCCGGCAAAGTGAGACCTCGTTGTTGCACCCTTAGAAGACATTAGTTGATGGTAGTATCTCATAACACATCAAGAAAAAAGTGAAGGAAGGAAATGAAATAAAAAAAATTAAAACACGTTGCATGAAATTGATTTTATATCAGCATCGCAAAAGGACCTCTCCTGGTCAAGGCTCCAAGCCCAACTGACTAGTCTGGGCCAGGTACTGATGGCTGCGGGATAACGGAACTCTCCTCTATACACTGGCTTCACTTCACACAATAAATAACAACTGTACTCGCTGTGGCATTTGTGCATATTATGGTACAAGTTTTTAGCTCACGTATAGTCACAATTTTATTAAAAAATAACATTAATTTTCCAAGAAAAAGTGAATATATCTAAGAGATGAGGTAACAATGGTATATTATAATCTATGGCATGCGCCGAACTTAAAATATGCATCTGAAAAAAAACTTTTCTTATTTCTAGACCAATAAAAATTCTTTCTTTTAGGAAGATGACATGATATATTTCTTGCTCTGATATCACTAAATTAATCTCTTGAGTTAAATTGTTCCAAATCTATTTTGTCATTTAAATCTGAAATTAAAGTGATCATATCTTATAGGACCAATTTCTTTTTAATAAATTCTGTTGATTACATTTAAAAAAAAAAAAACAACTAAAAATTAGCTTTAAATGGTATCGACTATTTATCCCCAAAAAGTGATACATAGAAAGGAATCTCATATTGACCCCTGCCACTTTACTGCTTCCATTATCTAACAATGTGATGTCAACAAAATCTTCATTATAAAGATAGCTCCTTTTTCCTGAGTAGGTGTACTACAGTCTGGCGAACTGGAAGCAAGAGGGGGAGCTATACAGGCAGCCATCAATTTGGAGCTTCATTCTGACTTCATAAAGTATGTTGATGTTAAAGTCTCTGGGCTGAACGGTCAACTTCCCAACCTCGATCTAGTCAATTTAGTCCTTAGAATCTGTTCTAAGGAGAGGGTTAGACATACATTTGCCAACAAGGTAAGTTTACGGTATTATTTAACTATTTATAATATGAAACCAGATCTTCTGTGATGATACTAACTATTGAGGTATTAATAATATGTACATTCAGTTCTTCAGGATCTTCAAATGCAGAGAAAATACTGTGATTATAAAAAAATTTGAATTCAAGTTTTCATCAGAGTAGGGTTGCCAGGTTGCATTTTCTCCTCTAGATTTAAGTTTTTGTTTTTACTATTTTGGGTTTTCTTAAAGGTGCAAAAGTTTTTACAGGTTTTCTTTAGAGTGAACAATTTTTGGAATCAACACACCTATCAACTCTCTGATTTTAGGATTAATCCTGGGAGCACTAGTGCATCTGAAAGTAAAAATCTTGACAACTGATGAAGACGCGGAAACATTTTAAGAAATGATTATGAATAATCATCAAATCACTATCAAATAAGTTGGTGATGAAGATTGTGGTAAAATAATTCATGGTTTTTGCACCAAAATAATGAACCTGCACACACTTCATTGCTTGTTCGTGTATTTTTGGTGAAAAACAACACTTTATGATGCCCCAGTCTCTATATTCTTGATATGGTTCCGTGGTCCGACTTTTTCCTCTTTCCAAAAATAAAATGAACCTTAAAAGGTCATTATTTTTCAAGCATAGATGAGATCAAAAGAACATCGCTGAGAGAGCTAAATGCTATCCCAAAGATTGAGTTACAGAAGTGTTTCAGGGACTGCAAGAAGCGCTGGTATAAGTGTATATAATACCCAATGGGAACTACTTTGAAGGTCTACGATCATATAACATTGATGTAGAATAATAAATGAAATTGTTTGAGAAAAACAAAACAATTTCCATTACTTTTTTAACACATCTTGTACATGATTAATTATTTTGGTTGAATGAATTAATCATTTTGTTTGATTATTGTTTTGTTTTCTTAAATAGTCCTTTTGTTCCATTAACATCTGAGTATTTTTCGTTGATTAACATGGTTATTTTTTGCTTTTAATAATATTACGAGTAAATGATGGTATGCCGCCTGCAAGCAAATTAGCTTTGTTACTTTCACTGGAAGCAAAATGGTGGTTGAGTTCCTGATTCTTATTTGCTGGACAACCAACAATCTGATTGGAGGAAAATACCTGTAGTCTCATTTTGAAAATTATGGAAGTAAAGAGAATTTTCCTCTTCAATCAATCCGAAGAAATCGGCCTTGCCAATGACATAATTTCCAGTTGGTGACTCATTTTCCATAAATATTGCCTCATAAATCTGTAACAAATCATGCTTATAAGATATGTTTGTGCCAAACAGAAAAGAGGACCTGTTCCTTGCTATTTTAAATAGCATTAAGCTATTTTGCCTCCCAAAATAAATAAATGAAATGATTTATGTATGTTGTAAAATAAAAGTGTTGTTGTTGTTATTTATATTTCTTATTATTAAATTACTATATCATTATTATATTGGGGATTACATGTATGGGAAAGTGAACTGGGGTTATTTATATTTATTATTATTATATTTATATTTATTATTAATATATATTTATGTGTGTATATATATATATATATATATATATATATATATATATATATATATATATATATATATATATACGTATATATATATATATATTTGTTAATAAGAAACAGGCAAAAAAGAGGCAACACCAAATATAATTATATTTCTTATTATATGAGAGTCTAATTTCATATGAAGATAGGAATTAATTATCAGTGCTTTATAACAATTATCAGTTTTCAGATTATAAACATTGGCAGATAGGAATTATCTGTGCCTTATCACAATTATCAGTGTTCAGGTTATAAACATTGGCAGATAGCAGTCCATAAAGTACCTTGTATTTTAATTAGGTTTTTGTGTTTTTACCAAATTTTATTTGGTTTGGATAATCAGATGTGAGCTAAAGTTTGATTAAGTAATTATTATTAAAAATAAAAGTAGCTTTATAGCTAATCTATTGCTGTGGGCTTTAATTGTTTTTCAGGCATTATTTGTCTTTAACATTTAGATTGAAAATTTCATTTAAACTGAAAATTCAATAAAAGCACAGGTTCTTATTTCTTCAGGAGAAGATTCACAATCTGCCCAGTTATGAGCAGTGGCAGCACTCTCTTGAGATTATGACATCCATGTTATTGGCACAGGCTCCAGGTGTACCAGATGGAAACCACGGACTCTTTCATCGGTAACAATTTTAAGTAATTTATTGTTTACATTTTAGGTAGCAGACTAAATATTCAGCCTAGATATGCTAAATATCCAACTATTGGGTTACGATCCTTGATTTGTGCAATAATTAGTATTTTCAATACTGAGCTTCTAATGCTAAAGGTCCCAGGTTCGAACCATGGCTCATGGCAGAAAATTTATTTATCTGTTTCATTAGCCGTGGGGCAACCCTGGATCGGGAGATCCTCCTGGGGCTCACCCAGCCTCTATAAAGTGGGTACCCTCAATTAAACAATTAATTAAGGGAGAAAACCTGGCGGTTGAGCGTGATCTCGGTCAAATCACCTTCTTGCACAACCATTGACCTAGAAACAGTGCTTTCCCTAAATAGCACTGAACCCAAGACCCTTCATGGGTTGTAGTGGTACAGGTTTTCTAGTATTTTCAGTAATTCAGTAATCAATTATTCATTAATACTAATACTTTTATCTTTATTTTCATTTTCCTTGAATAACAGTTGTAGGGTAAGGGGCGATACCAGAATTAATTGCAATCTTTCTTCCCTATTATAATTCACTGATTCTAAAGTTAGAACCAAAAAATATTATATATATATTCGAGGGTCAAATAAATTATATACAATTTGATTGGTTCTGGATTTATTATTACACACTTTTAAAAACAAAAAAAAATACTTTCATGATTAACAACAAAAACAATAATTATTCTTATTAGAAAAAAAAATCTGATGCATGCGTCACACAACTTTCACTTACCATCCTCTTCTTAGCAGAAATAAGTATTTTCAGACCAAGGGGAATGAATATAAAAATTATAGACGCTATATTTATTTCATTTCATTGTGGGTATTTTTATTTGTTTAAATACCCTTATATATACAAATTTTTATTTTTATATTTCTGTAATATATACAATTAAATATTAAATAATACCAATGATAGTATTTATGAAAATCGCATATGTATATGTATATAATATTGTCGGAATTCTTATTATATTAAGCTCATGTTACGTATGGAAGCATGTCCTAATCTTTCTGGCATGCTCGGGCGCCCTCATATTCCTTTGGTTTCTTCATTACAACTATTATCCATTACAATCTCTTATTTCTCCTTTAGCTAATTGTCAAATTTTTTCATAGTTTATATTTAACTATTTTTTATATCAAAGATTAATGTGAAGTGATTAATTATTTCAAATAAACAAAATTTAAGGTACTTTAAAGGAAGCTAATATTGAAAATTAGTCATTTAAGCTCTGTTAGAGCATATCAATGAGAAAAAACCTACATATTTACATTACATTACATTAACATTAATTTATTAAAAACTACTTAATAATACACTGATATACCCAGTTTGATCAAAATCGTTAGAGCCGTTTTCGAGAAAATCTTAAAAATGTGTAACATCGATTACATAAATTGCCACTTTTGGTTAGCTGATTTTGGCAAAATATTTGCTGAAACATCTCAGGTATATACAAACTTTAACTATGCAATTTCACTTTTATACGACTTTTCGTTTTTGAGCTAGATAAGTCACATACACACACACCATTTTGCGAAATGTTATGTATATATATGTTCATAGCCCAGTGAGGTTGGCTCTATGTGGTAGTTCTTCAATTAGATGATATCACAATAAAATGTCCTTTTAACAATTATCGATGAACTTGGATGAGAAGTGAGGCTAAATGTTTATAGCCGCCTCTTTTTTTTTCTAACAAATGACGCACGCCCGCAAACAACGCAGCAATAAATATCGTAATAAATCCTTTTACTTGAAAACATTGTTATTTCTATCCATCATATACTCTGGATTAACATTTTTTTTTAAATACAAGTATTAAAATATAATTTATAAAAATAAAATTCTGTCCTTAACAACAGTTTATGTGGTGAAAAGTACCAATATAAGGATTAAAGTTTTCATGAAAAAAGATGGAAGGTGTTGTATTTAAGATTAGTTAATTTCCTCACACTATATTGCCTTCTACAGATATTTATTTTATTAATTAGATATTAATTTTCAGGAAATTTGTGTTCGACCTGGGAAAAGATTTTTCTTTTCTCTCCAACAGTTAATTTTTCAATAATTTATTACCTTTTAGCTAAAAAGGCTTTTCCACAGCCAGTATCATATTTTCTTGCTAAAGATGTACATACATAATTTTTTTTATATATATTCAGTACCTTAATTTTAAGCATTTATTTAATTTATTTTGGCACGAATAATGTCTGTAATAAGGTCAAATGTATATGTATATGGAACTTGTAATGTTCGGGTGTAATTAAGAGAGCTTGGTGACACTCGACTTTGTTAATCCAAGGTTCAAAGACTTAACAGGCCTTCATTAGTTATCAATTTATTTCATAGTTTTTATATATATATATATATATATATATATATATATATATATATATATATATATATTTTTTTTTTGTTACTGGAAAGAGTACGAGAAAATTAATAATTTGAACAAAATGAATGGTACTTTAAAGGAAAAAATTTTGAAAATTTAGCTATTAAGCACCTTCAAACTATTTCAATGAGGTTAATACCTATTTGATATTTAAGACTATTCAATATAATACCTACCTTCAATAAGTGATGTCAATTTTGTAAGACTTTATTTTTGAGCTAGATTATTTATATACAAATCCTTTTCAGGAGATTTGGTTATTTGAACTCAGGGGGCCTCAAAACCTTTATTTCCATTAAAAATACTGATTTAAATTTTTTCATGAGCACAATACTTTCCCTTACTTTATATTTCATTTATAAGTAAGTGAAATTAAAAAAAAATTGAAAAGGAAAAATAATGATAATGATAATAAATTAATACCTAAAGTTAAAACTTAAAAATTGGTAACAACCATAGGGTTCTTATTAACTTCTAATTAAACTTTTAATCTTAAATTAAGATAATACGATTAGAGAGCATCTATTTGGGATGTGAAGGTGCTTTGGAAAAAGAGGGATTTAAATGAAAATAAGGAAGTAGGGAGAGAATTCCACAGAGTAGTAAAGGTGGGCTTAACAGACATGTTCAAATGTGTTAGTTTTGTGCAATAAGTTATAGAGGACAGAAAGAAGAAATCTTGTAATCAGATCAATCACCAATGCACACGCCAGTCTGGTTATGGCAGATAAAGGTATAATTCGGTAAGGAATCAGAAGAAGAGGAGATTTATAAACAGAATATGATGAAAAGATGCCAGAAGTTTAACAATACAATAAATAAAATAAAATATGAAAAGAAGTAAATAATAAAATGTCTAATTTATTCTAAAAACCGTGTTCAAGGTTAAATCATGCTATTTCTTGCAACTATTTCAGTTTTCATATAATTGTTCCATAAACCAGGCCTTATTGATGGTGCATATTAGTAAATGTTAAATTATTACATCAGGAAATCTGTTTGAAAACTAATTTCTAATATCCAGGATCATTTCTGTTATTAATTTTTTGTCAATGCAAGCCTTGTCTGTAATATTGGTCATTATTGTCGTAATATTATTTCAATATTTTAGGTTTGGGATAGAATCTGTGACCATGGAAGGACATGCATCTAATGGAAATGGTCCTTATGTTACACTGCATCATGTTGGCAGGTTTGTTAAATATTATATTTATATTACACCCTTTTATTATATATAAGGATTCTCATAAGCAATCTCTGTTCTGCAATCATCATTAATTTCTGAAATAATATTTGCTACCTGATATAAGTTATGTTTATATTGGATTTTCCGGAAAAGAATGCAGGATTTTGGTTTAAAAAGAAAAAATAAAGATTTACAAATGTTTTATTTAATAAAAATAGTCTACACTACTATCAATAAATTTCTGCCAACGTGTTGGCAACTTTTCCATTCTCTCAAAATAGAATTTCCCTTCTTTAGAATTGATAAACTTCAAAAATGAATTTTATAATTTCCTGTCTAAAAAAATGATAATCTGTAGCTGAGAGGCCTGGAGAGTAGGGCAAATGTGGGATAGATTATTAAGTATAAATAACTCTATAAGAAAAGAAAAAAAATTAAGAAGAGAAATTTAGAATGTAAGTATAAATGTAAAACAAGGTTATGATGATAAAAAACAAGTTGTACTATATATAGATAAAAAAAAATATATATATTCTGGGACTAAAGTCCCCTTAGAATAATAACAGAGTTACAAATTTATGGGTCTTAATCTGGCTTAAGTAATTTTATATGTTTGCGGAAGTTTGAAGTGGAGTAGGTGGTGGAACAGGAGTTGTTTGAAGGAATTTGTGAACGAGGATTGATGTATGGAGGTAGGAAGAGAGTTCCAAAAGGAGGTAGCATGAATGACGAAGGATTTGCTGAAGGAAGTAGTTTTATGGGAGGAAATATATAAATATATAGGTTGAGACCTGGTATTAAGAGAATGGATAGAGGAACATTGAGGTTTTTGGTTCTGAGGACTTGGAAAAGGAAAACACCAAGGAGGGATTGTTGTCAGGAAGTAAGATAAAGCCAGTTCAACTCGGTGTACCAGAATGAAACATTTGAATGCCTTGGGATCTCGAAGATGTATCTTATGAAACAGTTCATGAGTTTCTTCAGTCTTATTTCTAGCCTGGCAGATAGTCCTTCATACACCAAACAGCCATATTAAAAGTGAGGGAATATAAGGGAAGTTACAAGGAGCTGTCTGGTTTTTAGAGGAATACAATCACTGAATCTTAGAAGTTGTTTAAGGCCAGTTATGAATTTTCGGGTAATCTGGGAGATACGGTTATTCTAGGAGAGGTTCTGGTCAAAAGTTACTCTTAAGTTTTTGATTGTAGGGAAAAAATGGATGGGACGGCTATTGAAGTTAAGTAGAGGAAAGTAAGGAAGGGAGCTAATGAGATGTCTGGACCCAATGAGAATAGCCTTAGTTTTATCTGCATTCAGCTTTAATTAATTTATTTCTGCCCATCTGTTGATGCAGGTGATATCCTCTTGCAGCTTTCGGACAGCCTCAGGCATCTCAGAAGATTGGAATGATTGGTAAATTTGGAAATCATCGGCATATAGGAGGTAACAAGAGTGTTGAATGGCGTCAAAAAGGTCACTAATATAAATTAAGAAAAGGGTTGGAGAGAGTGAGGAACACCTCTTGTTAGTTGAAGGGGTAATGATGGAGATTTGTTTGGAATTACAACTCTCTGAAATCGATTGGATAAGAAGAACCATTTCATGGACGTTATTTGATATGGGCAGGCTTTGGAGTTCTAAAAGAAGGATCTCATGATTGACAGAATCAAACGCTTTGGAAAAGTAAAAAAAGATTAGGATGGAGATTTTCTGTTTATCTATGGCGGATTGGAGGTCTTGGGTAATCCTTAGCAGGGCAGACTGGGTGGAATAATGGGAACCAAAACCAGATTGTAAAGGATTGAAGAGATGGTTTTGCTCGAGAAAGCTGTTCAACTGAGAGTGGACTAATCTTTCTAGAGGCTTGGATAGATTGCATAAAATGGAGATAGGTCTGAAGTCGGAAGCTGATGAAGGAGTAGGAACTTTTTCTAATTAATGCTGCTCTCGCCCCCAGACTTGATTGAGGTTTCTGGCCTTCCGGACCCTATTCCGGCCGAGTTTAACCCTTTGACTGTGGGAGCTTGTTTGCGAGTTTCCACTGTATTTTACATCCTGAAATACGCAAAAATGTCCAAAATAAATGGATTTCTTTTTTTTTTGCATAACTTTTTCTAAAATGTTATTTTGAGTCACCCTGCAAGATCTTAGCTTTCAAAAATTCATTTTAACATTTTTATTCAACTTTTAAAAAGTGGGATATATGCCTCCCCGGTCGCATTTGACAATACAAAATTAGAGCAGCAATCCTGCAACACTTCGTTTTCTTTCTTATTTGCATATTTCTGAAAAGAAAAATAATTTAAAATTATCCTAAAAATAACTAAGTGATCTTAAAAATTAAATTATATTATTTCTTTAAAAGGGCACAGATGGTGGTATTTGAATTATATATTTTTAAAAAGTTCGATTTAGAAAATAGCTCAGTTATAAATTTTATTATTTATTTTGGGTTTCAAACACTTTTATATTATATGAAATATATACTCTGACAGGCAAAAAATTCCACCCAATTGATTTTTTCTTGTTTTCATCTAAAAATATTTCTGCTTTGGATTGGTCTATTGTTTTTAATGAATAAATAGGTAATCTTTTTGTTTGTTTTCAATTAGGAATGTTAATATAGAGGACAATAACCATTAATCCTTAATTTAATGAGGTGATTCTAGATTCCAATGTTTACTTTCTATGGAATCAAAATGTTTATTCAGTATCATTAGTTCAGTGCCATTTCTTAGTCTCCGGCTTTTAATTTTTTCAATATTAAGTTTAAAAATGCCTCTTAGTGCTGAGGATGTTGCACATGGTGTGGCACTTATTGATGATGGGCGTTCCATTAGATATGCAGCTAATGCCATCGGAGTTCCATATGAAACTTTACGAGACGCCGTCAGGCGTTTTCCGGAAACTGATTCTTACAATAGAAGACCCGGTTCTGGACGGCCTAGGGTAACAGAACCACGGGATGACTGGTTTTTGACTTTGAGAATTTTACGAAACCGGCACCTTACCGTTGTTCAAGCGATTCATCCGCTCGAAGAAGTTCGAGGTGTGCAAATTTCTGAACGTACCGCTCGGAAAAGATTAAATGAGTATGGATTAGCTTTTCATCCAGTAAGAGGACCAGAACTCACAGAGTAACACGGCTGGCTTTTGCTCGAGAACTCCATTATTTTCTGGACAACCCAATATTATAATTTATAAGCTATTGTATAACAAAATGTTAAAATTAGTTATGATATTCAAATACAATATTTCTATTTTATTGATATTTAATCTTGAAAACCTTCAAATTATTGTGATTGCTCAATCCACCTCACAACACCATATATTAAACTGATTGATGATATTTTTCATAAAAAAGTAGATTTTGATATGATAATATCTTTTAATTTGCTAGAGTAACGGAGAAGTGATGAAAACTAAGTTGCCGCATCACCACTATGCTGAATTGCCTAGTTTTGCCAGTAAAGTAAGTGGCCATTTGCCTAATGGCTAGCTGTTACACTATATCTTGGATTTTATTATTCTCTAATATACATATTTTAAATATTCCAATGTATTCAACATAGATTACAGAGCTGATGCTGGATTCAGAAGTTGTTTTAGAATGACAATACAGATTTTGAAAATTTACTGAGAAATTAATAACTAAGAAAAATACAATATTTAAAAATTTTCTTTCAATTTAAATTTTTTTAAAGTTAAATTATATGATTTTTTTTTCTTAAAGAAGATGTAAGCTTATATATATATATCAATGAGTTAAATTTTTAATATATTATCCTCTCCAATCCAAAGTCTTCTTAAAGGCAGAGTAAACTAATAAGACTTTTGTTTGAAGGTTATTGATCTGCTCGTTCCTATTTCTACCCACTTGCTAATCTTTAAAAGTTCCCTACCTATCCTGAATCAAGCATTTAACTGAGTGCAACACACCAATTTTAGTTTCTTAGGATAAAAACTCATTTTTCACAAATTATTTATCTAATATTTTATCTCTATTTTTTTAACTGTTCTCCTTAGCCTTATTCTTTAATTTTTACTTCCAGAGTAATTGAAGGTTTGTTTCGAAGCATCAATAACTTATTAGAACGTTTCCACCAATCTTACTTTTTTTATATTATGACAGACACAGATAGATTCGCCAGCATAGGTGAGTATTATTATAAATAATTGTTTATATTCTATAATAGTTTGATATTATTGATTTGAATAGCATTTTTAAATCATATGTAAGTAACCCTTTCCAAGTTGAAGGTAAACCTTTCCAAATGAAATTTTTATTTATTTTTTTGGTTGGGGAGAATACCGTAAATTAAATTATCTTCACAGGAATTTGATTCCATCAGAAGTCATTCGTTCTGGACTTGAGGATAGAAGAGAGAGAGTCTTCAAAGAAAATATTTATAAATCTAGGAGGTGTTTCAGATGAACACGAAACCCGGATGATTACATCTCATTCAAGTTCCTTCGAAACCTTACCCAATCTTCCTTCTGCCTTGCTAAGGCACAATTCTTCCGTAATAACTTACCTCATGTCCAGATGGAAAATCTTTAAAACTCTATCCATAGTAGATTCAAAAATCTGTATTATTTTCCTGTTGCACCTGATCAACTAAATCCCTAATTTGTTGATTCTATCCCAGTACTGTTCTCGTCCTCGTCCTCATACTGTATTCCAAAAACTTTTTTTAACTCTGAAAATTTCTATTTTTGAAATATTTCACTCTAGGATCTACTTTTCTCTGTTGTAAAATCCAGAGGGAATGAATATGGCCTGGTTCTAATTTCTGTGAAGTTAGTCAAACTGTGTCTTCCTGTATTTTTTTATATCTATAATTTTTCCTTTCAAAATTTTCACGCATTCAAAGAAGCTTCAGATCTGTTTGGGAAAACGTCATGATTAGTTCACTTAGCTAAGTCCCTCTAAATTTTCCAACTTTAGACCCATCTCCATTCTCTCCAATCTTTCTAAACAACTTGAAAACTAGTCCATTTTCACCTTAATACCTTTCTTAAGCAAAAACCTGTCCTTAATTCCCCTTCACTCTAGTTTCCTATCCAAATTTTTTACTCAATCTGCTTTGCTAAAAATTACGCAAGACCTTCAATTCTTCACAGAAAATCTCTGTCCTGGTTTTTCTTCATTTCTCAAAAGCCTTCAATTCAAGTAATCATGAAATCCTCCTTTCCAAATTCTCTTTATTATATTACACCATCTGGGATAATGCTCCTTTCACCAACCCTTTTCTCAGTCTATATCAATGACCTCCCTGATTCCTTTCACAATACTACTTATATGCTGATGGCATCCAGGTCTACAAGTTCTTTCATCCTACTGAGATGGTTGAGGTGATCTGAAGGTTTCAAGAAAATATAGAGAATATCAGTGCATGGACAGCTAGCAATGATTTGGGGCTAAACATTGAGAAGACCAAAGCCATTATCATTGGGTCTAAGCATCTTCTTAATTCCCTTCCTTATTATTCCCTACTCTACCTCAATGACCTACCTATTCGCTTCCACACTTCCGTTAGAAACTTTGGAGGTAATGTTTGATTAATACCTGTCCTGGAATAATCATATTTCCCAAATTATCAAAAAATCTGTTGCTACCCTTAAATAGTTTCTGAGATTCTGTGATTCTATCCCACTTAAAACCCATTGGCTTCTAATTTCCTCTATTAATTTCCCTACTTTGAATATGGCTGCTTGGTATATGGCCGACTGTCTGGTGGGCATGAGGTTAGACTGAAAATGGTAATGATTTGTTTCATTAGATTCATCTGCAGAGTCCCTAGGCGCATGCTCTCCCGTCTCCAGTCGGTATTCCAAGTTGAAGTGGCTATATCCAGTTTCTTGACGACAATATTTCCTAGATGCGTTCCTTTTCCAGATCTTTACAACCAGAAAACTTTCTTACCTTCTTGATTTGTTCACTCCTTGTTCCTCTGTCTATTCTTTCAACACGAGATTCCAGCCCACAAACCTGTGTATTCCTTCTCATAGAACTGTTTATTTTGAAAAATTCCTTAATAATGTGTGCTATCTTGTTTTGGAATACCTTACTTACCTCCTTAGGCAAAACCTCATCTTTGATTTTATTTAAACACCAATTTTTTTTCCATCTTCTCAGCCCTCAATGTTCTGAATATATGTAAAAATTAAATATTCGTATTCTACTGTTGCCAACTTTATTCTATTGTTATTCTACTGTTATTTCACAGTTATTGTTTCTATTGCTTACCTTGCAAATATTTAAACCCACAGACATCTATTTACCTATAATTTCATGTGTTTACTTAGACTAGTTTTTTTTTTTTTCATTTTAATGTTACATAACTTTGAAATCTAATTATTATCTGTCTGCCATTATGTTCCAGAAAAATCTAAATGTAATAGCTATTGTTCATTTTTATTATTCTTACAGGACTAAATATCCCAGAATAAAATTTACTTTTCTTCTTCTAATATTAATAGATATAAATAGATAGGTTCTAAAGATTGGGATAATGAATTGAGAAAAGGATTTAGTTTTTCAGAGTTCAGTGACTCAAAGTTTTGCCAGGAAATTTATGTAGAAATGAACTTAGGACTTGAGACATAAGAAGGAAATCTCGATGAGATCATGCCATGAAAAAAAGATATTGGATTCTGAGAGGAGGATAATAAGTTTTGAGAAGAATCTATTATAAAAAGGACGAGCCATATACTTGAGTACTGAGTATGGGGAGTGGGTAGAAATATGTATATAAAGAGTTGTCATTTTTAATTTCATGAAAGTTCTTGCCCTATATACACCGACAGGTGAAAAATTCCACCCACTTGATTTTTTCATGTTTTCATCTAAAAATGTTTCTACTTTAGATTGGTCTATTGTTTTTAATGAATAAATAGGTAATCTTTTTGTTTGTTTTCAATTAGGAATGTTAATATAGATGACAATAACCCTTAATCCTTAATTCAATGAAATGATTCTAGATTCCAATGTTTACTTTCTATGGAATCAAAATGTTTATTCAGTATCATTAGTTCAGTGCCGTTTCTTGCAGCACATTTCTTGGTCTCCGGCTTTTAATTTTTTCAATATTAAGTTTTTAATATGCTGATGACACATGTATCCTATCAGTCAATAACGACCCATCTATTGCATCCCAAACCCTTCAATCCCACATCACAAACCTGGAAGAATGGTGTCAGAAATGGAGAATTAAAATAAATTCCAATAAATCCCATCAAATTACCTTCACCCTTCGTCGTAAACCAATGACTTCCTGTCCTTCAGTATCCTTTAACAACACCTCACTTATTCCTGTTGAACAAATCCGTTACCTAGGACTCCATCTGGACAAACGTCTAACTTGGAATCCTCATACCAGACTGAAACGACAAGAAACCGCTCGACGTTTCCGACTACTTCAACACTTACTAGACAAACGCTCTAACCTTCCAATCAATTATAAAAGACTGATTTACATGACTATAATAAGGCCTATTTGGACTTACGGGGTTGAGCTATGGGGCTCCACCAAGCCTTCAAATTCCTCTCGCATACAGTCCTTGCAATCCAAAATCCTTCGTAAAATCCTCAATGCTCCTTACTTTGTTACAAATAAAATTATCCATAATGACCTTAATGTTCCTTATGTATCAGATTTGGCCCAATCCAGATATCTGTCCTTCCATAATAAACTTCATAACCATCCCAACCCTCTTGTCTCTAACCTTGCTTCCTATTCGATTCCTGATAACCCTCCGAGGCGTCTGAAAAGAAGATGGCCACGTGATCTTCTAATATAGACATATTATTAGAGTGCTACCAATGGGTAGTTTCTCAACATGTGTTCCATGTCTTTATACCAATGTGCAAATTTACTAGATGTATTTTTTTTTATACAGTTGTAAATATCATTTAAAATAAAAAAAAAAAAAAAAAAAAAGTTTTAAAATGCCTCTTAGTGCTGAGGATGTTGCGCGTGGTGTGGCACTTATTGATAATGGACGTTCCATTAGATATGCAGCTAATGCCATCAGAGTTCCATATGAATCTTTACGAGATACCGTTAGGCGTTTTCGGGAAACTGGTTTTTACAATAGAAGGCCCGGTTCTGGATGGCCTAGGGTAACAGAATCACGGGATGATCAGTTTTTGACTATGAGAATTTTACGAAACAGGCACCTTACCATTGTTCAAGCGATTCACAGCTCGAAGAAGTTTGAGGTGTGCAAATTTCTGCACGTACCGCTCGGAGAAGATTAAATGAGTATGGATTAATGGCTTTTCATCCAGTAAGAGGAACAGAGTTGACCAGAACTCACAGAGTAATATGGCTGGCTTTTGCTCGAGAACACAGCCATTGGACTATGGATGAATGGAGTGCTTTACTTTTTACAGATGTGTCAAGATTTGCTCTTCGATCTCCAGACGGGCATGAAAGGGTGTGGAGAATAAGAAACGAAAGATATGCAGCCTGTAATTTTTCCCCGAGCCAACCTTTCCAACGTGGTTCCTTAATGGTGTGGGCTGGGATTTCAATGGAGTGCCGCACAGAATTGGTTGTTGTTCTTGGAGGGTCTTTGACGGCCGTTCGCTATGTTGATGAGATTTTGGAACCTCATGTGTTGCCTATCCTCAACGAAATCGAGATCTTTCTATTCTAATACACGATAATGCACGCCCACATGTCGCCCGCATAGTGCAGATGTTCCTTCAACAGAAAAATATTGAGATTTTAGCCTGGCTAGCACGTTCTCCAGATTTGAACCCCATTGAGCATTTATGAGATAACCTCAGAAGACGAATAAGAGCGCGTGCAACACTTCCTGACACACTGCAGGACCTTGAAAGGGCTCTTCGGGAGGAATGGGCTATCCTCCAGCAAAGAAACATTTCCCGACTGGTGGAAAGTATGCCAAGGCGTCTTCAAGAAGTAATGAAGGCAAGAGGAGAAAACACGTGATACTAAACGATGATGCAATTAATTTCTTTTAGAATAATAATGGTTCGTTTTTTAATTTTTTTTCTCTAATCTTTCTTGCCCAATCACATTTTGATTATTAAAGGTAAAGCAGATAATAAAATTCTATAAATATTAAGTGTTATCTACAAATACCATGTATTATGTACAAATAGAACTTTTTTTACAAGTGGCAGAAATATTTTTAGATGAAAACATGAAAAAATCAAGTGGGTGGAATTTTTTGCCTGTCAGTGTATTATATATTTATTAATCTAACCTTCTTATGCATGTTATTTATTAAGCTCATAAATTGTCAATTGTATCCTGTTAATATTAATTTTATTTATGTTTAAGGCTTATATATGCCTTGCAATGGGATGCTTATTGCTGCATTGTTCATAAGAGCATTTTCATTATATGTTGATATGCGACTTGAAAGGGAAGATGCTTCTCAGGTAATTCATTAAACAACCCATAATCCATTATTGATTGTTGAAGTTAAATTTAATGATTTTTTTACTATTACAGGATGTAGATCCAAATATAGCTGGAACATGCACTATGTTTCTCATAGCTCATGCTATAGGATTTATGGCGGATGCTGGTTCCAATATTGTTTCAGTGCTAACATTTGCAAACTCTCGCATCAGGACAATGGCTGTCTACTCTGTCTTGTCTGCATTTTCATTCATAATTCCTCTATTAGTCTTTCCCAGGTATTTAATATTTAATAAGTTCAATAAGTAGTTGTTTAGTGGAAATAATAATTGTGAGCAGGATGCTAAAAACATCTGACTGAGTAACTTAAATATTATTTACATTTATAAAAGACCTCAATGTTCCATATGTTTCCGATTTGGCCAAATCCAGATACCTATCCTTTCATAGTAAACTTCATAACCATCTGAATCCTCTTGTTTCTAATCTTGCTTCATCTTCTATTCCTGATAACCCTCCGAGGCGTCTGAAAAGAAGATGGCCTCGTGATCTCCTCATGTAGACAAATTATTAGAGTGCTACCAATGGGTAGTTTCTCAACAAGCGTGTTTCATGTGATTATATTCCTCTGTACACATTTACTTGATGTATTCATACTAATACAGTTGTAAATATCATAATGAAAGTTAAAAAAAAAAAAAAAAACATTTATAAAAGAAAGAGACCACTCATTCACTGATTTAGTGTTCACCCTTTCTCAAAACTCAGTGCCTATGAAGCTAAAATTTTATTAGGTCGTTTCCCTCATGCTGTAGATATAGAATAAAGCTCTGGGTTTAAAAAAAATGATATTCTATGTGGTTAAAAATAAAAATTATTTCTTTAACCTAAAAAAAAAAAAATTCTTCAAATAAATTGAAAATTATTTGTCTCCTTGAACATTATAGCTAACTAACTAACTCCCTGTCGCTACAGGCCAGCATGACTCTTGGCCTCCTGAGTTATTTTTCTCCACTTCTCTCTGTCCTGTGCTTCTCTCTTCCAATTTCATCCTAACTTCCTCACGTCTCCACTTCATCCTTCCATCTGCTTCTCAGTCTTCCTGTTCTTTATCTGATGGCTGTACTGTTTTTCATATCTTTGGCGAGTTTCAGGACTCTTCAACTTGCTTGCTTGATTTTTTTGCTAATCATCCTCCTTACTGTGTAGCTATTAGAGATTCTAGCTTGTATTTTTGATATTGCAAAGTTATGATCCGAATCCATGTAAGCGCCACGAAAGGTTCTGCTGCTGATGAGGTTGGATTTGTGACGAGACGATATGAGCAGATGGTCAATTTGGTTAAATGTTTTACCATCTAGAGACTTCCAAGTGTTTATGTGAATCCGTTTACCAGAGAATAAGGTACTCCCAATAACTTAATCCCTTGATAAAGCAAAGTTGATTAATCTTTTTCCATTCTCGTTACTTTCTTCATGGAAGCTCCATTTCCCAATCGGAGGGCGATATATTTCTTCCTGGCCAACCTTGGCATTAAAGTCTTCTAGCAGAAATTTTACATCACTTCGAGGGCACCTGTCGAGCTATCTCTCTCCAATACATATACATCATAGAAATCTTCTTTTTCTTCCTCATTTGATTCTTCTGTGGGGCATGGCGATCAATCAGGCTTATGTTATAAGAGTCCTTTGAGCCTTAGTCTACAGAGCCTTGGACTTATGGCAGCATTATGTATGACTCGTTTTCTCATTCTTCCTCTTAAAACTAACCTGTTGCCAAATGTCCGGTTTTTACTATGGCAGCTGTAATGAACTGTGTGATATCTTTTCTCCGGAATTCCTGTTCCTGTCCAACAAATTTTTTGGATTGCAGTAAGGCCAATCTTATTACTGTCAATCTGCTTAAGGAGGGCTTGAAGTCCTCCGGGTCTATTAAGTGTTAAAATGTTCCATTGTCCAATTATTACGTCCTTATGACCGTTTCTATGTCTTTTACCATTAATCAATCTGGCATTTGACCTGAGTAAGGTGGAGGGACTGCCTCCTTGGAGCATCCTGACGCACTCCCTACCTATGGGAGGTGACCCTAAGGTGTTTACTGTTATTGACCTTAGTGTATAATAGGGGGGTGTGTGTAGTGTGCTATAATCTGTGTACTGTGTGAGTGTCAGTGTACTGTTTCCTCAACCTGGAGGGCCAGTGACTATCTGCAGTACTTTGACCAAGCGATGGGACCGCATACGCCATGTTTATAAATAATGGCTAAACATATTTTAATTATGTACTTCATAAACACAAAGTATATACCCTTCATGGATCAATATCGAACGTGCAAGCTTGTTCAGAAAACTATTATAATTACAAAAATAACCTCGGTTCAGTTTTCAAAAACAATCATGAAATTTAGCAGAATATTTAAAAGTGCTTTAACTAATGATCCATTGAAGATAAATAAGTAAAAAAATGTATAAACTTTTAAAGAAAATACAATTTTCTGAAACTTTCTTTCAGTCAGTTTTCTCCTGTGGAGTGTATTATATATACAATGTGATGTGAGTAGAATTACTAGAATTGAAAAGTAATATCTACTGGCAGTAAGACAGACTGCTATTTAAACAGCTCTGAGAATCTCATTATTAGCTCAATTAATTCAATAATAATTCTTAATTTTCAAATTGTTTCATCGTTCTCTTTTGTTAACAATTTTTAAAAACTTTGATTTTATTAATAATAGCTGTAAAATATTTTGTTTCAGATTCAAAGGAAAGGACTGGTCGATGCTGCATATTCTTAGTCTTGTATACCTTGGAACTTTACTTATGTGTGTTGGGATGTCAAATTTTAGTTTTGCTTATCTCACTGGCCTTGTAATTACACCAATTTCTCTTCTTTTATATCCTGCATCTAAGAGGTGAAGTATTATTTTTTCATATAGCTAGGGATGTGATATTATATACATTGATACTTTTCTTTCAGTATTACCGAATATCATATTGCAAAATGGGATTCGATATTATCATAATATTAAAAGAAAAATACCAATTTCAGATTTCAATATCACACATCATCTTATTTTTTTCTTTATATGTTTAAATAAATATTTTTGATTAAATTTTTTTTCAAAAACTTAATTACATAAATACATTTAATTAAGTAAGAGTATTTAAATACTTATAATAGGCTGTATAAAAAAAAAACTTTTCAACCAAATGTTAGTATTATTATTTCATTGGTATAAAATACAATTAATACTCAAAGTATAGTCCATTGTTATCTAGCATCATAAGCCATCTGCTAACCAATTGCTGTGTCCCACGCTGATACTATTCTTTGGGATAGCTGTCAAATAACTCTTGGACAGCAATTTCAACTTCTGCAAAATTATGAAATTTTTTTCCTTGAAGAGAATGGGCCATAGATCTAAATAAGTAGTAATCCAATGGTGCGAGGTCTGGACTATGTGGTGGATGAGGCAGCAGTTCGGACCCATGAAGTTCTTTAAAGTTTTCTTTGGTTCAACGGGAAGTGTGAGGACGGACATTGTCTTGTTGGAATAACATTCCTTTTTGATTAATCAAAGCAGGATAACGCTCTTACAACTTTGCGTACAATCTTTCCGGTTGTTTACAGTAGAGTTCAGAATTCACAGAGCATCCATCAGGAACAAATTCGTGATGGATAACACCTTAAAAATAAAAAAAAAACGCAAAGTAGTTTGACCGTGATCTAGCTATTGTTCACGGCTATTCGGATTTCTCCAGTAAACTCACTTTTCATCACAGGTGACAATCTTCTGGTAAAATCCCATATCAGAAGGTTTTTTTGATAAATTTTCACTATTTTCTAACCTCTTAGCTGATTGCTGAGGAGCAAATTCGTGAGGGACCAGTCTACTGGTTTTTTTTTCACCTTCCCCATGGAGAGTAGATGGTGACTAACAGAATTTTTCGACACACTCTCTGGCAAGGCGAGCACTTATGGAGGGATTTGACTCAACAGCTTCCTGCAGAATCTCATCAATATCCATTAATGGTCACCCAGAGTCCTTCTTCCTTTCCTTTTAAATTTTTCAAACAAACACCGCTTCCTCTTCATATTTAATAATTTCACGAGTTGCTTCGGCGGCTGTGAAATGTTTTTTCCAGTAATCCCTTAAAATTACAAGAATTTCTTAGGGCACTGTCATGTTTCTTCTTTGAAACAAATAACTAACTAAGGCTTTTTTTGAAGAAGTCAAATGGGATTAAACAAGCTTAGAGAATGCTCTTAAGGGATTATTAAGTATTAAATAGGATTGAAATATTTACAGTCCTTTGAAATCTTGAATTTGATTAAACAGTAATTTTTTTATATATCCTATTATTTTGTATTTAACTAATACTGGTGTTCTGAAGTAAACCATTATGTAAAACAATTTAAGAAATAAAAAGAAAATCCTGATAAAATTTTAATCTTCGTTCTATGCCCATTTTTGGCGCACTAGTCCTAGCAATCTATGGTAATAACACTAGGGATAAATGAGAACAATTAGGAAAACAAACTGGACCAGATACGATTCGTAGAATATTAAAATAATATGGATTTAAAGCCAGAATGAATAGAAAAAGAGCTCTCATAAATTTAATGATTAAGAAAAAAGTTTTGCCTTCACCAAATAACTTATTAAAAAAAAAAAAACTCAAGTTGGTGGAATTATGTAATTTATTCAGATGAGAACAATTTTCTATTCTATCAATTTCTATCAAACTATTCTATCAATAGCGTAGAAGAAAGTTGGAAAGGGATTTGAGCTGAACTATGAAAGGTAGAGTCTGGAATGTTCTTGTAAAATCACATATGTGTGGTTCGAAGTTGGGACTTTGGTTTTTATCAATAGAATAATGCAGAATTATGAATTTAGAATAATTAAAAAGAAAAGGACTAGTAAGTCAAGAATGGGAATAAAATGAACATTCAAATTTTACCTCAATAGTAACGCTTAGTCCCTAGCTCTTCTCATATGGGAATGATTGCTATATAATTATCCAAATGAATATTGAACTCCCTTCCAAAGTCCAGATTTTATTCCCATCGAACATTTATCGGCTTATGTCGAATCACAGCTCGGAATTCTAAATATAACATCAATAAAATATCTTAAAACTAAATTGTTGGAAGCAGTGCCGGCCTTAGGACTGGACAACCAAGGCAATTACCATGGGGCACCAACCTGGAGGAGCACCCATTGGTGGTGCCGATCATCAAGGGCACTGTTCCTTTGTTAGAATTTTAAAAAAAAAATACAAAACCTATTAAAATAATTAATGTTAGCCTATTAATAAGCCAAAAAAGTAGTTAGAGTGGCAAATAAGAAAAGTTGGGAGGAATTTGTTCAGAGTCTCCAAAATAACTATAAAGAAAACATAAAAACCTTTAGGAAAACTACAAGGCATTGAAATGCGAGGAAACAGGTGAGGAAAGGTTATTACCAGAAGAAGATTTCGATGATATAATCTGGGAAGAGGATGTGGAAAGGGCTATAGAAAAGCTGAAGACAGGAAAAGCAGTAGGGAGGGATGGCATTGCCCCAGAGTTAATTAAGTTTGGAGGATCAGAACTGCAGAAGCACCTGCAGGACGTCTTTCGAGCAGCTTTTTCTAAAAAAACTGTGCCGAAGGAGTGGGAGTATAACATCCTCATTCCTATACACAAGAAAGGAAGCTCTAGTGACTGCAAGAATTACAGGTTGATCAGTGTCTTATCCTGACATACGGCTCATAGTCATGGGTAATATCACGGATGGATGAGCGAAGTTTGTTGGCTTTCGAAAGAAGAATTCTGCAGCGCATTTATGGACCTAGAAGAATCTATCAAAAATACCTCAGGAGAGGTAATCAAGAAATATACAACCCCTTTGTTGAACCTGCCATTGTGAAGTATATAAGGCTGGGAAGAATGAGGTGGGCTGGCCATGTAGCGAGAACGAGATCCCCAGAAAAATAATTATCGTAGCCATTCATTGTACCAGATATAAAGGAAGACTGCGTCTTAGATGAGTTTATGGCATATCAGAGGATGTCTGGACAATCCTGGGGGCCTGGGATTGGAGAACTGCTGTCCAACAGCATGCAGACTGGCAGAAGTTAATGGAGGCAGCCAGAGATCAGTAATGGTCTGTCAAGCCAATAGAAGAATAATAATAATAAAGCAACTGTAAAAGAGGATCAGTGAATGAAACAAAATTCAAATATTACATAATATAAAATAGCTTAAGAAATAAATTTAATTTTTTTAGGAGGAGGGGAGATGACGTCATTACCTGAGGGCACCGAATATCTAAGGCCGCCACTAAATAGAAGTATATTAAAATCAGAAGAAAGAGTATAATAAAAGAAATAGCTTTCATTTGGCTGTTTAAATCTACATTTATTTATTCTGAGCTACTTCCCATCAATTTTTGAGCACCTGCTTTAGGATGATGTTGTGATCACACCATATATACATAGAATATAATAAATTTATGAGAAAAAAAATTAAATAATAGTACTTAAAAAAAATAAATATAAACTTATTGAGGAATAGTCAGATATTTATTCTTTATCAGGAACTTCAAATCAATCATTTCCCCCATCCAGAAGATCCTAGCACTTCTTGCTCAACTGTGTCACTGATATTAAAAGCCAGAAGTGGTTGAGTGAGAGCACTTATGTAAAGATTGTAAATCACAAATTTTATAATTTCAGAATGCTACTGCTTTAATTTTTTAAAAATAAATAAAAACCTGATTTAAATGTAGCAAAAAGAGTTAAAATATATCTTATAATAACCATGAAAAAATGTACATTAAAACTGGCTATAGTATATAGTAAAATATCCAGGGAAAATGTGTAACAAAAATCAACTGAAGGTTGTAATTTATATCTAAATTGGTTTAGTTAAGAGTTATAATTATAATTTATTTATTTTTTTTAGAAGAAAAAACATATGTAAACTAAATAATCATATGTTTTACACAGCATTGTTTTAGAACTAAATAATTCTTAAAAATGTATAAACTTAATTGTGAAATATAATACTTTTATTTTTTATTATTTCTTTTTTTTATGATAATCAGGTTTGGTGTTTCAGCTTGCTGATGTTTTGGCCCAAACTTTAGGTTAGGACAAAAAATTAAAAGTTACATCAGAAATATAAGATTTAGACAGAATTCAAGAAAAAAGGACAAATATTACACATAAGATAATAGTAATATGAGCATAAAATAATAGTACACCAATAGAAAAATTTACTTACTTTTTATTACTTTGTTCTTATTCTAAATAAAGCAATGAAAAGTAAATGGACTGTTATTTTGTGCTTTTATATACAAGATGAGATAATGGATATGATGGCTAAGAAAATGTACACTGTAGTAATCTTTGTTCTCTTTGTTGATTCACCCTCTACTTATAGATGAGAATTATAAGTTATTATTTTGTTTTCATAATTGATATTATTATATATTTATTTGTATACCGACTGAGAAGCTAAAATAAGACATTTTTGTTTTAGGCATTGGAAATTTATTTTATGGATCTTAATTCATCCTTTGGTACTTTTATTGATTGTTGTTTCATCTGTCAAACTTTACAGAGGTTTTGATACTGTATCAATTGTAGAGGCTTTAGGTATGTACCTGTATTGTATTTTTCATACGTTGCCTATTTTAATTTTAGTCACATATGATTGAGTATTTATGCAATTTTTACAATGCATGTATGAGTTTTTTCTAAGATGATTTCATAAAAGGAATATTTTTTACTTCAATTGTTTAATCCTTTGACTGCGGATGGGATACATGCCTTTCCGTTAAGAGTTGGGTCAGTAGTGAGAGTAGTGAGTTAGGTCACTGATGTAGCCAGGGTATATGCTTTCCTGCGTAGGCAGTCGCCACTTTAACAGGTAGGGGGAAGTCCCGCCTTGACCATTTGACTTGTTGCTTGGTCAGTGCATTCAGTAGTCCCCTGTAGCTGACCTGTGGTCATTCTGGATTCTGACTATTTGGAAGCTATCAGTTGCAAATTTATTCTGAACCCAAGGTATGTCCTTTCTGTTATTTGTATCATATCCATGATCTTATTTATAATAATAATAATAAAAGGCTTAGCGAACCCTGAGGTTCTATATCGACACGACCAATCGCTTATTACCCACCTCCCTCCACCGTCCCTCCAAACCTAGTCCCTTAAGATTGGCTTCAACGCAATCTTCCCACCTTCACTTCGGTCTACCTTTCGAGCGTCATCTTGTGGTACACCAGTTGCAATAGAGAATTTATTACTGAGGTTACCTCCAACTGAGGTTATCTTATCCTCACTATTTTTAAGAGACATTATTATTAATCTAATTAATTTGTTGGGAATCTTATATTCTTGGAATGCCTCAATCATACTCATTCTATTGACACTGTCGAAGGCTTGATGATAATCAATAAACAGTATGTGTAAATCTATGTTGTACCCCTTCCTCTAGGGAAACCTCATTGATAGTCACACAGTATGTTTTTGGCGTAAAGGCTTAATTTTTTTAACAATATATTTGAGAATATCTTGTACCCCACCCCTAGTAGTGAGATACCGTGATAATTTTCGCACTGGAGTTGGGACATATTAGACTACTACTCCATTCATTAGGCATTCTCCCTTTCTCCCAGATATTAAATATTAGAGAGTATAATTGATACAGCTTCACCTGCATTTTTGAAGAATTCAGCAACAATAGCATCTTCCCCAGGTGCTTTGCTGTCAAGCTTTTCAATCAATTCTAAGAAGTCTTCCATATCGGGTGGCTCTAAATCATTTTCATTATTTCTTGGAAAAGAATGTAAAATTAAACTGGGATTTGAATCAGTCTCTTGATTCATATTGTTCCTAGAATCTACTAGCTCACCAAAGTATTCCACCCACCTTTCTATCGCCTTCACCTTGGCTTCAACAACGTTTCCATTTTTGTCTCCATGTCTAACCACTCCATAAAATTTTCTGATTTCATTATTGGTCTTTAGTTCCTCAGACTGTTCTTTTTCAAATATTCCTTTTTGTAGACCAGGATATTCCTTTTTCTTTTTTTGCAATATCTTTTTAGCTCTTCGACGACTTGGAATATAGTTAGATGAATTGTCTTGTGGATCGTTGCATCATAACCCATCTGTACTCATTCCTCATCGAACCATCCCTTATTTCTAATTTTCACTTTCTCACCAATTACTTCATCCGCAGCTCCCTCTATGACCTTTGTTATCCTGCTCCAATTCTCCTCTATCCTCATTTCCTCATCAGCACTTTTATGGAGTTCAAGTTCTTCCTTCATTTTATCATCAGTTACGCTTTTATACTCCATCATTTTCTTAGGGTCTTTGGATTTTTCCAGGCTTTCCATTTGTACAGCTTTCCTAATTTTACATTAGCTAAGCGTTCCCTGAATTTAATCTTTACTAAATTATGATCTGAGTCGCAATTCGGCCCTCGAGCAGCTCTGCAATGATCGAAGAGGAATATCGCTTATTTATAAGAACATGATCAATTTGGGCCAAGGAGCCATTGGGTGCCTTTCAAGGTCAAAGATGAATGTTTTTATGAGGAAAGCAAGTGCTTTTTATTATCATGTTATTTGCTTCAGCAAACTACTATAAATGATTACCATTATCATTTGTTTCCTGGTGAAACGAGTGGACTCCAGCAACACTTTTTGTAAAGCTTTCTTTTCCAACTTGGGCATTCAGGTCACCCATGATAATTTTTGTATCATATTTAGAGCTAACTTGAAGGGCTCTTTCTAATTGTTTATAGAAAGCTTGTTTATCGTCGTGATCACTCTCATTTGTTGGAGCATAGGCTGATATTAATATTACATTTCTGAATCTTCAGTTAAGGCAAATTCTATATAGTCTATCACTAATAGGTTCAAAACAACAAAAGGCTACACTGAACTCTCTTAGATATCATAAAACCAGTTCCTCTATGTCCATTTTTCTTTGCTCCACTATACAGCAATGAATATTCCTTCTTATTTATTCTTCCCTGCCCATCCCATCAGATCTGCAGTGTTACGTCAATATTAAATGCAATTTCCTGCTCAGCTACTTCAGGCACATTCCCAGGCTTTAGCTTCATCCTGATGTTCCAAGTAGCAAAAACCAGGTCAGAGTTCCTATTCCGTTTACCATTATTTCCATCCTTAATCTCATTGTCGGTTTTCTGAACGATAGATTTTTTTATAAGGCAGGGTTGTTGGCACTGTGCTCAACCGCCAACCTGGCGGACCATGTAATTTTTTATCGAGGTTTCTGTCCCCTAGTTTGGTCGCTTTCACTTCAGCTAAGAGCCCAATCTGCCCTGGTATTTTATCATAGTTAGCCTCTCCTAGCCCAATCCGTCCTGGTGTTTTATCAGAATTGGTCCTCTCTCAAACTGTACAAGGCAGTAAGGGACAGTCCATATTTGATGGCAGCACTTACTTGCCATGTTGCACTGACGTCATTGGGTTTATATGGAATTTGTCGGTAATGTTCCTGTCACAGGAGCCCCCACACCCTGATGTCACTGCCTTCTCGGTCCGTTTCTGCTTATTTCGGAAAAACCTTTATTCGCAGCCACCCACCATATTTGGTGGGCTTCACTATCCACCACCTGTGACCCGCCCAGTAGCTGAGGCTCGCCCTGGGGAAGAAACAAATAATAATACTTTATTTACTTAATCTGGAACGAGTCCCTTTAGAATAATTCACAAGGACAGAAATGTGGGCTTTTGAGCCTCAGAGATATATAAGCATAATTATAAAGTACACAAATAAACATTATAGAAAAAAATATATGGGTTATCTTCTAACTTAAATCAATTAAGAATAAAATAAAACAATTGAAAAAAAACATGAAATGAAAATAATTGAAAAAAAAAACTAATTGGAACTGGATGAACTGGAAGTGATTGTATTGAATAGGCGGGATTTAATCATTCGTACGTATGTAGGAAGGGATGGAGTTCCATAGGGATGAGGATCGAATAATGAATGATCTATCAAAAGCAGTGGTTAGGTGGGCTATTGGCGGGAGTATATAAATCTGAAGACCAGGAATGGTTATTCCGGGAGTGAACAAAGGATTTCAATTGAAGGAGCTCGGAGATGTATGGAAAAAGGCTGGATTGAATGACTTGGAAGAAGAAGGATGCCAGGAAATACTTCCAACAGTAGGAAGGATATAGCCACTTCAACTCTTTATAAAAACAGGAAACAGAGGTGTCACCTGGTATCCCAAATTGTACAAAGCACTTTAGCAAACATTTTTAGTTTTGCCTCGAGATCCCCAGAGACGCCTCCATATAATGTGCAGCAATAGTCAAAGTGAGGAAACATTAAGGAAGTGACCAGGGGTCTACGGGTTTAAAAAAAAAAAAGTGATTGAGACAATTTAGACGTTTTAAGGTATAAAAAGTATGGCAGGAGATGTTGGATACAAGTTTTTTTCCAGAAAAGGGTTTGATCAAAGGTTATTCTAAGGTTTTTAATGTTGGGATAAAATTTGATGGGATTATCATGTAGGAACAAAGTTGGAATGTTAAGAATGGTTTTAAAAAAAGTGATTGGGGCCTATTAGGATTACCTTAGTCTTTTCTGCATTCAAAATCAGCTTGTTCCCTTCTGCCCAATCACAGATTCTAATTAAGTCTTCTTGAAGTTTTTTTGTGGCTGGTAATAGGTCAGAAGGCGGAAAGCACAGGTATATTTGAAAAAAGTCTGCATAGATATGGTTTTGGGAATGATGGATCAGAAGGGAAAGGTCATTAATGTAAATAATAAACAGAGTAGGGGATAGAGAGGAACCTTGAGGAACATCAAAGGAGAGGGGGAGTGTCTTAGATGGAGCTTGACCTGGGAGACAACTACATACTGGGACCGATCTGAAAGGAAGGATTTGAACCAACGCAGGGTACTGTTAGGTAGAGGAAGATTTTGCAACTTAGTAAGGAGAATACTATGGTTAACTGTGTCAAACGCTTTAAAAAATCTAGAAGGATAGAACATACTGAGAATCAGGAGTAAAACTTGCATTCAGAACTTAATTTTCTTAATAGAGATCATAGGTAATCTACCACAACAGAAGTTCAAAGCAAAATATTGGTCAAATAATTAATTCCAAACTGTTACTTTGGAATGAAAAATATTTCTATTAAACTGATATGAAAACAATCCAAAGTAACTATTCAAAACTCTTATCCAGACTGTGCTTAGTAAAAGTTCAGAAACTTCTAAATGAGTTGTTGGGAAGGACAGTGTGAGATTGACTATGGAGCTTGCCGCTGTTCCATGGAGACCATGGTGCATAACAACATGAGATAGGATGTCCTCCAGACTATCTGTGCTCCTGCAAGCAATATTTGTCTGTAAGAAGACCACGTCATATAGAAAAAGATTTACATAGTCTATAGTGCTAACCGAAAAAAAATATATATTGTGATTTAAACTTATATCAAGATTGATAATAATTAGTATTACTATATATATTTATAATGTTATGAATTTTGGTGATGTTTCTTTTTAATATGCATTAAATTTTTCATTTCAAATGTAACTTGATTTTATTTTAAAATGCTATAGATCAACCTTTCATTTGATTTATAATTATAAATGTTCACAGCAAACAGCCTGTTACTGGCAAGCTTGGATTACCAAATCTATGGATCAGGAATGCTCAGAATGGTTTGTGTGGCTTATTTATCAGTTTGGGTTACTTTTGCACCTCCTCCTAAAGATAGGTAATGTTTTCAAAGAATATATGTATATATATAAATATATCAATTGTAATTTATTTATGATTTATATATATTTTTTTATTGATTTTTACGGTCAGTCTATCAACTGAATAACATAGTTGGATAATAATTACATTAAATATTCGGATACTAATTGGCAGGCTGTAAATATATCTGCAAATTATATGGCAACATCAGGTAAAAAGGTAGGATAAAAAGTTAAAAACATGCAAATAAGAAAAAGATAGCAAACTGACAGCATCTAATGAAAAAATAGTAAGCATCTGGAAAGAAAATTTTCATTAGCTTTTCAATCAAGGTGCGTCCAGGAACAAAGAAGACTTGAACCATGGTGAGGAACTTAATCAACAAGATGTTGAAAAATAGATATACTGGCTGTAGATGTACTAGCTATCAACAGACTTAATAAAGGCCCCAGAGATGGACAATCTAAATCACAGTTGTTGAAAGATGGGGGAAGAGACCTAAGAGCTAAAACTTTATGGTTTTTCATTTCAATGAAGTTTATAATTATTTTTATATAAATTTGATATTATGTAACATTATATTGAAAATGATTATAGGTGCTAACAAGCTAGATTCAAAAGAGGAACGAGCACACTAGACCAGATCTTCATTCTGAAACAGGTGCTTAAAAATCGACGAGAAGTAGCTCAGGTTGTGCATGCCTTATTTATTAATTTGAAAGATCGTGAATGAGCTGGAAGTTCCTAAGAAATCAGTGAAATTAATTAAGGCACTTAAAAATGAAATTAAATGTCAAGTCCTGATACAAGGAGAAGTATCTGAAGCCCTTGAAAGTTAAACTGGTTTGTAACAGAGAGATAAACTCTCGCCGATGCTGTTCAACTTAAAGATGTAAATAGAGTCAATGAAAAAAAATCGATATTTATATTTTTGATACATCAAAACAGTAATTTATTTTATCAGACAGCAATATTTTTAATTTTTAAATAGTAGGGATGTAAATATCGAAATATCAATAAAAGTATTGCTATTTTGTACCTCAATATTTTTAAACTTTAAAAGAAGAGGAAGAGGGTTAACATTGGAGTAATCGCTTTAGTAGCAAAAATTAAATATTAATATATTACTGATCACAAAGAAAAGTATCAATTTATTTTTTAAAAAATAATTATTTCTTGGGACTTGACAAAAGTATGGTATTGCATCGTGTTGTATAGGTTTTTCCATGTAAATTATACATGGTATTCCTAAAGACATTTTTTATAAAATAGTCTCAAACTGTCATCATCACAAAAATATAAATCACAAAACAATACATTACTTAAGACTAATAAAAAAATCGAGGATATCAATTGACTTGACCACAGTCACACTATTGTGTTAGAGAGAAACACTTTATTTTCATAAAATATAAAGGATTGCTGCCCAACTATATTGGGTTGCTATATACACAGCATACTCTTCTATCCCTAAGACAATATATGAACTTATATATAAATATACAGAAGTATTAGTTAATATTAGTACAATAGAAATATATATATATACATTTTTATTATTTTATTTATTTTTATAATTTTTTTTTTCCTTTTTCCTTCTTCTCATTGTTCATGTTTTTTTTTTTTGTTTTTTTTTTATTTAACATTAAGTTTCCCTTTCTCTCACTTCTCTCTCTTTATCTCTATTGTTTTCAATTAATAAAATAAATAAACAAATACATAAATTAAAACTCTCGGGCTAGCCATGCACGTGGTGGTGAATGATTCCCAGGGAGTCGAGGACTATATTTTCAGCCAACCTCGCTACGTCCTTAATGTCGACACCTAGTTCCTCGAGGAAGCTCCTTGTTCTTTTTGGGATAGTTCCGCGAGACCCAAACCAGAGGCCTCTCACGGTGAACTCTCTCTCTCCGAAGGTCTCACGGAATTTCTCTTTTAGGAAAGGGATACATTTATCGTACGTGTTCTTCTTTTCCCTTTCCACTTCACCCGCCTGATCAGGTCATTGCTCTCAAAGCGGACAGTTGGATCCAAGATCAGCGCTGTCCTTCCTGTCTTGGGAAATGCGACGATATCAGCGTATCTCGTAGAGCCTTCACTATCGATGCAATATACCTCGTCAAAGCAGGTGAATTTTTTTCCTAGGAGCCTCATCAACTCGAACTTGACCCGGTGGTGACGACGTGTTATGAGGAGGGAGTTGTTGGGGCATTTTCCCAGCACATGGGCTGGTGTTTCAGACTCTCTGCCGCATTTACGGCAGAGGGACCCAACTTCTCTGACCTGTCCGCTGACACCTGGGACTCCACGCAGGGGTGCATAATTGATGTTTAGTTTTAGGGCATTCGACCATTCAGACCCAGAAAGTACTTGCTTTTCGTAGATGTATCTATTCGCTTTCGGGGTCTCTTTAAAATGGCGAACACCAATACCCTGCCACCTGCAGTTGGCCCATTCCTCAAATGCATTTTCTCGTAGCGACTGCCGTAGAGCTTTCACATTTCGATGACCCTGATCAACCCCCAATCTCTCGGCACATTCAGCAATTTCAGCCGAATAATCGAAGGTAGACTGAAAAAGGGCATCTGGTACATTGGACAGTCGCTGAGCAATGGACCAATGTTGAAGAGGAGCCTCCCATTGGCAGCGGATTAATCCCAATCCTCGGTATCTCCTGGGGGCATATAACATCGCTGAGGAAGTATTCGCAGGGAGTCCAATAATGGCCTTTACGCTCCTGCGAATCATAGTGTCGATGCCCTCCAGGATAGCAGGACGTAGCTTTGTTAGGGGCGCAGTTTGGAGAGGGTAAGTAAGACCCGGGAACAGATATTGATTGACAATGTTGAGTTTCTGCTCAGGTTTAAGTAAGCAAGAGGTTACCAGCTTGTTTAGATTATCATTCAATTTAGTCACCGAATCCTCGTTGAATTGCAGCTCTCCCGAGAATGTACATCCTAAATACTTAATCGTATCTCCATTCTTCAATGTTTGGATGTACTCACCATTCTCAAGGGAGAGCACCGTCGTTTCCAGCTCTCCTTTATTCATAACGATGCCCATACTTTTTTGAGGATTTATAGCCAGACCAATTTCTTTAAATGTTCTTTGTATGCTGTCAATCACTCTTTCTGCAGCCCCCTTGTCACGCGCCGACACTGCCTGGTCATCCGCGAAACCTGTGAGGACCACACAATCCTGCTCATTCCTTAATTTGTATCCAAATTTCTTGGAAAAGTCCTCGTCACACAGGTCGCGGTAGAGATGATCGATGGCCAGATTGAAGAGTGAAGACGACAGGGGACCGCCTTGGGGTACACCGCGCAGCACTTTGATCTGGCTAGTTGCATGGACACCGTTGCCAATCTTTATGGTGTTCGTGCTAAGGAGAGCTGATATGACATTTGTAAGATTCGGTGACACACCTCTCGCTTCTAAGGAGCTTACGATGTGTTTGTGCCCAACATTGTCAAAAGCACCGACAACGTCGAGGAAAACTATCGCACAGTCATTTTTCATTTTTTGTGCATCTTTTAATACCGCGTCGATGATCCTCGCGTTGATGTGCGTTCCCGGGAGGCCTTTTATAAAGCCTCTCTGACTCTTGTGGAAGGTGACCTGCTTTCTTAATTCGTAGTCCAGAACCTTCTCTATGATTCGGCGCACAATCGAGTATATGGTGATCGGTCTCCAGGTAGAGATATTGTTTATATCACCTTTGCCCTTATATATCAATATTGTGCGCCCTTGTCGAAGTGGTTCCGGAACATAGGCCACCTTCAGCATTATCTCTGCAATTGTTTTAATAATGCTTGATACGTCAAAATATTTTATTGTGCGGATCAGAACTCCATCAGGCCCCGGCGATGTGTCCATTGATGTTGATTTAATGGCTTTCCTGATAGCTTCTATCTCAATGGACAGCAAATCCGGCATCGGGGCACACTGTTCGTAATCCGCACGCCCGCAGAGATTTTCGCTCTCAAAGAGGTCTTTATAATGCCTCTCGATTTCGGCCATTTTTAGAGGACACCGTTTAGGAGCGTCGGCATTCATTACAGTTTGCACAACCTTTTTTCTTTTATTATAATAATTATATTGGGCAACCTCGTACTGATACTGCTCTTGCCGACGACTCCTGTCTACTTTGTTTGCCCTCTGCGGATTTGAGACTTGTCCAGCACCCTTGTCAGCCATTTTCGTTTTATTGTTTTTCCTCATCCTATAAAATTTTACGGCTGGGTGCTGGGGACCTGGCAGTTCCGCATTGATGACTTTGAGGAACTTTAGGAACTTGCCTACGGCCTCATCAAAATCCGCAGTATTTACCATATCTTGCTTTAAAAGGTTCTTGAACGTAGTAGACCATTCAACAATGTCCTCTTTTATTTTTGATGACTCACCCTCTCCATTTCTAGGACCTATCACGTTCTTTACTATGCCCCTCAATGTATTGTTATTCGCCTCCCTGGGATGTTTTTTTGCAATGTGGGTTCCGAGACCTCGTTCGCCCTTAAAAGAAAGCCCGCATATCAGACAAACTTTATCATCAGGGCGTAGAGCTTCATTTTGCCGCTCACTAAGTACCTCTGCGACATTCAGCGGATCATTTGGCAATCTGAGAAAGACATCATCTATCGACACCGTCTTTCCCAATACCACACCTTCTGTGTCAGGCCATTCTACTTTAATAAACTTATTTTCTCCGCCTCCTGCAGTAGCCACAGACATCACAGAGGCAACAACCGCCTCTTGAACAGGTTCTCCAGTTCTCAGAACCCATACCTTTTGTCCAACTTCGATCTTCTTCGTTGGTATTTTGTTCATTGCAATATTTTTTTTTGTTCTAGACTATGCCCACCACGCGCATGATTGAAACAATCTGTGCATAATTAAATAAATAAATAAATACAAAGTTAAAAACTATAAAATTAAGTGTTAAATAGTGTTATAGTTAAAATATAAAATCAATAAAAGCTTAAAAAAATATACATCTATCAAATAAATTGCTTATAAATAAGTTACAATATAAAATCAGTAAAAAGTTTAAAGTTAAAATTTAAGTACAAGTTAAAAATAAGTGAAAGTTAAAATCTAAAAAAAGAGTTAAAAAGTCAAAGTCTAAAAAGGTTAAAATCTAAAAAAGTTAAAATCTAAGAAAGTTAATAAGTTAAAATCTAAAAAAAGAGTTAAAAAGTCAAAGTCTAAAAAGGTTAAAATCTAAAAAAGTTAAAATCTAAGAAAGTTAATAAGTTAAAATCTAAAAAAAGAGTTAAAAAGTCAAAGTCTAAAAAGGTTAAAATCTAAAAAAGTTAAAATCTATAAAATAATTTCCTGAAATGAGTTAAAATGTAAAATCAATTAACTGTTAAAAAGTTAGAATCTAAAAGAATAAATAAATAAAACAATAAAAATAGTAATTGCCTAAATCAGTTAAAAATAAAAAGATAAAAATTTAAGTAGTTATAATCTAAAAAAAAACAATATACATCCACCTATCCACATCACATTATCAAACCTAATATATAAAATAAATTACAAAATATAGGATCATTAAATACTTTTAAAAAAAGAAAAAATTCAGTTCAGCAATAGTAAATTTAAAAAAAAAAAAAAAAAAAAAAATGTCCACTTTAAAAATTTGATTTAAACCGTTCTATAAATAATGAATTATGATAGTAAAAACTTATTTTTTTTCTTTTTATATTTTATGAGAGAAAGGGATCGAATATAAAAATTATAAGTGTCATATTAGTTGGGCTCCGTCGATGATTGTATTGATGAGACGACACTGACCTTGCTGAGCGGTGGAGGGGGCCGACAGGTTCCAGGCTGCAAAGTGATAAGGCTCCGGTCCCACAAGTATTATCACTTTCGTTGCCTTCTGATTCTGGCTAATATCCTAGCTCAATTTTCATAAGATCTCATATGCAGGTCTTTAACATACAGCTCCGTCTAGGTGCGAAATTGCAGCTCAATTGGATGAAAAATACCCAATAATAGACGATGATGACGTGGAGCTGATCTTTCTTTCTCACCGGCTCGAGCCGAACTCTAGACTAGATGTAGAACTCTAGAACATCTAGTACATATAACATGACAAGATGTCCCACTTTTTTGACAATTTAGCTATCTTCCATATGATTAACCATAAAATATATAATTTTTAATACTGGGTGTTTTTTTGCCTCCCTTCCCCCTGCAACTACAACAAACAGAGGTTTCCTCCTTCATGGCACAAGATATCTGTATGTTGACTGCAGATTGTAACATAAACACACCACACCATTAGTTCACTTTCAAAATTTTTTTTTCTTGAAAAAATATGAATAATTCTGTGAACCACTTCTTGACTTTTCATGTAAATACCAGCAAGATGAAAGAATAAATGATTCATTGTGACTTCATAGAAGTAATTTACAAAAAAAAAAAATAAAAATCCACATTCAAAGGCACTAAAAAGTGTTGAAAGTCTACTAATTTAGTTTTAATAACAGAATGCTGATCATGCAATAAAATTAGAATTATGATAAATGAAACGAGAGGTGAGAAATAAAATTAACAAACAAACTAAAATACCATAATATTTATTATTATTGTATTTCTTCATATGCAGAATAATAACAGTAAAAAATGATGAAATAAATGTCATTTTTAAAACTTTTATATATTGTTTTCTCCGCTTCTAAGGCTCATTGAAAAGAACGCCAGTACATGTATCCAATATTTTTAGATGTAGAATTAGAAAAACATTTCATTAAAATCAGAGACCCACTGACTATGTCTTCCCCTTCTCAGTTATATATCAAAGGTTTCTTTTCCATTCTTTTCTTATAAGTTATTTATACATTTGTTAAATAATTATGTTTTTTTTCAGGCATAATATCATGAAGAAGAAGATTAATTAAGAAGTGCAGAGATGTTCTCCATTATTGTGATTCCTAATAAATATGAATTAAAATTACTTGCTATTAGAAGTTAAGATTTGACTGATATTTACAGTATCCAGATTTTTAGTAATCAATTTATGAATTATAATTAAAACTATTATATAAAAAGGGTACTTTTAGTCTGAGCGGCCGCTACCGACTGCTATCTGGCAATGTTTATAACCTGAACACTGATAACTCCCATAACGCAGTGACAAGCCTTCTCCTACTTCACATCTTCGTATTATTGTATTAAATTCGTATTATTGAAAGTGTAAACAGATACAAAAACAAATGTAATAACAACAAAAATACTTGTATTTGACGACAAATATATTAATGAAATAATAAAAAAACACTTTAAGAAGATATGTACATATAAAACTTCAAAATGAAATTAAAAAAAACAAATTTAAAAGAACATATTTACATAGAAAAGAAAAAATATCAACACTATAAACAACGTATATACAAATTATTTTAAGTTAATTATTCACTTCCTTTTGTCTTATTTATTTTGGAAGGCAAAATTGTTTTATGCTACAAGGGGTCACAAACTAAAAAAAAATGTAAAATAAATACAAACGGGCCAAAAACTAAAAATAAACACAAACGGGCCAAAAACTAAAAATAAACACAAACGGGCCAAAAGTAAACAATTTAATAAGTGAACGTAATAAGGGAATGACTGAAAACCAAATAATGCAATAACTCAAAAGTTTGGCGGGATAAGAAGAGGGAGGTTATGTAACATGATGACATGATGTTAGATAAGATAGATAAGAAGTGAGGTTTCAAAACGGCCTCTTAGACTAAAAGTACCTTAAAAAGTTTTGATATAACACGTATAGTTACTTTTGTATTAATTCTATTAGATTTAATAAATCATTAATAGAGATTATCCAATATTTATTTTTATGCAAAAATATTATATTACTTGATGGTCATGAAATAAGAAAAACAAAACAGGAATTAAAAGTGATAGAACAATTAAATGTGGTGATTTTTGGAAAAAACATTGCATGTAAAGTCATGGCTTCATAATGGAACTGTTTGATTACAGGAATTATATTTTAGAAGTTTATAGCTAGTTCAATCAAACCCAGGGAGATGTTAAGTTGATTGTTTAAAATTTTTTTTAATGTTTAAAAACAAAAAGGAGAAAATATAATATACATATATGTTTATGTAAGACGTTTTAAGAACTAAAAATATTTTATTTCAATTAAAAAAAAAGACATATAAAGAATAAAAAGATAAAACATTTTTTAATGATTTTCACAAATATAATACATATTTATGTCTAGCTCTAAATGTGTAACAGCAATTAATAAAAACTTTTCTATATATAGCATTTCCAAGTCAATTTCAACCTTTTCCAAATCAAATTCAACCTTTTCCAAGTCAAATTAAACCTTTTCCATTTCAAATTCAACCTTTTCCAAGTCAAATTCAACCTTTTCCATTTCAAATTCAACTTTCGAATTTTCGTCAATTTTCGATTTTTTTCGAAATGAAGGCCACTTACTATATTATCGAAGGCATAGCTTTTGAAAAATACAAAAAAAAATTTGATAACGCGGTTGCATATCCATTTATTTTGACATTTTAGATTTTTTCAGTGTGATATTTCTATGTCATTTCCAAGTCAAATTCAACCTTTTCCAAGTCAAATTCAACCTTTTCCAGATCAAATTAAACTTTTTCCAAGTCAAATTCAACCATTTCCATTTCAAATTAAACCTTTTCCAATTCAAATTCAACCGTTTTCATTTCAAATTAATGTTTTAATTTTTTGTAAATCTTATATTTTTTTTTTAAATAATGGCACATCCCCTCCCCCCCTCCAATATGAAAGTCTATTATTATGCTCTCCTAAGTAGAATTTTCACTTACGGATATCGATTTATTGTACCTATTCGGATTTATTAGGGACTAGTATTATGCTGTCCTGTACCTAGTTTTGAAAATAACCCCCATTGTAAGATTAAGTGAGTGCGTTTCGAATCATTTAAGTTTTTTTGATTTATTCGATATAAAGGTGTATTTTTATGTTTCCTGATCAGTAAATTTTGAAAATGACATCCATTTTATGTTTACGCCACTGTGTTTTGACTTATTTAAGTTTTTAGAATTTATCCAATATAAAGGTCTACTTTTATGTTTCTGGAGACGTAGATTTTGAAAACGACCTCCATTTTAAGATTAGGCCACCGCGTTTCGACTTATTTGAGTTTTTCGGATATTTTTCATATGAGGGTGTATTTTTATGTTTCCGGAGCTGTAGATTTTGAAAACGACCTCCATTTTAAGATTAGGCCACCGCGTTTCGACTTATTTAAGTTTTTTTTATTTATTCGATGTAAGGGTGTATTTTTATGTTTCCGGAGCTGTAGACTCATATATATTACTATAATAAGGCCTATTTGGACTTACGGGATCGAGCTTTGAGGCTCTACTAAACCATCAAATTCCTCTCGTATCCAATCCCTACAATCCAAAATCCTGTGTAAAATCCTCAATGCTTCCTACTTCGTCACAAATAAAATCATCCATAACAACCTTAATGTACCATATGTTTCCGATTTAGCTCAATCCAGATACCTATCCTTCCATAATATACTTCTGAACCATCCGAATCCTCGTTTCCAACCTTGCTTCCTCTTCTATTCCTGATAACCCTCCGAGGCGTCTGAAAAAAAGATGGCCTTGGGACCTTCTAATATAGAAATATAATTGGAGTGCTACCAATGGGTAGTTTCTCTTCATGTTGTACATGTGTCATGTTACTTGTTTCATATTTACTTGTTGTATTTATCATTTAATACAGTTGTAAATTTCAATAATAAAAAAAAAATAATAATAAAAAGAAGTTGTCCTCATAATATAAATGCATATAATTGTTTATTCTTTCTTGCTACCGATTCAGGCTAAATGAACAAAAATAATAAAAAGTTTGTATGTTTTTAGGTCTGCTATCACTTATTATCAATTATATGAAATCAATGTCAATCTAATCTTCATATTGATATCAAGAAAATCTTTATTGATATCGATTACTATTCTTTTGTTGATGACTTTACAATCATCGAATCAAAGAAACTTTTACTTACAATGAGAACAATAAAAAGTGTTAAAATAACAAATTTAACTTCGAAATGGTTTCAACTAATATAAACCATGGATATTTAATGGTTTGGATCAATTTTTGCTTTAAGTGAAAATTTTATAAATATAATCTCTTAAATACCTATATATCCATTCACTTCATTAAAAAATGTACAGGATCATTTGTATAGAGATTTTAAGGTACTTTAATATTGTACTGATCAATACTTGCAATAAGCCTAAGCCTCTTGAGATTTTTTAAATAAATTATCAATTTTCTGTCATTGTTCCACTCTCTTCCATCAAAACCTGACATGGGAAACATTGGAAACTTTACCAGTTATTATAGGGAGGGTAATGAACAATTTCTAATTAATTTCATCTTTGTTTTTGGATGTTTTGGTCAATCCCTAATTTCACTGTACTATGAAGGAGGTAGCTCAGTAATCTGTATCCCCAATTATACTAATATGTGTACAATAATAATTATCTTTTATCTTTCTGGACGAATCTCTTTAGAGTAAATAACAAGGACAGAAATGTGAGCTTTGGAGCCTTGTGTGTGTGTGTGTTGGTTTGTGCGTATGTTCAGCTGCCTATGGATAGAGATTGAGCAGAGAACTGGTGTTTACATTTGAACGCCCGCTGCCGCCAGTTTACATTTTGGTCCCATCCAGGCCGGATTGTGCGTTAGTAATTAATAGTTTGGTCCAATCCGGATTCTGTGTTATTAATTTATATTTTGGTCCAATCCGATATTAATGAATATATATGTCCAATCCGGTATTAATTAATATATTGGTCCAATCCGGTATTAATTAATATTTCGGTCCTCCACAACATTTTGCAAATAGCAGTAAATTATTTTTTAATAATATGCATTATATGTACATTGTTTTTTATGTAATCAGCTTTACACCCATGGGATACCTTTTACCCTTTTACATTTTCTAATCTTATTTATTTAGCCAGCATTATTTAATTTTCTTATTTTGCTATATTTGCATTCCCATCATCGTGAAATTTAATTTAACCAAACAGGTAAATCTTAAGATTAAACTTCAGGAGTCTGTTAGTGAAATTAATAATATTGTTGACTTAGTTCGTTTTGTTATGTCAAATCCTTACCAATTTGATTTATTCAAGGCTTCATTCAAGTGTCTTAATGATCATTTCGACTCCTTTTCCACAACATATTGTGCGTTTGGTAATTATGAATCATAGTCCTTATTTATTTCCTACTGAAGTCGATGAGGAATTTAATAAAATAGTTACGTACACCTATTATGTAGGCTTAGCTATTCATGAACATTTCATGAACCCCACTCTTCTGGGTTCTCTTTTCTCCACAAGAGCCGTTGATAAGCTTCAGTCCTTTTCACAAGGCATTACTTCTCCTCCAACCACTAGCGGATCCAGGATTTATTTTTGGGGAGGGGGGCTTCAGCCCGAAAGGTTTTTTTTTTCATAAAAATAACGATAATTACTTTGGAAAAAAAGAAAGAAACTAACTACCTGTATGAAATGGTGTTTAAGTTATTCCTAAAGCCCTTTTAAATGTAATTACACGAATAATAATACTTTAAGAGATACTTTTTAAATATTTTTTTCGATAAAACATGGTTATATTTTACCATTTTGGGGGGGGAGCTTCAGCCCGAAAGCCCCTCCCCGTAGATCCGCCCGTGCCTCCAACCATAACTAGGGTTCCATAGTCCTCATTCTGTTGAGAGTGAAAATATTCCTAAGGACACCATTGTTAATAAATTATTCAATAGCCACTCCATTAACACCTTTTAATAATTTACTTGCCCTATATGTAAGGCAGTTGACTCTCACTGCCACTGCAGTGCATTTATTATTGCCTCAGAGGCACAACATAATCAAGATGCCTTATTTTTTGTGATCGCCCAGCTGCGCTAGAAATACCTAAATCCAATGACATCTCCTTGGAAAGGACTCAAGCAACAGATGACACTCAACTGCATTGCACCTCTAAGAGGTCATCAGTTAATCATCCAATTCTCACCAGTATTCCTGATACCCATAATTTAGAACTCGATGGCTCAGTTGTACCTATTACATCCAATGACATTTCATTAGACAACAAGGTTACCACCCAGGGCCTCATACCGCGCCTGTGTTCTAGCTCCAAGAGTTCGAGAGTCTCACCTCATTCGCCCCAGTGCTCCTTATCTCACATAATCTGTGCGTCCAGTTGTGCCAGCTCCACCAACAAACCTATCCAGTGACATTTCACTGTCAAGATCACCTCACACGCTGCAGTGCCCTTCCAAGAGGTCCCCAGTTATTAGCAGAAGCAAATCTTCTATGCTGCAACAGCCCAGCTGTGCCATACTCCAAAAGATCAACATTTCGTTGGAATTACATTCTGCCGAAGATGCCTTACATTACATCTGCAGAACACCAAGAGGTCAACAGAGCTCCAAGAGCCACTTCAAACAGGTTCTGAATGCCCAGCTGCATCAGATCCTGATAAATTCAGCGACATTTCGCTTCCTCCCGCTGTTCCTCGACCACATCTTTCCTCCATGAGGTCGTTGATCGATCGTCAGTATTTACTGAGTGGGTTCCATGAGTCCCATTCAAAAAAATCTGATCGCCCAACTGCGCCAGATCTTAATAAACCTTTCGTTGGAAATTCTGCATTACACCTCCATGAGGTCAATTGTGGGTCACCGGCTTAAATTGAACAGGCTCCATGAGCCCCATTCCGAAAAATCTGAGCGTCCAGCTGCGTCAGATTTTAATATACCCATCGAGATTTAGTTGGAAATTATATTTCCATCGCACCTCAATGAGGTCAGTAGTCCATTACCAATCCAAATTGGCCTGGCTTCATAGGCTCCATTCCAAAACATTTGATCGCCATGCTGTGTCAAATCCTAAAAGGTCAAACTGCAGTGCTTTAAGATACTCACACAAGAGAGAAAATCACGACATATCTTCAAGAAATACTTGATTGATTATGATGCGCCATCGACCTTGGGGGTGATGGGCACTCCTGTTTAAGGCTATGAAAAAGTATTTTCATTGGATCCACTATGTTAACAACACCTAAAAGAGAGAGAAATATTTTATTGAACGTATTGTTGCCCTACTACATAGGGTTTCTTTTTACACAGCATACTGATCAATCCATATGGACATAGCTCTTACATCATATTATTCCATTATTATATAAACATATCATTTTTTTTGTACTTTTTCACAACACTAGTCCACATATAAACAATATCACATTAAACAATTATCATTATGCAATACATATATTTAATGACAAAAAAAAAATATTCGAATGCTAGAAATACAAGACTAAATCGCACACATATATCAACGCAATTCTTTGAATATAGAATAAATATTAGACAAAGTTAAAAAAATAAAATTAGATAAATGACAAAGGACGTTCTAGATTCATAACCAATAGCTATACAAGTGATAGTAGATGATCCATAAGGAGTCCAGAATAATATTCCCGGACAATATCGCAAGCTCACCAACATCAACACCTAGTTTTTCGAGGAAGCTCCTTGTTCTTTTTGGGATTGTTCCGCGAGACCCAAACCAGAGGCCTCTCACGGTGAACTTTCTCTCTCTCTCCTATAATCAATTATATAGGCTATAATCAATTATAACAACCAGACAGCTCGAGGGAATATATACGTATTACCAGGGAAGGTACAGCCGGTATTCGGCCGTGAATAGATGGATGGAATAGGGTATTCCGTGGTAATCTCGAATTTAATAGATGAAAAAAAACAACATAATTTTAGATGAACAAAAAAGGAATTTTGCTGTAGTGCGGGGAGATGATTTAGGTGAAATTCCTGGTTTTAGGGGACATATTCAGCTGAAGAAAGGAACACAGCCGGTTTGTAAACCTCCGAGAGTTCTACCATATGCACTCAGAGAAAAAGTTAAAAAGGAAATGTACCGCCTAGAAACGGAAGAGTTGGTTACAAAAACTAATTATTATTGGGAACGCCAGTAGTACCGATTGTTAAGCCGGACAGCACTATTCGGGTATATGCTGGCTACAAGATAACGGCGAACCGCTTTGTAGAGAATTGCAGTATGCCGATTCCCAGGATGGAATATATATTTACGGAAATAGGAATAGAAATGATTTTCATGATACTGGACATTAGGCAGGCATATTTGCGATGGATGAAGAAAGTGCGAGTATTCAAGCAATCTCAACTACCAAGGGAGTCTACCTCGTTAACAGACGGATGTTTATTGTAAAGATAGCGCCAGCTATTCGGCAAAGGAGAATTTCATGGATCTCAAGGGGTATTAAGGGCGTCTGGACATTCCATGATGACATTATCAGCGAAGGAAAAGACATGGAAGAGCGCCTTCATAGGGTTAAAGCTGTGCTTAAACAGTTAACAGAAAATAACTTCAAAATAAATTAGAAAAAAGTGTAACTTTGCCGAAAGGGAAGTAGACTACCTCGGGCACAGAATCTCAGGAAATGGAATTGCAAAATGTTCAGAAAAAGTAGCAGCCGTTAGAGATGCTCCTCGGCCTAAAAACTTATCTCAGCTACGAAGCTGGCTTGGGTTGGTTAACTACTATGGAAAATGTATTAAGAATTTGGCTACAAAACTTGCTCCAGTCTACCAATTGTTGACTAAGAATGCACGATTGAAGTGGTCAAAGCATGCAGTTCATGCCTTCATGAGGATCAAGGAGGACATAATCGGTAAAGAAACATCGGCAACATACACTAGCGGATCCAGGATTTAATTTTTTGGGGGAGGGGCTTCAGCCCGAAACCTTTTTTTTTTTTCATAAAAATAACGATAATTACTTTGGAAAAACAGAAAGAAACTAACTACCTATATGAAATGGTGTTTAAGTTATTCCTTAAGTACTTTTAAATGTAATTACACGAAAAATAATACTTGAAGAGGTATTTTTTAATTTTCTTTTCCCATAAAACATGGTTATATTTTTCCATTTTGGGGGGAGCTTCAGTCCGAAAGCCCCCCCCGTAGATCCGCCCGTGGCAACATATGATGAAGAATTGCGGTTTATTTTAGCTACGGATGCCAGTCCGGTGGGTCTAGGTGCCGTGCTCTCCCACCGATTTTCGGATGGAACGGAACGTACAATCCGCTTTGCTTCCAGACGCTTGAGTAAAGCTGAGCAGTGGTACAGCCATATTGATAAGGAAGCTGCGGCTATTTATTGGGCTCTACATACATTTTTCACCTACTGCTATGGTAGAAAATTCTTATTGATCACAGACTATAAACCGTTGGTAGCTATTTTTATCCCGACCAAGATACTGCCTATACTTGCCGCACACAGACTTCTCAGGTCCGCTATGTTTATCCAGGGATTCGATTATGACATTGAATACAACCCTACAGCAGAGATGGGCATATTCATATTCAAAAATATAAATAGGAATACCCTTAATATTTATAGCACTTTTGAATAAAAATATGAATATATTTATATTCATAAAAAAATATGAATACAGATGATACGTATTCGCAGCTGTAAATATAGCATTTCCAAGTCAATTTCAACCTTTTCTAAGTCAAATTCAACCTTTTCCAAATCAAATTAAACTTTTTCCAAGTCAAATTCAACCTTTTCCATTTCAAATTAAACCTTTTCCATTTCAAATTCAACCTTTTTTTATTTATTTAATTATCTTTAATTTTTCGATGTGTGGGTCTGTTATCGTACGAGTAGTTTTTGAAAATAACCTCCTTTTTAAGATTATGTGACTTAGTTTCGAATTATTTAAGTTTTTTTTAATTATTCGATATAAGGGTGTATTTTTATGTTTCCCGATCAGTAAATTTTGAAAATGACATCTATAAAGGTCTACTTTTATGTTTCCGGAGCTGTAGATTTTGAAAATGACCTCCATTTTAAGATTAGGCCACCGCGTTTCGACTTATTTGAGTTTTTCGGATATTTTTCATATGAGGGTGTATTTTTATGTTTCCGGAGCTGTAGATTTTAAAAATGACCTCGATTTTAAGATTAGGCCACCGCGTTTCGACTTATTTGAGTTTTTCGGATATTTTTCATATGAGGGTGTATTTTTATGTTTCCAGAGCTGTAGATATTGAAAATGACCTCCATTTTAAGATTACGCCACTGCGTTTCGTCTTATTTAAGTTTTTTTGATTTATTCGATGTAAGGGTCTACTTTTATGTTTCTTGAGCCGTAGATTTTGAAAATAACCTCCATTTCATGATTACGCCACTTCATTTTGACTTATTTAAGTTTTTCGAATTTATCCAATTTAAAGGTCTACTTTTATGTTTTCGGAACCGTAGATTCTGAAAATGACCTCTGTTGTGTGATTACGCCAATGCGTTTCAACTTATTTAAGTTTTTAGAATTTAACAAGTATAAAGATCTAATTTTATGTTTCTGGAGCAGTAGATTTCCCCCATTTTGTAAATGACCCAATTTCAAGTTTATGCCACTGTGTTTTGGATTATAAAAGTTTTTTTTTTTTTACTTTTTCGGTATAAGGATCTACTTATATGTTATCCGATACGTATTGAAATTTTTCTAATCTTTAATATTTAAATTTATCTAATATTAAAGCTCCATTTTATGATTTAGCCGCTGCAACTCGAATAATTAGGCTTCATTTGGGATTTTTTTCAATACAAAGTTTCATCAATATGTTTTCGAGTATGAATAAATAAATAAATATTATGAAGCTAAAGTTAAATTAACCACAGAATACAAACTAAAAAGCCGAAAAGCAACTAATAAATTTAACCTTCCGTATTCAGATTTTTCAGCTAATTGTACGAAATCTTATGATTTTGTGACAGGAGACCACAACATTAAAAAAGATAACTAAAATTAAATTAAAAATGAAACAATACATATTTTATTTATTTTGATTAGATATTTTTTCGTATTTATTGAAAAATAAATTAATCCTTCGTATTTTGTTTTTTATTCGAAGGAAAAATCAAAAACACTTAAAAAAAACGAAACACAGTGGCCTAATCTTAAAACTGTAAGTTGTTTTAAAAACTAAGGCTCCGGCATCATAAAAGTAAGTAGACCTATAAATTGGATAAATTCGAAAAACTTGAATAAGCCTAAACGCAGTGGCGTAATCTTAAAATGGAGGCCATTTTCAAAATCTACACCTCCGGAAACATAAGAATACACTCTTTTATGACAAAAAATCGAAACACTTAAAGAAATCGAAATGCGGTGGCCTAATCTTAAAATGGTGGTCGTTTTCAAAATCTACGGCTACGGAAACATAAGAATACATCCTCATATGAAAAAAATCCGAAAAACTCAAAGAAATCGAAACGCGGTAGCCTAATCTTAAAATGGAGGTCATTTTCAAAATCTACGGCTCCGGAATCATAAGAATACACCTTCATATGAAAAAAATCCGAAAAACTCAAATAAGTCGAAACGCGGTGGCCTAATCTTAAAATGGAGGTCGTTTTCAAAATCTACGGCTCCGGAAACATAAGAATACACCCTCGTATGAAAAAAATCCGAAAAACTCAAATAAGTCGAAACGCGGTGGCCTAATCTTAAAATGGAGGTCGTTTTCAAAATCTACGGCTCCGGAAACATAAGAATACACCCTCATATGAAAAAAATCCGAAAAACTCAAATAAGTCGAAACGCGGTGGCCTAATCTTAAAATGGAGGTCGTTTTCAAAATCTACGCTCGGAAACATAAGAATACATCCTCGATATGAAAAAATCGAAAAACTCAAATAATCGAAAACGCGGTGGCCTAATCTTAAAATGGAGGTCATTTTCAAAATCTACGGCTCCGGAAACATAAGAATACACCTCTTATGAAAGAAATTCGAAAAACTCAAATAAGTCGAAACGCGGTGGCCTAATCATAAAATGGAGGTCGTTTTCAAAATCTACGGCTCCGAAACATAAAAGTAGACCTTTATATTGGATAAAATCTAAAAACTTAAATAAGTCAAAACACAGTGGCGTAAACATAAAATGGATGTCATTTTCAAAATTTACTGATCGGGAAACATAAAAATACACCCTTATATCGAATAAGTCAAAAAAACTTAAATGATTCGAAACGCAGTCACTTAATCTTAAAATGGAGGTTATTTTCAAAACTAGGTACAGGACAGCATAATACTAGTCCCTAATAAATCCGAATAGGTACAATAAATCGATATCCGTAAGTGAAAATTCTACTTAGGAGAGCATAATAATAGACTTTCATATTGGAGGGGGGGAGGGGATGGCCATTATTTAAAAAAAATATATAAATTTACAAAAAATTAAAACATTAATTTGAAATGAAAACGGTTGAATTTGAATTGGAAAAGGTTTAATTTGAAATGGAAATGGTTGAATTTGACTTGGAAAAAGTTTAATTTGATCTGGAAAAGGTTGAATTTGACTTGGAAAAGGTTGAATTTGACTTGGAAATGACATAGAAATATCACACTGAAAAAATCTAAAATGTTAAAATAAATGGATATGCAACCGCGTTATCAAATTTTTTTTTGTATTTTTCAAAAGCTATGCCTTCGATAATATAGTAAGTGGCCTTCATTTCGAAAAAAATCGAAAATTGACAAAAATTCGAAAGTTGAATTTGAAATGGAAAAGGTTGAATTTGACTTGGAAAAGGTTGAATTTGAAATGGAAAAGGTTTAATTTGACTTGGAAAAGGTTGAATTTGATTTGGAAAAGGTTGAAATTGACTTGGAAATGCTATATAAATACGCCCTTATTCACCACTTTAAAAGTGAATACCGCTGTTACAGTTGTAAAAGTGAATACGGACGTATTCACGTTTATTAAAATGAATACGCTTAAATTTACACAAGTGAATGGGAAAACTTCACTAATAAACAAATAAAGATATTAATATTTAAATCAATATTAATTCATTTGGTACTTCAAGTATTTTCCAAAATAAAATTAAAAAAAATATGCAAAAATTAAAATCATGTTCTGGACAGTAAGGGGTTTATTAAATGAATCTCTTATTGAAAAATGTTGGTATTATAAAACTCAAAATGATATATAGCATTTCCAAGTCAATTTCAACCTTTTCCAAATCAAATTCAACCTTTTCCAAGTCAAATTAAACCTTTTCCAAGTCAAATTCAACCTTTTCCAAGTCAAATTCAACCTTTTCCATTTCAAATTCAACTTTCGAATTTTTGTCAATTTTCGATTTTTTTCGAAATGAAGGCCACTTACTATATTAACGAAGGTATAGCTTTTGAAAAATACAAAAAAAAATTTGATAACGCGGTTGCATATCCATTTATTTTAACATTTTAGATTTTTTCAGTGTGATATTTCTATTTCATTTCCAAGTCAAATTCAACCTTTTCCAAGTCAAATTCAACCTTTTCCAGATCAAATTAAACTTTTTCCAAGTCAAATTCAACCATTTCCATTTCAAATTAAACCTTTTCCAATTCAAATTCAACCGTTTTCATTTCAAATTAATGTTTTAATTTTTTGTAAATCTTATATTTTTTTTTAAATAATGGCCATCCCCTCCCCCCTCCAATATGAAAGTCTATTATTATGCTCTTCTAAGTAGAATTTTCACTTACGGATATCGATTTATTGTACCTATTCGGATTTATAGGACTAGTATTATGCTGTCCTGTACCTAGTTTTGAAAATAACCCCATTTTAAGATTAACTGACTGCGTTTCGAATCATTTAAGTTTTTTTGACTTATTCGATATAAGGATGTATTTTTATGTTTCCCGATCAGTAAATTTTGAAAATGACATCCATTTTATGTTTACGCCACTGTGTTTTGACTTATTTAAGTTTTTAAAATTTATTAAATATAAAGGTCTACTTTTATGTTTCTGGAGCCGTAGATTTTGAAAACGACCTCCATTTTAAGATTAGGCCACCGCGTTTCGACTTATTTGAGTTTTTCGGATATTTTTCATATGAGGGTGTATTTTTATGTTTCCGGAGCTGTAGATTTTGAAAATGACCTCCATTTTAAAATTAGGCCACCGCGTTTCGACTTATTTGAGTTTTTTGGATTTTTTTCATATGAGGGTGTATTCTTATGTTTCCGGAGCCGTAGATTTTGAAAACGACCTCCATTTTAAGATTAGGCCACCGCATTTCGATTTCTTTAAGTGTTTCGAATTTTTATCATAAAAGAGTGTATTCTTATGTTTCCGGAGTCGTAGATTTTGAAAATGACCTCCATTTTAAGATTACGCCACTGCGTTTCGGCTTATTCAAGTTTTTCGAATTTATCCAATTTAAAGGTCTACTTTTATGATGCCGGAGCCTTAGTTTTTAAAACGACTTACATTTTAAGATTAGGCCACTGTGTTTCGGTTTTTTTAAGTGTTTTTGATTTTTCCTTCGAATAAAAAACAAAATACGAAGGATTAATTTATTTTTCAATAAATAAATAAAAATATCTAATCAAAATAAATAAAATATGTATTGTCTCATTTTTAATTTAATTTTAGTTATCTTTTTTAATGTTGTGGTCTCCTGTCACAAAATTATAAGATTTCGAACAATTAGCTGAAAAATCTGAATACGGAAGGTTAAATTTATTACCAGCTGCTTTTCGGCTTTTTAGTTTGTATTCTGTGGTTAATTTAACTTTAGCTTCATAATATTTATTTATTTATTCATACTCGAAAACATATTGATGAAACTTTGTATTGTAAAAATCCAAAATGAAGCCTAATTATTCGAGATGCAGCGGCTTAATCATAAAATGAAGCTTAAATATTAGATAAATTTAAATATTAAAGATTAGAAAAATTTCAATGCGTCTCGGATAACATATAAGTAGATTCTTATACCGAAAAAGTAAAAAAAAAAAGACTTTTATAATCCAAAACACAGTGGCATAAACTTGAAATTGGGTCATTTACAAAATGGGGGAAATCTGCTATTCCAGAAACATAAAATTAGACCTTTATACTTGTTAAATTCTAAAAACTTAAATAAGTTTAAACGCAGTGGCGTAATCCTAAAATAGAGGTCATTTTCAGAATCTACGGTTCCGAAAACATAAAAATAGACGCTTAAATTGATAAATATCGAAAAACTCAAATAAGTCAAAACGCAGTGGCGTAATCATAAAATGGAGGTCATTTTCAAAATCTACAGCTCCGGAAACATAAAAATACACGCTCATATGAAAAATATCCGAAAAACTCAAATAAGTCGAAACGCGGTGGCCTAATCTTAAAATGGAGGTAATTTTCAAAATCTACAGCTCCGGAAACATAAAAATACACCCTCATATGAAAAATATCCGAAAAACTCAAATAAATCGAAACGCGGTGGCCTAATCTTAAAATGGAGGTCGTTTTCAAAATCTACGGCTCCGGAAACATAAGAATACACCCTCGTATGAAAAAAATCCGAAAAACTCAAATAAGTCGAAACGCGGTGGCCTAATCTTAAAATGGAGGTCGTTTTCAAAATCTACGGCTCCAGAAACATAAAAGTAGACCTTTATATTGGATAAATTCTAAAAACTTAAATAAATCAAAACACAGTGGCGTAAACATAAAATGGATGTCATTTTCAAAATTTACTGATCGGGAAACATAAAAATACACCCTTATATCGAATAATTCAAAAAAACTTAAATAATTCGAAACTCAGTCACGTAATCTTAAAAAGGAGGTTATTTTCAAAAACTACTCATACGATAACAGACCCACACATCGAAAAATTAAAGATAATTAAATAAATAAAAAAAGGTTGAATTTGAAATGGAAAAGGTTTAATTTGAAATGGAAAAGGTTGAATTTGACTTGGAAAAAGTTTAATTTGACTTGGAAAAGGTTGAATTTGACTTGGAAAAGGTTGAAATTGACTTGGAAATGCTATATACAGAAACGTTTAATTTAATAAACATAAAATTATAATTACGGATATGTTAAGATCTTAGGAGGGCCCTAATTATGTAAAATAAAGTCAATTAAGAAAATTGGAAATGTCGACTAGATGACTAATCTAATGCCTAGAAGTACATTCATCAGAATTTTACTACGCTCTATGTTCTTATTATAGAAATTGTAGTTAATATTCAAAAATAATTATATGTAGCAACATATCCTAAGATTTTATTTAATTAATGAACACTCTTTAATTTTTACATGGAGATTTTATTAATTTCCGGCAGAAAATATGAAGGGATGAGTTCATCTCACTGACTCAAACCTTTAATTACAAATAAAACTATTCATTGGTTTGTTAAAATATTTTCAAATACAACCATACACACACAAAAAAAGATATTTACCATATTTATAATTTTATTTTTATATATAATATTATATTCTTCGTTTTCGTTTTTATCATTTTATATTTATATATAGTATTATATTCTTCGTTTTACTATATGTTATTTTATTTATGTTACAATGTATTTTGTTATATTAATTATCATTCGTAATTTTTGTACATAATATAAATTCCCAAAAATACACCCTCCCTATTTGCGGATTCCTTAGCATTTGATAAATTCGCTGAACTTGTCCACATTAAGCGCCTTAGTCAAAGAATCGGCGACCATCTTCTTGGTGGATATGTACATGAAGGAGAGAAGCTTCGCCCGCACATTTTCTCTCTTAAAATGGTGTCGTACACAGTGGCGGATCCAGGAATTTTCTCATGGGGGGGAGCACACCTGTACCACGTGATTTCCCCACCCCTACTCGTTCCCCCACCACTACCCATTTTACCCCACTCCTTGCTGAGTTTAGCCACTCAAAAGTCCTCTTTTAACGGTTTTAAAAGAAGCAAGCTATTTTTATTTAGAGTAAATTTTAACTAGTTTTCAGTGAAGCTATCATTAATTACTTACATTAAATTGTTTTTTTTTTATCACTTCCTATTCAACCAAAAACGTGACACATAAAAACTCACAAAACTTTAATTCCCAACTTTCCTGCTAAAAATCGAACCATTGTTTATATCAACTTTTTTTGTATTTATTGAGTTTTGCTATCACTCCTTTAAATATTCCCCTTTACTTACAAGACACCCTGTAAATGGGTTCAGACATTTAAAAAACTAAATTGCTAACACGGGTCGCCAAGAGAAAACGTTTTACAGTCGAAAATTCCAGATTTATCTGATCTCTTTTTTTTTTATGTATTACTACTAAACACTGCATCAAAGCAAATAACGTATTCTTTAAAAAATTTAAAACGTCAAATTGTCCGTTGAAATCCGTACCTAAACTTTCCGCCTCTCAATTACCAGTATCCTTTTTTTCATCTCACGATCTGATACAAATAACGTATAATATCCGCACTCCTCCAATCCATCCTCGAACTATCACTTTCCGCCAACTGGTTACCCTTACTCGAGAAAAAATATTACCTGACCTAGTAACATCGGATTTGAATGGAATATATTATTGCTCCCCTGTCGACACCATGGTTGATATTCTCATCACTAATCTTCTCAATATCCTTAATACCTACGCTCCTCTCATAACCTCTACCTTTCGTCATCGCTCTGCTCCTTGGATATGTCAGGAAATTAAGGATCGGCAGAAGAGGCACGACGCTGCCAGCAGACGCTTTAGACGGACTGGGCTTGCAGATGATTATCAAACATTCAGTGTGCTTCGTAACACGACACAGACAAGGATCCGACAAGCAAAAGTAACCTACTTTCATGAAGCCCTTTCCTGAGCTCCTAATATCAAATCAAAATGGCTTCTGCTTCGTAAGCTTTCACTCTGTAAACCTTCCAGATCCCCTTCCTCAGTTTTTCCAATATCATCTGATGATCTAAACTCCCACTTTATATCTGTCTCCACTTCTTCTTTACCCTCCCCTTACGGCTTTTCTCCAGAAGTACCTTTTAACGACAATAACTTTTATTATTAGTTGATTAATAGCTCCTATATTGGTGAAACCATCAACCATCTCAAAATCCGCATTTCCCAACATAAAACATCCATAACTTCCCGGAACCTTTCCGCCTCTAAACTATCAGAACATGCCTTAACCCTCAACCATTCATTTGATTTTGAAAAAACCTCTATCCTTTCCACGGTCTCTAAGGATAGGACCTAGGATACTACCTTGAGGAACACCGGCAGACTGAGTAAAAAGAGATGAATAAGCATTGTTATGATTGACTTTGAAGTATCTGACAGTAAGGTAGGAACGGATAATGAGGAAGTATGTAGGTGGTAGGAATTCACGGAGTTTGTACATCAGTCCCGGATGGCAGACTCTATCAAACGCCTGTTCAACGTCGAGAAAGACTCCCGTGCAGTACATTCCGCGCTCCAATGCAGAGGAGACTACATCTACCACACGATGGCATTGCTGAATAGTGGAGTGGGATGTGCGGAGTCCAAATTGGTGATCTGGGATAATGTGTTTAGAGCCTAGGATGGGATACAGGCGTTTTAAAATAAGTTTTTCCAGGATTTTGCCCATAATGGGTAAAAGGGAGATAGGACGGTAAGAGGATGGGTGTTCTGGCGGCTTTGTGGGTTTAGGAATCATTTTGACAGTGGATAGTTTCCAAGAGTCAGGAAAATATGTGGTGCGGAGTACAGCATTAAATATATAGGTTAGGAACAATATGGCTTTTTTAGGAAGAAATTTTAGGATCTGGGAGGTGATTAGGTCATGGCCAGGAGCTTTGCGAGAAGGTAATCTATTAATGATATTGGATATTTCTGAAGGATGAAATGCTTTAGGTGGAGGAGTCAATTGGAGTGGGATATCCAATTCTGCTTCAATAAACTCAAGGTGGGTTGGATTAAGGATGTCTGGGTGTGGATTAAATGTTTTTGAGAGGTGTTGAGCAAATATTTGAGATTTTTCATCATCAGATCTGGACCAGGTTTGGGTTTCAGTAATAAGTGGGTGGTTAAAATCTTTGAATTTAAGGAGCTTTTTAGTGGTCAACCATAGTGATTTGTCACAAGTAGTAAGTTTTTCTGTCATGTTAAGTAAATTTTGAACTTTGTATTTTCTAATTTCAGCTTTTAGTTGGTTAGTTAATTTGTTGTAATATGTCTTATCTGATGGATATCTAGTCCTGTGCCACTTCGATCTTGCTCTGCGTTTTTCCCTTAATAAGATACGAATATGCTGCGGCAAATTTGTCTGTTGGGAGTTGTCAGTTTTATTGGTAGATGTATTATCCTTTATTTTGTCACTTATAGATGTAGTAAGTTCTTTTATGGCTGTGTCAATATCACGTTTCGTCTTAAGTGGAATATTTAGGTCCAATTTATTTTCCAGGTCTTTACGAAAATTGTCCCAGTTTACTCGTCCTGTAATCAGTGTAGGAGAGGACGAGGGCTTAGGAGCGAAGGTTGTGTGTAATGAAAGCAGAACTGGAGAATGATCTGAGGAGAGGTCATCCAGGGATTTTATTGTGACATGGGAAGAGGAAATTTGGGAGGTGACAAATATGTCGAGGATATCAGGGCGTTTTTTGAGGGATGTTGGCCAATAGGTAGGATTCATAGGAGAGAGGACAGAGTAACTATTGGAAGTTGAGACAGAAGATAGTATGTTACCACGGGAGTTGGATGATCGACAACCCCATCGTTGGTGTTTAGCATTGTAGTCTCCTCCAGCAATAAAGCGCGATCCGAAGGATTGAAATAAGGATTCAAGTAAGTTATAGGTAAGAGTATGACCGGGAGGACAGTATACAGCTGAGAATGTTAAATGGAAAGGACGAGTTGAAATGATAACCGAGGTTGCTTGAATAGCCTCCGTTGGAGTAGAAGGAATGAGAGAATGGGATAAGGATTTATGGATAAGGATGCAAGAACCGGCATGGGAAGTGTTGTCGGGGTGGTCTGATCTATAAGTGATATAGTCACGTATGTAGAAATATGAACGTCGAGTGAAGTGAGTTTCTGTCAGTAGAGCAATATCAATGTGATAGTCATGAAGAAAAATGTCGAGTTCGTCTCGGTGGTTGTGTAGTCCGTTAGCATTCCATAAAAGAACAGCTAGGGGCTTAGTGCTCATCGTGAGAGATTGAAGGGAATTTCGGTAAGGATTCTTGTGAGGAGGGTAATTAGTGGCTTGATAGTCTCTTGGAGATCTTTCAGGAAGGACGCAAGGGTGGAGTTTATTAAATCGATCGGGTTTTGTTGGTCAGGTTGGTTTTGATTAGGAGTTCGTTGTCTGATGAAGGATGTACCCTTGGAACTTGGGAAGGAGAGTAAATATGAGCAGTAGGATGGGAATAAACAGGAGTTGGATGTTCGGGCGGTAATTTTACACGTATAGGTATCTGATGAGGAGGCATTTGCTGACGTGGAGATTTTGAATGAATGTGGGAGATTTGAGTCTTGGATTGGGAGGTCTGGATCTTAGGTTTGGAAGCCTGAGTCTTAGTTTTGGAAATCTGAGGCGTCTGACGTCGCGGCTGTTGATTCTTCACCGTGGTGTCTGAATATAGGTGCCTAGAGTCTTGATGGGGATGATCTGTTGATGTAGAAGGGTTATGCGTCAGTTGTGGTATTATTTCGTTCGGCAGTTGAGGAAACGCTGCCAAATTTAGGAGTTCAGGTGCCTGTACCTGGGTAGAATTCTTCTGTTCTTCTTTTAATGATAAATTATAAGTTCTTTGCTTATATAGCTTCTTATAGATAATGCAGCCCCGATAGGTTGCAGGGTGGTCCTCACCACAAAGGGCACATTTTGGTGGTTCATTTAACGGTTTCTGGCAGGTGTTAGAGGCGTGAGGCCCGGCGCATTTAACGCAACGCACCGAGTGATGGCAGTAAGCCTTTGTATGCCCTAAGTTTTGGCACTTGGTGCATTGAACGACTATTGGTTTCTGCCTCGGCTCTTCAAATTTTACAACAGAATACAGCAGTCTTTTAACTTCGAAGATTTCTGCATTATTCCGGGCTGGTTCTAAATCGATGAAAAATAATGGCAGTGGGTATTTATCAATAGGATGTAAAATAGAAGATATATGTCTTACAGAATGGCCGATATCTTCCAGATCTTTTTTTATAGCGGTAGTGGGTGTGGTAGAGTGAAGACCTCTCAAAACCACTCTATATGTTTTGTCTTCTTTTAGTTGATAGCAGTGGAAGTCGTGATTGAGTGCTGTCAAATGATTTATAAGTTTTTTATAATCATCTTTAGTATTGGTGTTAATCTTTATATCGTTGACGCGAGAAAAACACCGGAAGTTGGTCGGTCCGATCAGATTAGCTATTTCTTGACCGAACTGAATGAAATTGTCAATCTTGCTTACATAAATCGGAGGTGGCACTGGTTCAGTGAAAGTTCTAGGTTCAGTGATTTCGTCAATTTTATTATTGGCTGTAACAGAATTGTTACTGGATGTGTTAGTTGGTGGTTTAGTGTCAGGTTTCATAGCTGAATTATTACTAGTTTTTGATTGTTTATTTACTTTGAGAGATTGCTTAGTTTTAGCGGATTTGTTCTTTTTTTTATTAGGTGAGTTGACCACCGAACCGGGGGCAGAGTTTCTATGGCGCTTTTGGAGAGTTCGCCTTGTTAAATATTGAGAATCAGTATCACTGATTTCGGAGAAAGGAGTCTCTTCATCTGATTCGTCAAAAGAAATGTTCTTATCAGAATCCATACCTCTAAATAATAATATATACAAAAAGAAGAGAGAAAAAAAAAAGTATCACTAATAAGAAAATTTACAAAACAAATACTTAATAACTAATCTATTTACAAATATATATACAAATATTAAAAAAAACATTTTTATAAATAAATAAAATAGAGTCTCAGTAGAAAAAAAAAATTAAAATAAAATAATCAATTAAGAAATAAAAACAGAGAAAAAAAAAAATTAAATATACTGTCTTAGGTACGAACTCAAGATATTCTGAACGTAAAATGAAGCGCCGTGACCGTGAATTTGAAAGATAAGACCCGCTGAGGGGAATTATCTGCCACGTAAACTGTCTCTAGCAATCGAGTACCAATTTAATGTTGCTAATTGTTAATAAAAGTCACTCACCTCACTGATTGTAATGTAAATGTTAAATGTTAAATTGTTTATAAGCTCCCTGTTTACAAAGTCTGAGAACAGGATTTGAGATAATAAGCACATAACAAACTAGCAAAGACGGAACGATACGAATATAGAACCTCAGTTTCGGCCATGACTGAAAAAATAACTTAGATATTACATCTAATTATTTTTATCTACTTTCAATTTTTATTGATTATATCAATTTAATTGTTCATTTTTCTAAGTATTTCCGCTTTCAGAAGAAGAAAAGAAAAGATTTGAGAAACAACCAGTCAAGGTCAAAGATATGTTGAAAAAAAGGAAAGTAAAGAAGGCAGAAGAAGACAATAGAAAGAAACTGTTCCATAATAGATGGATATAATGCTATTTTTGAAAGGCTTGATAAAGAACAACAGGGAGTTAGGAATTCTTTGAAATCTCTGTTGTCCTTAGTAGCATCATGTGAAAATTGTAGTCATCTAGAGTTAAAAATTGGAGCAAATGGAAGCCCTACAAATAACAAAGGAATAGAAGAGAGCGATTCTCATCTGATGCAGAGGGTGACAGAACTTGAGTTAGAACTGGCTCAGGCTAAGCTAGCACAATCGGAGGCCGAATATATGGCAATGTCTTCAGCTGTAAAGGAAGCTTTATGTTTGAGAGGTCTCTCTGAAGAGATTGAGCAAACTTCGAATAGGCCTACTAAGATCTTCTGCGACAACCAGGAGCAAGAAATCTGGCATTAAATGGAGCTTATCAACCAAGGACCAAGCACGTCGATGTACGACTACTAGCGGATCCAGCCGGGGTGCAAAAAGAAATGAGAAATATAGGTAAAATTCATCCTCATAGACGAATTTTCTAATGTAATATAAAAAAAAAAGTTATTATCGTGACAAGCACTTGTGATTTCTTCCAGTGGGTGCGTCCACCTCTGGATGTTAGAAAAAAATTCCGAAAAAAAGATCCAGAAATATATCTATCTAAGCGCTTATCAACCAAGGACCAAGCAGATCGATGTGCGACTACTAGCGGATCCAGCCCCTCCCCACATCTCCCCTGGAGACTGGAAAAAAATTCCAAAAAACAGCTAAAGAAAAGAGAAATAGAGGGAAAATTCATTCTCATAGACGATGAATTTCGTAATATAATAAAAAAAGTAATTATTATCGTAACCAGCACCAGCCCTCCCGTGGATGGTGGAAGAAAAATCCGAAAAAAGTGAAAACAAAAAAAAACAGCCATTTAAAGAAAAGAGAAATGTAGGGAAAATTCATCTCCATACACGAATTTCCTAATGTAATATAAAAAAAAAATATTATCGTGACCGACACTAGCGAATTCTGCCAGGGGGCGCACCCTCCCTTGGATGTTGGAAACAAAATCCGAAAAAAAGTGACAAAAAACACATATTTAATGAAAAGAGAAATGTAGGGAGAATTAATCTCCATACACGAATTTCCTAATGTAATATAAAAAGAAAATTACTAATGTGACCAGCACTAGCGAATTCTGCCAGGGGCCGCACCCCTCCTTGGATGTTGGAAACAAAATCCGAAAATAGTGAAAAAAAAGCTATCTGAAGAAAAGAGAAATGTAGGGAGAATTCATCTCCGTACACGAATTTCCTAAAAAAATATTGTGACCAGCACTAGCGAATTCTTCACCATCCCTTGGATATTGGAAACAAAACAAAAAAAACTCCTAGCTGAACACACCTGTAAGTCTCTATTTTTATTCTTCTAATTTTATTTACTTATTTATTTATTTTTATTTTTTATTTTCTTTCTCCACATTCCTTTATGTAAATTATTTCATATTATATCCTTGTTCCTTTTCTTTCAATCTTTCCTGTAGTATTACACTACAAAAATTGTTACTATCTATTTACTTCAGTTTAATATCTTAGCTTACTCTGTTTATATTTTAATGTACTTACCGTTTATAATTTTATTAAGCTTATTCACATTTTTTATAATTTTTTGTATAAATATTATGTAACTTCCACAATTCTCTATCTTTTTGTATCTTGTCCGTTCTAGCCCTAAAGAAGACCTGCAAAGTCGGGTCGAAACGTTGGTTTTAATAAAATAGTTTTGCCACTATTTAGATTTTTTTATTATTTCTTAGATAGCGGATATTTTCCCAAAAGAATTTTGAATCTTTTGATCTCTGAATTTTTTTTTTTTACAATATTTTCATAATACTGATGTTTTCTAAACTGATATATTTTTTTGTAATTTCTGTTTACCTCTAAATACCATATTTTCAATGCTAAATACCATATGATTTTTTCTATATAAATTTAAAAACTTGAATAATTTTTGTATTAATTTCCAGCATCATTCCCTATCCATCCACTTTTTTTTCTCCCTCTCTTTACTACGACTCTCTCTCATTTCTTAACCATTTGATAAATTCCGAATATAATTTTGTCCAGCGCTTCCTCTCCCGGAACATTGCTTAAATCTAAACTTTGAAACTGACGCAGATCCTGTCCGCCAATCCTTTTTAATTCAATTCCTCTTCCCTACTCAGACACAGTCCGATACCTTGGCTTCCTTCTGGACAAAAGACTGACTTGGAACCCACATACGAGACTTAAAAGACAAGAGCTTAACCGACGATTTGGTCAGTTATATAGACTACTAAACAGAACATCTCATCTCTCAACAGAAAACAAATTATTGATCTACAAGACCATACTGAAACCTATCTGGACCTACGGACTTGAACTGTGGGGGACAACTAAATCATCGAATATCAAACGCATCCTATCCTTCCAGTCCAAAGTCCTTCGAACAATAGTCAATGCTCCATATTATGTCACGAACAAGACCCTACACCATGACCTTAACATCCCATATGTCTATGACATCATCCCATCCAGATTCTCCAACTTTCACCAGAACCTCATTCATCATCCCAATCCTCTAGCGCAATCCCTATCCAGCTCCGAGCATCCATACGATCCCCCTCGAAGGTTGAAACGGCAGTGGCCTCGAGATCATTTGTAAATATGCCTTTGGAGTCCTGGCAATGGCCAGCTTCTCCACTCATGTCCTGAGTGTCTGTGGCTGTAGTGCCCTCTTTCAGTCTCCACTGGCTTCTAATACTAGTGATGCGGCTGGAAAAGTGGCACTGGATCTTCCGGATTCTTGCTTTGCCTTCCGCGCGTGGGGGGAAAAGCCTGGCTCGGAGATTCTTGGGCGAATGTATATATTGTATATAGTTATGATTGTGTTTAGAAGTTTTTATTTTATTTTATTTGTTTATTTTTATTTACCTTCTTCATCAGTATTATTTATTTACTTCTTATATTTATATTTATTTATTTATTATTTGTATATATTGTATGAACGAGAACTTTTAGCCCTAATGCTTATAGCCCTCCAGCAATGGCTGATTGTATTATTATTCAATAAATAGATTTAAAAAAAAAAAAAAAAACTTTAAAACTAAGAAGATATTTTATTTCCAAAATCATTTTTATTTTCCTCTAACCAACTCAGCCTTGGGAGTAGGGGCAAGTACATATCTCCATCTTGAGTTATAGAACATTTTAGGCATAGTTTCAGTGGCAAGTGATCCGAATACATTTCAGAGAGGATTTGAAACTTACTAATAAGGCCAACTGCGTCGACAGAAGCCACCCCTCTTTGACCATTCAAATCTCCCAACAAAACACTGTGTTTATTATTATTTCAATAGGGTGGTCCAGAATTCGCATCAGGTTATAAAAATCGCTTTCCCATTTATTAACATTAAGCTAAATTGGGATTATATTTATGTTTTTATTTTTCAGTTTAATATTTGATAAACATTTATTATTAATTTCAACAAATTTTGCCGAGTATAATAACAATTTGGTGAAACCTAAAAGCTCTTCATGAAATAGAAGTAGAACTTGACTCCGAGGAACTGGCCGACGAAGACGTCTCCCCCGACAAAGAGGAAATAATGGAAATTGTGCAGAGTTTGAAGAATTATAAGGCGCCAGGCATAGACGGAATCCAGGTTGAACTTTTTAAATATGGTGGAGATGAAGTTTGGGATGAGCTCCATAAACTCATAGAAGAAGAGATCCCAGATGAGTGGAAAGTGTCGGTCCTATGCCCAATCTATAAGAAGGGAGATAAGCTTGAGTGCAGGAACTATCGAGGCATAGCACTGCTTGGCATAGCTTATAAAATACTATCCTCTGCTATTGGTAGGAGACTGATATCACACATGGAGAGGGAAGTAGGCGAATATCAGTGTGGCTTCAGGAAGGGTAGATCGACTATTGACCAATCTTTACCGCACGACAGGTGCTAGAGAAGTCACTGGAATACAACGTCGATCTACATCACCTCTACATTGGTTTTCAGCAGGCATACGACTCAGTGAATAGGCAGGTTTTGATGAGGGATCTCCTTTCTCTGGGTGTGTCTCACTCGCTTAGTAAAAATGACAATGGCAGATACCAGATGCAGAGTGAAACTACAAGGATTGCTGTCAGAGGAGTTCTCTGTGGTTTCGGGAATAATGCAAGGAGACACCAAGGCTACTCCTCTTTTTAACATGACCTTGGAGAAGGCGGCAAGGGCCATAACTACGCAGATGATGTAGAGATTGTGGCAAGGACGCTCCCAGCGCTGGCGAGTGCATTAAAGGAATTTGAGACCGCTGCAGCAGCTCGAGGTCTACAAATAAACGAACAAAAGACGATGTACATGAAGAGTTTAAGACATCGCCCTCATCAAGATCGGACCCTAAACATAGGCCAACATGAGTTCCCAGTATGCAGGGAGTTCAAATACCTGGGATCCCTTATGACGGCAGACAATGATGTAAAAGCTGAGATAGGAGCCAGGATTGCTGCAGGAAGCCGATGTTTTTATGCCATACAGCGACTACTCACGTTTCAAAGACTATCAAGGAATGCCAGATTGACAATCGATAAAACATTGATTCGTCCGGTAGTCACATACGGAAGCGAGACGTGGGTTATCTCTGCAAAACATGTGAGGGCTCTTGGAGTGTGGGAGCGTAAGATTCTTAGGAAGATTTACGGGGCCGTATGCGAAGGTGTTTGGAGGTCACGATACAATCGGGAGTTGCAACAACTCTACAGGGACGCAGATCTCATAAGTGTCATTAAGGCACGAATAAGATGGTTAGGGCATGTGGAAAGGATGGCAGCGCACCGAGTACCGAGGAAAATATTGTATGGGCGACCTGGATGATGTTGTAAATTACGAAAATGTATGTTATTCTGAGTAAAAATAACCTTGTTTGCCGTTCCAGAGCCACGGATTTAAAAAATGGCGGCTAATTTAAAGAATATTAGGCCAGTAATTTGAGGATCGAAAGGAGAAACCCATTGCGAAAAATGTAGGAAAAGTTTTTATTTTTTTAACTTGTATACATGGGTTTAGACATGTAAAAAACAAAATTGCTAAAGTGGGCCACCAAGAGAAAACTTTTTACAGCCAAAAAAGTCAGATTTTTTCGATATTTTTTTTTGTTTTTTCACCTATAAATAATAAAAAAAACGCCGTCCCAAGGCACCTTGGCTGACCAGTAAGATAAAGGAAAGAGATGCATCAAGGCGCAAATACCGTCGAACCCGTCTGCCTGTGGATTATGCGACTTTGCGGACAAGGCGCTTCGTAATGGAAACCAATCCGCAGTCCGACTTGCTAAAGCCACCTTCTGCCATAATGCCCTGTCCAATGCTCCGACTCCAAATCTTTGGAAAATACTCCGTAATTTATCCCTACCAGAATCCAATAATCTTAGTTCCTTCTCTCTTTCTCCAGATGATCTCAATAACCATTTCTTATCCTTCACTCACACTTCCTCTTTTACTTTCGATATTATACATCACAACTTCAATCCTGGAGACTATTTTACCATGAATGTTTAATTACTCTGTATTTTTATTTATGTATCTCTGAGGCTCCTTAGCCCACATTTTTGTCTTGTTGTATTATTTATTATTATAACATAACGGAAGGAGTAAGATTCATCCATAGTTATTAAAATCCGTCCTCGGACCCTTTTTGTAAATCGGAATAAGAATAGATTCTTTCCATTCTTCAGGCAATTTCTTATTCTCCCAAATCCTTTTAACCAAAAAATGTATTTTAGAAATTCCAGCTTCGCCGCATGCCTTAATTATTTCACTAGGAATATTTTCTTTTTCCGCTCCTATAAGATTTTAATTTTCCGATAGCTATTTCAACTTACTCTTTACTTCATTTGTTTGAATCTAACAATCATTAATAATTTAAGCTAAAATTTACATCTCTGCAATTAATAGCTGAAACATGTCTGGACGTTTGGAAGAACAGTTCATTCCTTTGAGATCAAGAACTGTTCTTTTCAAACGTTTGACGTTTTCTTTCTTTACCCTAATTAATGCTAGAGCAACTGATCAGTGAAAGTGTTCTACCTATTGTTAGCTCTAACGGTTTTCTTTAAAATAAAATACTTATCATTAAATTAAAATTGTCAGTTTGTAAACTTACTGATTTTTTATTTTTTACAATATTAGAAAAAGTAATTTGTGTTAGTAACAGGTGTAATAACTAGTACTTTTTCTTTACAGCTACGTATGTATTTTTTGGCCTCTTGAATACCTTTAATTTAATTTTCTTTTAGAACCACTGGACCAATTATAGAAAAAGAATCGTGATGACCCAGGCAGTTGATACAATTTACGGAATCATCGCATTCTAGTCCTTAATATTTGGGTTTACCACAGAAGCTGCACTAATTATTACAGTTCTTTATTACAGTTTGTTTTGGTGATCGAATTTAAGACGAACATAACAGTATGTTGGGTTTGAGATGAAACAGTAATTTTGTAAAAAAACTTATTTTAATTTCATTCCGTATAGAGGGAGTGATTCTTAAAAGTTAACAAATAATTGTCGCTATTATGTCTTTTACCATGTTTGTAATAAGTAATTAATTTAACATCTACATTTGGCAATTTCAATTCTTCTTCAATTTCATCGGTTGAAGAATAGTTAGTCGTTTAGGGCATCAAATTATTCCCATACTCAAATTCAATTTATAATTTGGCTCAATTAGTATTGTGAAAAAGCTTGGTCAGAAGGTTATGTTAGAGTTCTGGGAATTTGGTGATGATGAAACAGAAACACAATGTAAACAAAACGAAAATTTACTTCTGAATCAATTATAACACTACACATACTGGCATAAAATTAACAGATGAAAAAGTTATTAAGAAGATTACAAACAAAAACAGTGTTGCCAGGTAGATTTACAATATTGGTGATAGTTATTGTTAATAACCCCCCCTTCTCCTACACATGCGGCATTGGTCTCCAACAGGTTATAAGGCTAGAGCTTGAGGCCAGTCCTAAGAGCTCAGTGGTAAAAGGTTTCAGTTGCGGCTGGAGTTTTATTTGATTTTTCTTATCTATTTGTTCACATTATATTTCGGAAATATATTCAAATTGTTATTAATATATATATATATATATATATATATATATATATATATATATATATATATATATATATATATATATATATATATATATAAGTTAAGGTACGGAGCGGGACAGTATTAGCTTTAATACCTAAAGCATTTATGTAAACAACTCAGAATGTATATATAGGAGATTATAAGGAGCAATAAAGCAGTCTTGTTTCTGACTTCATGCGTGTTATTTGTGGATCCTTTACTCTTTTTTTTAATTGTTTGAAGCCCGCAGCGTTTAACTGGTGCCGAAACCCGGGAAGGTGAGAGTACAGAGGTACGTTTTTTTAAACCACCGTTACGAGCATGCCTGAGTTAGCCATAGGACAGCCGGCTACCATGAATGCGCCGGAGATCCCTCCGTTGCCGCAGGGAACCTTTGCCGCGGCGCATGCGAACGCGATAGAGTGGATGAAAATCCGGGTAGCCACTGCACAGGACCTCAGGGAGGCTATATCCGATCTCGAGCGCTTCATGGGAGAAATAGGTGAGCTCAACCATTTTTTAAAGGGTGGAGATCGGCTCGTGGCGAGAATTAATGCGAAGATTGGCGAGAACCTCGTCAACGCTGGGGAAGCGGAGGCCCTTAAGGCGGCCCTGGTGTGCAGGGTAAAACGGAGCATCCTGAACCACATTCAGGCAGATGAAGAGACGCCGTGGGAAATGGTCAAGGAGAGACTGAAGAAGGCCTACGGTGGTGGCAGATGGACTACGGAAGAAGACATCTATCAGATGTTTCGCGAGGTGAAGTCTTCACGGCAGTCCAACGGACAGTATGCGGCAACATTAGTAGCTCACTACAACCGGGTCACCGAGAAGACAGCTGGAGCCCCGGAGGTCGAAGCGAAGATGGCCTTCTTGTCCACCATACTGAAGGTGCAATTGGCGAAGGAAACGGGGAAGAAAGATGGCCTACCCCGGGAACGTTCGTTTATTGAATGCGCCCAAGAGATGGTAGATTCCAGCGCTCGAGATGAAGAAGCCCGGTTAGAGGGGGAGGAACCAGGATGGAATAGAGTGATCTACAGGAGACCTAGGAGTTCACCAACGACCTGGAGAAGGAGAGAGCCCGCACACAACGGTAGAGAAAAGACTACCGGAGCCGAACGAAGACCAGAGCAGGGTAGAGCAAGAGGTAGGCAGCGGAGAGAGGATAGGAAATGCCACGGTTGTGGAAACAGTGGACACCTGGTGGCACAGTGTCCCCGCACGAAATGTTTTGAGTGTGGGACTGAGGGACACATTGCGAGGCAATGCCCGTACATTTATTCCAGAAGAGGCTCACAGAGGGTTGAGCCGATGGAGGTAAATGCCCAGGGAGTGAGGAGAAGAAGGAGTCACACAAGGAGGAGCGAGTCATCAAGAGACTCGTCGGAGGAATCCTTGGCCACGGAGACAGAAGAAGAAATAGAGGACCCAGTAGGCCGGGAGAACGAGAGGAGTCGAGGAAGAAGCAGCGGAAGGAGTGGACGCCGACAAACCGTGGAGAGGATCTGAGGAGAGTGTCAGGCGAGGGGTGACCGCACGCTAGTGAGTTGTAGCATCAGAGGTAAAAGCTGCTGGTTACCTATAATAGAGGTGGGAGGAGTGCGATGCCTGGTAGACACCGGGAGTTCCAACACCATCATGACACGGGGAGTGTTGAAGAAGCTGTACGATGGAGAGAGGACACTCCAAGTCAAGGTATGTAATTGTAAGTTAATCACCCTGGGTGGCCCGTGTGGGGTAGAAGGGGAAGTGGAGATAGGTTTGAGGAGGTGGGCAGCCAAGGGAGGTAAACTTACGGTGCATGTAGTGGGAGAAATGCCGCGGGAATACCAGGTAATCATAGGATGTGATATGTTGGGGAAGGTGGGCGTGCGAATCGCATATAGAAGGGAGGAGTGGAAAATAAAGATGGGGAGAATAAGGTATACGAGTACGATGGCAATAGAGGGGCATGAGGACCGGAGAGCACGTGTGGGAGCTATAAGTCGGACGGAGGATTGGAGAGTAGTCGTGAGAAGGGAATTCGAAGACATCTTTTTCAAGGAGGGAGATACGTTGGGGGTGACGGGCAAAACGGTGCACGAGATCCCGCTGAAGCGCGAGAAAATCTCAAAGTGAAGGAAGTAACAGGGGGATTGAAAATCGGGTCCATAGTGTATCGCAAATTAGGCTCGAATAGGGGAAAGGAAGTGCGGAGATATGAGGGTCCATTCAGGGTGATAGTCATTAGAGAGCATAATGTGGTGACGATTGAGAGTGTTAACGAACCAAAAAAACGAAGGACGGTTCACATAGAACAATTAAAATTTCCGATTACAGAGCCACAGCAATCTTAGAACTGGAGTGCCCTCGTCTCCGGAAAGAAGATTTTTTTTTTTCTGTTGTTGTTTGTTTTGTTTGTTTGGTATATAGTGTTCTGACATAACGTTGTGTATATTTTGAAAGAAAAGTGCAAATGCAGTGAAGTTTCATTTGTGAGAAAAAGGTATAGGGCAAAGTGTGTTATTTTTTTTTTTTAATTTTATTATTTTTAATACAGTTGTAAATATCATGTATAAATAAATAAATAAAAAAAAAATTTTATTATATAAGGAATAATTTTGCTTGTTTTTCATTAGATTAGGTTGTAAGTACTGAACACTCCGTACCTGTGTTATAATGTGGACAAGAGAACCTTGTCGTTGTACATATAAGAATTTTACTTTGGTTTTTATGTCTTTTTTTTTTTTTTTTGAGTTTACGAAGAGTGTCCGTAAACTGGTGGTGGGGAGTTAAGGTACGGAGCGGGACAGTATTAGCTTTAATACCTAAAGCATTTATGTAAACAACTCAGAATGTATATATAGGAGATTATAAGGAGCAATAAAGCAGTCTTGTTTCTCACTTCATGAGTGTTATTTGTGGATCCTTTACTCTTTTTTTAAGTGTTTGAAGCCCGCAGCGTTTAACTTATATATAAATATATATATATATATATATATATATATATATATAAAATTTGTTATAAAAATGAACAATAATTTAATTTTTTTTTAAAGATGAATTTGTTAGCTTATTTTTTTTATTTATTTTTTTTGTTAGCTTATTTTTCTTATTTTTTTAATTTGTAAATATGGTGTGAATGTGCTCTCAGAACTCTATTATAAATGTCCTTTATTGAGACAGATTGTAATATTTATCAATAAACAAATAAATAATAAAAAAAAAAGATGAATTTATCAAGGCTCGAACCTTATGAGCCTTTAGCTAGAGTCCTGAAGGTTGAGATCCAAAGGCTCTAGATCCGAACTTTCATGTCTGGAGCCTTTTGAGCTGGATATTGTTTTTACAACACTAGGCTCAATATTAACACGAAAGCTATTTATTTTTTCATTTCAAAAGCCTATCTGACAGTATGTTCATAAAAACCTCTACTAAAAGTGCCCCATCTCTCAATTTCTTAGGCATTTCAACATCACCTACTAATTTTTCTAACCTTTTATGGATGAAAAAAGGGGATACCTTTTTGAAATTCAAAAGACTTCCTTTATCATCCATTCCCAATCTTTTAATAATTAAAAACTTGATAGTTTAGATACGGCTTTTTTAAGCTTTGCTGGGAGAGATTCAGCCATAACTATAGCTGAATCTTATAGAATAAATATATTTAGTTAAAAATAAATTAAACCTAAATGAGAAAAATCCTTCTAATACAAATAAAATAAGGAAATATATTAAACATTAAATAAAAGAAAAACTAATTGGTTGTTGACTGTTTTGATTCCAATCCCTGAGAGGCTCCATGTCTCTGTCCTCTTCTTGGTACAAACACAAATCTGTATTGGTAATTGAGAGGAGCTAGAGCTCCATGAAAAAATGAAATAGGAAGTGAGCAAGTTGGGAATGGGCGACAGATTATTGGAGAACACTGGACTCAAGGATCATCAAGGAAAATCATACAAATTAAGGGCATCTTCAAACAAAACCAGATAGTCTGTGGGCCAGACCCCCTTACCGTGCACCCCCCCCCCCTCTCCCTATAAATTGCATATCGTTGTGTTCCTTGTGACAATTTATTAAAAAAAAGCCAATGTTCCCACAAAAAAAGTGAACGAACTGCCCCAAAATGGCGTCTAAACATGGCGGATTGACGACTTTGCCTTTAGTTAGTTTTTTTGTTACTGAGAATCAGCATTTGGCTTAATTTCATTATAGTTGGTCTTTTGTTAAAGCTGGATAAACAGAGAATAATAAAACATGAAAAAATATTAAAAACTAATTGGCTTAGGCATTAAAAATAACCGGTAAAGTCAATTTTTTTTACGAAAAAAATTTCAAGTTGAAAATCAAGCGTCGTTTGAAATTAAACGGTCAACAATAATGAAAAACGTGCTGAAATAAAACATCTGGAGAATACATTTCTCTTCCTAAAACACTGATTACTTTTTAAAATATTTGAAGTAGTTCCGTATAAAATGTACTTAAGCGGCAGAAAAGCGCTACTTCAGGCCTCTACCACACTACTCAGTACTCATAAATGGCTTAGTTATAGTGCTATAATAACGTTTTTGTTATATTATTTTGATTGTATTAACGAACAAATATTAATACAATAATTTAATTGTAACATTTTTTTTTAAATTTATTATTTTTGTTTTTATTTATCATTATTATTTTTTTTTAATTTAACTTCATTTATTATCTGCGGAGGTCGCTTAAGAAGGCCTCTATTATAAAAATTATATAATTATAATACTAAAACTTAATTCAAAAATACTTTGCAGAATATCTTGAATTTTTTATTTAATTATTTGCAATTTAACATTTTGTTATATATATTTACTGATTCTTACAGGTAATTTAAATTGTATATACTTCCTCAGAAATGAGTCATATTAATACCTGTTTTATAAACTAAAATAATATATACCTAATTTGAACTACTTTTAATGAATAGGTGATGATCATTTAGTAAAATTCATATATCACTATTAAAAAAATCGTTTTTATTTCCTTTATTTTTTACAGAAGTTGGACCATATCACAATAAATACGAAATTTTAATATTAAATGCATTATTCTCTCTGCACAAAAGAAATGTGGAAAGGGCGAAGCTATAAGTTCTTATAGGTAACTGGAACTGATTGTTAGTATATGGTCCCAAAATGAGGAAAAACGCGAAATTGAACCCAAACATTGGAAAAATTCATTAAGCGAACGACAAAGGAAGTGCCAAAATTTCGGAAAAGAAAACAAGGATCAGTATCCATTATATGGCTAAACGAATATATAGCACAGCATTTCGGGTTACTTCTTCCAGACCAGCTGACTTGCCAATTGCTTAGAACAAATCTGTCTTGCTGATAAAGTGAGTGGTCTTCACTATAATAAACCTGCTTAATATCATCCAAACTCATCAAGCATTTTGACCCTCTTTTAGCAGAATCTTGAAATATTCTGTTCATCTGTCTACTATATAGCCATATAATGGATACTGATCCTTGTTTTCTTTTCCGAAATTTTGGCACTTCCTTTGTCGTTCGCTTCTCAGTAATCAGTGTTTTAGAAAGAGAAATGTATTCTCCAGATGTTTTTCATTATTGTTGACCGTTTAATTACAAACGACGCTTGATTTTCAACTTGAAAATTTTTTTGTAAAAAAAATTAACTTTACCGATTTTTTGTAATGCCTAAGCCAATTAGTTTATAATATTTTTTCATGTTTTATTATTCTCTGTTTATCCAGCTTTAATAAAAGACCAACTATAATGAAATTAAGCCAAATGCTGATTCTCAGTAACAAAAAAACTAACTAAAGTCAAAGTCGTCAATCCGCCATGTTTGTACGCCATTTTGGGGCAGTTCGTTTCACTTTTTTTTTAATAAATTGTCACAAGGAACAAAACGATATGCAATTTATAGGGATGTGGTGGGGGGGGGGGTGCACGGTAAGGGGGTCTGGCCCACCGGGTAAGAACGTAATGATTAGCCAAAAGAGAAATCAGAAGGCTTACTATCAGTTTTGGCCTTAGACATTTGGCGCCCCTAGGCAATGATATTATCATTTCATTGAACGAGTAGCTGAGTAAGTTGCTTTATTAACAGGCTAAAATTAAATATTCTCATACGCTTTTTAATTTTTTTTTTTAATTCCAAACAAGAGGCGGGGCCAACCCAACGCCCCTGTAGAAATGCCTGGGTTGTCCTGTCTTAAGGTCGCACTTCTTACAATGGAACTAGATGGAGCAAAGAAGAGAGTGCTAAGAGGGATTATAATATTGAATGACTTTAAAAACAAATAAAAATAATCTAGGCTGGAAAAAAGGTAGTCCTGCTGAATTCCAGAAAGTGAAAGACAAAGCATTAATTTCAATAATTGGAAAATTGAACATAATACAGAAAAATATCAATAGATTCATTGTTGATAGATGTTTTCAAACCAATGAATCTGCAAAGTCGCAAGAAGCTCCTAAGTGAACTAGAACTCATCAAGAAACCATGTCCATACGAAGTTGAATAAGTTGATAACGGAACTTTTATGGACTATTCTAATTTGGGAGCCATGGGGTCAGATGGATCCCCTATAGTGGGAGACATAAAAGTGAATGATGCAAGTGTTTAAATACTTACCTTCTGGTCAACTGTTTTACAAAATTTCATTTGAAGTATCATTTCTTTACTTAGTGGAAACTGAATTTGTTTCTTCTTTCATAATTTGATCATTACTAACAAAGTTATTGGTGCTACTGCAATGAATTTGATTGCTTTAATTTCTATTTTTCAATTTAGATAAAAAACAGTAAGTTAGAATTGAATTCCTGTAAGTTACGAAAATGGATATAAAAAACTATTTTCAAGTAAGTTACATAGAGTATTCTATCTATGTCTTGTGCCTACAGAAAAAATACTGTTAAATAAAATTGAAATTTTCGTTTCTTGAATATTTTTGTTTTTATTCTTACAGGCTTTTGCAGTATGGCTGCCTATATGACAGGCACATATATGAGAAACTGTTATGATATTTGAAAACCCTGTGAAAATATTCCTCAAAAATATTAATGGCGCAACTTGCGCCTTCCTTCTGGAGATCACTGGGCTTGTAATAATCCCAACATAAAATACTAGACCCAATTTTTTTAAATTTCTTTTTTGGGATTATTTCAAATGAAGCCACACTTCTGTTCTGGACAGCAGTTTAAATACAGTAAAAACATTTCTTTAATTATAAGTACATAACAAATAGTTAAGGGAGTCTAATACATATAAAAATAATTTGTAAATTGTTGCTAAACCAAAGACTAAAGTAAGAGGGACAGTATCAGTATTTTTTTAAACAAGTTAACAGACAATATATAGAATTTATATGAAATGGAAAAAAAAATAAACAACTTGAAACATTGAGCAATAGGCTATGTATAATAAGGATAAACATAGTTTAAATAAAACAGTACAATTAAAAAAATACATTTTATTAAACATTATTTTAATATGCTTACCATACATTTATGTATATATTTGTTTACAATGAGAATCCCCCCAAAAACTTACAATATTTGACTTATGGAGAGTATAGCGGGAAATATAAGACTAGTCCATTTTTTCATTTAGTATTAAGAATGTATAATTATCTACAAGAACTCTTCACATACAAAAAAATTAATTAATGAGAATTTCCATTGTCCAATAAAAAAAAAAAAAACTCTCGAAAAGTAATCATTTTTATAATAAAGTATTAAATTTTATTAATAAGAAATTTTTTCCAAAAATTTCAAATCTGCATTTCTTATTTTCCCCTGTACCCTTCATTTTAACAAGTATATTAACATAAACATTTGTCATATAAGACCCATTTCACAGCATGTGTTATCTATTACTTGAGGTCTATTTTAAAAATAATAATTACCAGATGTGTATTAATGCTGTGTCGTACCAAGAAATTGTCAATTTTATTTGTTTTTCTCCTATCTATATACAATAAATTTTAGTTATCAAGTTCTATTTTATTTCGTTAAATAAAAATACCTTGCATTAAACATACATGTGTTTAATTTTTATCAACCATTAGTTTATTTGTAAGCAAGCAGGGAATATACTTTATGTAGTGAGAAAAAACAATTATTTTTTTTCACTAAACAACAGAAAACACCATAAAATTCACTGTCAGTGACACAAAACAGATTAATTTTATTTTGAGACTTTGTTACTGCTGGATGTGTACAAAATATCCCTTAATCCATAAAATCCAAGGTCAAATTTAGTTTTTTCTTCTTCAATAATACATCCATAAAAGAAAATTATTGTTTCGGAATGGATTAGTAAAAACTATAATGCAGAACATTGAGGTTCATTTTCAAATTTTTTAAATAAAGGATCACAAAAATAATACATTAAGAAAAAAAAATGTACTGTTTCAAGATATAAAGTTACTTCAATCATAAGGATTAATAAAGCCTTTTTTCATCAATATTTTACTTGCAGTCTCTTCTAATTATACAGGTATAGTGAATACATGCACAACAGAAAGTGGGGCCACAGGATTTGATTCAGCAATCTTGACATTACTGATACAGAACTAAAGCCACTGCTCCCGAAAATCATATAGGTACATCTCTTAATAGATACATACTAAACTAGATTTCTAGATGACCCATTTTTTAAGCCATATTAGCCCAACTACATATAGGATCAGTCTAACAAAAAAATGATTATTTTGGTGGGTACAAATTCGATATTACCACTACAGTCTGGTTGGCGAAAGGATCAACCCCCTCTACTCAGAAAGCCATGCCTTCTTACTCTCTCTAAAACCCGCCCACTTTTTGATTTAATAATAACAGTTTGATCCAACCAGGTGACTTCTATCGTTCATTGCATAGAATAGTATATCAGATTTACAAAAGCTTTTTGTTGTTGAAGACAAATTAAACCTTTTCTTCCATTTAATATATAGTTTAATTTACTTTCTATAATTGTCAAACTTATTTTGTTCAACCTAGTTAGTTATAATTATATAATACTTTAATAAAAATTATCACTTTTTTCCCCTCCACCCACTCAGTAGAATTTTAAAAATGGAGTAAGGTATCCTGTTTGAAACATTCGTGAGTTACTGTTAAAAGAATGAGGGATTACTTTGAAAAGGAAGAAGCTGAATTGTGCAACACTATTACTCACTCTGAATTCAATGTGATTTCATACATCTACATAATTAAGATTACTGTTAGTTTATCAAAGAACCTAAATTACAAATGACAAAGTTGAAATAAAGCATAATTATTGATAGTACAGTATTGAAACAGGTGAGTTAACAGTCGTTACAAAAATAAATTTCTTTAAATATTAAAAAAAAATTTGTTACTCTGTTTTTTTTTTTTTTTAACTAACTTTGGAGCTCAAGGTACAAAACAAACTAATATTTTTTCTGAGGTTAAAAATTTAAATCTTTAATAAAAAAAACTAAGTAAAGTAAAATAATTAATAAGACAGTATTGAAGGATTAACTAAACGATTCTTAATATCTATTTCAGCTTCAAAAAATGGCAGGGTTAGAGAGAAGTAGACATAGGCGGAACAATCTTCCCACCTCCCTTGTCGATTCTTGCACTGACCCAAATATAGTTTTTGACATTATCATGTCTTAACATTTTTTCAGCTACCAACTAAACAATACGACTGAGGAAAACCACTTTTTTTTTTTTAAACTAAATATTTATGACAATCTATAATGAAATTTAAATTCGTTTATTAACTAAACTGTTTTTCTTGTTTCTCTGTTATTAGGATAGGTTCATATTTAATGAACAAAATCTACTACCACAATAGCAACTATGTATATTAAAGAAAGTATAATAAAAACAGAAAGGCATCTGTACTAAAACTAGAAAGTGAATGACTTTGTATTATTCTTGATTGTAAATTATTGATACACACTAACTTTATTTTGTTATTGTTAATCTGATTAACCATTATAAATTACTTGAAAAATCAAAATATCTTATGAGCAAAAACATAAGAAAACACAATAGCAAAAACAACTTTAAATTAAAAGAAATTTCCACGATATCTATTATTTTATAATAGTAATACCTAACACTTTCACCATCAAGCTTTTAAGCTTTCAGTCAAATTGAGATTAATATGTTCTGGAGACTATTATGAACTCAAAACTTCTTTTAATTTTTGCCCCCACCCATTAAACCTTTTAATAACTGAAATATTAAATTAATTACGAAAAAACTATAACCTCCAGATACAAATATAAGAAAACTAAACATACACAACTTTAAAAATTCCAAATAAGCGACATAGCCCGTATATAATTTTATTTTAAAATAGTTTTGGGTTTATTATATTAGTTTATTTTTACCAAATAACAAATTTAATATTTTTAATGTAAAGACATGTAATAAATTGTATTGGCCAAGAGTATATCTCAAATGTAAATTTCTCACTGTATAGTTATATATGAAATCAAAATAAATTGGCATTATGAAAATAATTTAAATCTAAGCTATGTTAAACTTTTTAAACAAAAAAATAAATAATTGAATTAAAAAGGAAAGAGAGAGAGAGAGAGAGAGAGAGAGAGAGAGAGAGAGAGAGAGAGAGAGAGAGAGAGAGAGAGAGAGAGAGAGAGAGAGAGAGAGAGAGATCAACATCATTTCCTAAAACAAGAAAACCCATTAGGACATAACATTGCAGATTCAATACTAAAAATGAATCTTGACCATATTTACTGTCAGCATTATCAAAATACATTAAAAGCTAATGCAAATTTAAAAAGATTAATCAAGTCTATACTAACAAGGAAATACATTGACCTATACATTTTTTTAATAGCTTGAAGTTATTTTTAATTTAACCTGCAAGACTTAAAAAAATATAAATGATTTACTTCATTGGTGTGCTCGTGTATATTTCCCAAAGAAACTTATAAAACTTAAGTTTAAAAACTTGCATCTTTAGATAAAAAAAATCATAATAGGAATGCTGTTAATGCAATAATTTTTTGAGAAACAACTTAACACAAACATATGAACATAAGCTAAGCTGATTTTATACATACAATAATAATAATTGTTAAATAAATTTTAAAATTAATTAAAATGTGCAATAGATACATTTGATGATACAAGAGTATATAACTTACCGGACAAAATTATCATATCACATTATAGTTACACTATAAACAGCTATCTAGAAATCTTTTGGAATTAGAGGATTTAGACACAATCGTTATTTTGCAATGAAGAGTTTTAATAATTTGAAAAGACCTATTTATTTTTTAGTCAACAAATTAATTTTATTCCTGTTAAAATAAATTTTCACAGGAAACAGACATCAGTGGGGATGCGGGGAAGACAAAACACCTTATAAATTGTGTTATTAATTTCTCCCTTTACCCTAATACTGTATATCTATCTTTAGTTTTATTTATGAATTTAGTGTGAACAATCATTTTTATTTTTTAAACATAAAAAAAAAATTATACCTTGTATATTCAATTTGCTATACTTGAAGTCAATTATTCTTCTTGAGAAAAGTAAAAACCAATAAAGAAATTATGATTCCTGAAATTTTATTCCTTGGATTGAAAATGGATTTAAACTAAATTTACTACCTAATATAAATCAAATACTATATAAATTAAAGAACAAAGTGAGTCTTTAAAAGATCCTTTTTTATAACATCCTAGTTATGGATCATAACAAAGTTACTGAACATTTTTTGCACTTTTTGTACTACAGGAATTGCATTGGAAAGCTAAAACAAGATGGCAAAATGGAGTGGCAGTAGAATATCCTAAACACCCATGATTGAATGGCTATGGCACATAACAGAGAAGTGGGGAAAATACTACTTCAGGAGGCTTACATTCAGTACTAATGATATATGAATGGTGATGATGCTTGTTGCATACATATTTTAATTTTACACTTTTTTCTACCTCATTATTTCTGATAATTTTGAAGAGTTATGTTTTGCTAATAAGGCTTTTATTAATGGTTTTGTCAATAACACATTAACATTACATAATAAATAATTGTAAATTTGAGGTATTTCATTTTATAATATAACACTTTTGCTGAATATTATGAAGTTTTGCAGCATATCTTTGTTTTTTTTTTACTACATGAAAACTCAATATATGGTAAGAATTATTACATATCCTTCATAGCGGCCATTATGGTAGTTTAATATTATATGTGAAAATATTTAAGTTTGTGTTTTAAATAATCTGTGAATAACTTAATTAAAAAGAGAATCCTAGAAATTTGCATCTTGACTTGTTTTGCGAAGGAACATACATATGGGTCAGAGATAAGGAGTACAGAAATTAGAAGTTAGCTATGTACCTCAATGAGATTGGAAGAAATTATGGACAGCAGGGATAGGGTTTCCCATGGATTACTTACTAGGGCAGTCTATAACTAAATTAAATTAAAAAACGCAATAATTTTGTCTGGTTTTTATGTACACTTCAGTTACACATTAAAACTGAATATTATTACAGATTACACAATGAATAATAACTATGTAATTAACAAATGATTTAACTAAATAATGTAGCAAGCTAACACACTTACAGTCACACACACATACACACACCTACTATACAAATTACAAATCAAACTGATCAACAGTTTTCTTCATATAACTTTAAAACAAGGTGTTTTTAATAATTAACTTTTCTTGGATAATATACAGATTAAATTCAATTATTTCTTATTTAAAGTCTCACATATCTCTCTTGATTGGTGCCTCTGCTAAACCTTTCACTTTCAGCCGATCTGCTGTCTTCAAAAAGGTAGATAACTGGTCTTGTGAAACATTGACCTCTCCAGCATACATGAATTCAAGTATAGCCTGGAGGTGGTCAAAAGGGACGTCTTTAAGAATAATGATAGGATGTTTAGAAGGATTTTCCTGAAACAATGTAAAATAAGTAATTATAAGTTTTATATACTTACTATTACTTTTTTTTTTTGCCTTATGTATTTTATTCCTGATTATTTTTAAGAAATTTTTAATAAAAATTAAATACAATTAATATAAACAATGGTAAAGGCTACCAGTTTCCAGGTCATTTAGTAATTACATGCATCAGTAGTGTGCTGTCTTTGAGCCAAAACTTTTAATGGGTTAGTTAGATATAAGAACGGGCGTAGTCGGATGATTTTCCCTAGAAATTTTTGCGGAATTCTTAAAATGATATTTAATCTCCTGCTATAGGGAAAATATTGTCAACAAATTTTCATATTCCCATATCTCAGCAAAATTTTCAACTAAGATCTGAAGTCGAACACAAAATTGTCATACCATTTATTTTTAACCCAATAATACAAATATGTACAGTTAAATTACTTCTCCCTAGTCTTAAAGGTAAATAACGTAATGGATAAAGGTACTAAAGCAGTTTTTAAGACAAACTTACTTTTTTGCTAAACTTTCACTTTCCAGTAAAAATAATTATCATGACCAATGTATTGACTGCTCTCCCCTTCATCAGCCAGCCATAAATAACTGATCCTCCAGATTAGAGGAACACTTATCACTTACACATGGCCTGAGTACAACACTACACATCATCCTAAGGTTACCTTCCTTGGTATAACCTGTTGATAATAACCTGCTACTGTTAAAAATTAAAATATTACAAAACTTACTACAAGAGCCGGACACTAACCAACACCCTAGAAAGAAGCATTGAAAGATTTGAGAGAAATTTATTGAAATCATTATTGTAATGTAATTTTAAACAGTAAGATTTTTACTAGAAAAAATATTTAAAATAAAATTTTAATATTGGGAGCAAATAAAACTACAATGAAGAAAATGGAAAAAGGAAAAGCAATAGAGCCTCTTGAAAAAGATGACGGCATTCTTATTTGCAAGTGGGTAGGCAGTAATGTATCTATCACTTCTACAGCCTATGGTTTGCAAGCAATGGCTTGAGTAAAACGTGTGCAAATAGCTGTAAATACTATTTGTGACAAATGTAAGGTAGGATCGTGCATGAAATGTTTTTACTCTTATCATAAAAATTATTAATAAAATAAAACTAATAGAATTAGTTATTATAATTATTCAAATAAAAATGTATTGAACACTGCAATATAAAAGAAAGTAGCCCAAAAGACAAATGTGACATTTGACATACCTTCCCGCGAAGTTGTCAAGATCAGTAATTTTTACTTTCACTTACCTATATATGTAATATATAGTAAGGGTAAGTATTGCGATCATAGTAAGGGTAAAGGGTAAAGGGTTGTGAAAATTTTTGAATCTGAGTTTTCAACAGAAATACTCGTTTTGAGGTCCCCTGAGTCCAAATAACCAAGTCCCGCAAAATGGTCTGTGTGTGTGTGTGTGTGGTTTTAACAGTCTAGCTCAATAACAAAAAGTCATATGGAAGTGAAATTACATATTTAAGGTTTTTATATGCTACGGATGTTACAGCAACTTTTTCGTCAAAATCAGCCAACCGGAAGTGGCACTTTATATCATTGACTAAACACATTTTTACGATTATCTCAAAAACCACTCTAACGATTTTGATTAAATTCATCATATCAGTGTGAAATTAAGCAGTTTTAAATAAAATGTGGTTATTATTTTGATTGATGTTCTCTAACAGGGCTTAAATGACTAATTTTCAATATTAGCTTCCTCTAAAGTACCTTTAATTTTTTTTAATTGAAACAATTGACCATTTCACATTAATTTCTAATATATAAAATTGTTGAATATAAAATATGAATGACTTATATAAATAACTAAAGGAGAAATAAGAGATCGTAACGGAGAATAATTGTAATTGAGGAACCAAGGAAGATGAACGCACCCAAGCTTGCCCAAAAGATTAGAACACTAATACGGACTCCGATAATATTATATAAATATACATATGTGGCCTTCATAAATGCTATTGTTGGTATTATTTAATATTTAATTGTATAGATTACAGTGCTTTAAATATTGTTTAGGCAACTTTTATAATTATGGCAAAATAACTCATGAGTCTCAATAAGGCAACATTTTACATTTAATGGTAACATTCTAGTTTTTAAGCAATGGACTATATCTCAAGAGATTGGTAGATTAATGGTAGCGCAAAAAAATAGGTTACCGTCCATGTGACAGCCTACATCTTTTTTACCATGGAGGGTCCTCCGCCGTCGGTCCTTGCTGGTCAAGTAGTGGTCTTGAGGCTTCGAGTCTCTCTCAAAGCGCTTAAGTCTTATCTATTATCTTTTAGATCTGCCCCCACCACTCGCCGTAACGCGGCAAATTTAAATGAAAACCAAATATTAAAATTTGTATATATGGAGAGTACTTAACAAATAAAAATACCCAAAACGAAATATAAATAAATATAGTCTATAACTTTTACTTTTGCTTCACTTTGTCTGAAAATGCTTATTTCTGTTAAGAAGACGGTGGTAAGTGAAAGTTGTGTGATGCAGGCATCGCACCACCAGATTTTTTAAAATTGTTTTTCTTCTTTCATTTTCACTTTCTCAGAAACAATCAATGCACCCTTTGAATAGGAAATTGTAATAAAAAAAATATATAATTTTAGAAAAATAAATATAGGCTTTAGAGGGTTAAATTAACAGCAGAGTTAGAATTAGTTTGCTCGTTTTTATTCCAGAAATTTGGATCTTTAAGATATTTAAGATATCTGGCAACAAGCACAAACAGAGCTTTTTTCCCCTTTCAAAGGTATTTAAATCTCAAATTAAGGGTGCACAATGTTATGATAAAGCCAATTCTAATATATGGCTGTGAGACCTAGACACTAATCAGTGCCCTAGAGCAGAATGTTGAAAGATATGAGAAAAAAATCCTCCGCTCGATAGCTGGAGCGATCTGGGATCAGAGTACTAACACATGGAGAAGAAAGAATAATAAAGAACTGCTTACAGAAACTGACCAATCAATATCTCAAGATATATAGGCAAGGAGCTTAAAATGGGCAGGGCACATAGCTAGGAGCAATCCATCTGGAAGCCTCTACATGATGATGAATCCCTCACTAGTAAGAAAAAGACCACATGGAAGGACAAAAACCCGATGGATAGATCGAATCAACAAAGATAAAATAGAGCTGCATGCAGATAACTGGAAAGAAATAGCCCAAAATAGGTGGAGATGGAGTAGGCTTGTTAAGGCGGCAAATACCTTTTTACAAGATCTGTAATGAACAAAACAGTGAGAGATGATGGATCCGATACTACATAGAGCTAAACCTGCTTGTGGAAAGGAAAATTCCACTAACAACAGATAAGTTGTCAGAGACCCAAACACTCTGGCGTGGATGAAGATGCGAGCGGCACCTCACAGGACTATACGGGGTTTTCTCAGGCCGGGGGAGAGGTGAGGGCAGGGGATTTAAAATCCCCTCCGGCACGGGACGCAAACTCGTACTTTTTTATATCCTATTCTCCGGTTATCTGGTTGCCGGGCATCTCTAGTGCTGTGCACATGCATTAGCCCATTTGGCCACCCTGCCTCCTAAAGTTGAAGGTAGTTAAGAAATTAATTGACCCAGGAAATGCAAACTCAATTAAGGCAGATCTGGTATGAAGGGTCAAAAGTATCCTAAACTTAATCCAGGCAGAGAAAGAAACCCCATGGGGGAAGGAGAGAGGGGGTAGTAAATGAGGGACCGGAGGAGTATGGAGGAGGAATATGGATTCCAGGGGAAGAAATTTTTCAAACGTTCAGAGGAAAGAGGCAGACTAGATAAACTTGCAGGCATATCCTGGAGGAGAGCTTCTAGCCTGGTATAATAAGATTAATGAATAGATGTGGAAAGCACTGTGCACTTTCTTTCTTATTTTCAGACAAAATAGAAACAAGTTACCAGCTTTCGTGCATGTAATCTTACTCTAGATACCCATCTGGTTGGCCACATTGGTTTTTTAGACCATATTTGATGCTCATTTTCAAAAGTTGCTAACTTTTATTGTTTTTTTAATTTTCTTTACATATTATTGTAAATGTTGTGTACATTATTACTAATTTTTTTCATAATTTATTTGTCTATTATTTTGAAACTTATCTTGTACAAATCTACCACCTTGTAGATGTTAGTTGTCCATACTACTTATATTTTTTATTTTAATACAAATTCGTATTGATAAGTTTTGAAGGACACTAGAAACAAATTCAGGGTGACTACCAGATCACTCAAGAAAAATTCACTGACTTTTCCCTGTGTAATGATAGTTTTCCCTCACCATTATGACTGGAGACACAAATGGCGATCCATTTGATAAATCTAAAACTAATATTACGTGAGGAAGGATACTAAGATTCTGTCCTAAACACCACACTGTTTTTAAAAACAATAGCTGTGCAACTGCCAGCATTCTCTTTTAGTTAACCAACAAATGGAATTCAAAGGTTTAGCCGACAGTTCATGAGAATTATCATGATGCTGAAATATTCAATGCGTGAAACTTAATTTTTTTAAATGTTAATGCTCGATCGGCCTCTACATTTTAAGATTGATAAATTTTCGAATGGACATTTATCTGTAGACAGTATTGCTGTTAAGAAATTCATTACATTATTTAAAACAGTAAGTCCATAGATATATACACTGACAGGCTAAAAATTCCACCCACTTGATTTTTCCATGTTTTCATCTAAAAATATTTCTGTAAAGTTGTATTTGTATATAACACATAGTATTTATAGATAATACTTAGTATTTATGGAATTTTATAATCTTTTTTACCTTTAATAATCAAAATATGATTGGGTAAGAAAGATTAGAGAAAAAAAAATTGAAAAATGAACCATTATTATTCTAAAAGAAATTAATTACATCATCGTTTAGTAGCGCGTGTTTCCTCCTCTTGCCTTCACTACTTCTTGAAGACGCCTTGGCATACTTTCCACCAGTTGGGAAATGTCCCTTTGCTGGAGGATAGCCCATTCCTCCCGAAGAGCCCTTTCAAGATCCTGCAGTGTATCAGGAAGTGTTGCACGCGCTCTTATTCGTCTTCCGAGATTATCCCATAAATGCTCAATGGGGTTCAAATCTGGAGAACGTGGTGGCCAGGCTAAAATCTCAATATTATTCTGTTGAAGGAACGTCTGCACTATGCGGGCAACATGTGGGCATGCATTATCGTGCATTAGAATAGAACGATCTTCGATTTCGTTGAGAATAGGCAACACATGAGGTTCCAAAATCTCATCTACATACCGAATGGCCATCAAAGACCCTCCACGAACAACAACCAATTCTGTGCGGCGATCCATTGAAATCCCAGCCCACCCCACACCATTAAGGAACCACGTTGGAAAGGTTGACTCGGGAAAAATTACAGGATGCATATCTTTCGTTTCTTCTTCTCCACACCCTTTCACGCCCATCTGGAGATCGAATAGCGAATCTTGACTCATCTGTAAAAAGTACAGCACTCCATTCGTCCATAGTCCAATGGCTGTGTTCTCGAGCAAAAGCCAGCCGTGTTACTCTGTGAGTTCTGGTCAACTCTGTTCCTCTTACTGGACGAAAAGCCATTAATCCATACTCATTTAATCTTCTCCGAGCGGTACGTTCAGAAATTTGCACACCTCGAACTTCTTCGAGCTGATGAATCGCTTGAACAACGGCAAGGTGACGGTTTCATAAAATTCTCAAAGTCAAAAACCGATCATCCCGTGGTTCTGTTACCCTAGGCCGTCCAGAACCGGGCCTTCTATTGTAAGAACCAGTTTCCCGAAAACGCCTGACGGAGTCTCGTAAAGTTTCATATGGAACTCCGATGGCATTAGCTATCTATCTAATGGAACGTCCATCATCAATAAGTGCCACACCACGCGTAACATCCTCAGCACTAAGAGGCATTTTAAAATTAATATTTAAAAAATTAAAAGCCGGAGACTAAGAAATGTGCTGCAAGACATGGCACTGAACTAATGATACTGAATAAACATTTTGATTCCATAGAATGTAAACATTGGAATCTAGAATCATTTCATTGAATTAAGGATTAAGGGTTAGTGTCCTCTATATTAACATCCCTATTTGGAAACAAACAAAAAGATTACCTATTTATTCATTAAGAACAATAGACCAATCCAAAGCAGAAATATTTTTAGATGAAAACATAAAAAAATCAAGTGGGTGGAATTTTTTGCCTGTCAGTGTATAATACAAAGCGTAAATAATATTGGTATGTATGTTTTCCTTTTCAAAAAAGTCTATTTTGCTTTAATTTTATTCATAACTCTTGTCTGATTGCAATATAACGTCTAATGCCATTATTGATAGTCAGAGGTGAATGAATATAGTGACCGTGGTCGTTAACGTGATCGTGGATAATGACGAAGTATATCCATTCAAGATCATTATAATTACTGGATACCATCATAAATGATATCCATTGAATATTTATTTCCAATTTGAAAAAATATTTATGTACTAAAAAAATTCCACCAAAATTTCAATTAAAAAAAATTAAAGGTACTTTAGAGGATGCTAATATTGAAAATTTGCCATTTAAGCCCTGTTAGAGAACATCAATCAGAATAATAACCATGTTTTATTTAAAACTGCTTAATTTTACACTGATATGATGAATTTAATCAAAATCGTTAGAGCAGTTTTTGAGGTAATCGTAAGAATATGTTAAGCTAGACTGTTAACACACACACACACACACAGACCATTTTTCGAGACTTGGTTATTTGGACTTAGGGGACCTCAAAACGAGTATTTCCGTTGCAAACTCAGATTCAACAATTTTCACGATCGCAATACTTACCCTTATAACGAATTATAACGTAATACTATATATATTAGGTATATAGTAGATAAGTGACAGTAAAATTCGATGATCTCGGTTCAAGTGATATTTTACTATAGAAATATAATATTTGGATTTCAAAATTTCCATGAAATATAAAAAAACATACTGGTTTTAGACAAGAAATGGTTTACAAATCATCCAATAAATTGTTATAAAAATAACAGAGTAGTATGGATGAGGAGAAAATACTTTACATAACATACCTTCAAGACTTTTGCCCCCCTAGATTCGCACCACTATGCATGGGTTTTAATAAATGTCAGAAAAAATAAATGGTGTTGAAATAGTAACCTAACCCATCAAAACAAAGGATGTACTATATTATCTATTGGTATTCCTCTATCAGTGTGACCATGTGATCTTGGGTCCATCCATCATGTAGGTCTATGTACTTGTAAGTATAATAATACTTGTAAAGTAGAATCCTCAGCTTCTTTCAGTATACTAAGGTGACTAAGGTTGCCACTTTTCATCCAGACATGACTCTGAATACCGAAAAACCTTTTCGGATTAATAGATAGCTCAGTATTGATAATTTTTGTTTGTCAACAAATGACAAAACATGTATTAACAAAATATAGCTAAAATACACAGACAGAAACTTGATGAGATTAATTAGAAAAATGGTGTTTTATTCGTGATTGTGGATAAAGCATTGGACTTATGTGATTACTAAAATTATTATAATCTTTAATAACCATACAACCTAGAAAACGGGATAATATATTTATAATATCAATTTAATTTTGATTGCAGCAGTGTTTCAGTATTATTGAATTCATAACATCTTAATTATATGAAAGAATATAAGGGATGTTCACTATTTTTGACCAGAACATAAAAGCAATGTTTGTTTCCAAGAAGTAAACGTTATATGAACAGCTGACTAATTATTAGAATACACAGAGGTAGCTTCACGATTCCACCTACAGTTTGTTCAAAGTGATCATGAAACCAACTTCTATCTTCAACAATTGTTTTGAAAGAGTATCGCAGGATATTTCATAATTTTAACATAACCAATTAGCACTTTGAAAAAAAGATAAAATGACAGTTGAAAATTTTGCTTGAGAATGGTAGAAATAACTATAAATTAATTAGCAAAACAACTGTTTTTTTAATAAAATAAGCAGAAGTCTCAATCAAATATTGGTTGCAACTGTCAACATCCAGGTTATGTTGTTTTAACTTAAACAGTTTAAAAAATCATGAGTAATAAATATGCAATAAAATACCTCTAATAAGCTCTTGAAGTAGGGTGAGCAAGCTGACAATACCATTTTATGAGCTTTGCAAGTCTGCCCATCACAGGCAAGGGTTACATCAGTAAAACTTTTCTCATCCCTAAGGTGTCTAAAAGAGCTAACCATGTTGGATTGGAAATCGTTCCACTTTAAGAAAAACTGTTGCTGGTCCGACATTTCGACCTAAAAGAAAACACAAAATCTAACAATCCTAGGTAATAATAAAATGGGAGACTGGTATCCACTAATTACTAGATAAATATGCATTGTCGAAAAATATTACACACACGTCAAATTAGATATGGTATGAAATCAATCTAGAGATACTCACTAAATTAAACTAAATATCACAGATAAGTATTTCAATACAAAAAAAACCAAAAAAAAAAAAAAAAACTGGATCAAAACAAGTCTAGAGGCACCAATTCTCAACAACAGTCAGCACATAGCAATGGCGTCTTTTGTTTAGCTGTTAAAACTTAATTTCACAGATGAAATATTTAAATATGTCTGTCCATTTCTTCATATGGCAAAAATATAATAATCATAAGATTTTTTCCTTATAATTTATAAAATTATTGTCTCTAGATATAAGTAAATGGGGATGTTTATAGTAATCCATAGAAAAACGTAATTTAGTAGGCTTAGTTTAATTATACATACTATGAAAGATATAATCATTCCCTTTGTTAATATTTGTATTGTAATAAAAATTAATGTATTTTTTATTATTGTTAATTAGTTAAATTCTATATTTAAGGTTGCATGAACATTTGGTTTTCTCCCAGTGTACTTTCATTGAGAATGCTCAATTTTTGAGAAAGATTACTTACATGTAGGATCGACTTTATACCCAATGCTAATACTGTTAAAAAAAATCAATAACTTAAAATTTATATAACAAGTAAGTTATCTATTTGAACAACAACCATTTGAATTATTTATTAGACTTATTCCTTAGAAAATTCTTTATTCTGTATTATGTTTTAACTTGTTGAAAGAAGTTTATCGACTCTTCTACATATCATGGGTGATTAATATTGAGATATATAACAGTATCCTGGAATCCCAGTACTTGAGTACCTTCAGTGCTAGAAACAAGCCCTGATAATAAACACGTTGAACGCCCTGATTGGGTTGAAACGTCGGCACCAAAAAAAACTTTATTATGACTGCATCCTGAATATTTATCACCCAAGTTTAAACTTAATTAACAGCGTGATTTCTTTAATATTTTAAAAAATTTCTCATTAGTTTTTACCTAAGTTTTAACTAACTAATTAGCTGAAGGTAGAAATAAATATATATTTTTTTAAATTGAATACGATAGACAAATAAATTTATTCTTGGACCAGAGAATACTTTTTTTTTGCTTTAATTTTTTATTCACACCTGTCATAATGGTAATGACAACCAGTGAATGTGAGGTCGATTGCAAAATATAATGTCATGAAATGCATGAGGAGGATCAGTGCCCAGCGGGACCTACCTCACTCGGCGTGATATCTACAATAGGCAGGAGGTCCGTCATCCAGCTCCTCTTCAGTCTCCTACAGACGTTACCTGGCATATTCGTAGTGGCCATGTCATTTATAAGTGTATTAGGATGTCCTTGTAAGGATGCCATGGAATCGTTTGTAAAGAGTTCGTATGTGTTCGTTAACAGTCGGCATATGGAAGTCATTATGTAAGGTTATGTTGCTAACGTACCAAGGTGCTTTTGTAATTGGTCTGAATGTTTTTGCTTGAAAGATTTGAAGTTTGCTTAAGTGAGTCTTTTTAGCAGTTCCAAATATCTGTGATGCGTAAGTCCAAATAGGTTTTAGTAAGTAATTGTGCGTGTTCAATTTCTGTCTAAGTTTTAGTTTTGAATTTTTCGAAAGAAGTGAACTCAGAATTCTTAACCTTTGATTTAGAGTTTTTCGTTTCTTGATTATATTTGGGCCCCACGTCATTTTTCTGTCAAATGTCAGAGCAAGGTAGTGGACGGTGTCTGTCTGTGGAATCTGTGTATTGTCAAGGAAAACTGGAGGGCATGTTTCATGTCGAAGCGGAAATGTGATGTGCTGTGATTTGTCTTGATTTAGTCGGATTTTCCAAATTTTGAGCCAGTCATGTAATCTTGTTAAATACTGTTCTAGGGTATGTGAGGCGTATATTGGATTTTTGTGTCTTGCTAAAATTGCTAAGTCGTCTGCATATGTCGCTGTTAAAATGTTGGGACTGCAAGGTATGTCGTGGGTGTATTTGATATAGAGTAGTGGAGCGAGTACTGAACCTTGAGGTACTCCTGCTGAGATAGACCTGATGGACGATAACTCTGACCCGTGCCGGACTGAGAAAAATCTATCGGAAAGGAAGGATTGTAAAATTAGATATGTAGGTGGGAGAATTGTCTTAAATTTAAAGAGAAGGCCCTGGTGCCAAACTCTGTCAAACGCTTGAGCAACATCCAGAAATACGCCAGTTGCATAAACTTTCTGCTCTAGTGCTGTAGATATGTAGCAAGTTACTCTATGTAGTTGGTGTACAGTTGAGTGATGTGCCCTAAATCCAAATTGATGGTCAGGTATTATTTGGGTGTTTGTTAGTATATCAACAAGTCTTTTGTTCATTAAGCTTTCAAAAATTTTAGAACAGATAGGCAGTAAGCTGATTGGCTGGTATGAGGAAGGTGAGTTTTTGTCCTTGTTAGGCTTGCCAATCATTATTATATGTGAGTATTTCCACTGTAGTGGAAATTTAGTTGTCCTCAGTATTGCATTATAAATAGTTGTCAAAAGCACTAGAGCTTTTCTAGACATTTGTTGGAGCACTTCGTTAATCAAGTCATGTCCAGGAGCTTTTCTTTTAGGCAACTTTTTGATTTGTTCAGCAATCTGGGAAGGTGTGAATGAAATAGGAGATGAAGTTTGTTGTAAGGGCACGTCTAAAGTGTTTAGTACATTTTTATCATGCACAGTGTTAGTGAAGTCTGTGTTTGGTACAAAAACAGAAGAAAGATATTCGGCAAAGAGTTCCGATTTTTCTCCGTCCGTCACGACCCAGGAATCATCTTCTCTTCGAAGGGGTGCTGACACTTCACGATACTTAATGAGGTTTTTGGTATGTCTCCACAAGCTTCCATCGTCGGTTGAGAGATTTCTGATGTAGCTGTTATAGGTTGTTCGTTTGAATTTTCCAATCTGTCGCTTGAGTTCATTATTAAGTCTGTTGTAAGTTCGTTTATCTGATGGATGTCTGTCAGTCTGCCATATTTTGCGAGCTCTCCTCTTCGCTCTGATCAAGTCCCTTATGTATTGTGGTTACATTGGTAGCAACTCATATTTTTGAGGTTTTGCTACTGATGTAGACCATGCTGCTTCTTGAATATTTCGTGTGAAGTATTCAACGGCATCCTCAAGTTCTTTGTTTTTAATGAATTGAGGAACAGAGAGAGCAGTGTCCAAATGGTTCTTGTACCTGTCCCAAGCCATTATGCCATTGATCAGGGACAGTTTTTTTTTTGCTTCACAAGGCTCTTCAAACAATACCAAATGCAAAAGGGAATGATCAGAGCAAAGATCTGAACTCGTTGTTATGGTGTGAGGTGTTGTTCGGAGTCCTTTAGTTATGAAAAAATCGAGTAAGTCTGGTGTTTTCCGTCTAGAAGTTGGCCAGTAAGTAGGTGAATTAGGTGATATTGTGTCTAATGAAAGCTCATAAACAACATACCTGAGATTCCTTCCTCTTGGAGTAGATAATCTGGATCCCCAGAACTGATCTTTGGCATTGTAGTCGCTTCCTGCAACAAAGCATCTACCAAGACGTTTAAAGAAATTATTAAACAACGTGGGTGTCAGGACATACCTCGGAGGGCAATAAACCGCAGCAAGAGTAATGTTTTGTTGTTGTGTTGATAGTGTAATGGCTGTAGCTTGAATCTCTGGTGTTATGGGTAGTTGTAATGGATTATGTTTTAGAATTGTTTTGATAATTATAGCAGTGCCTCCATGTGAATTTCCGTCAGGGTGGTCAGTTCTGTAGATTTTGTAACCACGGATGTAAAATTTAGAATGTGGTGTCAGGTGTGTTTCTGTTATTAGTGCAATGTCAATGCGTTTCTCGTGTAAGTATATGTCTAGTTCGGTTCTATGTTGATACAGTCCGTTTGCGTTCCATAGTATAATAGACATGGAACCCATAGTCGACTGATTAAGGGGCATATTTTTGGGTAAGAGCGGGAGTAGCCTGAGTTAGCTGTTGTAGAAGACTGAAGAGGGGTTGTATGAGGTTATTGAGACCGCTAATTAAATGTATGATATCACCTGAGGCGTTTTCAATAGTAGGGAGCGTTTGGGCAATGCCCCTACTCATACCTTTAGGTCTCTGTTGTTGGTTTGTTGCCGGTGCTGGTTCTCGTTGCTGTCTCTGCTGCTGCAGTTCTGGTCCTGAGTGAATAGGATGAGGGTGCTGAGGCTGATGCAGTGGCGGGAACTTGTGTAATTCTGGTAGTGGGGGTTGAACTCTAGGAGGCCTCTGCAGAGTATGGTTTCTTGTGCTACTCTTCCTTAACTCTTTCAAAGTATCGTAACCTCTGTAGTTGGCAGGATGTGGTCCTTGGCATGTGGCACATTTTGCGACTGTTTCTCGACTCTTTGTATAGGAAGTGGTTTCGTGACCCATACCACATCTGACACACCTTGGCTGGTGGTTGCAGTACGTCTTGGTATGGCTATACTGCTGACACCGTATACACTGCGGAATGATCCTTTTTTTTCTTGGCTCTTCGATTTTCACGTGTGTATAATATAAGAATTCAATGTCGAAAATTTTTTCATTGAAAGTTGCTTTGGTCACGTCAACGAAAAACATTGGCAACGGTGTTTTAAGTCTTGAAATAACATTTACAACATTGGTTGCCTCGTAACCATAGTTGGCAAGTTCACGTTTTATGGTGGCTGGAGGTGTGGCGTGGTGTAAATTTTTAATGACGATTCGCGGGGTTTTATCTTCCGGGAGTTGATACATGTGAAAATCAGCTCCACCCCTTCTAAGACTGGTCACTAGCCTACGGTATACTTCTACATTTTCAGGATACACGCTGACTCCTCTTATAGATGTTTTTAACCTGAAACTGTTAGGGCCACCTTCATTGTGAAGATAGGTTACTAAGGCCGTGTTGTCTTTCACGTCGTTTATGTGAATAGGTGGAGGTCTAATAATAATGGGATTATTATTTTCTGTCTATCTTCCGGAGTACTTGATAAAACTTCAAATCTATTGTTAGTAGCAATAGTATCACTAACCTTTATTTGTTTATAACGTGGATCTCTGTCTGAAGCTACATGTCGTTTTCGTCCAGACACAACTTCCCAGGACATAGCTTCTTGTGCATTATCTTTGTTGACTTCAGTTGGTGAACCGTTTGAAGCCGATGGTTCCGTCATTTTTAGCGGAAGAATCTGCTGCACCAGTAATTTTACTTCTTTTGATTGCACTTATTTAACTCACAAATAGAGAAGAGATAAAGGAAATTAACATGCAGTTAATTCACTTAAACTTGTGATAATTCTATAGAATTTGGAGAGAGAAATAAATTACGTTTGTATCCTTCAATCAATCACCTGGTTCTTCTCTTTATCCGTGAACTTAAAAATGTTTAACGTGCTTAACTGTTAATAATGTCACTGTTAATCAACTATTAACACAGAGTTTTGACTAATAAACACATAGCAAAGTAATAATCACATAGCGAACTGAAAACTAAACTGCAGTAGCGGCCATGAGATAAAAGTGAATACATTTTTCTTCTTATGAGATGCTTGTGGCTTTTAGAGGATTCAACGGAGAAGGGTAGAGGTAAGGAGGATAGTCCCAAAAGAATACTTGACTTGCAATAAACCAATGAAAAAAAAAAGAATATAAAAAAAAGAAGGCTAAAATGTTATTTCATATAATGCTACGTTTTTTGTTTGTTTTGTTTTTTATGTCTTAATTTAGAGTGTAGCTCTGAATAAGGTTAGGTATTTTATAAAGTGTTTTAATATGTGTTATTATGTTCTAAAATGCTGGCTAATTAGTGAAGAATGATTAGGAAAGTACTATTAACATATAAAACTAAAACAAGGGAATTAGTGTTAGCGAAACATTAAAAAAATGACTGACCTCTGATACAGACAAAGTTATTGTAATAGAGGCTACAGAGGCTATAAGCGAAGAAAATTCAGTTTCTCAAAATTAACAAGATATCTGGGAAACTGTGACAGGCCTCAAGCGTCATTCTGATTCTGAGAGAGACCCATGGAAACAAGGTTTCATACATTCATAGGTTTCAAATATTGAGTAACAATGAAGAAACTCGACCACAATGAGCTGCCCAAAAGGTAATTGATGACAATCCACCGCCTATTCCTGTTAATGGTGTTGAAAATTACCTTGCATTGCATATAGAATTTCTGCAAAATGTCTGTGGTGCAATATTTAAATTAATATGCAAATGCAAGGGACATTTGTATTTATCCCGACAACCCAGGCTCTTATCGCGAAATAGTGCAGGCTCTCAGAAATGGTGCTGACTTTCACACATTTCAGCTCCCTGAGGATAGATGTCCAGGAGTAGTAATAAAAAATTTAAATTACTCAACCCCAAAATCAGCTATTTTAGACTAAAGTCTTTTGGTTGTGAGGCAGTAAATGTAACCAATGTATTGTCACGATACAAGGAGCCTTTGATCATAGTTTTTGTGGATATCATAAAACAAACAATCAATGAAAATATTTTTCAAATAAATACTATGTATTACACTAGGGTGACTATTGAAGAACCGAGGAAGAAGAGGATGAAACCCCAGTGCTATAGACGCCAACAGTACGGTCATATTAAGACCTACTGTTACCATGCACCCATGTGTGTTAAGTGTGGGCAAAAACATGAAAGCTCATCATGTCTGAAATCAAGAGATAAATCCGCTAAGTGTGCCAACTGCCAAGGAGCACATACAACAAACTATACATGCTGTTGTTGCAGTAACATATAGATGGTTTCGCCAGGCTTGTATCTAAACCCTCCTGCGTTCGCACAATCATTTCGAACAATTATACTTGCGCTGGACCTTTGAGCTGACAATACATTTTCGTGATCTCTGAGTGAATATTAAAGAATTTCTCAATGAATATTTAAGAAGTTCTCTTACAAATTAGTTGGCTGAAGAACAATGTTCATTTTGAACAATGATAGTGGAATAATTGTAACGATTTTATCTATCCTATCTTTATTTTATCTATAACAAATTGGAAAACAAAATATTTATGCTAGACCAAACAAAAAGTACAAATTATTATTTTTTTTTTCTATATACAAACAAGTTTATCTTTGTTATGTGCAATATTTTTATGCAAAATATATTATTAAATTTTTCATAAAGATAGTATAATTTGTAAATTTAAAAAGGAAAATGTTTCAGTAGTTTCCTAAATGTTATTTTTTAACAGGTTTTATGTGAATGTCCGCTTCTTGTGAAGAGAAGTTTCATTATAATAACTAAAACGGGCTAGTATTTTTAGTAATTTTTCTTCATGAAAACCATTCTTTGTTTTGTTTTCTTATCTTGTTCCGGTTCTGGAAAATGGTTAATTTTTTAGGGGCGGGGTGGCCGAGCGGACTAACGAGTGTGCACAGCACAGCGCGTTGCCCGGCAACCTGATAACCAAAGTTGGAGACAATAAAATAATTGTGAGTTCTTTTAACTCTGGCATTAATCCCCCGACCTCACCCTTTGGCCCGCGAAAACCCCCGTGTAACCTATATGCCGAGGTAGGGGAGAATAAAAAAAAAGATTAAGTTTTTATTATAATTTGGGAAGCTATACTCAACTATACAATTACACAAGAAAAAAAAACGCAGTTTAGAGTAGATGATTAAAATGTTAAGCACCGTACCATATGTGAAAATAGTCTAAGTTTGACTTAACTGCAAGACCTGCAGTGTCTGGTCTTGGTCTTGCGCTAGACTTTGAGGGTCTGGTGTTGGTCTTGGTCTTGCAACAATTTTTGTGGTCTTGGTCTTGGTCTTGCAAAAATGCAAGACCAAGACCATGACTGCAAGACCGAGACCAATTTTGGGGAACACTACCATTTAGGGCAAGCCGGGATGTCTTCGACCCATTATAATGGAACATTTTTTTTTTTATTTTTTATTCAGAAATATTACAATTTGTCACAGTTTAAGGACACTTATAATAGAGTTCAGAGATTGCATTCATACCGTATATACAAAAATATAAATAAATAAAGTAATAACAAAAGAATAAGAAAAAAGAACAAAAGAGTAAGGAAAAAAAAATATATATATACACATAAGTAAATAAAAATAGAAATAAAAGTAAAACAAACATCTTATATAAAACATACCTATAACATTATTTACAATTTGCCAGGTGATCTCCGAACCAATCCTGTCCCCTCCACATGTGGAGGGAAAAGGGAGGCTTAGGAGATCCCTACGCTTCTCCCTCAGCCACTTCACTGGTATTTTAAACCAGCGGAGGATGAGTAAGAGCGCTACAGCCACAGACACTCATGACTTGAGTGGAGAATCTGGCCATTGCTAGAACTCCAAAATATCGATAACAATGGAACATTAAGTTTACAAAGTGGTCGTCTAGATGATGGCACTACCAAGGAGAACGGATCAGTACCAGTTAAAACAATCATTCCACGCGTTGTGCAACCTTTAGAGTAAAACCATCTGTCACACCTGCAGCTCGAAACAGTCTTTCCAGGAACATCAAAAGAGATAGTATCAGGTCTGTCGTCGGCCATCGGCCAAAGGTCCCCTTTAAAACCAGATCTTAGTCAGAAAAGGATTGGAGTACAAGTAACAATCGTATTCTTCATCGTTCTCCAAAGAAGTTGAAATAAAAAACTGGAAGAGAAGAAAGAAAAAGAAAAAAATAGCTAAGAAGAATAGTGTATCTCCAAATGTTATCAGCCAGTCATCTTATCAAGACTAAAAAGGAAGCAGAACTAATTATGGAAGTAATGTTTATTAAGTGTTATTAAATTAACGATGATCATACCTCTGAATTTGTAAATTTTTGCATTGCCTTTTTTAAATTTTGTGTTTTTTAATTTCAGTTTAAAATTTATTAGATAAATTGGAAAGGTGGGATTATGTTAAGTTAATGCATGTTATCTGGCAATACTGCTCAGCTAATGTAAACAAAGCAGGTTATGTAATCCTTACGGTAGTAGTCCTTTGTTCGTTATCATATGATGTTTATGTAGAGGGATAAAATTGTTTTGTGAGTTTGTGGAGTAGATGGTGTTAACGTTTTTATTAATAAATTTGTTATTGTTATTTGTTCCCGAATTGATTTCCTAATATTAAACCTTTATTGCTCAATTTCTAATATTCCCTCCCTATCGAAATTCGGCATTCCTCCTCGATATCCACATTCAAAACCCTCCTATTTCAATTCCTGCCTCAAAAACAGTATGATACCTGGTAACTGTTCGGTGTTTATATAGTGGATCAAAAAAGTATTGGCACACCTAACTTTTTTTATATTTCATTGTGAAAAATCCTAAATTGATTAGTCAAACATTTTTATTTAATAAAAGATTTAAAAAATATATAATAGGGTAAAAAAAGATTTAAATTTATTTAATTTAAAAAAATCACTTCGATACGGTCAAAAAAGTATTGGTAAACTTTCATTCGAGCGTTAATTCACGAACTGGATATGTATTAAAATTTTGTCATTAAACCATTGGCATCTATGACACCGTGGAATCTTCTTGGTATCGTCAAAACAAGGTTTTCAGTTAGTTCTTCCCATTTTATGCTATTTCTATCACAAAGTTTCTTTTAAATAACTGTTTGAAGACATTTTATTTTTTCTTACATTAAAATCCAACAGATACATAGATGTATGGCATTTAAGTCCGGAGAATGTGGTGGCGTTTTCCATTGGCTGGGACCTATGTACAGCATCCATTATTTTGTTTTATTTGCTGTGTGCCTGGCGTCATTGTCCTGTCGGAAGATAAATGCATCTTTGATCCTCATATTTTCGGTTATACTTGTTAAATTATGTTGCAAAATGTCGTCAAATTTGTTGGCATTCATAATATTGTCAATAAAGGTTAAGTTTCCAACATCATTCCATGATGTGCCCTCCAAAACTGGACACTTCCACTTAGGTGTTTTTCAGGAGGCCTCTCGTGTCGAGTTTGAAACTCAGTTTCAAGTTTCCGCCGAAAGAACTTGGGGTCATTAGAATGGAATATGTTAAACTTGCTTTCATCTGAAGAAATAACATTATTCCAGAATTCGAATTCTTTATTAACTCAAGTTTGGCCATCTCAGGTCTTCTTTTGCGGTTCACCTCTGTAATAAAAGGTTTTTTTCGTTTGGAACCTGGCATAATAATTCTATATATGAATTATGTTTCTAACATAAGGTGGTTTTTGAAGTATACGTGACCTCTTCTGCTATTTCGGTGGCTGATAAAGTGCGATTATGCTCAAATGTTTGATGGATATACCTTGTTTGGATGGATTATACTCTCCCATTTAATTTTGACGGCCGTTCTGAACGAGGTTTATTTAAAATTTCTAAACTTTTGTACTGATTGGAAGGTTGTGCTCTCAACTGGTCTCTCAGTATTTGCCTATTTTTCAACGGAATCTCTCTGATTTTTTTCATTGAATACATTTCACGTGTACATCAGAGTAGTTGATATTGCTTTTTGATATATTTTTTTTATTTTTTATCTCCAACAACAAAAGTGAACACTTCAGAACCAGAACCACAGCCACAATCAGTAACTTCTTCGCAAGAAATGATAGAAGAATCCCCTTTCTTTACTCCAAACCCCTACCAAATGCTTCAAAATGACCGAGAGGTAATGGAGTCTGCAGCTATACCCACAGAACCAAGGCCTCCTCCGATATTTGTGAAAACTATCAAAAATTTCCACTTGTTATGCACCCAACTAAATAAAATCTGCTCTGGCAGTTATTCATGTCTTAACAGGACCAACGATAAAAATATAACACCAGATACTGCTGAAAGCTACCGGATAATAGTGAAGTACCTCTCAGAAACGAATGCAAATTTTCATACGTACCAGCTTAGGCAGGAGAGATCGTTATGAGTAGTAATAAGAAATTTTCACTCCTCAATCCAAACCGAAGTGATAAAAGAAGAACTAGCGGAGCTTGGCTTCAAAGTACTTCAAGTAACCAACATTCTGAAGGAGATTAAGGAGCAGCCTGGGGTAAAAAATAAAGTTCCGCTACCTTTATTTTTCGTGGATAACTTAACTATAACCATCACCCGGTATTGAGAAAATATACGATATCACAAGATTATATTACAAAATGGGGAAAGTATAGAAACCATACCCCAAGAGAGAAATCGTGCAGGGTCATAATTGTCAGGCGTATGGCCACACGAAGACTTATTGTCACCATCTGCCGCGTTGCGTGAAATGCAGTGAACAGCACAAATCAGTGGAGTGCACAAAACCGATATAAGATCCTGCAGTGTGTGCATTATGCCTGGAGGGGCACCCGGCCAACTACAAAGGATGCCAAATTTACAAGAATCTCAAATCTAGACACCAGAAAAACCGGATTCATGATGAAGCAGGAAGACAAAGAAGAGAGAGAGAGAACCTTCTAGAATAGTAAACAATAGTGTATCAATTTCCCAGCTACTTAAAGGTTAGAGCTCAACCGATAAATGTCAAGCCCTGCTGCAACAACAACCTCAACCCCAACCTCAAAATCCTATTGATCCGAATGTACCTAACCATCAACAACAAATTCATCATATCCCTCCTCCTTCAAATGCAACAGATCTCACCAGTTTGTTGGCATCTTTCCTTACCGATTTCAAATCCTTAGTTACTCCACTCATATCACTCCTCACAAATCTCGTATCTCACCTCATCCCTCCTTTAAAAAATCCTTAATGACTCACATCCCAAAACCCATATCTATTCTCCTTTGGAATGCGAATGGTGTTAGAAATCACGTTGACGAAGTAACAGCTTTATTATTGTACAAGAATATCGACGGAGCACTAATTACGACTGACCAGAAAACAGCATTTAAAAATACACAATACATAACATACCTTACTGACCATCCTGACGGTAAAGCACATGCTGGTGCTGCTGTTATTGTACATCACTACCTTTCTCATCACCAGCTACCATTACCTACACAATATTTCCTACAATCCACCGCTATCGTAATCAAAACCTCTTTTCCCATCACCATAGCATCAGCATATATCCCTCCTAACAGATCCATATCCAATATCCAGTTCAGTTCTCTTCTCAACTCCTTAGGACATGACTTCATCCTAGGTGGAGATTTAAACGCCAAACATCATCAATGGGGTTATAGAACCATGAACTCTCGTGGTAGAACATTGTTATCTACACTCAATTCCTAACGTTTTAGTATCCTTCCTCCAAACTCACTTACCTACTGGTCCACAGATCCTAATCGCAATCCCGATATCCTTGATTTTTTCATCCACAATGGCTTAGGTACCCTCAATCATTCCCTTACTAGTCTTGCCGAACTATCCTCAGATCATAGTCCATTATTACTTCAATTATCTCTAGCTCCTATTCCTAAGTCTTCTCTACCGTCCTTCATCAGAGGCCCAGTTAACTGGAAACTCTTTCACTAAATCCTTTTAATAATTGACCTCAGAATAACCCTGAAAACCCCAGATGACCTTGACAATGCCGTACACTTTTTTACCAACACTATCCAACAAGCAATCTGGACTGCTTCTTCTCCAAACCACTCCTTAAGAACTCCCAAGAAAAATTAGTTACCTCAACACCTCATAGACCTAATCCATACCAAACGCCGTGCCTGATTATTATGGCAACGTACTAGACACCCCACCGATCGTCAATCCTATAATTATTTTTGAAAAGAATTAAAGCTAGAATTGGCCTCTTTCAGATCCCAATCCTTCAACTCATACCTTACTTCCCTCTCTTCTCATGACAATTCCCTATGGAAGATCACTAAACAAATCCTAAAACCCCATCATATATCACATCCTCTCCGTCGAGGTGATGGCTCTTGGGCAGCGTCTGACGAAGATAGAGCTGAGGAATTTGCCAAACAACTTTCCCTTACATTCACTTTTCATCCAACCCCACCCACACGTCAGCAGTCGAGGAATTCCTTAATTCACCCATTCCACTCTCCTTACCGCCTAATCCCATTTGTACTTGACCTAATCCCAGACAAATTTTCCAAATTTCACCAGAATCTCACTCATCATCCTAATCCTGTAGCACAGTCTCTATCTACCTCCAGTCATCCCTACATTCCTCCTCGGAGGTTAAAACGGCAGTGGCCCCGCGACCTTTTGTAAAAATGTATATATTGGAGTACTGGCACTGGCCATATTCTTCACTCATGTCCTGAGCGTCTGTTGCTCTAGTGCCCTCCATCAGCCTCCACTGGCTTACTATACCAGTGACGCGGCTGGGAGAGAAGCACTGGGATCTTCTGGAGTACTGCTTTGGCTTCCACAGTTGGGGGACAAAGCTTGATTCGGAGTCCCCTGGGCCAATGTAAATATTGTACATAGGTGTGAATGTGTTTTATTTGTTTTGATATTACTCGGCTAGTGTGTTGTTTTAATTATCTTGTATATTACTTTATCTTTTTATATATATATATATATATATATATATATTATATATATACTTCCCCCCTTTCTTATGTACATATTGTGTGAATGAATACTATAGCACTAGTACCAATACCCTTCAGTGTGGCAGACTGTATTAATACTCAATAAAAGTTTAAAAAAAAAAAAAAATTTTACAGTAATAATTGTAGGAGTGGCGGTCGGCGGGATGTCTGGTACGCTGCCATAATAATCTGGCACGGCGTTTTATATGGATTAGGTCAAGGAGATGTTGAGGTAAATTGGGTTTCTTAAGGATTTTTGAGGAATGATCAGGAGAGGAAGCCGTCCAGATTGCTTCCTGGATTTTATTCGTAAAGGAATGAACGGCATTTGTCCAGGTCTTCAGAGTTTTTCAGGGTTGCTCTGAAGCCAATTTTATTGGAGAGGATTTGATGAAAGAGTTTCCAGTTTTTCTGGGCCTCTGATGAAGGATGGTAGAGAGGTATAGGAGCTAATGATACTTGGAATATTTATGGGCTGTGGTCTGAGGAAAGCTCATCAAGACGTGCAAAGGAATGGTGGAGCGTACCTAAACCTTGTGGATAAAGAAATCGAGGATATCGGGATTTCGGTTAGGATCAGTGGGCTAGTAGGTAGGTGAATTGGGAGGAAGGAGGGTAAAACATTGGCAATTGAGTGCAGACCACGACCAGCAATGTTCGACCACGAGAATTCGTGGTTCTTGAACGCCGTTTAAGTCTACACCCAGCATGAAGTGGTGCCCTAAGGAATTTAGGAGAGAGGTGAACTGGAAATTGGAGATGGAAAGGTTAGGAGGGCAATATGCTGATGCAATCGTGACAGGAAAGGAAAATGTTTTGATTACAACTGCAGTGGATTGTAGGAAATCGTGATTAGGCAATGGGAGTATGTGATGATAGAGGGATTGATGTACGAGGACAGCAGTACTGGCATGTGCTCTGCCGTCAGGATGGTCTGTCCGATACGTTATGTACTGTGGTATTTTCAAAAGCTGTTTTTTGGTCAGTCGGGTTTCTGTAATTAGGGCATTGTTCTTGTATATTAGTAAGGCTGTTAGTTCGTCTGTGTGATTTCTAACACCATTCGCATTCCATAGGAGAATGGATATGGGTTTGATGGAAGTTATTCAAGGATTTTTTAAAGGAGGAATGAGAAGAGATACCAGGTTTGTAAGAAGTGATATCAGTGGGATGACAAGGGATTTAAATTCGGTAAGGAAGGATGTCAATAAACTAGTAAGATCTGTGGCCTTAGACGGTGGGGGAATGTGAGGGATTTGATATTGATTAGGTTGTTGAGGGTTAGGTACATTAGGAGGGATATGATATTGAGGTAGGGGTTGAGTTGGTTGTTCCGGCAGGGCCTCACATTCATTAGTCAGGTCTCTACCTCCGAGTAACTTTGCAAAGGAAACCTTAGAGTCCACGATTTTAGCGGGTCCTCTTGTTTGTTTAGGTGTAGCATCTTGGTTCCGGGGCTTGTATCTAGCTTTGAGGTTTTTGTAGATTTCACAACCTTTATAGTTGGCCGGATGACCCGCCAAGCATAGGGCGCAGACTGTATGATCTTTTATTGATTTGGTACATTCAGCAGATTTGTGTGACTCGCACGCAGCGCGGCATGTGGTAGTAATATGACTTAGTGTGGCCGTATGCCTGACAATTGTGGCACTGGACGATTTCTTTTTTCGGATATGGTTTTTCAATGTTTACAACGGTATAGTATAATCGATGTATGTCGTATATTTTTTCCACTCCTGGTGTTGGCTCCAAACCCATAAAAAATAAGGGCAGTAGAATTTTAGTTTTTACTCCTGGCTGGTCTCTATTTTCTTTCAGAACGTTTGTTATTTGGCGAACATTGAACCCTAACGCCGTTAGCTCATCCTTGGTAACCTCAGTTGGGGTTGAGGAGTGTAAGTTTCTTATCACCAATCTTAACGTTCTATCCTCCCTCAGTTGGTATGTGTGAAAATCCGCACCTGTTTCGGTCAAATACTTGATTATTTTTCGATAGGCTTCAGGTGCGGCCCGTGTTATTTTTGTGCCACGAGTCCTGTTAAGGCATGAAAAGCTATTGGGACAGATTTTATTTAATTGGATGCATAACAATTGAAAATGTCTAATATTTTTGACAAAGATCAGTGGAGGCCGTGATTCTCTAGGTATCGGTGCAGAATCCATTTCCTCTCTGTCATTTTGAAGCACCTGGTATGGATTGGGTGTAAAAAAAGGAGATTCAGGGACCATTTGTTGTGAAGAGGTACCTGGTTGTGGTTGAGGTGTAGAATCTTGAATTTTCGCTGGAGGAGTTCCGGGGGGTGTCGATCGCTTACTGCGACGAGTTTTTTGTTTAGATGGTGAGATACGAGAGGTGGAGCCAACAGAACGAGACCTCTTAGTGGACACTACTTGATGAAAATATCGCATCTAGAGAAAAAATAAATAAAATAAAACTTCGTCTGCGTGTCCTTAATCTTGCAGAAATGACGAGCTCAGCTCCTTCCTGCTCCGTGGCAAAGCCACGACTGCTAGAAAGGGGAGTCTCAGACGCAGCAGGTAATGGCGATAAAGCGATAAGGCACCTAGGATGCTGGCTTCACTGTCTATAAAAGTTCACAGTAAATATCAACACTACTCACTGTGGTATTAGTCCATTGTTGTTGCTGCTGTGTTGATGTCAGCGTTATTAGTTTTTAAATAAAAAAAGTAAACTTTTTTCACTTAAAAAAAGAAAACTTTTTTCACTTAAAAAAAGAGAAACTGTGGGAGACGATGTATAACGTGGCAAATCAAATCTAGCGCATGCGCAGAACTGTTGTCTATTTAGAACAAATTATAAGTACAGATTGTATGTCTGTGTGGTCATAAATAAATTATATATTTAGAGTTAATTAAAAATAAGAATATAGAAGAAGAGATAGAAAAAGACAAGAAAATTGCACACACACACACACACACACACACACATATATATATATATATATATATATATATATATATATATATATTATATATATATATATATATATATATATATATATATATATATATATATGTTAAGGTACGGAGCGACACAGTATTAGCGTTAATACCAAACGTACCGATGTAAACAAGATCAAACTGTATATATAGAGGATTAGAAGCAACAATAAACCAGTATTGATTTCGACTTCGTGCGTTTCATTTCGTTAACCTTTTTCTCTTTTATTGTCACAAGTCCGAGACACTTAACTTATATATATAAGAAACTAAAATACCCTGAAACTTGAGGTAGTCTCTGGGGATACTTAGATAGTTCTCTAAGGTATATTTCGTAATCAATGGGATTGAGAAAGGAGTAGGGGTTTAAAGATGAGAGGTTTGAAAGAGGAAACTGATTGTGCGTGTCGAATATCAGCAGGGATGGAATTCCAAAGGATTTGTCAAACGCAGCAGTTCGGTGAGGAGGAGGATAGAGGTCGGAAGTATGAGATCTAGTGGGATGGGATTGGATGGAGTATTTGAATTGTAAGCTGTGAAAAATATAGGAGTATCGATGAGTTCTAATGATCTGGTACAGAAAGGTGGCTAGGAAGTACTGACGACGATAGGATGGATAGAGCCACTTCAACTCGGTGTAATATGCATATCTCTTGAGATTCCGAAAACAAATCGTAATGCGTAATTCATTAGTCGTTTGTATGGCCTCGAAAGCTCCCGAGAGTCCAACGTACAGCCATAGTCGAAGTGGGAGAAAACTAGGAGTTGACGGGACTTATATGGAAGGAAATTACTTAGATGATTGAACTGTTTTAGGGAGGAGATAGTGCGACGGGAAATTTGTGGTTTCCAGGACAGGGTTTGATTAAAACTAACACCTAGGTTTTTAACGGTAGTGTGGAATAAGATTGGGAGGGGATAGGGGGATATCGAGAAGGATTTGAGGAGTGAGGGACATCCGATCAAGATGGCTTCTGTCTTCTCGGTGTTCAGAGTGAGCCTGTTAAGGTTTGCTCAAGCAGTTATTCTATTAATATCTTCTCTGAGTTTTAGAATGGTATCTGAGAAATCGGAGAGGATAAAGGGAGATTAAAGGAGAGGTAAATTTGAATGTCTTCGGCATACAGGTAGTATTGACAGTGCAGGATAGAGGATGGGAGGTCATTTATACAGATGGAGAAAAGAAGCGGGGGTAAGGAAGAGCCTTGTGGGACGCCTCTAGATAGAGGTAGAGATTCTGATAGGGAGTTATTAGGAATTACAACATACTGGGAGCGATCGGTAAGGAAGGATTGGAACCCATTAAGGAAACTAGAAGATGGATAGGAGGATGCTGTGGTCTACTGAACCAAAAGCTTTAAAGAAGTCAAGAACGAGGATGGTTAGTTTCTGCCGATCTATGGCTGTGTGAAGGACCCAAAAGCTTTGGAGAAGGTTAGGGCAGACAGAGTAGAATGACCAGGCCTGAAACCGAACTGGTAGGGATTTAGGAGATTATTGCCCTCTAAAAAATGGGATTGGACTAGTCGCTCTAAAGGTTTTGAGAGGTTTGAAAGAAGGGAAATCGGTCGGAAATAATTAAGAACTGATGGGTTTGAGGTCTTCTTCAAGGGGCGTACTAGGGCGGTTTTCCAGGATGTAGGGAAGAATGGATGGCAGAGCGGCTTTAATCAATCTGACTGGGATGTTATAGGGAGCGTAATCATTGGTATGGGATTTCTGAATGTAGTTAGATCATCTGGGGTAATATGGGAAAAAAAGAAGTGATCAGGATTAAAAGAGGTAAACATAGGAGCCGGGCTGGACGTAGGAGATGTGGTTGCAAGAGGGCAGGAGACAAAGTGAGCGTTGAGGTTATCAGCAGAGACGGAATTGGAGCGGGACTGAGGTGTATTACCAATGGTCAGTTTTCTAAGAATATCCCACCTGGCCTTGGTAATAGAGGATTTGGCATGGCGTACTGCTGATTGAGTGCTGTTTCTAAGCTGCTTGAAGGAGAGAAAATCATCAGGAAGTAGAGTTCCAACCAACAGCATCTCTTTCTCTCATACACTCTCCCAAAGCAGGAGGGTGTCTATAGGTAAAAATTAATCTGAAATATAAATTTTTTAAACTTTCAGGAATGTAATGATCGCCTCTTCAATTTTGAGAAGATTGAAGAATGATGTGACTATTTGATATTGATTTTGGACATTAAATCATAATGATCCTCTCAAATATGAATTGAAGTAGAATTAATCGGTCTATTAGGCATAAAGGCAATACATTTTATTAAAAAGAAATTGATTTTGAAACATTATTCAATAAAAAACTAAAAATTCCCTTCTTTCTCTGTTTAAGAAGAAAATCCTTTTCCTCAGTCTCAAAACTTCCCATGTGCATATATTATGTTTTTGACCTCCTATCTGTCAGAGCTTAATAAGAATTTTCTGATGTTCTTTCTGTAGTTTTGTTCCAATTCCCCTCCATTCAACTATATATTTTCTAGGCCACCTTAGAGAGTTTCACAGGTCTTATAATCTCATTGCCCCATTGTTTTTTCTTGGTAAGAAGGCCTCATTTCCTCAGCTTGAGCTGAATTAAGGGCAGCTCTTGATCAATTTCCAAAGACTTACTGTCCCATTTTCATGCTTTTTTTTTTTTTTTGTTTGTTTATTTAATGAAATTTACAACTGTATACAAATACAACTAGTAAATATGGGCAAATTATAAATAATGGCATGTACAGGCTTGAAGAGATACTACCCAGTGATAGCACTCTCTAAATAATTTTAAGTAAGAAGATCACGAGGCCATTTCCTTTTCAGACGCCTAGGAGGATTATCAGGGATCTAGGAAGAAGCAAGAGTGGAAACAAGCGGATTTGGATGGGGCTGAAGTTTATCATGAAAGGATAGATATCTGGCTCGAGCTAAATCAGCGACATATGGTACATTAAGGTATTTATGAATGGTTTTATTTGTGACAAAGTATGGAGCATTAAGGATTCTATACGATGGTTTGGTGGAGTCCCAAAGCTCAACTCCGTATGTCAATATAGGTCCTATTAAAGTTATGTAGATAAGTCTTTTGTAATTAATTAAAAGTTTGGAGCGTTTGTCTAGTAAGTGTTGGAGCAGTCAGAAACGTCGAGCAGTTTCAGTCTAGTATGAGGATTCCAAGTAAGACGTTTATCCAAGTGGAGTCCTAAGTAGCGGATTTGCTCAACAGGAATAAGTAGAGTATTATTGAAGGATACAGTAGGACAACAAGTCATAGGTTTACGACGGAGAGTAAAGGTGATTTGTTGGAATTTATTTTTATTCTCCAATTTTTACACCATTCTTCAAGACTTGTGATATGTGATTGAAGAGTTCGGGATGCAATTAAAGGGTCATTATTAACAGATAGCAAACATGTGTCATCGGCGTAAGTGGTGATGTCAGCTGTATAAACTGTGTAGAGGATGGGACCGAGGATACTACCTTGTTGAACGCCTGCAGATTGAACAGACATTATTTTGGTTTACTTTGAAGTATCTATCAGTAAGATAGGAGTGGATAAAGAGGAAGTATGTAGGGGATAGGACTTTTCGGAGTTTGTACAGAAGACCCGGGTGCCAGACTCGATCAAACGCCTGTTCAACGTCGAGAAAGACTCCCCTGCAGTACATACCACCCTCCAATGCAGAGGAGACTACATCAACCACACAGTGACATTGTTGGATAGTGGAATGCGATGTGCAGAATCCAAATTGGTGATCAGGGATAATATGATTAGAGTCTAGGATGGGATACAGGCGTTTTAGGATAAGTTTTTCCAGGATTTTGCCCATGATAGGTAATAGAGAAATAGGATGGGTGTTTGGTTGGTTTTTTAGGTTTGTGTAACATTTTGACAATAGAAGATAGTTTCCAAGAATCAGGGAAATATGTGGATCACAGCACAGCATTGTCCATTTTCATGCTGAAGGCAAATTTCACAAGGATTAGGAAATAGTCAATGCTTCTCCTCAAGGTCAACATATTATTTGTTCTCATCTTCCATATCCCTCTCGATGGAATGTCAACATCAGTGTAGGCTGCATATTATTTGTTCTCATCTTCCATATCCCTCTTTGTGGAATGTCAACATCAGTGTAGGCTGCTGGAGACAATTGATTCCAGTGAGTCTATACAGTGAAGAATAGCTGGCAAGATCAGAATTTGGATGGTTCAAAATAAGAAAGGCACATCTATATATTTTTAAAAACAAATATCAGAATTTTTGAGCATGTGTCTGCAGACACAAGTGCGCTCATTTGTAAAAAAAATAGAGAATAATTGTATGCTTGTTTACATCATAGGATCGCAGGTTATATAATTAATTAAAAACACAAGATTTATCAAATAGAAAGGGCGAGTCGGTAAGAACAGGTTAAACTCCAGGAGTGGGTTCAGAAGAAGAAAAACTCACATATTTTCATTCAATTTGCATTTGTTTAAATTGGTTAATTACTAATAAACAATGTCTCATACTTCTATTAGGATTTCGGTATCAGTGTGATGATTTTGTTTGCAGCATATTGTAAACAAGTTACAATCATATTAGATTTAACTGACCACTTCATTTTAAAGAATTGAATCACATAAGACGACTACTTAGATTTTTTACAATTTGAATTACAAGGAGTATTAGAGAATTTTTCTCTAAACATCAGAATGCATATGTGTTTTCATCATGACAGAGCTCCCATTCATTTTAAAGGTTGCCAGAACATTGGATTGGCTGCGGTGTTCTAATTAGTTGGCCTCCAAGATCTCCAGTCCTCATAGTACTGGACTATTATTTATGAGGCTGGTTCAAAGATAAAGTATACAAAGTAAAAGTAGAAACTAATTCAAGGTATAAGAACTTCTGCTAGTGCCGTGAAAGGAAGAAATGAAACATTCAGTTGCTTTTCAAAGACAAAACCATAAATGATCAGAAGTCAATATTACTATTTTCAGAAATTTATAGAAATAAGACTTCAATAACTGAAATACTAATACATGTATGAGATATTGTTCATTTGTGACATTTTGATCATTTATGATTATGCAATAAAATTCAAACAAATGAAAATCAGACAAGAATATGTGAATTTTTTAAAATTATATTATACTCCTGGATTTTGGCCTATCCCTCCTGACTCGCCCTGTTTAGAGACAATCAACAAACAAATAGGCAGTTTAAAAATTCATAGAACCTAAACAAATAGAATAAAAGTAAATATTAGTACTATTTAATAAGACAATTTATTCATTGAAATCGACAAAGAATAAAGAAAATTATCAATAATGTCATAATCATTGACATTTAATATTGACTAATAAGCTATACAGAAATGATGATACAGATGGCAAACAGCATCATTCTCAAACATATTTATAATTTATTACAAACAATGCTTTTTTAATATTAAAATGATGACTGTGTTCAACTGATCCTTAAACAGCATAAGTGACTAGACTGGTGCTTTGTACACCAGCTGAAACCAATGTCCACAGGCACAGCGACGAGGACAACCCTGGTGCAACCACATCCACTGAATAGATGAAGCCTCTTCTTCACAGATGCATCCAACCAACCGAGAATCAAAACTAGATGGGACCTGATTTGGGCAGTCTCGAGTACCAGGCCCACGTTTCAGCACACGAAAATCAAAAGGATTCTGAAAAGAGTAATATGTTAATAACAACAAAGATATAAATAAAGCTAGATATAAAAGTTAATTTTGTTCCAATAAATTGTGACAGAGAAGGAAGATGCCTGTCATAATTTCACGTCATTTTACATTTAATATCAGTTTCAGTTAAGTTGAAGTGGTTTATATATTAAATGTTAAGTGATTTTTAAAGAAATTTCTTCATTAAAGCTATTTTTACCAAAACTTAATACTATCATAGCCTAAAATAATTTAATTATGCACCCAAAAATACGATTAATCATTTGTCCTCATGCTTTTCTTTTTTTACCCTCAAGTTAAGGATAAAAAAAATTCTTATTTAGTAATTTAATATGGTAAAAGATTAGGTGCAAAGAAGCTGTTCATAATCAGCAATTAATTTTTTTAGAATTAAAAATAAGAGCAAAAGTCTCATTTATACTTAAATTGAAGCTGCATGTTTAAAATCTATTGGCTAACACTTCCTCTCATGTAATAGTTTTATACATTTCATAATAAACACAATAAATATTAATACACAACATTATTAATATTGACATAAAATACTAACAGTATTGACATTAAATATTAACAGTATTGATATAAAATGTTAACAGTATTGACATAAAATATTAACAGTATTAATATAAAATATTAAAAGTGCTAATATAAAATAGTAATAGTATCAATATAAAATATTAACAGTATTAATACTGTTCTATTAGTACTCAACGCAATCCGCTCCCCATAAAATAACCCATGACCTCCAAAACTCCATTGAACACCAAAACCTTACCATCCTCATCCTTCTAGATTTTTCCAAAGCATTCAACACAGTTGACCATAACATACTCCTTACGAAATTTCACAATCTTCCTCTATCCAACAGTGATGTGCGTTGGTTCAAATTCTTCCTTTCAAATCGGTCCCAGTATGTAGTCGCCCCAGGTCAACTTCCATCTAAGACCTTCCTCTCCTGTGGTGTCCCTCAAGGTTCCTCTCTATCTCCTTCTGTGTTTGATATTTACATTAATGACCTTCCCCCCTCTTGATCCGTCACTCTCAATACCATATCTATGCAGATGATTTCCAAATATACCTGTCCTTCCTGACCTACGATCTATTATCAGCCAGAGAAAAACTTTAAGAAGACTTGGCTTTATCCTTCCTACCATCGTAAGTATTTCCTGGCATCCTTCCTCTTTCAAGTCATCCAATCCCGCCGACCTTTATACATCTCAGAGTTCCTCCAATTCAAACCCTCTGTTCGCTCCCGCAATACTCGTTCCAGGTCTTCTGATTTATACATAAGGGCTCACCGAACCACTGCTTTTGACAGATCGTTCATTATCCGATCCTCATTCCTATGGAACTCCATCCCTTCCCACATCCGTCAATCCAATACCCTTCCTACCTTTAAATCCCGCCTGTTCAATCACTTCTTATCCATCCAGTCCCCATAAAATTGTAAATACATACCACTGTAAATATGTATATAAATTATTAGATCGTTTTCATAATTTTTAATTTATTTTCAATTTTTGTTATTAACTTATTTAAGTTAGAGAGTAACTTATAATTTTTTATTATGACTATGTAATTACTCAGCATTTTTTTTTTTTATTTATCTCTGAGGCTCCTTAGCCCACATTTCTGTCCTTATTATTCTAAAGGGACTCGTCCCAGAATAAATAAAGTATTATTATTAATATAAAATATTACCAGTATTAATATAAAATATTAGCAGTATTTGTATAAAATCTTTACAGTATTAATATAAAATAACAATATTTATATAAACAACAAATTGGGATAATCAGATGTGAAAATGATTGGGGCAAAAAGAATTGACGAGGCAATTCCTTTCTTGATGTGAAGGTCAGGGTCTAGGGGCGATGTGCCGTAGTGAACACTCCCATAGAAAACAATGTGTTCATTTTCTTGCAAGAATGGTGCGTGGGTCAGAGAAAGGGTCAGTGCGCCATTGAGGATAAGCACTTACTCACCAGACTTAGCTCTGTCTGACAACTATTTATTTGCACACACTAGTTCAGCAGCATTTCACTCCTTATGAAAATGTACAAAAAATGGCTTGATGGCTGGTTTGCCACAAAAAAGAAACAATTTATCTGGCATGGCATTCATAAATTGATAGAGATGAGATAAATGTATACCAAAATATGACAATATTTAGTTAACATTTGTATGCAATAAATGTATATTTCCTATATGAAAATTGTGGTTTCATGTAAATGCACATATTACTACTAATTTTCATAATTTAAAATTTACTGGTTCTCTTGGATGGAGAAGGATATTTATTTAAGTTAAAAAATAATTTAAGTTATAGCCCCTTCATCAAAGAATTTATCTATATTATACATACTACAAGTAATTATTTATTCTTTATTGACACTGAATTAGACATTTCCATAATTCTACCTCAAAATTTTAAAATATATAAAATAGCTATAAAATTTAACTTTTCACTGCTGACAGTACTCATTAAAACATATGGTCAGAGGCTTCTTAAACTAGACCTTGATCTTAGAAGGTCCTTCAAACAGCAGTTAATTATCACTGAAGTAAACAAATAAGTCTTCAGATTCTTAAAAAGCTTTCAAAATTTTGGGGTATTTGAGTTTATTAAATCAAATACCCCTGAAGTGCTTTGATACAATTTCAAAGTTTTTTCTTGTTTTGTATTCAGCTGATGATGTAATTTTTGGGACCTTTTTTGCTTTTTTAAATTTGGCTATAGGCAAACACTTTCTATTAGCCACCACCTCACTCAATGGTTATTTGCACCAGGGACAAAATATCTACTGTTCAGAATTGTCAAAACTCCTGCTTATCACGAGCTTAATTCTTTTGCATATCCAGCACTGCAGGAGTCCAGTTAATTGGTAGTGAAGGATGTTTCAGGAGCATTATTTTAATCAATAACCTATAGCTGAGAAATGAAGTAAAATTTTAAATTTTATGTTTGCCATTTTAAGGTTAATTATATTTTTAAAGTGGAAAAAAAACACTTACATCATTTCCAGCAACCCGTGCTAGAAGCTCCCGTTTTTCTAAGCCAGTAGCATGCTCTAGGGGATCAGCCATATCTTTAAAAAACAAAACATATAACATATTATTCATAAATCAACTTTATAATGATTGAAATAAGTTGGCTATATAGAATAGAAAGTAAGAGAGTAAGGAAAAAGTAATTCTTCAATTCCCTCACAAAAACATAAGTCTCTTTTTCTTATATTTTTTTTCTAGAAAATGACTAAGAAATTTTTCCAAGCCAGATATTAATATCTCCTGATATTATGAGGGTTTCATTCATATTTTGAGTTTGAATTAAATTAATTTAATTTCATTTGAGGTAAGCATCAAAATATAAGTAATAGATTGTGAATTAAATCAAATTCTGAAAGAAAATAGATTCGTTTTAGTGAGCAATCACAGAAAAAAAAAGTGTTTACCCTGAAATTTTGTAAAAGATCTTTTCAAGTAAAAATACGATTGGTAATGGCTAATTGCAATAAAGACCTGTTTTAGTGAGAAATTGTAAGAAATATCTCTTTTATTGTGAAACATCAAAATAGATGTTTTAATGTATATAATTTAAAAATATAAATATTTCACAGAATTTTGTATTTTAATTAACATACCTCTATCTAAAATTAGCCAAAATCTATTAAGAACTTTTTTATTTATTTTTATATTCTCATTAAAGACAATAAAAGAGAAATCCTTTAAATACAAGCCTTATTTGTGAGTGGCTTGCACCCATTCTTGCAGTGCTTCTATGGAGAATTGCAATTAATTTTTGAAGGCCACTTGATCATCAACTTATCATGTCACGTATAGTTCACGAGGTAGTTTCATGTGTGGTGATATAGGTGTTTGGTGTGCTCTTGGAGTAACTTCACCACTTATCTAACAAAGATTATCTGATGTTTTTCTAAATGTATTAATACATTGTATAGAAAATTCAGGGGAGGGGGATAAACAAAAAGAAGACCACTAACATATTACATAGGAATAACTAAAGCAATATTTAAGGGTTTGATAATTAGTGTGGTCTATATTTCTGTTGATACTTTTAACAAAATCTGAGGTGGATTTAGATGTTTTCAGTGAGCCTATTTTAATTTAAGATCAAGTTATTAGAAAATATTCTTTATTTCGTAGGAAGAATTTTTATGTTCAACAGTGTAACTAGTAAAAGATTTTAATTTACAAATTGAGGTGGATTTAGATGTTTTCAGTGAGCCTATTTTAATTTAAGATCTAGTTATTAGAAAATATTCATTTACTTCGTAGGAAGCATTTTTATGTTCAACAGTATAATTAGTAAGATTTTAATTTACAAATTTAGGTAACACCGAAAAATATAATTAACATTTTTAAAATAGAAATAAAAATTAAATGGTCAGTTGAATATGGAAACAAAATTTATATTCTGTTTTCGGCAATGACAACTTCCAAATATACAATTGATTTACTTGTTGAATTTACTTGTTAACATTCCTGAGAATGGCCAGACACCCAATTATTGGTCTATAGGAATGTTGATGCACTAGATATTATAACTGTAATTTATCTATAACATAAATTTAAAACATGAGAAAGGAAGACATCAGACCTTAGCCATGAGTTGATAAGGAAATGTGGAATTGTAAGTTCTGAAGATGGGAGTAAATTTCCCGAAACGTTAACATGTAAATTCAACAAATAAATCAATTATTGTATATTTGGAAGTTATCATTGCCAAAAACAGAGAATATCAAACAGCTTCCCAGCAAAAATAAAAAAATTAATATTGTTTTTTTACTACGGTTATCTCACCATTATTCTTCTTTTCCACAACGTAATACTTACATGGTGTGGATATTGTAATATAGCATGGAACTTTACTGAATCTCACTTAAAAACATTGAAAATATTTGAGAAGAATTAATTCATCAAAATTGCAAAATCATTACTTCAAAAATATGATACTAAAGGCTCAAATTTGTTTACACCACTCACAGCCATGATGATAATATCAAGCTGGGATCTCTAAAGTTTTTGGCCCATGGGCCCTGTATTGTGATGAAAAAATCTGGTGCAGTGCGCGCATCACACAACTTTGGCTTACCAACCTTTGAGTAGATAGATATTTTCATATATAGGGAAGTCAAAGTGAAAACCACAGTATAACTTCATTTAAAACAATTAATTACCATGTTTTCCCCATCCATTGAACCTGTTAAATTTATATATTTGCATTACTTTCCATTTCATTTAATGATCGTGTACAGTATCAAACAATACTAAGTGTGATTGTGTGAAAAATAGATGTTTTGAAAAAATAATTTAAAATTAATAAATATTGTATATTAGTAGGTTTATGTTAGTAGATCCTCAAAATCATGTGAAAAACCTTCTTTAAAAATTATGGATAAGATATATAAAATTTAAACAAACAATATGAAAGCCATGTAAAGAGGGGTATCGAGTATCTGTAGATGATCAGTAAAAGTCAGGTGCTCTCGGCTATTTACGGATAGTTCCCAACCCTTATTTCTTCTTTAATTGTGGCTTTATGTTACAGGATTGAAATTTAATTTTACAAAAAAAGACATCTTGCGAAACCGGTTTCGGTCTTTTATCAGACCTTCATCATTCTAGGTAAGATGATAAAATTAACAACAACAATAAAAACTTATGTAAATAATAATAAAACCTAATTTAAAATCAAATCTTAATAAATTGATCAATAAAAATGGGTGATTACCACTACACACCAAGTAATTATCATGACGCTGACATATTCAAGGCGGTGAAACGCAATTTTTTAACGAGTTGATGCCCAACCAGACTTAGCATTTTAATGTTGACTATTGTTCTAATGGGCGTTCGCATAGAGACAGAATTACCGTTAAGAGGTTTATTATCTTAATTAAAAATATGTATGTCCATAGATGTATGCATTACAAACAGTAAATAGTATTGGTAAATTTTTCTTTAAAAAAAAACCACTGCTTTACCTTCATTTTGTTTATCATGTTTGTTTAATTTCAATATAACGACCAGAGCCATTATTGACAGTCACACGTGAATAAATATAGGACCATCGTCGTTATAACAATTATAGGTTTATAAGGACGTTTAGCAGATCCCAGGTTGTGGAAGGACTTCCTCTCCTGATGACGATGTTCTGTGGGCTTTGTTGGAAGAAAACCGCAGAACAACGGTTCAAGAACTTGCAGGGAAACTTAACTTTAGCAAATCGACCATTGATGATCACCTTAAGGCAATTGGAAAGGTAAAGTAAAAAAGCTATATAAATATATATATTTATATATACAGGTAAGAATTTGACAATCAATTTAAGAACAAATAAGGGATTATAATGGAGAGCCAAAGAAGCCAGAGTGCACACCCCAGCTTGGCCGAAAGGTTAGAATAGGCTTCCCATATGTAACACGTGCTTAATAAAATATGTATGGCCCCCGATAATATTATATAAAATATACCTAGTCCTGTTATAAATATTGTTACAAGAAAATATATACAGATCTCAACAGGAAAATGAATTTTTTCAAAAGCTTTATGAGAAAATAAAATGTATATCTATAAAGAAAAATAAAAAAAGAAATTACTTAAAATGTACCCCTTTTGCCTTGACACAGGCATTTAAGCTCCGTCAACAGTCATCTTAACTGCTCGGACCAGTTTGATCTTGAGGCTTTCCAAGTTAGGGTGTGCTCTGTGGCATGCCATCCTCTCAAGTTCGGACCAAAGCCGATAATCTAGTGGATTGAGATCAGGGCTTCCTGAGGGTCAATCCGAGGTTGAGATAAACTCTGGAATGTTCTTTTGCAGCCACTGCTGAGTTGACCTGGACTTTTAAGCTGGAGCGGAATACTGCTGAAAAACCCAATGACTTCCAGCAAACAGAGTATCATTTAGAGGTTTGACAACAGGCTCCAAAATAACATCCTTTGTTTTTGAAAAAGGAGATCTTTAGAGCTGTGTGCGTACACATGATCATTTTAGAGATTAAATTTTTCTTCAATTGTAAAAATTTCCTCATCGCTAAACAAAATCTTTCGATGAAGACCACTGATATAACATACAAGGAGCACTTTGCATCTATCCACTCTAATTTTTTTTAGGGAAGTGGTTAGTCTTTGTCCTGTCATACTTCGAAATGCACCCATCCTATGGTCACTTTTTATAATGCGAGACATTAATCTGACAAAGATTTCCGTTTCCCGAGACATGATTTGTTGTTTTCGAATGGGATTTCTTCTGATTCAAGCAGCCACTGCTCTCACTGCATATGCCATTCTCACAGTGCAGCCCAGTCGAGGTCTGTCACATACAGATAGGGTCTCATTATTTATAGTGCGATACACAAACACACGGCTGATACCCAAAGGTTTCAAAGTGTTGAAAATCTCTGACTTACATTTTCCAACTTTGTGAAGGCGATCACAGTTATTCGGTTTTCTTTATCACCCCACTCCATGTAAACTGAGCAAAAGAAAAATACAAACTAATTGGGATTATTATTCTGACATGTAAAGAAAATAACCTGTTAGAGGTAAGAATTATCTAAATAATACCCAAGGATATAAACTAAGTTCAACTTTTGTAACAATATTTATGGCAGAACTAGATACATGTGTGGTTTTCATAAATGATATCATTGGTATTATTTAATATTTACTTGTATAGATTACAGCAATATAAAAATTAAAATTTGTATATATACCAATGCTCACTCATTGCAATAAAAATACCTACAATGTAATATGAATAAACAGAGTTGCCTTCTGTATCAGTGGCACTCTTGTCTCTTAATCATTTATCATAATAAAATAAATAATTAAAATATACAGCTGTAAAAGGAAATAATAGTGACAAAAAAAAACAACAGAAATATAATAAATTAAACAGTTGTGAAAAATATATTGTAGGTTTATTGCATAATGTCACTTAGTGCATTTTTGAAGTTGTGAAAAATTTATTGTAGGTTTATTGCGTAATGTCACTTAGTGCATTTTTGATAAAGGTAAACTTTCAAATTTGTATTTGTGAAATTCGACCTTATTTATCAATACAAAAACACCATAATTGCATGAAAATGTCACACATAGTTTAATTTATCAGATATAGTTACACTAACTGCACAATTTTCTGATTTAACAAAGAGAAAATTCATCAAAGTTCTTAATTATTCGAGGTCATGAAATGTCAATGACTTTTTACAATAAACCGACGATATGATAACTAATTGTTTTGAATAATATTTTGTACCCTCTCTAATTTTTACTTTCACTTCCCTTCCTCTGAAAAAACCTACTGCTAAAAATAAGGGTGGTATGTGAAAGATGTGTGATGGGCAGTGCACCAGATTTTTTTTCTTTGTTGTGATTTTTAATGTTATGTTCTTTATGCCGACTGTGTATATGTGATGTTACAGCAACTTTCTCATCAAAATCGACTAACTGGAAGTGGCACTTCATGTCATGGACTAAACAAATTTTTAAAATTTTCTCGGTTTTGGTTAAATTCATTATATCAGTGTAAAAAAAATTAAGCAGTTTTAAATAAAATGTAGGTTTTATTCTGATTGATGTTCTTTAAGAGCGCTTGCGTGGCTAATTTTCAAGATTAGCTTCCCCTGAAGTATATTTAATTTTTTTATTTGAAACAATTGACCATTTTACATAATTCTCTAATATAAAAGATAGTTAAATATAAAATGTGAAAGAATTTGATAATTAACTAAAGGATTAATAAGATATCGTAACGGAGAATAGTTGTAATTGAGGAACCAAAGGAATAGAGCGCACTCGAAATATTAGAACACACTTCCATACATAACATGAGCTTAGTATAATGACTCCGATAATACTATGTAAATATACATATACGGTTTTCGTAAATGCTATTGTTGGTATTATTTAATATTTAATTGTATAGATTACAGCGATATAAATATTAAAATTTGTGTATATATATATATATAAATATAAAAGGGTACTTATACAAATAAAAATACCAACAATGAAATATAAATCAATGTAGCGTTTATAATTTTTACTTACATTTCCCCTTGGTTTGAAAATACATATTTCTGCAAAGAGGAAGGGGTAAGTGAAAGTTGTGTAATGCGTGCACCACACCAGATTTTTTTTTTATATATCTGTAAAAAATGTATTCCCATTCCTAGATTGAAACAGGTATTAAAAGAACAATAGAGTAATAAAAGGTAGAACATTTCCTAAAGATCACATTAATCTTGAAGGGTTAATTAAAAAGAACCATTAATGTCTGGTTCATTATTTATTCAAAAAAAGAATTATTTATGTAGTTTCTTAGTTCCCTTGTCTCCTTACATTATCAATCTAACTGTTGAATTATACTATCAAATAGCAAATCTATAGATTATATTTAAACAGTGGGGTGTTATTTAAACATTATACATGCCTGAAAACGGATATTAAATAACAAAAACACATCAATATAAAAACTGATTGAAACAGCAATAAGACCCTCATAAAAGTATAAGAACATATTATCCCATAATATAGGGATAAGTAGTTATTTCACCAGATTGTTAAAATAAAAACCAGTTCTATAATGACTCACTAGTGGCAAAGATCCTAGAAGTAGAAATTCTTCTTGAAATAATTGAAAATCTCGAGCAAAGCGTAGCCATGTCTGCACACTCCTGAAAAATGAACAGCTGATAATATTACCAATGCTACACAAACATTAGATAATATAAAAATATATAAATATTAGTGATATACTTCCGTTAGTCCCAGCTAGAAGAAACAACAATAATATAAATATATAATGTAAATTTTAAATGATTTAAAATAATTAAAAGTAATAGAAAGAGAGAAATATTGAATTTTCTTCAAAGAGGTAGGGTAAAAGCAGCAAAAGTTCACAGTATACCAATACCTGACATCCTCTTTCAAAAGTGGGAATAATTACATTTTAGGAACTCCTAGACCTCAATATCATAGATTTTTAGTATCTATATTTTCTCCTTGTATATTTCTCCGCTTTTCTTTAGTCACATTGGAAACTATAACCGAAATAATGGGTGGAAAATAAGGAAGCTCCCTCACGGTCCAAAATAGTGTCCTAGGAACAACCATCTATCAGTAAGGACACTTTAGATTTGCTTCTTTCTCTTTGACCACTTTGATTGATCTCAAAATTTTTGTATAAAATTAAAAGAAAAGATAAACTTTTCTTGGAGTGTTTTTAAAATATGTTTTATTGTTTTATCTTATTTTGTGAAAGTAATTGGAAATTTAATGGGAGTCAGCTAGTGGAGCCTTATATTAGGCCTTTTGTCAGGAGCTGACAGGCCAGTACTATTGCGTAAATTCGGAGATATTATTAACATAACAATTTTTAAAAATGGGACTATCCACTACAATCTACAAAAAAAAAATTGATAATATTATAGATTAAATACAAAGAATTTACGAAAAAAAAATCAAGTCGGAAACCATAGGAAGTTAGTTTTATAATAAATTTTTGGTAATATCTATTCGAAAATGAAGATTTTAAAATTTCAACTCTTTTAACTCAACTCTTTTAATTCAACTCTTTTTTTCGCATAATTACATTCTTGTTCTCATCCCTGTCAGCTGGTAGCTGACGAAACGAAAGCAGTAATTGGCCACCTTCAAATCTCAATCCTTCAACTCCTACCTTACTTCCCTTTCTGTTCATGACAATTCCCTATTGATGTTCACCAACAAATTCCTAAAATCTTATCATATTTCCCATTCCCTCCGTCGATGCGATGGTTCCTGGGCAGCGTCTCATGAAGACAAACCTGAAGATTTCACCAGATATCACTCCAGAACATTTTTTTTTCACCTTACCTGGAATTGCTGCCGTACGAGGTTTTGGCAGCAGTGGGTTAGTACGTTGGGGTTCTCGTATGCCACTGCTTCCAATAAACAACTCTTTATTAATCATTTTTATTTTTATACAATAATTTAGGATAATTTTTAATTAGAAGAACAGTGAAACCACTGGCTTAACAGTGGTGCGGCCCAGCACAGGGGTGTGCACATCAGTGATGGGGCCGCACCTCATCCGTCCGCTCCTTCCTCAAAGTGCTTCCTCCTCTTCCGCCTCCTCCGGTGGCGGAACTCTCCCAGGAAGAAACGAACAGGTCCCGTCACTTCCCTTCAACCATACACTAACTCCCGAAGAAACGGGTAGCTTTTCTTCCCGACCAGGCGAAGAAAATCCTTCTCTGTCAGGGTATACCTGCCTATCCCTTCCATAAATTTTGCACGGTACCCTTCCGTCATAGTGCAGGATGTTTTGTTTCAATCTACGTCCTGCTGTGTCAGGGACTCCGCAGGTAATGCACGGGGGGTCGATATTCTTTCCATGGGCCGCCAGTTTTCCCCGGAACCCTCTATGTCCTGTGAGATCCAGTAATCAGGGAGGACCCATGTTGTATTTAATCTTGCCTGGACGGTGGGCAAGAACTTCCTCAGGGTAGACCCTTTCGGGCTTATCACTCTCTGTCTGTTTCACTCTTCCACAATGGAGTCAGGATTCAGGCGGCAACTCCATCTTCCAGAACATTCAGAAGCACTACATCTCCAGAATATTCACATCTCATCCATCCAACCCCACCCGTACCACAACAGTAGAAGAATTCCTTACATCACCCATTCCACTTTTCTTACCCCCGAAAGCATTAAATCCTACTGAGGTCAAACACCACTTACAAAAACTTCCTCTCCTTAAATCTCCTGGATACGACCTTCTTAATTTCAAATCCTCCGATAACATCCTCCTAAACCTGTTTTGCTTATATTTTTAACTTACTTATACAATACCATCCTAAGAACTACCCACTTTCTTTTTTTGTGGAAACATTTCGCTATTATCCTATTTCCAAAACCAGGCAAACCTCCCAATACCTCGGCATCCTATAGACCAATTAGGCTACTTCCAATCCTTTCAAAAATCTTTGAAAAGATCCTCCTGAAATGAATCTTACCCTTTATATAATCCCAAAATCTTCCTTTCCATCAGTTCGGATTTCGTCTCCAACACTCCACAGTCCAACAAGGACTCCGAGTGGTCGATCATATTTCTGCAGCACTAAAAGCAAGAAATATTGCTCGGGTGCATGCAGCGCATCAAAGTAAACGAATCCAAATTCAAGTATATTAAATTCATGCTCCGTCGCAGATCCTGTTCACCAGTCCACTTTAATTCCATCCAGCTTCCTTTTTCAGACACGGTCCGGCATCTTGGCTTTCTCTTAGACCGAAGACTAACGTGGAACTCACATACTAGACTTAAAAGACAAGAACTTAACAGACGATATGGCCAATTGTACAGACTACTGACTAGAAAATCTCAACAAATTACTGATCCACAAGACAATCCTGAAACCTATTTGAAACTACGGTCTTGAACTTTGGGGACAGCTAAATTTTCTAACATCAAACGCATCCAATCATTTCAGTCCAAAGTGCTCAGAACAATAGTCGATGCTCCGTTCTATGTATCCAACAAAACCCTACATCATGACCTTAATATTCCATTTGTCCTAGACCTTATCCCTGATTATTTTTCCAAATTCCATCAGAACCTTACAAATCATCCAAATCCTCTTACACAATCCCTATCTAGTTCCACTCATCCCTACAATCCTCCTCGAATGTTGAAGCGGCAGTGGACCAGGGATCTTTGTGGACTCATTCCGCTTTATGGCTTCCAGTCAGGATAGGTTGTCCAAGAATTTACTCAGGTCTAATTTTAAGGAGACGAGTGAATTCTTCCATGTTCAGAAAATGAGTGTACCCCCATGACTACGTGGACTCGTTCGAGAAACTTCAGGAAACGGTCCGACAGAAGGAAGCATTTTATAATCAATTAAATGAAATGTCCATCTCGGACGAGGACTATCAGCATGCTAAAGCGGTATGGGACACGTTTAATATCAGAACCCTGGCCGTTATGCTCCTGTGTGATGTCTGGAAATTTCAGAGACGTCTGTTTGGGAGCATATTCGCTGTATCCGGCATGGTATTATACAGCTCTCGGACTCGACTGGGATGCCATGCTAAAGTATGCGGGGATACAAATAGATTTCTTGGCTGATTACCATATAATCTTGATGACCGAGCGCGGTATAAGGGGTGGCTTGTGCCAATGCAATCAACGGTATGGAATAGCGAGCAATAAATATCTTGACCCCAATCAAGATCCCCAGAAGGAATCTTCATATATCGCCTACCTGGACGCATACAAGATAAAAGACAATAGCCTTTATAAATACAATTCTTTGAATATTGCTATATCCTTGGTTCGAGGCACATCTTTTTCCAATTAAGCACGCTCGCTTTGACCACTGAGTTATAGTATCCTGTGACCCTTGTCCGTGGGACTAGTTGGGCATCTTGACCATTTGGTATATTTATATGACGTGCATCCGCCCTAATTCTAAAAGCTGTCAATGTCACAACCCGAATATCAGGCAATTGTCCATCGGATTCCTTTTAAACTGTCAAGGCTTCCGCCCTTAGAAAAGTTTTATTACTTTACTTCTGAATATCCTTTGTCCAGTATCCTTATCGGCACCTACCCCTAGTTGGTTCCTAGAAACCAAGATAACGCCTATCACCTCCTCTCCTACTCCGGCCAATCCTCTCCCCACCCCAGAGTTGGGCTATATTACCGCCCTTAATCTTAGAGAAATTCATTCCATTCCATCATTCCATCTGTAAATATCACTAGATGTAACTTATGTAACATTAGTTTAGGCCTCACAAGGCTAGTTTGTAAGAAGTTCACTAAGATTATGTCAATATAACTTTATATTTCACAATAAAAGTATATTTCAAAGTCTTCACTGTTGCACGAGCTCGTTAATTGGTGCCCGAGAACAGGACCAGCTAACATCGAGTTTTCACTAATTACTAATTAGGTATTCTCGTATCTACGCTGAACCGAACACTGAAGAACGTTGACTTGAAGATTCACTTTCCCAAGGTATCTGCTCGTCACCACGGGCGGATCTACGCGGGGGAGGGGGGGGGGCTTTCGGGCTGAAGCCTTCCCCAAAATGGTAAAATATAACCAGGTTTTATCGAAAAAAATATTTAAAAAGTTTCTCTTAAAGTATTATTGTTCGTGTAATTACATTTAAAAGGGCTTTAGGAATCACTTAAACACCATTTCATACAGGTAGTTAGTTTCTTTCTTTTTTTCCAAAGTAATTACCGTTATTTTTATGAAAAAAACAACTTTCGGGCTGAAGCCCCCCCCCCCCCAAAATTAAATTCTGGATCCGCTAGTGCTCGTCACTGCTAGTCACTTTTCCAAGGTCTAGAAATTGGCCCACTCAACACGAGGTACCAATTTTTCTTCAGAAAATTTCCAGTTTCAGAAAATCACTCAACCGAGGTATTTTGAAATTGATATCTTCAATTGGCCTACTGCTCCCAGATACCAAGAAGAAGATAACCGAACTTCATCAGTAAGATTAAGATTTTTTACTTTTATTTTTATGTATATTTATATTAATGTATTGTTTTTAAATTTCTATATCACATAAAAGGTAAATGAATAACCCTATGGTTAATAGTATATTTATTGAAATGATATATTAAAAAAATAAAATTATAAGATAATTTTAAATTGAAGGATTAAATTGAAATTAAATTAAAAAAATTAAATAAAGGTAAACGAATAACCCTATGGTTAATAATATATTTATTGAAATAATATATTAAAAAAAATTACGAAATAATTTAAATTGAAAGATTTAAATTGAAATAAAATAAAATAAATTAGTAAATAAAACAATAATAATGGAATCGTTACCTATTGAAGAAAAATATTATATTAACATGCCTTGTTTTAATGGCGAATTACAATACCGATAATATAATTAATAAAGAATTAATAATAGAACAATTTGAACGGCAAATACTATATCAGTTTTGTGCCAATATGCCTATTAATGTCGGAGTTAATATAATGATAAGAATTGAGGAGTTAAGAAGTTTAGATGATTTGAGAGTTTTGTTAGAAACTGAAAATCATCTACTTTTTGATGAGCCAGTTCCATTAAAACCCGCTTCAAAGCCGATAAATAAACTTTCTGACGGTCATATAAGTAACTATAATAAAAATGAAAGTTACACCTCACCTCAATATTACAAAAGGTGGCCTTCAAAAGATCAAAAATTTTATTTTAATAAAGTAAATTCATTCTGTAATGTTAGGCGTAGAAGCAATAATTTTAAAGAACCGATTCCGCAAAATTATCATCGCAATTCACACCAAACTACACATTTCAACAGTAAAATTAAACAATCCCCATCAAATTCACACACGCATTTTTATTCCCAAATTAATAAAAACCCAAAACAACCGGTTAAAATCAATTCTAGTATCGAAGAAGATCCTAAAGATCGAAAAATTCGGGAACTAAAAGAAAAACTTCAACAGTTTTATTTAACCGAACACTTTTTAGAACCTTCTTATAATACTCCAGAAATAGATTTCGAAGATTTTAATCAGTCAATTCAAAATAATAATGAGGAAAATTTCGAAATAAATAATCAAACCAATAGTTTTTACAAAGAACCCCTTATAAGCGATAATTTTTCAGTCGTAGACGGCGAAAAAAATGAAAAATTAGGCGAATTAGGGCAAAACGAAGTCAAAAAGAATCAGATGAAATATTTGAATGCCCAATAAAATCGGAAAAAAATTATAATCAACTAAAAATTCAAATGGAGAAAAGAAATTTTCCTGAATATAATATTAATATTAATAATGATATTCCTATTCCAGAAAAAGGCATCTTAGATAATTCGGCAACTGTTATTGAATCCCCATTATTTCTTTATCCAATAGAATTACTAAATGCAGAAGTTAATTTTACAGAGATAGTACAGAAAGAGGTTGTGTCAATGCCAACGGTATTACTTGAAGAATTGGGTACAACCGGACCTATTACAAAACAAGTTCTTTCGTGTGAAGAAAAATTAATTCGTAAAGCGGAAAATTCTATTGATCATGATAGTATAAATATCATTGATATAAATGTAGAAAACATGGATTACTTAAAAGAAAAGACGATTATTAATTTAAAAGTTGATGTATCAAAGTTAATATTTGATCAATATAAACAGCCAAATATTACCAATAAACATCTAAAATTTTATATAGGAAGTGATGATTCACTTTTTACAGATAGGCAACTAACAAAAAAACATAAAATTAGGAAAAAAGAAAAGATTATCGCTTTAAGCGATATTATAAGAAAATTAAAAACAAGAATACTGGTAAATATAAAAAAAATTCATAAATGGCCGTTCGGCAATAATTCAATTTATTTTTGGATGTTGAAACCAGATAGAAATTCTATAGCGAATAAACGTAGCCGAAAAAAGAAAAGAAAAAAAAAAAAAAGGAGAAACAGACTAATAATAGAAATAAATAAAAAACATAAACACTTTAATAATAATAAAATTAAAATTAATATAAACAACGAAAACTAAATATTGAAAAAACAAAAACAAGTTATTATAAATTTAACATCATTCTAGATATATAAAAGAAAAAAAAATTTATCTTGTGATCATCTTGTTTAACTTCTTTGGTCATAATGGAGATAAAATAAAATCAAAACTTTTTTTATAGGTTAATTTTTGTTTTTCTTATTTTTTCATTTACTTTTGGCAATAATTTTTTATGAATGTTAAATTATATTATAATTATTAGGAAAAAAAAAATATATGTATGGAGTGGTTTTAAAACTTATTTTTTGAGAACTGTTTTGTATAGTTTATATCAACTAATGTGTTCGCCTGCACTTAAAAATTATATCAATTTTCATTGCTTAGAAGAAAGATATTGAGAATCAGTAAAATCAGAGAATTAGAAAAAAAAAGGTATTATGAATTAAATAATTATTAATTATTTAAAAAAATATAATAAATAAATAAAAAATAAATAAAAAAATAATAATAAAAGTAATTTAATCCTTAAGATTAAAAAAAAAATAATGTTGAATCAAATTGTTTGATGAAAAGAAAATGTTTAATAATAAAAAAAAAAATTATTAAAAAATTAATTTAAACAACCTGAAAGAGAATATTAAATATGTATTATAATAAGATGTGTTATAATAATAAAAAAAGATAAATACATAAAAAATAAACTTTATTCTTAGACAAGAATAAATAATTAACAAGTACGCATAAATGAAAAACTTAGCCAGATATTTTACAAAAATGTTCACTGAAATTCAAACAATGTATTCATTAACTTTATTTAAAATATACAAACGATTAAAAATAAATTGGTCTTAGGAACAAATATAATTGAAAAAATATAAAGTTTGAAAATAGGTATAAATAAACAAATAAGAATAATAAGAAAAGCAAAACATGAAAAAAAAAAATAAATAAACAAACAATTTAAGAAAAACTAGAAAAAGGGAATCATTGATTTTTATGAATCAATGGAATCATTATCACTTTATTTATTTTTTAGGTTTGATAATCATCATTCATTTATATATATATATTACTTATAATCAATTATTTAATTATAATCATTTAATTAAATTATAATGTTTCACTTAATTCTAATCAATTAATAATAATATATTAAATAATATAATTTAATTTAATTTAATTGTAGTCAATTAGCTCAATTATAAACAATTTATATTAATGATAATCGTTATTATTTTAATACTAATCATTTAATCATAATCAATCCACGTTAGTTAATAATATCACTAATATTACCAATAATTATTTTATTTAATTATAACCAAACTATATTATTAATAATCGTTATTTTATTAATAATCATCATTTAATTTAATTATAATCCATTTATAATTAATATAAGGCAAGAAAAAAATTAAAAGTTAAGATCAAACTAGATCCTATTTTTGAAAAAAATAAAACAAAAAAATAAAGTTTAAGTTATCAATGTAAAACATAGTAAGAAGAAGTAGTAGTAAATGTACTGCAACATTACTTTTCAATACTTAGCATGACGTTTCGGATTGTGTACAATTTTTAATTATAATTATCAAGCGTATTTAACTTTTTATTGTTTCACATTCCTCATTTTCTTATAGAAACATAAGATAAAAAAATTAAAAATCATATTCATCATTAAACCGTCAATTTAATTTTTCTTTTAAAAAAATTCAAAAAGCTTTTGGCTTCAATGGGCTACAAGGAAACATACGTTTTGATATTCGTCAACTTGCAGCAGGTCATGAGCTTAGGACTAAATTAAGTTTCATTACATCGAGCGCTAAAATTCTGACAATCTCATTGGCTTTGTAGTAGTTTCGCAACAGCGGGGAAGAATTTACTCGTTTCCTTAAAGTTAGACCTGAGTAAATTCTTGGACAAATTATCTCGACTGGAAGCCATAAAGCGGAAAGAGTCCACAAATCTAACAGTTAAGGAGTCCACTGTAATTGCGAAGGAGATGTATTTCTCTTCAGAGTTGAGGATGACATCAATTCGCATATGTTTCTTTTCTTCTTCTGTCAAATCTCGTCCCAACTGGACAATGCAGCATCATAATTGCTGAGATTGTGACATAGTATGGGAAGTAAACGAGGAGTACTGTAGAAGATATTGAATTTTTAATATGCTGGACCACGGCACATGCCAGTGATGTGGTCGTGACCCATCAAATTTCCATTGTCTGAAATATAAGGACGGGAACACAGGTAACAGGTTTGGGATCGAAAGTGGGCTTCCATCTACAATTGTGTCAGGGGTAGCATGTTCCGCTTCATGGAGTACACCAGAGACACCTTCTTCGCCTTTTCCCTGATAACGGCATAGATTTCTCCGCTGAATTCTCACCTGTGTAGATGTTTGGTTCAGTGAGGAAATTTTGAGGCAGGAAATGGCGTGGAATGTTTTCTGCAATCTTTACATAAGTTCAGAAACACATGGAAAGATGTCTCTGGTAAATAGAGGTATGTGAAGAGCCTGGCTCTTCCGGCTGAATCTTTTTCAAAACAGATTCAAAATCTGCTTAGACGACTAAAGAAATCCTTAATTGCAGTTGAATGTTTATAAAATATATTGTCTGAGGATTCCTTTCATAGTCACAAGCCAAGAGTATTATTCTTGTCTGTTGATTTTCTCCACAGTACTCTATGTGCTCACTTATCCGCTCAGCGATGCCTCTTCCTCTTAAATTAAAGTGAGTCCATGTCTCTTACAGACATGTTTTCCGTCACGGTCTCTAGAAATCTTTGAAGCCACTAATTTATTAAAATCCTTTATATACGGGTAGTGGCTTAGTCAGTCTTCATCTGTCAGAAGAAGGAAATCTCGATGATCTACCTTCTCCTGCTTCACAACTTTAAGAGGATACACATCTTTCGACTCTCCAACAGCGAAAACATTAATACTGGTCTTATTATACGGCTCAAATGTCTTTACCTGTTGGGGAGGAATAGGAAAGGAAATAAAGTCAAAGTTGTATCGATGCTGCAAGTCCCTATATTTGCTCACTCGTTGAGCATCTCTATTAATGAGGTGCGAAAGAATGGCATACTTAAAGCAATTTTGATCATAGTTTTCTACATTAATAATGGGTTTCGTGGCTACTTTAGTTAGAAAGCAAATATAGCTGGAGGCACCTAGAGACCTAAATCGATTGCTCTTGAGGAGGAGATCATCGAGCCCTTTTAAAAACCAGCCACTCCCCTTCATTGTCATCTCTTCCATCTCGGTAGCCAACTTCGAGTACATTTCACTAATGCTACCAAAGATAGAAGAGATGTCGTAACCTCCCTTATTTTTGGTTTTGAAGGCTCGATCACAAGTCTCTGTTAAACAGTTTCATAAGTTGCCTCCAAAACCAAGTTCAATTTTAGAGGAGCGTCAGATTCTGCAGAAAATTCCGAAATCAATCGATGAATTGTGTCTGCCTGATTGCACAAAAGTTTCGTTACATCGATCGATTCCAAGCACGGAAGGAAAAAAGTCTTGAGCTCTCCTCTTTTCTTCACCTTTCTCTTTTTTTTCCTTTCCTTTTTTCGTTTTCTAAAATCGGGCGGTACATATGGTCTGTCACTGGAAGTTGACATCTCGCAGAGCAGAGGGATATCAATTCCGGGAATGTTAATTAGTTTAAGACAGAGATTCAGGTTGATAATTCTGGGTTATGGATAATTCTGTAAGATCACGTGGCACTTGAATTTTTTCTATTCGCGACAATATATCTGGTACCACTTTGTCCTTCCCATGCTGGTAAATTATTTCAGCGCTGAATTGACTGATGAAATTCAGTTGTCTGATTCTGTGAAGAGAGGCGGTCTCTGGCTTCTAAAAGACTGCGTGAGTCAATGGCTTATGGTCAGTAATGATTTTTAAATTTGACCCCTCGATTATAGGACTGAAGTGACAAATAGCCTCGTAAATAGCCAGAAGCTCTCGGTCATTTATCGAATAGTTTTACAGCAGCATCCTAATGCTGTAAAAGACAGAGAGCAAAATCCCAAATGGCACATTACGCCATCCTTCTTTTGTTGCAGTATGGCACCAATTTCATTATCTGAAGCGTCGCGTGCCAAAACTTAAACTAGCCGGATATTATTACGTTCTGGGAATTACCGTACTGGCAACTATGATAACGTGGAACAAATTTTTAAGAGAGGTTTGTGCCCATAACATGTTATACAGGTCAAGTACAAAAATTGGAGGGCCTGGCAAAGCCGTTGAAGTAGACGAGAGTCTTTTTTCTAAAAGAAATAATCATGTAGGGAGAGTTCTATCTAGACAATGGATGTTTGGCGGAGTTTGCCTAGAAACTGAAGAGTGTTTTATCGTTAAAATAAACGACAGAAAGGCAACGACTTTATTACAAGGTATTAAAAACAATATACAAGAGGGAAGCACCATTTATTGTGACTGTTGGAAAGGATACAACACCCAACAATTAAATGAAGCAAACTATAATCATTTCCAGGTGAATCATCGGTATAATTTTGTTGATTTAACAAGTGGGGTCCATACTCAACATAAAAAACGATTATGGGGCTCAGCTAAGTGGAGAAATAAGAAACATAGAGGAACTACCTGACAACACCTCGATTCATATTTATGTGAGTTTTTGTGGCGGCGGGCTCTCAGAAAAGAGGACCCGTTCCTCGCTAATTTAAATATAATTAAACTATTTTGCCTGCCAAAATAAATGAAGTGAAAATAAAATTGTTTTATATGTACATATGCTGTTTATAGTGTTTACATTGTTTCTTTTATATGTATATATGTTGTTTATATTGTTTCTTTTATATGTACGTATGTTGATTAAGCGTTTTTTTACTATTTCATTTTTTTTTATTACATTTATTTTTGTCTTTTTCATACATGTGTTTTAAATTAAAGTTTTTTGTTATTGTTGTGGGAATTATTACATTTCTTTTTGTCAATTTCAATTTCAAATCAACCTGTTTTGTTATTGTTATTACATTTGTTTTCGTCTATTTAATATACATTGTAAACTTAAAGTATTTTTTTATTATTATATTTGTTTTTGTTTACAATTTCAATAATATGAATATAATACAATAAATAGGAATACGAAAATAGGAATTATCAGAATTATCAGTATTCAGGTTACAAACATCGGCAGGCATCAGTCGTTCCGCCCGGTTATCGGACAAGTACCGATTTTCTCAAAGATTTTTGAGAGGATCAGGAGTAAGCTTATCGATCTGATGTGTTTTTAACAGGTTTACCTGGTTTAGGGAACAGGATGATTATAAAGAGTTTCCACACCAAAGGAAAGTTGGTTGTACGGAGGATGCAATTCTAAGGATAGGTAAGAAATATAATTGCTTTTTAAGTTGACAAATTAAGGATTTGTGGAGTGATGAGATCATATCTAGGGGATTTTCGGGTTTTTAATTTGTTTATAAGGAATTTGACCTAAGGGGGTTTAACAGGTTTTGGATGTAGAGAGAGAGGAATTGATGAAGAGAGGAATTCTTTTACTTCAGCTGTATGGAGTTCGGGATGATGAATCAATGTGTATGATTGATGTTTAGCAAACTCTTCAGCTCTGTTCTCATCTGACGAAGCCCAGGAACCATCATCACGGCGGAGGGGATGTGAAATGGTCAGGAATTTAAGATTTTTTTTTTAGTTACATTCAAGAGGGAGTTATCACTTGCAGATAATGAGGAAAGATAGGAATTGTAGGATTAGGATCTGAAGGTATCCCGTTTCTTTTGTAATTGTTTGGAACAATAATTATACGATTTCTGGTCATCTGTATGTCTGGTTCTTTGTCAGAGAGCCCTAGAGCATCGTTTGCAATGAATAAGGTCCAGTGGGTCTTGTTGTAAAATATTTATTTTGTGGTATTTTTCGGGGACAATCAGGTGAGGATGCAGTCAAAACTGCTTGTTGGATCCGGGTAGTGAAGGAATGCACTGCATCATCAAGGTCTTCAGGTGTTTTTAAGGAAACTCTGAGGTCTATATTATCATCCAGTATTTGACGGAAAAGGTTCCAGTTAACTGGCCCGCTGATAAATGAAGGTGGGGATGATTTAGTAATGGGTGATGTGGAACCGGTTAGGATTAGAGGACTATGGTCTGATAAAAGTATCTAAAATCCAACAGTGTTCCTTTTCATAAAAAGTGTCCCTGAAAACATAATAGTTGGCACTAATATCAATTAAATTCGAATAATCACAAAACGTTTATGTGCAGTTGCGCAACCTTAAATCCGACAGTATTTTCATAAAAAGTGACCCCGAGAACATAATAGTCGACCCTAATATCGATAAAATCAGAATAGTTATAAAAAGTTGATGCGCCGTTGCGCAATCTCAAATCCAACATTATTTTCATAAAAAGCGCCCCCGAAAACAAAATAGTCGACCCTAATATCGATTAAATCTGATTAGTAACAAAAACCTGATGCGCAATTGATCAAACCTTAGAATAATAATATAGCCCCCCCCCCCTCCCTCAAAATAACAATGGACCAATTACATTACTATAAACAAAAATATATACGTGTTTAATTAATGATTTTGGTAAGTATCAAACGTTGTGTAGAATGTTTCATGAGTAATTTATTAATGGAGATAAAATGTTTCATGAGTAATTTACTCATGGCTATGCTTTTAAGAGTGATCATTCTTGTCGCCACTATTGCACATTTACTCGAGTAATTGTCCAACACTGTTGAGAGCAATTCCGTAGCCGTCTAAACGCTTAAATAGACGTCAAAGGTGATATTCATGGTCCTGTTAATCCTTGGAAGCAACGGGGAAATCATCTAGGAAAGGAAATACAAAATTTAAATCTCGGAGCATTGTGTTCCGACCTTTGAGCTGCATTTTTAAGTCCGAAGGTCATCTTGGGGTACTCGAAGAATCCGAACGGAGTTATTAGTGCCGTCTTGGCTACGCTGTACTAAGCTGTGTTGTGAAGGTCATGTTGTTCGGAACTCCGTATCTATCTGGAATGGTTTGTTCATTTAGTCGTTTGTAGTCATCACAAATGCGGATTTCTTTGCTACAACAAGTAGTGGGCATGATTAGGATGACTTGGATGGCCATCAAATTCCTTCCTCTAATTCTTCTTTTACCTTAGCATACACCTCTGGACGAAACCGACAAGATTCACACGTGACTGGGTTACTCTTCGTCTCTCTTACAAGTTTGATGACGGTGCGAGGTGGCCCTCGTATGGGCGAACGCCTGCTGATTTCCGGAAATTTCTTAAGTAGGTGTATGTATGGGCAATCCTCAGGTATAGTTGAGAGGGTCGGTAAAGAAACGACCGAGATGTGTCCTTTAGAGGTCATGCCTGTTTGCTGATCTACTAATCTTCCGTTATATAGATCAAGATACAGTTTGCGCTCACAGAGAAAATCTAGCCCGATCATAGGCTTCACAACGTCCGCGACAATGAGAGTCCATCTTTAGGGACGATGAAGTCCGAAATTCATATAAATAGGGCTGTTGATCGAGGACGAGTTGGCCGAGCATGTTGAGACCAGTGGCGGATCCAGGAATTTTCTCAGGGGGAGGGGCGCACCTCTGTACTAGGTGCGCCCCCCCACCACTATCCATCTCCCCCACTCCTTAGCTGGGTTTTCAAAAATCCTCTTTAAACGGTTTTAACAAAAGCAAACTCTATTTTTATTTAAAGTAAATTTTGTCTAGTTTACAGTGAAGCAATCGCTAATTATTTAATTTAATAGTTGTTTTTTTATCATTTCCTATTCAACAAAAAACGGCTAACATGAAAAATCACAAAACATTAATTCCCTACTTTTCTGTTGAAAATCGAACCATTGTTTATATAGCCTTTTTTTTTTTTTATTGTGTTCGGCTATCACTCCTTTAAATATTTCCCTCTACTTACAAGACACACTTTATATGGGTTAAGACATGTAAAAAACTGAATTGCTGACAAGGGTTACCAAGAGAAAACTTTTTACAACCAACAAATCCAGATTTATCTGATTTATTTTCTTTCATGTATTACTACTTAAAATTGTATCAAAGCGAAAAAATGCTTCTTTGAGAAATTAAAGAACGTCAAATTGTGCGTAAAACGAGTACCTAAACTTAATAATTTCATTAAGTGATATGATCGATAACCACGGTCAATGAACGCTATTTTTTATAGACATTGTCAAAATCTGAGAAAGATTACAATAAATGGCCCTGCAGCTTGTAAATGAGTTCTCTAAGAACCAAAACTCAGAATAATTTCGTATTATTCATAATCAGATTCCGATCGAATCGGAGCACGGGCGGTTCGACCGAGGGAGGTGGTCTCTTTGGGACTGAAGCCTCCCAAAATGATAAAATATAACCATGTTTTATGGAAAAAATATTTTAAAATTATCTCTTAAAGTATTATTGTTAGTGTAATTAAATTTAAACGGACTTTAGAAAACACCTAAACTCCATTTCATATAAGTAGTTAGTTTCTTTATTTTTTTCCAAAATAATCATCGTTATTTTTATGAAAAAAAAAAAAGCTTTCGTGCTGAAGCTCCCACAAAATGAAATCCTGGATCCGCTAGTGAATCGGAGACCAAATAATTAGTATCTTGCCTTATGAAAACGTTCCCAATAGTAGCTATATTAAGAAATGAATAACACTTTCTAATGAGAAATGTACAAATTATTATAGTGACCAGTATTATGAATCGCATGGAGTCTTCAAGGAGATTATAGTTGCTATTCATCCAGATCTATTGGAACTGAATAAAAACTGGGTCCGGGATAAAAACCATATTTTCTTGTACTCGAATAAAAGATTGTTCGAAAGAATAAATGAAGTGCATATTTTTTAAAATAAATTTTCCTCCATCATGTATTTCATCTGCGAGATATATTTCAGTTCGGAGTCAATAAGAACAAACTGGGACAGGAGCACAAACCTTCGCATCTCATGGCGGCCCAAAAACTGCATCACTCTTTTCTTTGAAGAGCTGGTTTTTAGAACTTTTTCGGAATTTTTTGTCTATCATCCAGGGGGAGGGTCGCCCCCTTGCAGAATTCGCTGGTGCTCGTCACGATAATATTTTTTTTTTATATATTACATTAGAAAATTCGTCTATGAGGATGAATTTTTCCTATATTTCTTTTTTCATTAAAGAAAATGCTTAAAATATTAGTTTTTGAAAGGGAAGGTCCTTCGGAGGATATTTGGCCCAGTTAAGGAGAATGGTGAATGGAGAATTAGACGTAACCATGAACTAGCTAATTTATACAAGGAGCCGAATGGGGTGAAATATATCCGGATAGCAAGGCTGAGATCGAAGGATCAAGTTGTTCCTCTTCGGATGGACGAGACTTTAAACCCAAAGAAGCTGTTGTGCATGGAGCTGGTTGGAAAAAGAAAAGTGGACAGACTGATACTGAGATGGAAAATGGATTAAGTAATCATGCCAGAATCCATCGAATCGGGAACTGGTGGAGGCTGCTCAGGACATCGAAACATGGAGGAAAACTCCTGAGGCAGCCAAGATCCAGTAATGGATTTTCGAGCTCAGGATGATGATGATCACATTAGAAAATTCATCATAGAGGATGATTTTCCCCTATATTTCTATTTTCTTTAAATAGCTGTTTTTTGGATTCTTTTTTTCGAAATTATGTTTGTGCCATCCAGAGGGGAGCAGGTCCCTGTTAGAAATTACTAGTGCTGGTCACGATAATAACTTTTTTTTATATTATATTAGAAATTCCACTATGAGGATGAATTTCTCCTATATTTTTCTTTTCTTTAAATAGCTGCTTTTTGGAACTTTTCCCCAACCATCCAGTGGAGAAAGGAACGCGCCCTGGCTGGATCCGCTAGTACTGGTTACGATAATAATTTTTTGTATCACAGAAAATTCGTCTTAGAGGATGAATTTTTCCTATATTTCCCTTTTCATTAAATAGGGGTTTTCCCCAACATCCTAGGGAGGGCAAGCCTTCGCATCTCACCAAAAACTGCATCACTCTTTTCTTTGAATAGCTGGTTTTTGGAACTTTTTCGGAATTGCCCCTTGGCAGAATTCGCTAGTGCTGGTTCCGATTATAATTTTTGTTTTTTATTACATTATTCGTGAATGAGAATGAATTTTACCAACATTTCTCTGTTCTTTAAATAGATATTTTTGTCACTTTTTCGGAATCCACCCCTCCCATCCAAAAGAGGGCGCGCCCCCTGGCAGAATTCGCTAGTTCTCGTCACGATAATAATTGTATTTTTGTATTAAATTAGGATATTCATCGTATATGAGGATAAATTTTCCCTATATTTCCCTTTTCTTTAAATAGCTGCTTTTTGGAATTTTTTTCCAGCTCCCGGGGGGGGGGGAGGGGGCCCCACTCCCCCTGCTGCATCCACTAGTGGTTGGGACATGGGTTCCGGAGTGCCCGATTCTGAATGTGTGGGTTCGAATCCTACCTGGGTCAGTTAATTTTCCCGGGGCCGCCGAGAAATGAATCTTGACACTCCCATTCTGGTAACTTCGCGGTGAGAACCTTAAGGTAGTACGATAGTTCCACTTGCCGGATTAGTTCTCCCCATCATTACCAGTAAGTCTGTTGTTCACCACTATCAATCTATCACACAGGTGGCCTGACCTGTGAAGTTACGAAGTCGAGGAGTGATGGAGATACAATACAGTATATGCACAAGTATCGAGCAGAACCTGTTGATTCGTTCTCTTGTAAGATATGAATAGGCCCTACTTGTTTAAAGGCAGGAGCAAGGTTGTGTATATTTCCTAACTTCCTCCTGAAGTCGTCTATGGTAGTAGCATAGTCAGGTGGCTGACTTCGACCTGCTTCTGTAACGTTGACACCAATTAGTGTAAGTGCCTCTAGGTTTGCAGCTGCCATAGTTCTACGACCTCATTACGAAGACTCCTGTAACAGACTTATGTACAAGAGGTCAGTTGAAAGAGTTGAATGAAGCGGTGGTAAAGGTGGAGATGGCATGGGTCCCGATTGTGTGGTTTGCGGGGCGACTGTGGACACGTTTTGTGGTTTGCCTAAGTTCCGTATCCACAAATTCCTCCCGATATTCCTACAAATGATAGAGCCTGCTAATAGCATCTTCTGGCGGTATAATTGCGAAGGTTTTTAACTACCCAGCTGATTGTCCTTTACCATCTTTTGGATTCGCCGGTTCGGTCTTTCATTATACCGTACTAGTCCTGAGTTTGCCAACTAAAGAGATCTGGTATCTGTGTTAGAATATCTATTAAGTCCTACTATTGCCAAGTGAAATTTCTTTTGTGATGAGGTGGATTTCGATGTAGAGAAAATACCATCAACTTGAAGAAACCATATAGCATTTGGCTTAATTTCATCATAGGTGGTCTTTTATTAAAGCTAGATAGTCAGAGAATAATAAAACATGAAAAAATATTAAAAACTAATTGGCTTAGGCATTAAAAAAAATCGTCAATTTTTTTTATAAAAAAATTTTCAAGTTGAAAATCAGGCGCCGTTTGTAATTAAACGGTCAACAATAATGCAAAACGTGCTGAAATAAAACATCTGGAGAATACATTTGTCTTTCTAAAACACTGATTACTTTTCAAAATATTTGAAGTAGTTCCGTAGAAAATGTACTTAAGCGGCAGGAAAGCGCTACTGGCGTAGGTGCCTTGAGGCCTCTACAACACCACTCAGTACTCATAAATGGCTTAGTTATAGTGCTATAATAACGTTTTTGTTATATTATATTGATTGTATTAACGAATAAATATTAATACAATAATTTAATTGTCAAAAAAAAATTTAATTTATTATTATTATTTTTTATTTATTATCATTTATTTTTTTAAATTTAACTTCCTTTATTCTATACGGAGGTCGCTTAAGAAGGCCTCTATTATAAAAATTATATAATTATAATAATAAAACTTAATTCAAAAATACTTTGCAGAATATCTTGAATTTTTTATTTAATATTTGCAATTTAACATTTTGTTTTACATATTTACTAATTCTTAGAGGTAATTTAAATTGTATATACTTCCCCCGAAACGAGTCATATTAATATCTGTTTTATAAACTAAACAATATATACCTAATCTGAACTACTTTTAATGAATAGGTGATGGATTGTTTAGTAAAATTCATATATCGCTATTAAAAAAATCATTTTTATTTCCTTAATTTTATTCGGAAGTTGGACCATATCATAAAAAATATGAACTTTTAATATTAAATGCATTATTCCCTCTGCACAAAATAAGGATGGAAAGGGCGAAGCTATAAGTTCTTCTAGGTAACTGGAACTGATTGTTAGTATTTGGTCTCAAAATGAGGGAAAACGCGAAATTGAACCCAAACATTGGAAAAATACATTAAGCGAACGACAAAGGAAGTGCCGAAATTTCGGAAAAGAAAACAAGGATCCGTATCCGTTATATGGCTAAACGAATATATAGTGATTGAAGTTGCACATTGGGACAATCTTCACTTTGAAGCAGGTTATAGAGAGGTCTACCGATAAAGGAAAATAGCTCTCCTCCTGTTTAGTGCAATTGCAAAAGATTTTTGAAGGAATCTGAAAGGAAAACGAGCTTTTGTGAAAGACTAGTAGATATTACATCAATCCAAAGTGTGAGGCACTAAGCAGATAGAGAACCACTTTTCTTTGTTTGTGGACTTCAATACAATACAATCAATATAATATAACAAAAACGTTATTATAGCACTATAACTAAGCCATTTATGAGTACTGAGTGGTGTGGTAGAGGCCTCAAGGCACCTACGCCAGTAGCGCTTTCCTGCCGCTTAAGTACATTTTCTACGGAACTACTTCAAATATTTTGAAAAGTAATCAGTGTTTTAGAAAGACAAATGTATTCTCCAGATGTTTTATTTCAGCAAGTTTTGCATTATTGTTGACCGTTTAATTACAAACGGCGCCTGATTTTCAACTTGAAAATTTTTTTATAAAAAAAATTGACGATTTTTTTTAATGCCTAAGCCAATTAGTTTTTAATATTTTTTCATGTTTTATTATTCTCTGACTATCTAGCTTTAATAAAAGACCACCTATGATGAAATTAAGCCAAATGCTGATTCTCAGTAACAAAAAAACTAACTAAAGTCAAAGTCGTCAATCCGCCATGTTTGGACGCCATTTTGGGGCAGTTCGTTCACTTTTTTTTTGTGGGAACATTGGCTTTTTTTTTTAATAAATTGTCACAAGGAACACAACGATATGCAATTTATAGGGATGTGGGGGAGAGGGTGCACGGTAAGGGGGTCTGACCCACCGTGTAGAATACCTTCCTTTTATAAAACCAATCCTGCTATATGGTTTCTTCAAGTTGATGGTATTTTCTCTACATCGAAATCCACCTCATCACAAAAGAAATTTCACTTGGCAATAGTAGGACTTAATAGATATTCTAACACAGATACCAGATCTCTTTAGTTGGCAAACTCAGGACTAGTACGGTATAATGAAAGACCGAACCGGCGAATCCAAAAGATGGTAAAGGACAATCAGCTGGGTAGTTAAAAACCTTCGCAATTATACCGCCAGAAGATGCTATTAGCAGGCTCTATCATTTGTAGGAATATCGGGAGGAATTTGTGGATACGGAACTTAGGCAAACCACAAAACGTGTCCACAGTCGCCCCGCAAACCACACAATCGGGACCCATGCCATCTCCACCTTTACCACCGCTTCATTCAACTCTTTCAACTGACCTCTTGTACATAAGTCTGGTTACAGGAGTCTTCGTAATGAGGTCGTAGAACTATGGCAGCTGCAAACCTAGAGGCACTTACACTAATTGGTGTCAACGTTACAGAAGCAGGTCGAAGTCAGCCACCTGACTATGCTACTACCATAGACGACTTCAGGAGGAAGTTAGGAAATATACACAACCTTGCTCCTGCCTTTAAACAAGTAGGGCCTATTCATATCTTACAAGAGAACGAATCAACAGGTTCTGCTCGATACTTGTGCATATACTGTATTGTATCTCCATCACTCCTCGACTTCGTAACTTCACAGGTCAGGCCACCTGTGTGATAGATTGATAGTGGTGAACAACAGACTTACTGGTAATGATGGGGAGAACTAATCCGGCAAGTGGAACTATCGTACTACCTTAAGGTTCTCACCGCGAAGTTACCAGAATGGGAGTGTCAAGATTCATTTCTCGGCGGCCCCGGGAAAATTAACTGACCCAGGTAGGATTCGAACCCACACATTCAGAATCGGGCACTCCGGAACCCATGTCCCAACCACTAGTGGATGCAGCAGGGGGAGTGGGGCCCCCCCCCCCCCCCCCCCGGGAGCTGGAAAAAAATTCCAAAAAGCAGCTATTTAAAGAAAAGGGAAATATAGGGAAAATTTATCCTCATATACGATGAATATCCTAATTTAATACAAAAATACAATTATTATCGTGACGAGCACTAGCGAATTCTGCCAGGGGGCGCGCCCTCTTTTGGATGGGAGGGGTGGATTCCGAAAAAGTGACAAAAATATCTATTTAAAGAACAGAGAAATGTTGGTAAAATTCATTCTCATTCACGAATAATGTAATAAAAAACAAAAATTATAATCGGAACCAGCACTAGCGAATTCTGCCAAGGGGCAATTCCGAAAAAGTTCCAAAAACCAGCTATTCAAAGAAAAGAGTGATGCAGTTTTTGGTGAGATGCGAAGGCTTGCCCTCCCTAGGATGTTGGGGAAAACCCCTATTTAATGAAAAGGGAAATATAGGAAAAATTCATCCTCTAAGACGAATTTTCTGTGATACAAAAAATTATTATCGTAACCAGTACTAGCGGATCCAGCCAGGGCGCGTTCCTTTCTCCACTGGATGGTTGGGGAAAAGTTCCAAAAAGCAGCTATTTAAAGAAAAGAAAAATATAGGAGAAATTCATCCTCATAGTCGAATTTCTAATATAATATAAAAAAAAGTTATTATCGTGACCAGCACTAGTAATTTCTAACAGGGACCTGCTCCCCTCTGGATGGCACAAACATAATTTCGAAAAAAAGAATCCAAAAAACAGCTATTTAAAGAAAATAGAAATATAGGGAAAATCATCCTCTATGATGAATTTTCTAATATCAAACTGGAAGATAAGGTCAGAAAGACCGGGAGAGAAAAAATCCAACGGTAAGAAGAAGTAAATGCCCTTGGTTTGTTTGCAGAAAATTTTTATCTTGTTTCGTTTATAAATACTTTTTACTGTTTTTCATTGTATAAAAAATAATCTTTTAAATTTATATTGATTGTTGATCCCACTTACATAACTGTCAACAAAATTGTGACCTGGAAATGAATCAAAATCACAACCAATAAAAGTAAGGACACAAACATAAACCCGAGGTAATAACTCCACTATCCCAACCTCAACAGCAACTTCTGCACATCGTATTTATTGTATTGTAAGGAGGTATAGAAAGTCCTGCAAATAGAATAGTCTGTGGGCCAGACCCCCTTACCGTGCACCCCCTCCTCCACATCCCTATAAATTGCATATCGTTGTGTTCCTTGTGACAATTTATTAAAAAAAAGCCAATGTTCCCACAAAAAAAAGTGAACGAACTGCCCCAAAATGGCGTCCAAACATGGCGGATTGACGACTTTGACTTTAGTTAGTTTTTTTGTTACTGAGAATCAGCATTTGGCTTAATTTCATCATAGGTGGTCTTTTATTAAAGCTAGATAGTCAGAGAATAATAAAACATGAAAAAATATTAAAAACTAATTGGCTTAGGCATTAAAAAAAATCGGTAAAGTCAATTTTTTTTACAAAAAATTTTCAAGTTGAAAATCAGGCGCCGTTTGTAATTAAACGGTCAACAATAATGCAAAACGTCTGAAATAAAACATCTGGAGAATACATTTCTCTTTCTAAAACACTGATTACTTTTTCAAAATATTTGAAGTAGTTCCGTAGAAAATGTACTTAAGCGGCAGGAAAGCGCTACTGGCGTAGGTGCCTTGAGGCCTCTACCACACCACTCAGTACTCATAAATGGCTTAGTTATAGTGCTATAATAACGTTTTTGTTATATTATATTGATTGTATTAACGAATAAATATTAATACAATAATTTAATTGTCAAAAAAATTTTTTTTTTAATTTATTATATTTTTTTTATTATATATTTATTTTTTTAAATTTAATCTTCCTTTATTCTATACGGAGGTCGCTTAAGAAGGCCTCTATTATAAAAATTATATAATTATAATAATAAAACTTAATTCAAAAATACTTTGCAGAATATCTTGAATTTTTTATTTAATGTTTGCAATTTAACATTTTGTTTTATATATTTACTAATTCTTAGAGGTAATTTAAATTGTATATACTTCTCCGGAAATGAGTCATATTAATATCTGTTTTATGAACTAAAATAATATATACCTAATCTGAACTACATTTAATGAATAGGTGATGGATTGTTTAGTAAAATTCATATATCGCTATTAAAAAAGTCATTTTTATTTCCTTTATTTTTTTCGGAAGTTGGGCCATATCATAAAAAATAAGAACATTTAATATTAAATGCATTATTCCCTCTGCACAAAATAAGGATGGAAAGGGCGAAGCTATAAGTTCTTCTAGGTAACTGGAACTGATTGTTAGTATTTGGTCTCAAAATGAGGGAAAACGCGAAATTGAACCCAAACATTGGAAAAATACATTAAGCGAACGACAAAGGAAGTGCCGAAATTTCGGAAAAGAAACCAAGGATCCGTATCCGTTATATGGCTAAACGAATATATAGTGATTGAAGTTGCACATTGGGACAATCTTCACTTTGAAGCAGGTTATAGAGAGGTCTACCGATAAAGGAAAATAGCTCTCCTCCTGTTTAATGCAATTGCAAAAGATTTTTGAAGGAATCTGAAAGGAAAACGAGCTTTTGTGAAAGACTAGTAGATATTACATCAATCCAAAGTGTGAGGCACTAAGCAGATAGAGAACCACTTTTCTTTGTTTGTGGACTTCAATACAATACAATAACGTTAATTCAATTTAACTAAATTCAATATAACAAAAACGTTATTATAGCACTATAACTAAACCATTTATGAGTACTGAGTGGTGTGGTAGAGGCCTCAAGGCACCTACGCCAGTAGCGCTTTCCTGCCGCTTAAGTACATTTTCTACGGAACTACTTCAAATATTTTGAAAAGTAATCAGTGTTTTAGAAAGACAAATGTATTCTCCAGATGTTTTATTTCAGCACGTTTTGCATTATTGTTTACCGTTTAATTACAAACGGCGCCTGATTTTCAACTTGAAAATTTTTTTATAAAAAAAATTGACGATTTTTTTTAATGCCTAAGCCAATTAGTTTTTAATATTTTTTCATGTTTTATTATTCTCTGACTATCTAGCTTTAATAACAGACCACCTATGATGAAATTAAGCCAAATGCTGATTCTCAGTAACAAAAAAACTAACTAAAGTCAAAGTCGTCAATCCGCCATGTTTGGACGCCATTTTGGGGCATTTCGTTCACTTTTTTTTTGTGGGAACATTGGCTTTTTTTTTTAATAAATTGTCACAAGGAACACAACGATATGCAATTTATAGGGATGTGGGGGGGGGGTACACGGTAAGGGGGTCTGGCCCACAGACTATTCTATTTGCAGGACTTTCTATACCTCCTTACAATACAATAAATACGATGTGCAGAAGTTGCTGTTGAGGTTGGGATAGTGGAGTTATTAAGTCAGCTGGAAGGACTGTAGTTTTGTCCCTTTACAGGAAATGAGATACTAGGAAATGTTATTCGAGATTACTTACTGTTTATAGTACCAAAGAAAGTCTACTCAAGAATCGTAGAAGCTAAAATAAGAAATATTGTCGATTGTCTGAGCGATAAAATTGGAACATAAGTTGCAAATTGGGACTGTCTTCACTTTAAGGTAGGTTATAGAGAAGTCCACAAACAAAGAAAAATGGTTCTCTATCTGCTTAGTGCCTCACACTTTGGATTGATGTAATATCTACTAGTCTTTCACAAAAGCTCGTTTTCCTTTCAGATTCCTTCAAAAATCTTTTGCAATTGCACTAAACAGGAGGAGAGCTATTTTCCTTTATCGATAGACCTCTCTATAACCTGCTTCAAAGTGAAGATTGTCCCAATGTGCAACTTCAATCACTATATATTCGTTTAGCCATATAACGGATACGGATCCTTGTTTTCTTTTCCGAAATTTCGGCACTTCCTTTGTCGTTCGCTTAATGTATTTTTCCAATGTTTGGGTTCAATTTCGCGTTTTCCCTCATTTTGAGACCAAATACTAACAATCAGTTCCAGTTACCTAGAAGAACTTATAGCTTCGCCCTTTCCATCCTTATTTTGTGCAGAGGGAATAATGCATTTAATATTAAAAGTTCTATATTTTTTATGATATGGTCCAACTTCCGAATAAAATTAAGGAAATAAAAATGATTTTTTTAATAGCGATATATGAATTTTACTAAACAATCCATCACCTATTCATTAAAAGTAGTTCAGATTAGGTATATATTATTTTAGTTTATAAAACAGATATTAATATGACTCATTTCCGGGGAAGTATATACAATTTAAATTACCTCTAAGAATTAGTAAATATATAAAACAAAATGTTAAATTGCAAATATTAAATAAAAAATTCAAGATATTCTGCAAAGTATTTTTGAATTAAGTTTTATTATTATAATTATATAATTTTTATAATAGAGGCCTTCTTAAGCGACCTCCGTATAGAATAAAGGAAGATTAAATTTAAAAAAATAAATATAATAAATAAAAAAAATAATAATAAATTAAAAAAAAAATTTTGACAATTAAATTATTGTATTAATATTTATTCGTTAATACAATCAATATAATATAACAAAAACGTTATTATAGCACTATAACTAAGCCATTTATGAGAACTGAGTGGTGTAGAGGCCTGAAGGAACCTACGCCAGTAGCGCTTTTCTGCCGCTTAAGTACATTTTCTACGGAACTACTTCAAATATTTTAAAAAGTAATCAGTGTTTTAGAAAGAGAAATGTATTCTCCAGATGTTTTATTTCAGACGTTTGCATTATTGTTGACCGTTTAATTACAAACGGCGCCTGATTTTCAACTTGAAAATTTTTTGTAAAAAAAATTGACTTTACCGATTTTTTTTAATGCCTAAGCCAATTAGTTTTTAATATTTTTTCATGTTTTATTATTCTCTGACTATCTAGCTTTAATAAAAGACCAACTATGATGAAATTAAGCCAAATGCTGATTCTAAGTAACAAAAAAACTAACTAAAGTCAAAGTCGTCAATCCACCATCTTTGGACGCCATTTTGGGGCAGTTCGTTCACTTTTTTTGTGGGAACATTGGCTTTTTTTTAATAAATTGTCACAAGGAACACAACGATATGCAATTTATAGGGATGTGGGGGGAGGGGGGTGCACGGTAAGGGGGTCTGGCCCACAGACTATTCTATTTGCAGGACTTTCTATACCTCCTTACAATACAATAAATACGATGTGCAGAAGTTGCTGTTGAGGTTGGGATAGTGGAGTTATTACCTCGGGTTTATGTTTGTGTCCTTACTTTTATTGGTTGTGATTTTGATTCATTTCCAGGTCACAATTTTGTTGACAGTTATGTAAGTGGGATCAACAATCAATATAAATTTAAAAGATTATTTTTTATACAATGAAAAACAGTAAAAAGTATTTATAAACGAAACAAGATAAAAATTTTCTGCAAACAAACCAAGGGCATTTACTTCTTCTTACCGTTAGATTTTTTCTCTCCCGGTCTTTCTGACCTTATCTTCCAGTTTGATATTTTGCAAAAAATATGATTTCAGTGTCACACCACATTTATTTTTTTAAAAAAGTGTTGTTTAGATTGTATTTTATTTTAACAAATCGATATTAAATATCGAGTGTAGTGTTGCAATAAGCTTAAATAAAAATTAGAAGTATTTTGGATTGAGTTTAGACGATTATACCTCTAAGGCCTGTATTTCGCGGATTCAAATTTTTATCGATATTTTAACTTTTACAGGTTTATGAGTTAATGTACTGTAGTTAGTGAAGTAAACATAGTAACAATCTATTTAATCCTTGTCGTGTCAAAATTATACTGCCACAGTTTGTCTAAAGTAGTTACATTATATACGTATCATCTTTGTCTTGATAAGACCGGTGATTTTGACTCAAGTCGCTTTTCTTAATTAGTTTTGATGGACCCAAAAATCGGTTGGTTCCAAACAGAGCAAGAAGGACCCAGCAAGGAGTATTGGATGAAGGTTTGGGATAACTTTCAAAGGACCGTAGGCCATGTTGGTAGTAAAACTGTAGCAGAGAGAAAGTCACAGGAACTTGGCACTTCTCAACACCTGCCACTACAGCAACAGCAAAAGGAAAATCTTGAAGGAGCAGACCCAGCCAATGTTTGGAACAATAACTGGGCCTCAACATATTTTATGAATAGGCATCGTGACAATCTTATAGGCAATTATGGAGGATGTCCATGGAGACCTCCGAACAAATTGTATGATTCAAGGCCTATTGTTGCGTAAGTTATTATCTGTTAAATAATTCTGTTATTAATTCACTAATGTCACTACCAAGATCGTACTAATCACTCTGTTTTTGCAATTTTAAAAATGACTGTCGGAAAGTAGACAGAGATGGTGGACGCCAATGATAATAAAGCCCTGATCTTACTTCATCTTAAATCCTCTTGGTTATTTCTGTTGAATAAGCAAAAGTCAATATGATTAAATCAAGTTTAAATCCATGAATATATTGTCAATACTTAGCTTCACCACCATGTTGGAGTGACATCTACAGTTTTTAGTATTTTTCTCATTCTTTTATATTTAGTTTAGTCATTTGTTAGTGTTCCATACAGCTGAGGTCTTGGCCCCTCAACCAGTTGTAATGAAGTTTTAGACGTATAAGATAAAATGATTTTCTTTGATTATTTTCTGTAGAGTAATTAATTTGATACTAGTTTCAAATCTCTACTCCATGATGGCAGCCAGTCTCAAGACCACTTCAAGCACATTTCAGGTGATATCCTACCAGGGTTTACTTTAGTGAAAAATTTCTCTTAGGGAAATTTCAGGGTTTGGTAGGAAAAAAAGGGAAAATTTTTCCATGTTATCAAATTGAAGCAACATCTCAGTATGGAATCTGTTTAAATTTATTCATTTAATTATAAGCAAAACAAAACAAAATGAGAATTTGATCTATATGCTTGAAATCTAATCGGTTCACACTAAAATGGAATCACCTTTATATAAGCAGTATATTATTTTTTTCAAGTATAAAGATGACAAATAGTAGTTTTTTCGACAGGTACAATATTGGTAAGGAAGAGATTGGTTGACGTTGTCTAGTAACGTTTACATTGAAATGCCTTACATGGCAACAGAGTAACATTGTATAACTGTGTCTAATTAACAAAACTTTGTAGTTTGTTACGGTGGCAAACTTAACGATTTCATGGTCCAACCATCTGATTTGGTTACTTCTTACAAATGAGTTCTTGGTGTGAATTCTCTACTGCTGGTGTGAATGTTCACTCACCGGACCATAGGTCGTGCGGAGAACTCTTCTCTGCCATCCAAGTTACTTCTTTTCTGAGGCCTTAGAGATTACCCAAGTCTCAGAATCATTGGTGAAAACGGGTTTTATGACTTTTTCGTACACTGTAATTTTTGTCCTAGGAGTGAGGGAGCTATAATTTAGCTCCTTATTACTTATTGATAATTAGAGGTAATAATATATAAAATAATAAAAAAAAATATAATATATGAATGGTAGTGTATGAACAACAATAAGAATAAACGTGTAACTAGATGGATAGAAGTAGATGACAAACACAAGCTCAGGATTATGTCATACATCAATAATTGGAGGGACTAGTAAAATAGTTTATGATAGACACAAAATCTAATTATGAAATGTAATAATAATTAAATAATACAGCTATTTAGGTACCAGTAGTATTGGAAACAAACATTCTAATTATTTCATGTTTAATTTGCTGCAGTATCATTGTTTTTTTATATTAGATTTTGTTTACGGCATCAGTCATTTTCATTACTTCCCCTGATATAATTTTATTATAGCTAAACTGTTGTTGGTGACCTGCTGGCTCTCTGATTCCATAATGCGATTTGGAATATTTATGAATTTTACATAATTTTTCGAGCGCTTTACATGAATACAGGGTGTCATATAATTATAGGAAAATATTAAAAAAGGTGGTAGCAGAGCTTAAGAATTTTAAAAAAGTTTGTACAAACAATCATAGGTGCAGACTACAGGGAAGACGATCACCCCCCCTCCTCCCCCCATATTATTGAAATGATATTCTCGCTCCCTCCAATAATTTGAAGTAAAAAAATTAAAATTGATAAAAAATAATCTACATAAATGAGTAAAATATGTAAAATAAAATCGATTAAGAAAAGTCGACTATCTGGTCAAGCTGAGGCCTATAAGTATTTGAAAAAATCCTATTATGTTTTTTTCCAACGTGAGAATGCACTGCGGCCTCATGAAGGCCTATTGTGTGTCGTCCTAAACTCTATTAAAACAGGCCAGATGCCCAGATGCCTTTGTGAACTTGTTAATACTAATAGTTAGCAGCACTTAGGGTCAGTTATAGGATCACATCCAAAATGAAAGTATCGTAGTCTAGCCAAATTATCACATTTACAAATAATGTAATATGCTGTTTCATCCTGCAGGCCACACAGCATGCAGGTCGAAATCGCATGCCCAAATTAAAGAGGTGAATCCTATTAATTAATTTTCAATTATATTCAGGGATAATAACATATAAATATATTTTAGCATTTTATGATTCATTCACTTCTCATGTTGACACCTCCAAATTCATGTAATTTTCTTATAAATCTTCTGCGATAAATTTGGAAAAAATATATTTATCTAGTACAAGTACAAATATATTTTATAGAGAATGCTTTTCTAAAAATATCTACATAATTAGTTAGATTGTAAACACTAAGAAGAACAAAGTTAAAATAAATAAATTATATTTATTTTTATTTATTTCGTGCCAACGTTTCAGCCTAAGATTCAGGCCTTCATATTCTACTTAATACCCCCCCAGGCACCGATCTTACGGCTCCCTTCGTGAGACAGTCCTAATGAAGACCGAAATGTCGGCACAATTAAAATAAATATAATTTATTTATTTTTACTTGGTTCTTTGTTTGACTGAACACCCCAACTAACTTCGCTTTAATATATCTACTACAGTCAACTATCAATCCACTATAAGAGAATAAAAATATTTTTCAGTTTTTAACATTATTCATTTTTACCCAGAAAATGTTAAAGAAATGCACTTATGTTATGGAGGTGGTCCTCCTTCCCCTCATGTTTAATATATACAAATTGTAATATATCCAATTGTTTTGTTAAGGTATTTTCAAGTATATCCTTATACTTTGTAAAAAAGATAATAATAAAAGAATCCTGCAACTGTCCAAACATTATATATATATATATATATATATATATATATATAAAGAGAAATAGAAATAGAAAAATCAAAAATCATCTTTATTCTGTGGCTAGGTCCCTTTAGAATAACAGTATTGTTCATATAAATTAACCATAAATCTGGCTAAAATACTTTATATATATATATATATATATATATATATATATATATAAATTTATTTCAAAATATACAGCATTATATTTGTTCATTTCTCAATAATTATTAAGAATTTTTACACATAATATGAACTACCACAAATATTTTTTTGTGGTCCATCCCCCCTCCCTCCCGATTCAAAATGGAAAGTCTGCGCCTATGTAAACAATGTCTTATTTCACACAGCGTAGTAGGATATTTAAAGCAGGAATCACCACACATTTTGTCCCATAAGCCACGTTGAGAACTCCACTGACTACCATGTGAGCTTGTGATGAAAAAAATACTTGTTCTGTAAATGACACTTCACTTATGAAATCAGATCAATCTGAAGGTTGTATTGTCTTCCACCGAACTTTACTATAATGTCTTTGAGAGTTGTATTAACCAGGACTTAAAACGGAATAAAATACTTTTGTATCATTGGAATTTTTATAGTCTATAGTTTTTCAGTTATTTTGGAACTAGAAATTTTTCCCTAACAGATTTTCAAGTAAAGGTTTTACAGAACTTTTGTTTGTAAAAAAAAATTATTTAAAAGTTCTGCCGATTTTGCTAAAAAGTCGATCTAATAAATTACTTTTATTCATAGCTACTCAAACAAATAACACATTAGAATCATGTGTAATTTATTTAAAACAACTTATAACCCTTATCTAAGCCCAATTACTGCCTATTTTTCATTTCAATGGAACTTTATTTAAGAACTTGAATAAATAAAAGTTAAACTTTTACCATAAATCTGGAACTTTAAAAAAAAGTTCCTCAAAACTTTTATTGAAGAACTTTGTATCTGAAAAGGTTTCACAGAAACTGTTAAAATGGAACCTTTTTCCCAAAAAGTTTCACAGAAACTGTTAAAATGGATTTTTTTCCTAAAAATTTTCACAGAAACTGTTAAAATCGAATTTTGTAAAAGTTTCAATCCTTGGTATTAATTCTTGCAGTCGCTAGAGCTTAGAGCTTCCTTTCTTGTGTACGGGAATGAGGATGTTATACTCCCACTCCTTCGGCACAGTTTTTTGAGAAAAAGCTGTTTGAAAGAGGTCCTGCAGGTTTTTCTGCAGTTCTGGTCCTCCAATCTTAATTAGCTCTGAGACATTGCAATGAATAAAACCAACAACAGTTAATTTGTGTATATAAAAGTAAAAATAATTAATTAAATAATACAGAGGTGCTTACCAGATCTGGCCCAATAACTCCGGTTCTTGATACCACATATCAGATACAGCCTGTGGGTCGTAGTTTGTAGACTCATGGTATAGACAGTACCATCACATTGTCTTTAAACAAAGATCTGAAGTGAACGTAGACAATAATTTTATAGAGAATGTTTTTATAGACATTTTTACATAACTGGTCAGACTGTGAAAACGTTTTATTTTTATTTGGAGATTGTACAATCTAATAAATCAAAAATATTTTTCAGTTTTTAACATTATTCATTTTTAGCTTAAAAAGTTTTAGAAATGTACCGATGTTATGGAGGCTTTCCCCCTTCCTCCCATGTTTAACGTATACAAATTGAATATATTGTATATCCAATTGTTTTTTTTCAGATATTTTCAATTTTATTTATTAACGAAATGCACATAAAAAATATATATATATATCCTACAACTGTCCAAATATTTATATAAATTTAGTTTTAAATATTTGATATTACATTTGTTCATTTCGCAATAATTATGTTGAAGGATTTTACACATAGTATCACCTACCGCCATTTTCTTTTCTTTTTTTTTTCTTTACCAACCTATCAAAATTTAAAGTCTATATGTGGTGTACTGGGACTGCTTTAGGGGATTCATGGCGCAAGTTGAAATATAGGGATTTAAATATTGGTACGTGGAACGTTAGGAGTTTAAACACAGCAGGGGGGCTAAAATCGGTCGTGAATGAGGTGATTTGGATGTCGTGGCTCTGCATGAGGTTCGCTGGCCAGGGGAGGGCTCGATGAGGGAAGGAAAGTACACTATTTGGTACGGAGGAAGCGGGAATCATTGTTTGAGTACCGGGTTTCTAATTAGGAGTAGATTACTATCCGCTTTGAGGGACGTACAATTCTTTAGTGATAGAATTTCGGTAGCTACATTTCAGGGACGTTGGTTTAAAATCGCATTAATAAACATACATTGTCCGACCGAAGACAGTAATGATGAAGTCAAAAGTGAATTTTACGATAAACTCGAATGGGTTTATGATAAACTACCGCGAAACTACATGAAAATAATTATAGGTGACGCGAACGCAAAGGTAGGAAGGGAAGAAGTTTATATTCCGACGATTGGTAAAGAAAGTTTGCACGAATATAGTAATGATAATGGGATCCGTCTGATAAACTTTGCCATCTCGAAAAACCTGATAATTAAAAGTACGACGTTTAAACATAAGGATATTCATAAATATACTTGGACATCACCGGATTCGCAAACACGAAATCAAATCGATCATGTCTTGATACAACATAGCTGGCAAAGCAGTATAATTAATGTACGGTCTTATCGCGGAGCAGAATGTGGGTCGGATCATGAATTAGTAATCGCGAAACTTCGACAAAAACTTAATATAAAAAAGAGAAAAGAAAACCGTTTCGATTTTGAGAATTTTAATTTGGACAAATTAAAAAATCCATCAATTAGAACCCAATTCGAGCTAGATGTTAAGAATAGGTTTGAAGCTTTAGAGCTTCCTGACGAGGACCACGAGGATATTGACAAGTTATGGGTAGAGATCAGGGATAATATTAAAGCGGTCGGTAACTCGTGTCTAGGAAAAAAGGAAAATAAGAATAACAAACCGTGGTTTGATGAAGATTGCTTAAACATGTGCGAAAAACGAAAAGCCGCTAAATTAAAAGCTCTAAATAATCCTAGCGAAGACAATCTGGAATACTTCCGAACCTCAAAGAACGAAACGACAAAATTGCTCAAAAATAAAAAAAGGGAGTATCTTAAAAATAAAATAATTGAAATAGAAACTAATAGAATCGAAAATAACGTAAGAGACATGTACAAAGGTATAAACAGATCACGTAAATGTGTAGGGTCCGTAACATCTGGAATTAGGGATGATAATAACAATATTCTGACCGATCCGGTTGACATATTGAATAAATTTAAGGACCACTTTGACAATATTTTAAATACGGGAAATTATGATCTGTGTCCTCCTTCTGAGTACCAGAGTGCTGAACCGTTGATAGAAGGACCGAGTAAAGAGGAAGTTGAATTAGCTATCGGAAAATTAAAATCTTATAAAGCAGCGGGAACCGACAATATTCCTACTGAACTAATTAAGGCATGCGGGGAAGCTGGAGTTTCTAAAATACATCGGTTGGTTAAAAAGATCTGGGTGAATGAGAAATTACCTGAAGAATGGAAAGAATCTATTCTTATTCCGATTCACAAAAAGGGTCCGAGGACGGATTGTAATAACTATCGAGGAATTTCACTCCTTCCGGTATGTTATAAAATATTTACTTTAATCTTAACCAGTCGAATCACGGAATACGCCGAGGAAATTATCGGAGACTACCAATGCGGATTTAGACGGAATCGTTCGACTATTGATCAAATATTTTCTTTACGGCAAATATTAGAGAAAAAATTGGAGTACAACGGTATTGTTCACCAGCTGTATATAGATTTTAAAAAGGCTTACGATTCTATTGACCGCCAGAAACTGTATAATATTCTAATCGAGCAGGGGATTCCTAAAAAATTAGTAAATCTAGTCAGGATGTGCTTGACGGAGACACTCAATAAAGTTAGAATCGGTAATAATCTGTCCGAAAAATTTGAGGTTCGTTCGGTTTAAAACAGGGGATTCCCTTTCGCCTGTCCTGTTCAATTTGGCATTAGAACATGCCATTAGGGAGGTGATGCGTACCGAGAAAGGGTTGGATCTGGGTGGGACAACATCCGTGCTGGGCTATGCGGATGATCTGGTACTGTTAAGCGAAGACCTTGAAACTATAAAACTAAATACGACAACGTTAATGAAAGCCGGTAAAGAACTAGGACTCGAAATAAACGTGGATAAAACAAAATATATGGTTAGCTGCAAAAATGGCAATACTACTGGTGATATCGATATAGATGGTAATATGTTTGAACAGGTAGATAAGTTTAGGTATCTAGGTTCTACGATAACTAGAAAAAACGAAATTGAAGAAGAAATTAAGGTTAGACTGAAGGCGGGAAATGCTTGTTATTTTTCTGTGACAAAACTACTTAGTTCGCGCCTCTTGTCCCGAAACTTAAAAATTAGAATCTATAAAACAATTATCTTGCCTACAGTTCTTTATGGGTGCGAAACTTGGCCGCTTACATTAAGGGATGAGCAGCGTCTTAAGGTTTTTGAAAATAAAGTATTGCGTAGAATATTCGGACCGAAGAAGGATGAGTTAACCGGAGAGTTCAGACGGTTACACAACGCCGAATTGCGTGAACTGTATCCGGGTAATATAATTGAGATAATTTCATCACGGCGAATCAAATGGGCTTGTAAAGTTGTTGGACTTAGTAACGAGAGAATTCCTAAAAGGTTAATATTTGCTGTACCGAATGGTAAGCGTCCGAGGGGTAGACCGAAGCGAAGGTGGGAAGATTGCATTAAAGCCGATCTGAAGGGACTGGGTTTGGACGGCGAACGATGGAGGGAGGTGTGCAATAAGCGATTGGTGGTGTCGGCATCGAACCTTGGGTTCGCTAAGCCTTTTATTTTTTTTATTTTATTTTTTATTACTTACTTACTCCATGGCGCTACAGCTCTATAAGGGCCTGGGCCTCCCCTACAATCCTACTCCACTCTTCCCTATCTTGGGCGAGTCTTCTCCATCCTCTAATTCCCATCTCTCTCTCAATACTCTCTCCATTCCATCTGACCATCTTAATCGTGGACGTCCTCTAACTCTTTCTCCTCCGGGCTTACCATCCAGTAATTGTTTGGCTATCCTATTCACCAGCTCTACATGTCCCAGCCACCTCAACTGATTCTTTCTAACAAAAGAAACCAGATCTGGTTCTTGGAACATTTTTTCCAGCTCCTCATTCTTTCTTATCCTCCAGTTGCCATTCTTGCAGACCGGTCCTTATATTCTTCTGAGTACTTTCCTTTCCCAAACTTTTAACATTCTTTCACTTTCTTTGGAAAGTGCTAAGTCTCACAGCCATTGGATACAACTGGCCTAATATAATATGACCTGTTTTATATAATATGACTGTTTTATATAATATGACCTTAGCTTTGTTAGTCAGGCCTCTGAATTTTAATGTTTTTTGAAGAGCATAATAGCATCTGTTTCCAGTAGCTACTCTTGCCTTAATTTCTTCTTGGTGTTCATTCTTTGATGTGACAGGAGCGCCCAAATACTTAAACTGGTTTGCTATTCTGAAGGTGTGGCTTCCAAATTTAATCAGTTCTTCCATTCTTTCTGGTGGGTTTCTTGTTGACTTCATATTTTTTTTTTTTTTTAATGAAATTTACAACTGTATTACATCAAAAATACAACAAGTAAATGTGACATTGGTAACATGACATGTACAACATGAAGAGAAACTACCCATTGGTAGAACTCAAATTAAAGTTCTATATTAGAAGGTCCCAAGGCCATCTTCTTTTCAAAGGGTTATCAGGGATCGAGGAGGAAGCAAAGGTTTGAAAAGTGAGGGTTCGGATAGTTCTGCACTTTGTTATGGAAGGATAGGTATCTGTATTGGACGAAATCAGAAACATATGGAACATTAAGGTCTTTATGGATGATTTTATTTGTGACAAAGTAAGGAGCCTTGAGGATTTTACGAAGGATTTTGTATTGTAAGGATTGGATACGAGAGGAATTCGATGGTTTAGTGAAGCTCCAAAGCTCAATTCTGTAAGTCCAAATAGGTCTTATTATTGTCATATATATGAGTCGCTTGTATTTGAATGAAAGCTTAAATCGTTTGTATAGTAAGTGCTGCAGTAGTCGAAAACGTCGGGTGGTTTCTAGTCGTTTCAGTCTGGTATGGGGGTTCCAAGTGAGTCATTTGTCCAGATGGAGTCCTAGGTATCGGATTTGTTCGACAGGGATAAGAGGGCTATTGTTGAAGGATACTGTAGGACAGGAAGTCATAGGTTTATGACGAAGAGTGACTGTAATTTGATGGGATTTATTGGATATATTTTAATCCTCCAATTGACACCATTTTTCAAGACTTGTGATGTGTGAGTGAAGAGTTTGGGATGCAATAGATGTATCATTATTAACTGATAGGATACACGTGTCATCGGCATATGTGATGATGACAATGTTGGATTGGGTTGAGATGTCAGCTGTATAAACTGTGTAAATGATAGGACCTAGGATACTACCTTGAGGAACACCAGCAAACTGAGTAAAAAGAGATGAATAAGCATTGTTATGATTGATTTTGAAGTATCTGTCAGTAAGGTCGGAACGGATAATGAGGAAGTATGTAGGTGGTAGGAATTTAAGGAGTTTATACATTAGTCCCAGATGCCAGACTATCAAACGCCTGTTCAACATCGAGAAAGACTCCCGTGCAGTACATTCCACGCTCCAATGCAGAGGAGACTACATCTACCAAACGATGGCATTGCTGAATAGTGGAGTGCGATGTGTGGAATCCAAATTGATGATCTGGGATAATGTGTTTAGAGTCTAGGATGGGATACAGGCGTTTTAGGATGAGTTTTTCCAGGATTTTGCCCATAATGGGTAAAAGAGAGATATTACGGTAAGAGGATGGGTGTTCTGGCAGCTTTATGGGTTTAGGTATCATTTTGACAATGGATAGTTTCCAAGAGTCAGGAAAATATGTGGTTCGAAATACAGCATTATATATATAACTTAGGAACAGTATGGCTTTTTTAGGAATCAATTTTAGGATCTGGGATGTGATTAGGTCATGGCCAAGAGCTTTGCGGGAAGGTAATCTATGAATGATATTGGATAATTCTGAAGGATGAAATGCTTTAGGCGGAGGTGTCAATTGGAGTGGGATATCCAATTCTGCTTCAATAAACTCAATGTGGGTTGGATTAAGGATATCTGAGTGTGGATTAAATATTTTTGAGAGGTGCTGAGCAAATATTTGAGATTTTTCATCGACAGATCTGGACCAGGTTTGGGTTTCAGTAATAAGTGGGTGGTTAAAATCTTTGAATTTAAGGAGCTTTTTAGTGATCAACCATAGTGATTTGTCAGAAGTAGTAAGTTTTTCTGTCATGTTAAGTAAATTTTGAACTTTGTATTTTCTATTTTCAGCTTTTAGTTGGTTAGTTAATTTTTTGTAATATGTCTTATCTGATGGGTATCTAGTCCTGTGCCACTTCGATCTTGCTCTGCATTTTTCCCTTAATGAGATACGAATATGCTGCGGCAAATTCGTTGGGAGTTGTCAGTTTTATTGGTAGATGTATTATCGTTTATTTTGTCACTTATAGATGTAGTAAATACTTCTATGGCTGTGTCAATGTCACGTTTTGTCTTAAGTGTAATATTTAGGTCCAATTTATCTTCCAGGTCTTTACTAAGTTTGTCCCAGTTTACTTGTCCTGTAATCAGTGTAGGAGAGGACGAGGGTTTAGCGAAGGTTGTGTGTATTGAAAGCAGAACTGGAGAATGATCTGAGGAGAGGTCATCCAGAGATTTGATTGTGGCATGGAAGAGGAAATTTGGGAGATGACAAATATGTCCAGGATATGAGGGCGACTTCATATATACTGTCTTTTCATCATTACATGGAGGACTAACTTTTTTGCAGCATTTTTGAACTCCTCAAATGCTCCCAATAATGATGCTCTTGATTTAGCCGATTTTACCACGTCATATGCATAGGCTGTTGCAATCTATTATATATCGTGCCATGAGGGCTTGTCCGAATAGCACGTACTGCATATTCTAAGGCTAGGTTGAAAAGAATTGGGGACAAGGGGTCTCCCTGCCTTAGGCCATCCTCAATTGCAAACTTTTCTGATAGTGCTCCTTGTATCTTGACTTTACAGCAACTATCAGTCAATGTCATCCTTGTTAGTCTAACTAACTTTTTCGGTACACCTAAAGTGACCATTTCTTTCAATAATTCGCTTCTATTGACACTATCGTAAGCCTGTTTAAAATCGATGAAAAGATGATAAAGATCTACATTATATTTATTGCATTTTTCCAACATCTGTTTGACGGAAAATATTAGGTCGATTGAAGACCTATTTGGCCTGAAACTGCATTGATACTCGCCAAAAATATGTTCGGACTATACTTGTAACTTTTTATTTAGGAGCGAGGAAAATGCCTTACATACTACCCCCAGGAGAGATATACCTCTATAATTTTCGGATTTAGTTCTATCTCCTTTTTTGAAAACTGGGCAGATAATAACTACCGTCCACTCTTTCGGCAATTTTTCCTTGACCCATACCTCCAACAACAAGTCGTATACTATCTTTAGTAGGTCCTCTCCACCATATTTCAACATTTCCACGTCAATGCTATCATTTCCCGGCCTTTTATTGTTTTTAAGTGTTTCGACCACTTCAACGAAATCCTCATAATCAGGGGGCTCCACATCATCATCGCCACTCAGCAATTCCTCTTGTGTATGTTCATACAGCATATTCCTCACTGTGTTTTCATCTCCATTCAGAAGTTCTTGGAAATATTGTCGCCAAGTATCCAATACCTCTGCAGTTCCTTTCACCATGTTACCTTTGCAAACAGCTGTTCTCGGTTGAAAACCATGTTTAAATTCTCTGATCCCTTTGTGAAAATTTCTGGATTGTTTTGTTTCCCATTCATTGTAGCATTTCCACTTTGCTTCTTTCCATAATTCTTTTCTTCTTCCTACAAATAGTCTTGGCAGCCCTTCTTTTTGTGTTATACACTTCCTTGTTTTGCCTTGTATTTCTCTGCAACATCTTCATTCTTGCTTCATTCCTCTCCCTCAATGCTATCTGACACTCCTTTCCACAATCTATCTCATTCCCAGTACCTCTTCCGCCGTCTTCCTTAATGGGCTTTCAATCCTCCTCTAATTATCGTCCATTCCCCTACTTTTGCTTCCTTGTATGCCCATCAAGGCTCCATTCAAAGTTTCCCTAAATGGATCTGAATAGTTTTTCAATTTGTCCTGCTTTGGCGGATATTAGGAATACAACATATGTAAATGATTATATAAAAAAATCAAACTTATACTGGGCAGCAAGATGTCGGATGGTCGAATGACCAATGACTGTGGCATAGGAAAAAAAAAGAAAAAAAGTTTTTCAATTTGAGGAGATCACTGTTATATCTTGTGGACTTCTCTCCATGTCCTCGAGCCCTTCTAGCAAGCTTCTGTCCATAATGTACCTTAACCAAAAAGTGATCAGAGTCGACATCTGCGCCTCGATAACTTCTCTCGTCCGAGATGTCTGAGTTATGTCTACCATCTATGAGAACGTGGTCAATTTGATTTCTTATCTTCCCATCTGGGGATATCCAAGTTTCTTTACGAATATCTTTGTGTGGAAAATGTGTGATTCTAATTGTCATATCCTTTTCCGTGGCAAAATCGATAATTCTTGGTTCATTGTCGTTTTTTCAAATTTGTATATATAAGGAAAATTAAACAAATACAAATACCCACAATGAAATGTAAATAAATAAGACGTCAATAATTTTTACTTTCACTTCCCCTTTGTCTGAAAACTCTTATTTCTGCTAAGAAGAGGGTGGTAAGTGAAAGTCATGTGATGTGCGCACCACACCAGATTTTATCCATGAAGGAACACGTTTTCGACAAAAAAACTCTAATAAATAAATAAAAATTCTATATATTTTTAAAAAAGATTAGATATCCTACAATTTAACTCCAGAAGAGGCCTTGTGAATCTAATAGTTTACAAGATACAGATTTTCAGATTTTTTATTTGTTATTAATTATGGATTTTGTACCATTATTATACTTATATATTTATTCATTGTTGTTATTATTACTTTAATTGTATTTATGGACGATAATGTTTTATGCCCAGGTTGCACGAAGAAATCAATGATTTTTACGAATACATGTCCCCAACCCCAGAAGAACATGCTATGCGTAAGGCAGTTGTCAAGAACATCGAAGCAGTCATTCTTGAAATGTGGCCATCAGCAAGGGTTGATGTATTTGGTTCATTCAGGACAGGGCTCTACCTCCCAACAAGGTATCTATAATTCTTGGGATTTTCAAAGAGATTATTGAATAGTGTTAAGTGAAAAATATTGATTCATTTGCTTTTGTATATCAAATTGTAATCATGTATCAAGACATATTTATTTTATAGTATTCAATATTTAATGAACATTAGTTTTTGGTTGTTTAAATAAATTTACTATTGCTCTTATTATATGTATGTATATATATATATATATATATATATATATATATATATATATATATTTTTTTTTTTTTTTTACAGTGATATAGACTTGGTAGTTATAGGTGATTGGACAGAAACTCCTTTGAGGACTCTAGAAGATGGTCTTCTGCAACGAGGAGTCTGTGATAAAGATAACATAAAAGTTCTTGATCGAGCTACTGTACGTTTTCTATCTGAGCTTATTTAATAATTATATATTTTACTGACTAAGCAATTGGGACGTGATAAAATTAATTATCTTTTTTTTTATTCTATGATGCTTTTCCTTTATTTTATATATTTTCTTCTCATAGTATTGAATCACTTACTCATTATAAAGGGTACTTCCAATCAGTCAGTTCAGAGGCAAACTACCCACTATTATAAACCTATAAAACAATTCAATAGTCTCTATAAAAAATAAGAGAGGACACTTAGAGCTAATGTCTCTTGGGTAGAGGCATAGAATCAGGCATTCTTAGAAACTTTTACTAGGTTAGAAGGATAACAATGGATTTTCGGGTAGGTTGGAAAATATGGTTATACCAAGATAGGCGTTGTTCACAAATGATTGGAGTTTTTACCAAAAGTTCTATTCAAAATAAATAGGTGGAGTATTAAGTTAAAGAAGGGGAAAGAAATTTATATAATAAGGTACTTGGAACTGGGGACAAAGTTGACTAGTTTTTCTCTACATATAACCGCAATTTATTGGCCATTGTCTTTTATGCTTTGATGCTATTAATGTCATCCTGCATATAGCATATTTGAGGTTTTCGTCAAAATCGGCTAACCGGAAGTGGCACTTTATATCATGGACTAAACACATTTTTATGATTTTCTCGAAAACGGCTCTAACAATTTGAATTAAATTCATTATATCAGTGTAAAATTAAGTAGTTTTAAATAAAATGTAGGTTTTATTCTGATTGATGTTCTCTAACAAGGCTTAAATGGCTAATTTTCAATATTAGCTTCCCTAAAGTACCTTTAATTTTTTTTATTTGAAACAATTGACCATTTCACATTAATCTCTAATATAAAAGATAGTTAAATATAAAATATGAAAGAATTTGATAATTAACTAAAGGAGAAATAAGAGATTGTAACGGAGAATAGTTGTAATTGAGGAACCAAAGGAATACGAGCGCCTGAGCTCATCCGAAAGATTAGAACAGGCTTCCATACGTAACATGAGCTTAATGTAATAAGGACTCCGACAATATTATGTAAATATACATATGCGGTTTTCATAAATGCTATTGTTGGTATTATTTAATATTTAATTGTATAGATTACAGCGATATAAATATTAAAATTTGTATATATAAGGGTACTTATACAAATAAAATATCCGCAATGAATTATAAATCAATATAGCGTTTATCATTTTTACTTTTAACTTCTCCTTTTCTCTGAATATATTTATTTCTGCTAAGAAGAGGGTGGTAAGTGAAAGTTGTGTGATGCGTGCACTGCATCAGATTTTACTCATTTTATCCATGAAGGAGCACGTTTTCGACAAAAAACAGTATATGCATTTTTAAAAAAGATTAAATATGCTACAATTTAACACCAGAATAGGCTCAGTAGAATCAAATAGTTTACGAGATACAGATTTTCAAATTTTAGAAAATGTTATTTTTCATTTAAATTATTTTTCATGTTTCATCATATGCAATTGTCTTTTATCTTCAATAACCTGTCTGATATGAGTCAGCGAAGTAAATATTTATTCATTTTGATATTGAAGGTGAGGTGAGTAGCGGAAGAGGGGAGAGAGATTTGGTGGAAGGCTGTAGTCTGTGGACCAGACCCCCCTTACGTACACCCTCCCTCCACATAACTATAAATTGTATATTGTTGTGTTCCTTGTAACTATATTTAAAAAAAAAGGTGATGTTCCCACAAAAAAGTTGCCTCACTGTCCCAAAATGTCATCCGAATATGGCTGATTGACGACTTTGACTTGAGTTAGTTTTTCGGTCACTGAGATTCAGCAGTTGGCTTAATTTCGTCATAATTGGTCTTTTATTAAATCTGGATAGTCAGAATATAATAAAGCATAAAAAAAAAATAATTGGCCTTGGCAATAAAAAATACCAGTAAAGTCAATTTTTTCAAGTCGTTCAAACTAAATTTGAAAATCAAGCATCATTTGTAATACGGCCAACAATAACGAAAAATGCCTGAAATAAAACATCTAGAGAATACATTTATCTTTCTAAATCACTGATTAATTTTTAATATATTTGAAACAGTTCTTTAGAAAATGTACTTAATCGGTGGAAAAGCGGCACTGGTGTAGGCGCCTACAAAAAAGATCGAACCCAATGATTATAGCTCTTATTATTTATAGCCATTCCTATTTCCATATATCCTACTCCTTCAAAATTATAACTTAAATAAATGTTTACTTCACTAACTCTTATAAGGCAGGTTATTGAAGACATCAACATAAAATTAGCTTAACATTTTCAAGTTTTCGAAAATTTCATTCCTTTTATTTATTATTATGGTATGCATTTGATGTAAATGTTGGTTAAACAATTTTTTTTATTCCAATTTAAGTCTTGTTGTGAAAAGAGAAAAATGATCTGCTCTGGTGTTAAATTGTTGAATATTTAATCAAGTTTAAAATTGTGTACAATGTTTTTTGTCGAAAACCTGTTCCTTCATGGTCAAAATAGGGAAAAAAATGCGAAAATATAGCAGTTTTGAGGATTTTAAAAAGTGATCCGGGGGAGGGGAGGAGGAAGGAAGGTCAAAAACTTGAATTTTGCATCTCAGTCACATCCCATACAAGAAAAAAAAAAAAGCCTTTACCCCCATTCAATGTAGCTTAGACCCTCCTTTTCATGACAAGATTATTGGGCTATATAGAGGAAGCAGTTTCTTTATTCAACAAACAAACCATGGCTTTTTCTAAGCCGTAGTAAAGATGGAATTTTGAATTTTAGTTTTTCTATTGATTTGCTGTGTCTCCCAACTCTCACCTATATTGATTTTATCCTCTTAGATAGTTCATATAAAATATATGCCTATCTTTCCATTGCGCTTTGTATATACTTGTTATTTTTGATACTTCTTTAATTTAATCCAATAAAGAGGCAACATTTTCTTCCATACTTTAGTTTGGTAAAACACTGTACTGCCTAATCACTGACTTTTTTTAGCTCTTTCATAAATTATAGGTCTATTCTTTTTTTTTTCCATCAGCTAACTTTTTTTTTTACTAATCACTTAATATAATGGGAGAAGAGATATTGTGAAATATGTTTATTGTTGATAAACTTAGTGAGCTTGATAATAACTTAAATTAGGGAAATAATTCAAATACCTCTCTATATGCAAATACCATTCTCAGTTTAAATTGAATTGGATTTAAATTGAAATCCTAAGATTTCTACGAGATCGGCAACAGAATTTACAAACCCTAGATGACTACACTGCGATAAAATTATTTTTATAAAATATAACACTCAGTTGCCCACATATCGCGGTGAGCGACTATTTTGGTTTTTTAATTTAATGTGCACCCTGAATGAAAGTTTTGAATGATCAATTGTTTGAGAAATTGATGTTATTAAAAGCTTATTGCAAAAAAGTTTAATTTGGAATTAATATCTACTTATTATATTTATTTGTTTTTTTATTGGTCAATTATAACTTTTTTAACAAATCGTTCTTTTAAAAAATATTGAATAAATAAAATATTTTTTCTCTATTAATTGTTTTAAAACTATATCTACTGTTCGCTCTTTTCCTGACTGCTTTTCTTAAAAATAATAATAATAATAATAAAATAAAAAATTTTAATTTATAAAAAGAAATTATAATTTTTTTTAATAGAAAGCAGTTGTAAAGTGCAAACCTAGGTACTTTAGATTTTGGTATTTTGTATTTTTATTTTAACTTCAAATTATGAAATGTATTTTTTATTTAAAATACTTTTTCTTTAAGTATTTTAAATGCATTTTAATTAAATACGTGATATTTTAAAAAAAACAAAATACATGGTATTTTAAAAACACAAAGCACATGGTATTTAAAATACACATGGTATTTTAAATACTTTATTTTAAAATAATAATTAAAATACTTTTTCCAAGTTCTGATGTAAAATTACCTTTTATTTTATATTCATCTATCATAATTTTTTTTTTACTCACTTTATTCTGTGGATCAGGTTCCAATAGTCAAACTTACTGAAAAATCATCTGGTGTAAAGATTGACATATCATTTAATATGAACAATGGATTACGCTCTGCAGAGCTCATCAAAGAATTTAAGGCTAAGTTCCCAGCACTAGGCAAGTTAGTACTTGTTTTGAAGCAGTTCCTTCTCCAAAGAGACCTTAATGAAGTCTTTCATGGTGGCATATCATCATACAGCCTTATTTTGATGACTGTTTCTTTTCTACAGGTGAGTTAGCGAGTTTAGATAAGTATCTCATTTGTAAAAAATATATATATACTAGGGTGGTCTGAAAAGTTTCCGACCTAACAAAAATACAAGTCATTTTTTCTGAATTTTGCTTTTATTTACAAGTGCTGCCATCTTCACGTTGCAGTCGGAAACTTTTCAGACCACCCTCGTATTTATATATATATATATATATATATATATATATATATATATATATATATATATATATATAATATATATATATATATATATATATATATATTCTATTGACATATCTGAATTGTCTTGAATGAGACTATTTTAAGTTTTCCCTCATATGCCCAGTGATCCATTAATCAATTGTGAACTATCAAATAATGTCTAAATTTGTGAACATTTATCCTTTACATCTAGGTTGTATTTAATAAGTTTAAAATACTATGTTTTACTTGAATTTTTAAACTATAAAAGAACAAATTTATTTACCTTATATGATCCATTATTTATTTACTGTTCATCACAAATGTAGTAAAATTAAGAATTTTTTTATTTTAAGCAATGTATTTTTAAACAAAAATACTTAATAATGGAACATTGCAGACAATTTAATTTCTGAATCAGTAAAAAACAGTTTCATTTTATTACAATTCATTATTTTACTATGATACAATTTTATTCAGCATCCATGAAAATTCCAATTATAATTTACCTTACCATTCAAAATTTGCAGCATTAATGGACTTTATATTTCCCAGTAAGTTGGTTAAAATGTTACTCCAATTGACCACATCCTTATTAGTAGCAGGGATGTTACCAGTATTATTAATAGATGAATCTTAAGGGGAGTGAACTGACTCTTATCACTGTTTGAGCATTGCCTGCATTAGGTCCAGAATAAATTATGCAACAATAAAACAAGAAGGCGGAAGTGCTATGTAGTAGAAAGAAGTAAAATAACCTGTACATGCAAAAAACGTATGCTGGTGTCTTTATGCATAGTTTGAGAACTTAATTAGACTCAGATGAACTTATTAATGAGGACCATTCCTCATTATACATCCATACTCAATGTCTCCACAATCACTAGTGCAGTATCTGAAGTCTTTGGGGAGGAAGTGAAGAAATAGTCCAACTATGATGAGGAATGCTCTGGTATCACAGGAAAGATTCTTTATAAAATTTTCAATCCTATCTGCAGCCTTAAGGAAAAGAGATGTTTAAATAATCTGGACTTTTACCGAATGATCTCTACAGTGAGATGGATATTTTTTAAAATATTGTTTTTTTTTTTTTATTCATTCATTCATTCATTTATATACTGTATACAAAAAATACATCCAGTAAATTCACACATGGATATGAAACACATGTTGAAAAACTACCCATTGGTAGCACTCTATTAAAATATTAAAATAAGAAAGCATAGGTGAATATGAGTGTAGACTATTCCTAGGAAAATTCTGACCAAGCACCTTTATGGCTGCAGCAGAGTAGTAAGATCTAGACTATACTGGGCAGACTGTGTTGTGGGTTACACTAGGGAATCAGATTCTGGAAGACAACAGCAATGAACAGAGAATCTTGTCATTTGTTCTTGGAGGCGTCCTGGAACATCATTGACTTGTAGTGCCATTTTTGTAATAATGATTCTGTTGATTTCATCTTCGAGAACTATTTGTTTACTGATATAAATTTTGTATTTTGTAATTTCATTTCATTATAAGACCAATTATAAATTGTTTCTTTTAGATTGAGATATTTCAAAAATTTTTTATACGTGGAACAACAGGCTGTATGTATTTTATATACTTAAAAATATTTCCAACTAATCTGCTTGTTAACTCTGGCCAAAATTAAAAAAAAAAATATATGCCTAGAATTTTTACATTTTTTGTTATAGATCAATAAGAGATATGACCAGACCTAGATCCGTAGAATAGAATAGAAAATAGAACTTTATTCTGGGACTAAGTCCCCTGAGAATAACAAAGATGAATTAATACAAAATAACATACCAATTTGTCCTAAAACTAACTTATAAAAATTCAAACATAATATACATTATTTAAAAAGTAGTATGTAACCACTAAGACAAAAACAAAAAAAATATACATATATATATATATAAATACACGCACATATACACACATAAACACACATACTACACATACACACATATATACATACACACACATGCATACATATATACATGTACACACATATACACATATATATACACACATATAAATATATATATATACACACATATAAATATATATATATATATATATATATATATATATATATATATATATATATATATATATATATATATATACATACATATATAAATATATATATATACACACACACACACATACACATACATACATATATAAATGAACATACAATCTTCTCCAAATTTACTTATGATCCGTACATTATACAAGTCATCAATTTATTAAACACAGCTTTGTGTAAGGTCCAATGTATGTTCATAGTGTATTTATGAATAAATAGATTATTACTACATTATTCATGCAGTTATTCTACCACATATCTCTTTTATAATTTAGTTGAATAATAATTGATGAAGTAACTGTTATTAGAAAGAATATTGATCATTATTATCAATTGTAATTTCAGCTCCATCCAAGGTCCGATGTAAATTGTGTGGATGCTAATCTTGGTGTTTTGTTGATTGAATTCTTTGAACTATATGGTCGCAAGTTTAACTATATTGTGACTGCTATTAGAACTAAGAAAGGAGGAACCTATATTAGCAAACAGGAGGTGAGCTAAACTGTTTTAATATAAATAAACATGTGCACACTCACTTATATTGTAATGATGTTTTTCATTTTAAATTAAATGTAATGCATTTTTGTCACACTTTGTAAAAATCAAATTACCGTGGTCTTGTTATGGTTGCTCAAAGAAAAGGTGGACAGTTTGAGGATGGTATGCATAGTCATTACTTAAAATTTCCTACACCTTCCAGGAAATGAAATTTTTGTTTTTTATTTTACCTCTAAAATATAAGGAAATAGAATTTCTTGGTTCAAACTATTTTCTGAATATTTAAAGGTAGGTTAAAAGGAAAACAAGTGAACATATCCAATTTTTTATTACTTTTCCCTTATATACTGTTCAAAAATGAATAGAGATATTTCTATTTGATTTGTTTTAATTAAAATACCCTATTTTTGTTTGTTAGGGATTCTCCTATTTGTTAGTAAACATAAAAAGTAAACACCAAGTATTCTTTATTCTTAATAAATTATTAACTAAAGATAGTCAACATGAAGAATACTCCTTGTGTAAATCAACAGTTTTTTTTAGACTTTTCTCAAGTTTAACCTAGTAATATTGTGTTTAATGACAGAAAAACATCATATTAAACCAGAAGTATGCAATATTATTGTGAGAATGAGCGGTCAAGGGCACCGGCAGGTGGATATCACTGATACAGTTGCCATCTCCCGGATTGTGGTCTCCCGGGCTTAAGCAAGATTCAGAGAAAAGTGAAAGTACCAATAGGCAACCTATTAGTGGATCTCAGTTCATTAAGACACCGAGAGATGACAGAAATATTGTTATTACTGCAAGAAGTAACCCTTTTCATAGTACCCGACAGAGCCTAAATGAAGTGTCTAATGTTCTGCCAAGGCTCATATCAACTCAAACCATTCGTAATTGTTTGTTAAAAGTTGGTTGAACATCTTATGTTACCTGTTTAACATCTTATGAAGACATGCAGCAACAGCAACTCCACATATTATGGTGCAGTAAGCGCATAGGTGAGGATACAAATTGGAATGCTGTTATGTTTACAGATGAGTCGCATTTCTTTATTTATAGCGATTATAGGCACCAAAGAGTCTTCTGAAAACAGTTTTTGCTTTTTTCAATGCAGTCTGCAGGTGAGAGTATGATGGCATCTATTCACAAGGACGAACTCAACTCCATATTGTGAAAGGTCATTGCAGTTCGATTTGTTCAAGAAATTATAGAGGAGTACATTCCTCAAACCAGGACCATAATGACCTCAAATTTACATTTCTTGACGACAATAAGCTACCACATAAGGAACATTGTTCATCAATGTCTTGAAAATCTGGACATTTCACGTCTGCCCCTTGCTGTGTTGTCTCCAGATCTCAATCCCATTGAGCGAAAGTGGAATGCACTGCAGAGAAGGCTTTTTGCTCATCATCTGCAGGTTCTTAACTTTCAGCTACTGAGAGCTGTATTACTACCATGTTTATAGTATGAAATTCCTTGTGAAATGAGTGACATTATATACAGTATGCCCAATAGGTGCAGAGAATTAGTGCTTAAAAGAAGATATTACACAAATTATTAAATTTTACAAAAATTTTACAATTCACATTTGTAAAAACATGATCACAACAACTTTTATTTTTATTATTTTATTAAAACACCTTTTATAAAACTTTCCGAGGTGAAATACAATCTTATTGGTATTAATTTTCAATGAATTTTATAATTAAATTAAAATAAAAATTCTCAGAAAAATGAATCATACATAACTAACAATATCTCTATTCATTTTTAAGTAGAATTTATCGCAAACGGATTGATTTTTCATGGTTCAAATTATCTTTTGTCTTTTCAGAAGTATAATAATTGGAAAACTGGTGTGAACATTTTTGAATTTGATTTTATTTTTCAAGTTTTATCTTGATAACTGATTAATTTTCCATGGCTCAAACTATTTTCCTACTTTTTAGCATTAGGCTAATAGATAACTTATCTGGTCTTAATTCCTTATCTTACTTTCCCTACAATCCTTGTTTTAATCTTTATTTTTTTCTAAATAAAATCTCGGTCTTATGAATTATTTTATTTATGTTATCTTTCTTCAGAAGACACCAAATTCTATCACCTGAGCTGGCTCTCCAAATTTATTAGCTAAACTTCAGCATAGTATTATGACATCCCTAGAACAATCTTGCAGTGTCCCCTACAGATTGATTAGGAAAACAGGTGGTAGGGCTCAGTAGGACAAGGAACAACGGTTAAACAATGTATCCATAGCAGTACCACATGTTGCAACTCTGTATAATGGTTCATGGTAAAGAACCATTTTTTTTTTTTCACCCTACCTGGCATTGCTGCCGTACTGGGTTTTGGGAGCAGTGTGTTAATACATTAGGGTTCTTGTATGCCCACTGCTGCCAATAAACAACTCTTTATTAATCATTTTTATTTGTATGCAATAATTTTTAATCAGAGGAACAATAAAACCACTAGGTTAATGGTGGTGTGGTCCGGTACACGGGTGTGCACAGTGTTGGGCGTTATTTAAATAAATTATTTGAAATTTTATCTAGATAACGAATAATAGATAAATTTTTATTTGTTATTTCTTATTCGACGATCTTTGGACAGATAATCATTTGTTATTTGTTATTTACAAATAATATGCATTATCTGTTATCTATTATTCGTTATTTAAGATGAAAATATGATTCGAATAATCTTTTTTGCAATTTTAGAATTTCTTTAAAATTTAGGTCTGTTTATATGTTTTATGGGGCCCTTTTTATGAAAATACTGTCGGATTTGAGATAGCGCCTCCCCTTCCCCTACCGACTATTTGTAACTTTTCGGATTTAATTGATATGAGGGTCGACTATTAGGTTTTGGGGGGCCCTTTTTATGAAAAAAAAAACTCAGATTTGAGATAGCGCCCCCCTCCCTTCGAACTGACTTTTGTAACTTTTCAGATTTAATTGATATGAGGGTAGACTAATATGTTTTCGGGGGCCCTTTTTATGAAAATACTGTCAGATTTGAGATAGCCCCGTTCATACAAGGGATTTAATTCATACAAGGGTCGACTATTGAGTTTTGAGGTATGTTTTTTTTAAAAATATTTTCGGAAAGCTCCCGCGGGCACCGACTTTTTGTAACTTTTCTGATTTTAAATTGTGCCCCCTCTCCTATCGACTTTTCTTATATCTGACGGGCCCCACAAAACATATTAGTCGACCCTCATATCAATTAAATCTGAAAAGTTACAAAAAGTCAGTTCGGCAGAGGGGGGTGCGCTATTTCAAATCCGACAGTATTTTCATAAAAAGGGTCCCCCAAAACATATTAGTCGACCCTCATATCAATTAAATCTGAAAAGTTACAAAAAGTCGGTTCGGGGAGGGAAGAGGGGGGGGTGCGCTATCTCAAATCCGACAGTATTTTCATAAAAATGGCCCCCGATAACATATTAGTCGACCCTCATATCAACTAAATCTGAAAAGTTACAAAAAGTCGGTTCGGGGGGGGGGAGGAGGCGCTATTTCAAATCCGACAGTATTTTCATAAAAAGGGTCTCCCAAAACCCTGATATGGAAGAAATCCTAAAAACTCAAAAAGTCGCAATGCAGTGGTGTAATCTTAAAATGGAGATAATTTTAAAAAACTATGGATCTGAAAATATACACATTGGCCCGTATATAGAAGAAAAATAAAATTAGCGTCAAATTATTCGAAATTTATTTGAAAAAAAGTCGAATAACAAATAAAAAGATAACAGATAACTTGAATTTATTTATTATCTAGATAAAAGATACACACAACTATTCGTTATTTGTAGTTGAAAAGTTTGAATAAATTATTCGTTATCTATTATCTTTTATTTAAGATAAATTTTGCCCAACACTGGGTGTGCACTGTAGTGATGGGACCACACCCCATCCGTCCAGTCCTTTCTCAAGGTGCTTCCTCTTTTTCCGCCTCCTCGGGTGGTGGAATTCTTGCCGCTCCCAGGGAGAAATGAGCAGGGCCTGTCACATCCCTCCACCCATACACAAACTTCCAATAGAAACGTGTAGTTTTCCCTCTCGACCAGGCGGAGAAAGTCCTCTGTGAGGGTATACCTGCCCTTCCCTCTCATCAATTTTGTACGGTACTCCTCTGTCACACTGCAGGATACCGGATAGGATACCAATATATGATCTGCTGGGTCAGAAACTCCCCAGGAAGCCCATTCTTTCCATGGGCCGCCAGTTTTCCTTGGAACCTTCCATGTACTATGAAATCCAGTAATAAGGGAGGACCTATGTCACATTTAATCTTGCCTGAATGGTGTGGAAGAACTTCCTGAGGGTAGACTCTTTCTGGCTTGTCACCTACCGTCTGTTCCACTCTTCAATGGATTCCTCCCAGATAATCCTTTTCCATTGGTTTGGATTCTCACCTTTCCTCTCACGGAGCTCCTCCGGTAGCGTCTCCAGCCCCTGTCTCTTCAAATGGAACTTGATTGCATCCTCCTTCAGGATCAGTTACAGGGGCATCACTCCGGCCAGCACCTGTACCGCTTCGTGGGACACCGTCTTATAGGCCTTTGTTTATCCTCAGCAGGGCAAATCTCTGGATAGTGGCCATCTTCCTCTTCTGGATCTGATTCAGGCGGCAGCTCCATGCTGGGTATGTGTACTTCATTATACCCAGCACGACTCCCTTGTAGATGACGCTCGTGGTACCTAAGTCTCTGAGTACCTAAGGCCCTAAAAAGCACCCCCTGTCCTTGTCAGGCCATTTAGTGACAGGATCACCATATTCCACAGGTGTTCAATCTGGGGAGAGACGTCGAACTTCGTCTAGACGTCTTAAACCTCAGGCCTAAGTAGGTAACCTCCTCACCCAGGTGGACTCTCTCCCCTTCAACTTGGAGACTGATAGGGTGAGCTCTATCTGTGGAGCCTTTCACCAACATAGCCTGAGTCTTTGCAGCCGCCATCTTCTTTCTATTCTTTTCACACCATCCTTCGACTATGCTGTGGCGCACCTCTCTCCTTCTGCCACCAATCTTGCCCTGCTGTTTAGTACCATGATGGCCAGGACATCCATGTATGCTACGCCACAAAAGCCCGCTACCTCCAGTTCCCCCAGCAATTGGTCGGACACCAACTTCCACAGGGCCGCTCCCAGAACTGGAACCTGCGGGCATCCTCTTTCAATTTCTCGCTCAACCTCATAGAAGGTACCCCTTATCTTGACTCTCCTGTTGCTGAGGTACCCCGCAATGAGGGAGTATAAGTTGCCGGGGGTATCAAACTGCTGGAGGCGCTGGAATACGAAGGGCTACCATACGCAGTCAAAGGCGGAAGGTATGTCAAACAGGACTATCATGATATACCTCTCCGCTCTGTTATCTACGTCCCTGCGCAGTCCATTATGGCATCTCCGGTGGGACTGGCAACAGACTTTTCACTATGAGGTGCTCCAGGACCTTACTCGAAACAGGAAGGAGGTATATCGGCCTATATGACTTAAATAACTCCTTGTCCTTGCCTCTCCCCTTATACATGAGTCTGTGGTCGGCGATCTTCCATTGTGTTGGGTCCCTGTCCAAATAAGCATTCATTATTTCCAGTATCTCTTCTTCTATATAGAGGACACTCCTCTTTAGGATCGTCATCAATCTTGCTCAGTAATCTCGCAAAGGCATTCAGGTTTTTAACTATTTTTTAATAGTTTTGGACGACTCTCTCCAAGGTCGCCAGGCTAGTCCTCAGCTCCACCATGTACTGGGTCCAAAGCCCATCACTCCTGGACTTCACTTCATCCTCAGATTTCTCATGCCTTTGCCTCTTGGGGTGCCTCATCCTAGGGGGTCTGCTTCATAGCTTCATCACCAACCACTCCAATTCAACCTCTTCATGGCCATTTCTTCTGGTACCATAGGCCTCCATTTTGTTTTCTCCTGTGTCCTCTGGTGTGTTCTTCTTTAGGGAATTCTCTTTTAGAGAGTCCCTCTTGCACTCCTCCATTCCTCTTCTAGTTTCTTTAGCCTGTGCACATAATAAATTATGTAATAGTGGTCTTTTTACAGCTCAAATTGTATCTGTATGTCCGATTTTGACCAAATTCGGAATTTATGTTCCTCTATCTATAAAACAAAGTTAGACACTCTAACCACCTGTCCACACTGCCTCCCTAAAAAGTTATTGAGGAAACAAAAACACTTCCACTCAAAATAAACTCAAAAAATGAGATATTTTTTAAGTGCTCCTGTTCACTGGGGGTCCTGGCTCGCCACTGAGTGCCCCCCGTGCTTCAACCAGCCACCATAACATTCGCCAGCGCACTAATACTGGACACCTATTGGTAAACACGTCTTACCTGTTAGACGTCTAACGTACTACTGAGCTCTGAGGGGACTGGCAAGATAGGAGCTAATCCGCTGGAGCTCATTTCATGTAGGTCCTTCCTGCTTCACAGTTGGGACACTACTTTGTAAGAACCATTTGTGATTTCAAGGATTCATATGACTTTAGTAGTTAAATAGCCAACACAATTTTGACCTTTTAGCTATGATGGGTGAAGCGTCCTTGAGGACAGAATACTTTTCATCACCTCTAGTGACCACTTACGCTTTTTTATTTAAGACATTGTTCGAAAATGCCCATAGCCTACTGCCCTATGAAATAGTTTGAAAGTAGAATTGATTACTGAGCAACTCTTCATTTAACTAGAAAGAGGCCTGTTGTGCTTAATAAAAATATATGTAGCAAAAATAATTAACAATTCTTACATTACTGTGCTAAGTAAAAATATTATTGAGCGTTTTACTTATATTCGATATAATATCAGTTCTTTAGTAGTATGTTTAAAACATGCACTTCACAGTTTTTATTTTATTTCTTAAATTAAAAGCAAAACAAGATTAGGTCCTACTTGTTACACTATTGTATCATACAGCTTACATTGGGTTACCTGATTTGACTCAACCAAACTATTACCACTCCATCTCAACTACACTATACGCCATTTTGCTCAACTCCTCTCCGCTTCATAATCGCTGGCCACTTGGCCTAATAATGGAATATCATCACAAATTCCAGTCACCAAATCAATTGTATCAATTGTACATGATTATTTGTTTTGAGATGAGAGAGAAGGAGTTAGTCGAGGGTGCGGTCAAATAAATAAAAAATTAAAATATATAAATAATTTTAATTTTTGCCGACGTTTCGACCCACTTTGCAGGTCGTCTTCAGGGCGTTGGATGTGGCACTGCGGGAGGCAGTTGAAACACTGGCAGTACATTATTACACTGGCAGTAAATTAAAATTATTTATATATTTTAATTTTTTATTTATTTGACCGCACCCTCGACTAACTCCTTCTCATATCATATCAACGGTCAACCATCTCTACATCATTATGGATTATTTGTTTTGCTGGTTTTATTTGGATTCAATTATTTGAAGTAATGATTGTTATTCTTAGTAAAGTAATGTATTGATATGTAGTTGGCTAAAGACATGAAGGATGGACATCGTTCATCAGTATTATGCATCGAAGATCCACTCACTCCTGGCAATGATATTGGACGAGGTTCCTATGGTGCACTCCATGTCAGACAGGCGTTTGAGTATGCCTACATAACATTAACTCAGGTGGTAAATCCACTAAACACTGAACATCTTCTTGATCCTCAGGAAAGGCAAGTTCTTCCATTTTTACTTGGTTCAATACTTATGTCATTAATCATTTCAGTTGTTCATTAACCCTTTGACTGTTGAAGCTCATTCGAGTGTTTCTACCAGATGGCAGGTCCCGAAATCTAAAAAGGGGTTCAGGAAAACAGATTTTTTTTTTTTGCATACATTTGTTTAAAATACTATTTTGAGCCACCCTGCAAGATCTTGGCTTTCAAAAATGCATTTTAAATTTTTTATTTAACTTTTAATAAATGGGGCATATGCCTTCCTGGCGACCGCACATGGCAATGAAAAATTAGAGTGGCAATCTTGTAAAACTTCGCTGTCTTGAGTATATAACTTTTTTTTTGTAATTTAATATGGTCAAACCTTTTTGATTGCTGTTGTTCATTGTCAACAATTGAAATTTTTAGGAATTAAAAATAAAAACAAAAGTCTCATTATATACCACTTAAACCTACGTGTTTAAAATCTATAGATGAGCATTTCCCCTCATGTAATAGTTTTATACATTTTATAATAAACACAATAAATATTAATATAAAATATTAACAATATTAATATAAAACATTAATATAGATAAACAATTATAATTGGTTGTTGTGAAAATGAGACAATATATAAAGATTACTACGAACCCGGCTGTAACAAGTGAAAGTAAAAATTATAAAAGGTTCATTTAAAACAATTATTACCATATCTTTTCCCATCGAATATTAGAATATAGGATAGCCTGCTCTTGTCACAAGGCTCATAGTGGTATTATTCCGGAGGAATCACCATAGCAATTAAATATATTGATTATTTCTACCATTGTATCCTTATATTTGTTCATTAATTTACATTAATAAGTTATACTTTTTTTTATATCAACAGTAGATTTGAAAATTTATAATCTAATTTTTGGTGTGCATATTTTTAGTATTCTTGGTCGAATTGTAAGGGTGACTGATCGTGTTATAAATTATCGCCAATGGATCAGGAACAAGTTTCAGTTGAAATCATCATCAATGTCACCAACATCTTCTGATATCAGCCTTTCCTCTCTGGCATCTAGTGATTCTGTGAGTTTTTTTTATTTTTATTTTTTATAAATATACATACTGTTTTACTTATCAATGTAAAAATGATTAATTTAGTATACTTATATTCTGAATATTTTGGTCTTAGATCTTTTATTTACAATTATGAATATTAATTGATAATATATTTATGTTTTTAAAATTAATTTATTGGAAATATGCATATTTTGGTGGCTGTATTATTGTTCTGAAAACAAATTTTGGCCTATGTTTTAAATGTGGACAATGTAAAAAGCCTCCGGTTCCTAAGACATTAAGATATTATTAGTGTATTAACAGAACTATGTTTTTAATCATTATGATATATCTCATTTTAAAATAAATTTCATTAAATTTTGACTAGTTGTATTAAGTACAAGAGCTGTGTTAGATTTGCTTTAAATAAATGTATTGATATGATATTTATTGATTAAATTTATTTTATATATAATTAGTAATTATATCAATGACCGACTAACATTTATGTTTTGGCTAGAAAAACTAGATTCGCCCGTAGTTTTGTTTTTAGCTTAAAATCGAATGAAACTTTTACTCCTCAAAAACATTCATTCATGAATTTATTTTATTTATTTATAAATAAATTTATGTAAAATGCTAATTCGAGGTACCAAAATGACTGTATAAAGCTATCATACTACCTGTGTTGACCTATGCCTGTGCAACCTGAACCTTATGCAAGACTGGCTGAAAAGATTGACAGGTTTGGAGAGTATAGTATTGAGGCGCATCATGGGACCTACCTGGGAAAATGGCTCCTACCATTTGAGAAGGGACATAGAGATCTAAGACTTAGACGACGATCTCTGAGCTTCCCATTTTGTGCTAATTTAGGGAGCCAAATGGCTGGGACACGTAATTAGGATGAATGATGGCAGAGCAGCCTCAAAATTATATTATGGAACCCCGGATGGAGTCAGACAGCAGGAAAGACCGAAGTGAAGATGGGAAGACTTGGTGACTAAGGATTTTAGGATGGTCTGAGTTTCCAGCAGACTTGCTATCGACCGCAATTACTGGGAAAATGCAGTTGAGAAGGCCAAGGGGAGCTTCAGGTGCCTGTCGAGCCAATAAATAATAATTCCTTCATGAATTATCTGATCATATTCAGCACCTGCTGAATACTTTAAAAAGGAGAATACAGTCCGTGGGTCACCGATTTCAACCTAATTTTTTTAGTGATGTTACATCGAAAAGTGTTGGACACATATCCTGGCATTCATTCCAATAGCCCCGAGAAGCCAAGAAAATTTTTTTTTTAATATAATTTCAAACTAAATTTATGTTAATAGTTGACTGTCATAAATATAATGAAGAGGAGTTGGTCACAATTAAAAAAATTATATTTATTTTTATTTTTGCCGACGTTTTGGCCCAAAGTTCAGGCCTTCATCAGGACTGTGTTCTCACGAAGGGTTCACCCGCAAGACAACCTTGTCTTCAAAGAAATTAATTTAATTTATTGAGGAGGAGATGAGATAATTGTCCTTGGGCACCAAATGTGTAAGGTCAGCACTATCTTCAATGTGGAAGTGTTCTGGTTGTTTCTAAGTGTGTGAATTAAATTTTTTAAGACCAGCAATTTCTGAAATGTTAGTGGTCTCCTTATAAATTCTGACATTGATAGTACCGATTACTTCCTTCACAACTAACATTGATGTTTAATCATTGAATTTGTTTGAATTTCTCTTGAGTCTGTTCATTTACATTTTCTTTCACTTCCTTTGTTTCTTTATTTCTCCTCCATTTTTCTATGAGAGAAAGGAATAAATGTTATAAGGTATTATTGGGTCTGTTTATGAATTAGACCTTTACCCAATTTTTTAACAGCTGAATTACTGACTCAATTTGCCAGATATTTACCGAAACCAAAGATTCCCTCTATTTATATATGTTGCCCTTTAATGTGGCAGAATGTATTAATATTTATATATATATATATATATATATATATATATATATATATATATATATATATATATATATATATCAATTTACAATAAATAGGATGACAATCAGAAAATGCAAACATTTATGTTATTTATTGTTGTTTAGAGAAAGTTTGCATATCCTGATTATTTGTCATTCTCTTAATTTTAATTGTCAACTATATTTCTATCTCTAACTTAACATTCTTTCATTTTGCAGGAACCTGAGATGATCCGTGATAAGGAAGAATCCTCTATGGCTAATCGCCCAGTTGCCATTCAAACAGAATGGTCCAATAGTTCTAAACCTGAGAATGGTGTGTATATTTAATTTAGGTTGTTACCTATTGTATGTATGTCTTTATTTGTTATAATATTGTTTATTATATATTATTACTTTAAGGACGTGTAAGACCACAAACTTCAAAACTGTTTACATCACAAACTGGCTTCATCCGTATGTTCAACAACAGCAAACGGACTACCTCTCAAAACATGAGAAAGTAGGTATAATTTATAAAGGCATTTTGTATGTCAAAATGGTATTATTCTTCACTTCTCATTAAATTCTACATCCGTCCATAAGAAATAATTTAATGAAATATTATAGTAACCATAAAAATAATATTTTGTGTTCTATTGCTGACTATTACTTATTATTACAGTAAGAATTTAACTTTTAAAAAAGTGATGAATTACACTCAAACAATAACAAAATAATGACTAAATATATCACTAGACAAGTAAACAAACCAATAAAAAATTCAGCAATTTTCCCAATGCCTCCAAGATTTGGTAGGGAGAGGGGCTAAACCTTTTTTTGGTTGTAATCTCCGACCCTATTGATGGATGAGCTGCTGAATCTGTCCTAATGGAAAGTTTAAAATAAAAAAAAATAGTTAGAAACCACACGAATAAGGAGTGTATATTGTTCTAGTAATATAAATATAGGTATGGTAATATAATTGTGTGTGCGTAGTAAAGTGATACATTTTTTATTTATGTTTCCCTTGAGCCTACCCTCTCTAAAAGCAATTCTCTCACTTGGCATGGCTATATACAACTTTAACTTTTCCAAAATTACTTTTCAATATAATGCTTAAATTAATTATTTTCTTTTAATTCCTGCACAATTGTTTCTGGATAAAAATTGGGTAATACAATCAAGTCAGTACACTTAATAATTTCTGGCCATTGTGGATTGTATGTCTTTGTTCGAAATAATGAAAATTTTCCTACAATTTGGCAATTGATGTTACCTCTATAAAATTTTGATACACATTCTTAGGAAATCCATTAAATTATAATAGCAATATAACCTTGACCTACATTATTAATACCATTGCCATTAATGTGCAACTCTAATTAAATTATTATAAACTTCGAATCTTAGATTTGTCTGATTTTATAGAATGAAATACAATGTGGTCCTCTCTATATGCATATACATATCAGCATATGTATTTTGCAATTACATGTGGGAAACCTTAAATTCCAAGTTCCTAACCGTTTGTCCTTTTCCATATCAGGTCGTTTCCTTATTGCACACTTGAATCCAAGGCTATTCACTAACTTTCTTTGAATAAAATTTACTTTCTTGTGAGTGTTTAATACTTTACAAAAGGCTCTTTATCATTGGGATAACTGGTTCTTTGACTGAACCCCCAATCTTAGGCCTTTCCTTGGATGGTAGGCTTGAGGTGAGTACTTTATGTGGTCTTATGTCTGAAAGAGTGTTGAGTGTACTATTCTGGGATGTTTCCTAGCTATGTACTAAACTTGGGTACCTGTGGGTTAATAACCACTAACATAGCCAATCTACTTTCTACTTTTTTTAAAGTATCGGGAACTTCAGACTTCACTTCCATTAATCTTTTGACAGTATGGCCATAAATAATGTGTGAAGGAATTTTGGCTATTGATTTGGTAATGTTTACAGTTTCAAGATAACTACTTCTTTTTTTTTTTTCTTTGCCAGAAAATATTTTGTCTTTAGGTGAAGTTGACATTAGGCAGTACTAAAATTTCATAAGTTCAAATTAATTACAACGACAGAGCCTTATTGCTCGAAAACTCTTCAGATTCTCATTGCAATGCATTGAAAGATTTTTGGTATTTAATATTCTACTTTGTAAACCAAAATTAACATATTTTATCACTCTTGCTTCCACATATGCATTTCATTGAATTCTATGCTGATTTGAGTTACATAAGCAAGTTCTATGGCATTTAGAACTTTTAATGAAATTACATGTTTAAATTAATTTGCAGATTCAATTACATATTTTTTATGAAATAATGTGTTTTTTACTGGTTCTACAACTTTTTTATTACATGCGGACCATCTGCATCAATCACACCACTCAATTCCATGGATAATCAGCAATTGGCTGTATAATAAGTTATTAAGAATAGAGACAACAAATTATTTTGGAAAATACCTATAACTAGAGACTGGATTTTCATGTTATTGCATATTGTATTCGCTTATGTGTAAAAACCCCGGACCCAAATATCTATTCATTTTAGGATCTGTAGAATAACATAGGAAAAAATAGGAACATAGGAATAGTGAAATAGGAAAAAATATATCTAAAAATTTTTACTGTGTAATAGAAAAAATACAGGTTACGACTCTCTTACAAAAAAATATAACTGCTGCATTAACGGTATAAATGTTAATGTTGATAAAGAAGCAGCAGTGCTTGTTACAAAAATATTCCTCTTACAATAGTTCATGTTGAACGCTAGTTTTCTCAATTACAATACGTATTAAATGATAGAAAAAACAATTTTTCAGAAATGAATTTCGAAACGTATAACATTGTAAGGTTTAACTCAATTAAAAAATAATGTTTTAATTATAATGTGGACAATCTTTAATTATGTATCTTCATACGTTATTTTTAATTAAAATTAAATATCTGAAGTCAATTGGTCTGGTATTTATAATATATACTTATCCTTCATATCTTTAATCTTTTTAAGTTCCTCTACATTACTTCATCCTTTGTATGTTCCAGTCCAACAACCAATTTCAGGGAAACTTAAACAAATGTATTTAATTATTTGTTGATTAATTATTGAGACCTTTTGGTATTTTTTTTTTTTCCGTGAATTATCTATACATTTCCTATTATTTACGTTAGTCCTTATTTTTATTAAAATTTCTCTTTCTTCAACATTTAAGTTAATTGTAATTTACTGTGGTATGAGGTTGTGTATTGTTGTCGTTAATTGATTATAATATGGATTCTAATTTTCAATATTGCAGTTTAATTTTTTTTTTTTTTTAACACATTTTAATTCCGAAGCTTAACATTATGTTTGATAGGATTTCAATGTATCAATATTACATATTAAATAAAATAGATAATTTTTACACGTTTTCAGCTGTAAATTAGGCAATTTTACATATTTTAGGTTTTTACTCCACGATTTTACACATTTTGAGGTTTTTACTGCACGAAAATCCAGTCTATACCTATAACAATTCATAAATAAAAAATTAGATACCTTTATATCCTTAATTAAAACATGGAGAATTGCAAAAATGAAGTTTTAAAGTAGCTTTTAAAAAACTATAAAATCATATACCTTATTTTTAATATTACTTTCTAATAATTATATGTACATATATATATATATATATATATATATATATATATATATATATATATATATATATATATATATAATTACAATGTTTTTATTACAACTTAAGATATCAATTATAGTCGAATAATAGGTCATGAAATACACTTAAATAAGTTAAAACAACTTCTATTTATTCTTTTTATTCAAACGTTTCGATCCCTGTTTTTTTAACATAAATAATGGGATCCTCTTCAGGTTTTGTAATTGAGCATTGATACCGAAGCCAGGCAGCACACTGACAGACCCAACAGTACTGCCACAAGGACATCAAGTTACAGTTGATACAGCAGTTCCCGGCTTGGGGTATCGATGCTCAATTAAAAAACTGAAGAGGATCTGATTGTTTATGTTAAAAGAAATAGGGATCGAAACATTTGAATAACAAGAATAAACAGAAGTGATTTTAACTTATTTAAGTTTATTTCATAACCTATTATTCGACTATAATTGATGTCTTAAGTTGTATATATATATATATATATATATATTTATCGAGTTTTTAATACTAGTTATTGTACACAAATCATTAATGAATTAATTTATTGGCATGTTGAATGAGAAAATTATTTATATTCACTCCTTCCAGAATACTGTCCAGTAACTTTAATTCTAATTAGTATATAAAATGCTTTGGTGTGTAGTAAACGCTGAATAAATATTGATTAAATATCTTTTTTGTTTCAGGTAACGAGTTGCTTCAAATCAATGTCAGTAATTAGTAAAAAGAAAATCGTTCTCCACTAAATATATTTTGTTGGTTCGCACATAACCATAATGAGCGAACAGACAGGACAATAACTAAAAAAATGTTGATACCATCATATAGATGGTTAACACATTTATCTAATGGTTAGGACAGCATGATATGGTTGAAATGAGTTCCTGACTTGTGTTCACATTTGAATACTGATATATCTTTTCTTTTATCTTGTCTTAGTTATACGAAAATACTTAGTTTACTTTTAAAAAATAAAGTAATATAAATATCAAGAAAATAATCTGTAAGATAGAACAGATAAAAAAAAATTTGAATATTTTTTCTTAGCTTTTTTCTTTTTAATTTAATTTTTGACATGAAAATTCTATTAAAGTTTATTATTAAAAACTATTTTAAAATTGAATTTGTTATAATCTAAAAAGATTGTATTGGTTACTTGGTTTTTGAAAGATTATTTGGTGAAAAAGAAATTATACCATTTTCCAACCTGTACTTAACTATTTTCCCCCATATAATTCAGGCCACAGTGACAGATTCCATAGGAATAGTAGATAGAACTTTTTCCATTGAAAATATTTTATTTTGACAGTTATTGTTTTAATTGGAATCAACTGATGTGAATGAAGAGTTCCAAAGTAAGTGCATATGTAGCATATGGCCTAAAAGAAATATTGGGTCTTTAACGTCAATAAATATTATGATTTACATTTTTATAATGGAAACAGCACACTTATTTATCGAGTTTTAAATAATTACTAATGACATCAATTTCAGCTTTATTTTTTTCTTGTAAAAGATTCATTTTTAATTTAAATGAAAAATATTATAGAATGTGCTAAGTATTACATTCCATTTTCTTAGTGTTTAACTTTAAAAGTGTTTTAGCTCTAATAAGTCCAATATTGGTTACTTTTTTTTTTATATTTGCCACTTCATTAGTATGTGATCCAGGTATTTATGACTTTATTTTTTTTTAGTATCAAAAAAGCCTGATGAATTTTCAGAACAATATCAAGTTAACTATATTTTTTATTATACTTCCCTTTCTCTCTCTCTCTCTCTCTCTCTCTTTTGAATTAGGTTATCAATTTTTCATACCAGATGGACTCCTTTATATATGTGTATATGTAATATGTATATATGTATGTGTGTGTGTGTGTGTGTGTGTGTGTGTGTGTGTGTGTGTGTGTGTGTGTGTGTGTGTGTGTGTGAGTGTGTGTGTGTGTGTGTGTGTGTGTATGTGTATATACAATATGTATGTATGTGTATATATATATATATATATATATATATACATATATATACACATACACATATGTATATGTGTATCTATTGTACTTTAACACATTAACACATTTATTGTTAATATGTTTACTTCTGTAGTTTTACTCTTTATTTGATTCTGAATATTAAGACAAATATTTTTCTTCCTCTTGATATAATTTTTATTTACGATTCTCCCATTAAATTTATCCTGTGTTATTTGGATGTATCTTGAAGCATTTTTACTTTGGTCTTTATTTCCATTCTATCGATGCTTAAAGTGAAAGATATAACATAATACAGTACAATATTCCTTCAGTTTCCTTCTAGTTTCCAACTTAACTTATTTGGACACAAGTATCCAGTTTGTTCTAGAAAACTTACTTTTATATGTTTAAAAATTTACTGATTTTTTATCCATTCTTAAAATTTATTGGTTTAAGAATTAATATAGCAGAAAGTTCTAACCTTGCCAATTTCTGATGAAACATTTATTTTGTATATCGATTTTCAAATAATTTGATTTAGTATATTTTTAAAAATGTTGGTTAAGATATAGATTGAATACCCGTCGTTTTGGACCATCTTATAAATAACAGATTTATCTTATCTCTATCTTTATTCTTATATATTTATATTGTTTATTTTAAAGTGAATATCTGTAATGTTTTTCTGGACTAACCCTATTCCTATATATAGCAACGGAAAGCTGTTCTCAATACAATCTTTTTTTCCTAGAGCGCTATTATTCATTTTTTTATATATGTATATTATATATTTTTTTCTATTTATTTATATTTTTTTTTACTGACTATTACATTGAAATATTTTCTTTTCCTTGTTCAATTGTAAATAGGATAAAACTTTCAACATTCTTTCCTCCCCCATACAATCTTATCAAATAAAACTGTCTATTGTTCTCTTAATCTTAAAATTATATCGATTGGTTTTATTTGGTCTAAACTATGACATTTGGAATCTTATTGGCTGTGTATTCTTAATTGGATTAAGGTAAGTTGTTTAGTTATAAATTATTTATAATAATGGTGTATTTATTAAATTTTTGAGTAATCACGTATAGTGTTATAGATTATATATGGTAAATATATTTGGTTCTATTATGCATAGTTGTAGTTTGGTTTGTTATTATAACTGTATAAGTTTTGCTATAGCAATTATATGTTTCTTATAATTTATAAAAATCTTCCATCTTGCTTAAAATGTATGACTTCTTTAGATCATGTTAAATTGAACTGAAATATTTTTTTAATCTAAATTAAATTCATAGTATTATTTATTTGACCCTTAGATTTGCGATGAAGTAGGACTGGAGTATAATTAAATTCAAATCTGCTTCAGCATGAAAAATTAATTTTGATGAAAAAATTGTTATTTTTCATGTTAATGAAAAAGTCTTTAAAATCAAAGTTCCTAGTTTACCTATCTTATTCTTTACAACATTTTATACCAATTATTTTGATAAATGAGGTAATTAATTTTATGTTCTTAAACAATAGAGAAACATATTTTGAAAAACTTATATAGTTGATTTACATATTGGTAAATTAAGTTAATTGGAATTTCAACAATTTTAATTCTTTGCCTTAAAGGAAGGAAAAAGTAAAACATTCACAAGAAAATTTGAAAATAGAACTATTATTTATAATTTCATTTAAATTTTGTCTTAAGTTATAAAATGTAAGTAGTAATAGTTATAAATTAAGCACTGCTCAAATTTTAAATTCAATGGCATTAATATTTATAGCTAGTTGTGTCTGTGTGTGTATGTATTATTTTTTATGCCATCCAGTTTTTCTAAAGATAATGGGTTTTAAGATTAAAACATTATAGAACAATAATGATAATAATAATAATGAAATTATATGCAAATTTCACTAAAAGTATTTATCACAACCATTCTATGCCTGAATATTAAATATTATGAAAAGTATTTCAGTATTGACTGGTGCAATGACTGCAGTGTTTTTTTTTCTAACTAGTAGTTTTTTATAATTGGATTTGGTTTGTTTCTTATTATATCTTGTTATTTATTGAAATTCAGCCAAGTATCATTTGTAAATATAGATGAGTTCTAAAATATAAAAAATAGTGACTTTACAACCAGAAAAATGTATATGGTTGATTATGCCTGTTTGTTGAGATTTTCTGGGAATTTGGTATCTGATTTATTAATGTATAATATACAATAAATGTTAGAGCTTATCTTCTAGGAACAGTTTAATTCATATGTTGTTTAGATATAATATTACAGTAAATAAGTAGTCAAAAGCTGTGCACAAAGTAAAATAAGAGCTAAAAGAACATAATAATAATAATATTTGTATCCATTTCTTAAATTATAAATGTATATTTTGTAATAAGACGATTTTATAATAATAAAAATCATACTTAGGCATCAGATTCTAATTATATTTAATTATCAACATAAATGACATCAATACCTGATAGTTCTTTTTTTAAGACCATTTGATGGAATTTAATTAGAGAACATTATTTGAATATAAGGCATTACTTAAACATTTAAATTCAACTGAAAGCCATAATTACCTGTCAGTTTGAATACTAAAGTGATTAGTTAATGTTCGTATTTCCCTGGGAGTATGATTTTCTTTTAATCCTTGCTTTGTTCATTGCAATGTTCTGTTGTTCTTGTCCTTATTATTTTTCCTTATTACTTAACAGTTAGTAATTTCATTTTTATAAATGAATCCATACTAAGCCTTTTAATATTTTTTACTGATATAAAATTAGCTCTTCTCAATAGCTGAACTATCATGGTAGCGAATGTCTGAAGTACCTGCTTCTTCATTTCATTATTGTTATGTATCCTTCTTTATATTCTTAATTTTTATTAGTGTTGTAAATCAATTTAACTACAGATAATAAATTGTTTACTGTGTGAACAAATGTTGATAATGTTTATTCCATTTATAGGAATGTTATGTGTCATTCATAAACATCAGTTATTTGAAAGCTTTTTAATGAGACATATTGAAGTATTTGAATCAATCATTTAATGTTCTTTGTATTCAATTTGGTTTAATTATGAGACAATTTTGTTTGCAGGTAAATCAGTGAGAACTACTCACATTTCTTACCAATATTGATGCATTCCCAGCTGGATATCAAAAGTTTTATGTTTTGTTATTGATTCTATTTTCTATTTATACATTCATTAATTTTTTTAATGAGTTATGAGTTAGTTACTATGTTTGGTAGATTTATTCTTTTTTCGGTATTTTATTTGTTCCATGTGATGTATTGTATATTATTTGTTTTTTAAATATAATTTTAATTCTTGTAAATATTTATTTAACTATTTATTGTATATTATCTCTTGGGAGGCAATGAACATAAATTTTAAGTCTGTAATTAAAAAAAAAAATTAAAATTATGGTTGTATTATTTATTAACAGTATTTATTGTATATTTTAAAAAGCTAATTTAATCATATAATTGTAATATGAGGCTCGTTTTGGGTACTTGAGATTAGAGACATAGTTTACATATATTATATATACTTGGTAGTTTATCTGTAATTGCTGGGCTATTTGTTTCGTGAAATATAGCATTTATTTTATAATTAACTGTACGAGTATATAGTTATATAAATTTATCAAAACTTAAAAATATACAATCAATTGGATACAAATATTGTATAAATAAAACTTCTTTTCCTTATGAATCATTCAGTGTTTTATTCCATTAAACAGGGAATAAATTAGTTATAATTATTCTAGTATATTTGTTCATGATTAATTGTAATCATTTCATTACTGATATTGTTAACAAAGATTTTTTGTAAATGGTTCCTGTTAATTAATAGTATGTTAAATTATTAATTGCATTAATAAGTAGTTTAGAGACAGTGTTGTATATTGGTCTATTGATGACCTCGAGTCAGGTAAAAATTTCCAACTTTATGGGTAATATATCTGAATGTATAATGATACTACTTCTTTATCTTTGTGTGTTTAGACCTAATGGGTTATTTTATTTGACTGATTTGTATGTTTGTGTTTTTCATTAGTTCACTGATTAATTTTTTAATATTAGTAAAGATTTAAGTGTTGTCTGGGTTTACTGAAGTCACAAGAAAAGAGAAATATCAAATAATTAAAAATAATTTACCTCAGTAAAACTGAATGTATAGAACAAGGCAAACAGTTAAATAGATCATTATCCCTAACGTTTTTTATTACAGCTTATAAGTATATTTTATAATGTTTATTTTTTTGTGATGTTTTTCTATTATAGTAAATATGAAATAGCTTGATTTATACATCATTTATGAACTCTACTGTTATGATTCTTAGTTTTTATCCCAGAAATGATCACGAGTAGATGAGTTTTTTAACAGAGGTTAAATAGATTCAACTTTTTATTTTGTTTGTATCTTATTTGATAATCCATGGAAATGTACCTATCCATTTAATAAAACTTTATCAATTGCAATCTTCAAAACTTATATTGAATAGATTTCGTTCAAACATGATTATGAGCTTACAATCATTGGTAGTGATTAAAACTTGATAAGAGAAAATAAAAGAGGAATTCATATTGTCTGTTATATTCATTTAAAATAATTCTTTTAATTTTTTCAAGTGCTCTGAATCGAGTACTTAGATGAACTTATGTCTATTCATCAATTTTGGCATAATATATCTTTATAATTGAATTGCTATTACATCAAGTCATATTGGTATTATGAATTGGTAAGTTTGTAAATTAAAAAGAAACATATCATTGTCATCTGTTAATTGGTGAATTGAATTTTCTTTTGTTTAAATTTACTATTTCAGCTTAGTAATTTGTGGTCCGTTTAATGTCATATCTGTTTTTAAGTTTATAAATATTGAATGTTATAGTTTTAATTTTTATAACTAGAATCTTTATTACTGTGATTTTTAATATTTTAAAAAAATATATCATTGTTTGTAAATATAGTATTCTAAAATAAGTTTGGGGCCTAGAACTTAAAATTAAAAAAAAAAAAATCATGAACTAACTTTTAAAAATAAATAAAGACTGATATACAAGAAAACCTGTGCTGTTTAATTTTACTCAAATGTTATCATTTCTTTCCCATTAGTTTTGTGTACTCTATTCATATTCATGTGTCCATGTTAGGAACGTATGAAGTATTGCTTAAAGGTATCTTCCTAATCAGCCACTTTCTTGTTTTATTATTTTTTTAGTACAACTAACAAGGATGCCATTACAAAAATGATTAAACTTAGTAGTCTGATCTATAAATTAGTTCCAGTCAACTAGTGGAACATAAGGTCAAATCATAACTGGAATGTCTCATGATCTATCCTTTTGAAAGCATACTTACCATTCGTTGTTTAGTACAAATTTTAATATATAATCCATAAAAAATGTGAAATGCTGTTCCCGCTTTCAACTACTGTCGCAACTCATATTGAATTATTTAATGAGTAGGTTCTAAAACTATACCTACTGAGAAGGAATATGAATTCTTATTGATATTCAGATAAAGAAGAAAAAAAAAAAGATTAATGTGTTTTCTGATAGCAGTCCAGTCATTTGTTGACTAAATTTAGTCGACCCAGGAAAAATTTTTTCCCTGAAGAATTTTTCTCAACAGCTGTATATGTTTTTTTGGAGGTGCTGAATCGGAAAATAGTTATCGACTAGATCCAGATATAGTAAAGCCACCATTAAAATGACAAAACACCATAACATTTCGGAAGTAAAGTTTATTGGTTATAACTTTGAAACAACGCATCTTGGAGAGAAACTATCAAAAAGGAAGCTGATAAAATTTCCTTAAAAATAATACTAGAACCATCTCGCTATCTTTTTTCATTTGGCCGCTATAGCGCAATGAAGATTGACGACGTCAAAATCATCAAATTAGTCTAGTGGAATGGTAGTTGGATGGGGTGGGGGGGGGGGGGAGGAATTAAAATAGTCGGGTTTTCTACGGTTGATTGTATTTTTTGGGTCGCTGAATCTGAATTTGATGTTTCCGAACAAAATTTTACATTACGTTTACATTAGATATATGAAAAAAATTACGAATTTCCAGAACTTTGTTTAATTTTTTGTACATGACACTGAAACTATGCATTTTATCGAAATTAATACTATATACAAAGTTAAAGAAGATAAAATCTACTATCAATTTTATATATAGCTAGGGATGTGATGGTACTGGTAAAGGAGCAGTGACGTGTAACAAAGTCTCGGTTTGGAACAGTGACAACCTGTTCCACTCCCTTGGACTTTATAAGTCCAGTGACAGTGACAAAAGTCTTCTTATCCATTTCCTTATTTAATTTATGAATATATTAATATGTTATATATTATATTTATAAACAACAGTCCTCTTGTCCATTAGTTAATTAATAAGTAGTAGTTTTATCGCAAAAAAGATATTTCATTACTTTTAATAATTAATCCCTTTATGGAATCAGAAAATTGTGAGCTTGTTGTAACTGAGTTCGAAATATATAAACGGATTTGTGTCATTTCCGTGCATTTACAGAGATTTTATATCGAAAAGTAAAGTCGAAATTCACAAAAAGCATATTTGAAAATTAGCTTAGATCAAAAATACAATTCGTATATTTACAATAAACCGCCGATATATAAGTATACATAAATCATATTTGTGAATATTAAAACAATAATGTGATTTGTTTTTTTGAATATCAATATCCACAGAAAATATATATTATTAACAGTCAAGAAACTAGTATTTTTAATTTTAATGAAAATTTTATTTTTTTGATTATTATTTATTCATTTAAGTAATAGATTCATTCCATTGGAATATTTTTTAAACAATTTGATACTTGGCAATTGAGAAAACCCCTTTTACTGAGGCCGCTGCGATTCAGAAACACTGGCTGTTCCGTCCCTGTGACTGTCACAGTTGGGCCTTATCGGTACTCCCCTGCTCCAATATGTTTTTATTTATTGTATAAATATTAAAATTTCCTAGATATTTTTCAAGAGAAATATTTATATATTGATTAGTTTACTATAAAAATCGAAAATTGGCATAAAATATCATTAAAATTAGATTTCATGAATTCATAAATTGATGAATTTATTAATTAATTTATAATGGGTAAACATAATTAAATATAAAACCGTAAAGACATAATTTAATTGATATATTTCAAGAGAAAAAAAATATATGGCAGAAATATAAACATTAGGTAATATACAAATTGAAAAAAATAAATTGAAGTAAGAACAATTACTAAAAAACTAAAAGCATATATAAAGTTAGAAAATATACTTACAACACTACTTCAAAAATATAATTTTTTATATAAAAATATCTTAAATTTTAAGGGTATATATTATTCAATGTAATTTAAAAAATAGATAATAAATATGAAAATATTTTCTGAATTAATGCAAATTATATCATACAGAACCTGAATAAGTAAGCAATAAAAAAGAGAAAAATATTAATTTGAATTAAATAGTGGAAACATATACTATTCTTTATAAAAATAATTCTAGAATAATTATTTTAACTAAACTTAATGTTCCAAATAATTTAATTAACTTACACTCACTTGGAGAAAATTTTAATTTTGATTTAAAAACGCAGAGCAAGATCGAAGTGGCATAGAACTAGATATCCAACAGATAAAACTCATTATACCCAACTGACTAACAAACTAAAATCAGAAATTAGAAAATACAAAATTCAAAATTTATTAAATTTTACTGAAAAACTTACACCTACCGACAAATCACTGTGGACGACGAATAAACGGCTCCTGAAATTTAAAGACTTTAATCATCCACTTCATACTGAAGTTCAAACTTGGTCCAAATCTGATGAAGAAAAATCCCAAAATTTCGCTCATCAACTCTTCAAAACTTTTAATCCACATCCTGATATCCTTAATCCAAATCAGCTTGAATGTATTGAAACAGAACTGGATATTCCACTCCAAATGACTCCTTCCTCCTCCTAAAGCATTTCATCCTTCCGAAATATTCAATATTATTCACAGATTACCCTCCCGCAAAGCTCCTGGCCACGACCTAATCACTTCCCATATTCTTAAGCTACTTCCTCGAAAAGCCATTCTATTCCTTACTTACATTTATAACGCCGTACTCCGTTCCACATATTTTCCTGACCCTTGGAAACTATCTGTAGTCAAAATGATACATAAACCCAAAAAGCCACCAGAATACCCATCCTCTTACCGTCCTATCTCTCTTTTACCCATCATGGGCAAAATCCTGGAGAAGCTCATCTTAAAACGCCTGTATCCCATCCTAGATTCTAACCACATAATCCCTGATCACCAATTTGGATTCCGCACATCCCATTCCACTATCCAGCAATGTCATCGTGTGGTAGATGTTGTCTCCTCTGCATTGGAGCGCGGAATGTATTGCACTGGAGTTTTTCTCGACGTTGAACAGGCGTTTGATCGAGTCTGGCATCCGGGATTGCTTTACAAACTCCGTAAATTCCTTCCCCCTACATATTTTCTTATCATCAGTTCCTATCTTACTGATAGACACTTCAAAGTAAATCACAATAATACCTATTCATCCCTCTTTTCTCAATCTGCCGGAGTTCCTCAAGGTAGTATCCTTGGTCCTATCCTTTACACAGTTTATACAGCTGATATCCCAACCCATCCTAACACTGTCATCACTACGTATGCTGATGACACATGTATCCTATCAGTTAATAATGATCCAACAATTGCATCCCAAACTCTTCAATCACACATCACAAACCTTGAAGAATGGTGCCAAAACTGGATGATTAAAATAAATTCCATCAAATCACCTTTACCCTTCGTCATAAACCAATGACTTGATGTCCTATAGTATCCTTTAATGACACCCCACTTATCCCTGTAGAACAAATCCGATACCTAGGACTCCAGCTGGACAAACATCTCACTTGGAATCCTCATACAAGACTGAAACGACAAGAAACTGCTCGACGTTTCCGCTTACTCCAACACTTACTGGACAAACGCTCTAAACTTCCAATGAATTACAAACGACTCATATACATGACTATAATAAGACCTATTTGGACTTATGGAGTTGAGCTATGGGGCTCCACTAAACCATCAAATTCCTCTCGTATCCAATCTTTACAATCCAAAATCCTTCGTAAAATCCTCAATGCTCCTTACTTTGTCACAAATAAAATAATCCATAAAGACCTCAATGTTCCATATGTTTCCGATTTGGCCAAATCCAGATACCTATCCTTCCATAATAAACTTCATAACCATCCGAATCCTCTTGTTTCTAACCTTGCTTCCTCTTCGATTCCTGATAACCCTCCGAGGCGTCTGAAAAGAAGATGGCCTCGTGATCTCCTCATGTAGACAAATTATTAGAGTGCTACCAATGGGTAGTTTCTCAACAAGCGTGTTTCATGTGATAATATTCCTATGTACACATTTACTTGATGTATTCATACTAATACAGTTGTAAATATCATAATAAAACTTAAAAAAAAAAAAAATTAGATGTTATTAAAATAGACAAAGACATTATCGAATTGTTTAAAAAATATGTCAATGGAATAAATCGATTACGAAAATGAATAAATAATAATCAAACACAAATAAAATTTTAATTAAAATTAAAAATACTAGTTCTTGACTGTTAATAATATATATTTTCTGTGGATATTGAGATTCAACAAAACAAATCACATTATTGTTTGACAAATCTTACTAAGCCATTCATGATTCTTTTCAATCTGTCTACAAGTTCCGATGAGAGGCCACCGTATTCTACGCAGCCGTAGTCAAGGTGGGGGAAGAGGAGGGCGGATACTAGGAGTCTACGTGTGGACATGGGTAGGAGATGGCGGAAGCGATGGAAGAGTTTCAGGGTGGAAATTGAGCGTCGGGATATTTGGGAAATATGGTGATTCCAGAAGAGGGTTTGATCTATGAAAATACCTAAGTTTTTAACTGAAGAGTTGAAGGTGATGGGTTGGTCATTTAGGTAGATGAGAATAATGTTGGTATTGGATCTGAGAAGGGGTTTGGAACCAATGACAATGGCTTTGGTTTTAGGAGCGTTTAACCTTAATCTATTTTCATTTGCCCAGGCACAGATTCGATTTAGGTCTTCTTGTATTTTGGCAAACGCATCATGCCACTCAGAGGGCACTTTTCACTTCACTTCACTTTTCGATGAGAAGAGAGGAAATACGAAATGTCTATAATTTCTAGTTATATAAAATATTTAAAAAAACCGGCAGAAATCAACGAACATATAAATATCTATCTATCTATAAGATAAAGACCGGAGACCGGCGATATCAGCCTTAATACCGTCCTGAATGTAAATAAACATATGAAATGTATATAAGGAGGATTACTAAAGGAATAAATCAGTATCTTTTCTGAAACCGTGAGTGTTGCATTTCAAGCCCTTTCCTTTCTTTTTTTTTATTGTTAGAGTCCGCCGACGCTTAACTGGTGCCGAAACCCGGGACTACGACAGGAGAACAGAGAAGTAATTTTTTTTTAAAGTCATTTTTTTTTCTCTTGGTTTTTTTTTCTTCTCCTAGTCATAAGGAAAGAGTGAAATGCCAACAGAGGGCTTAATCAGGCCGGGAGTGTTGAGCGCCCCGGAAATCCCTCAACCTCAAGAAATTCCGCAGATACCTCAGATCGCGCAGGCCCCTCAGGTGCCTCAGATACCTCAAATACCTCAGGTACCGCAGATTCCGCAGATCCAGGAGATCCCTCCCTTACCGAGGGACACATTGGCAGAAGCGCACGCTAACGCGCTGGAATGGATGAAAATAAGAGCGGCGACCACGCAGGACCTTCGAAGAGCCATTGCGGACCTGGAACGCTTCGGTGGCGAGGTAGGTGAGCTCAACCATTTCCTGAAAGGCGGAGACCGCCTCATGTCTAGAATAGAGGTAAAGGTGGCGGAGGACCTGGTAAACCTAGGGGACGCGGAAGCGTTGAAAGCGGCTCTGGTGTGCCGAGTAAGGAGGAGCATCCTGAACCAAATTCAGGCGGACGAGGAGACACCATGGCCGGTGATTAAGGAGCGACTGAAGAAGGCCTTCGGAGGAGGCAGATGGACGCCGGAGGAAGACATCTTCCAAATGTTTAGGGAGCGCCGGTCCCAACGTCAGACGAGGGGCCAGTATGCGGGGGTACTAGTGGCAAAGTACAACCGCATAACGGAGAAAATGCGCGAAACAATGAGTGTGGGAGAGGTGGAAGCCAGGATGGAGTTCCTCTCGACGATACTCAAGGTCCAGTTGGCGAAGGAAACGGGAAGGAGAGACGGATTGCCCAGGGAGAGATCATTCCTCGAGTGTGCCCAGGAAATGATCGACCTAAGCGCAAGGGAAGAAGAGACTCGGATGGACGTGGAAGAACCAGGGTGGATCCGGGTGAATGACAGACGACCCCGGACAGCCCCGATGGGTTGGAAGAGGAGAGAAACGGTACAGCCGAGCGGAGAAAAGGTCAGGATGGGTGAAAAAAGATCCGGACAAGTGAGGCCGAGGAATGGACCCCGCAGGGAAGACAGGAAATGTCATGGGTGCGGAAAGCCAGGACATTTAGTTGCACAATGTCCGCGCACTAGATGTTTCGAGTGCGGTACCGAAGGGCATATTGCTAGGCAGTGCCCGTACATATTCCGGAGGAGAGAAAGAACTCAAGACGAGCCCATGGAAGTAAACACGCAGAAGCTGACAAGACGGGCTAGGATGCAGCGGAAGGACGGATCTTCGGGAGAGGCAACCGAGGAGTCGGGAACTTCGGGGACAGAGACGGACGAACCAGGTAGCAGTGGAGGCGAAGGAGGCAGGAGCAGCCAACGGACCGAGCAGCGACGAACGGCGGCGGGGAGGAGGAAGCTGGGCGGCATCTGAGGAGTGTGGCAGCAGAGAGGCGACCGCACAGCAACATGCAACAACATCCGAGGTAAGCCATGCTGGTTGCCAATTATCGAGGTAGACGGGGGAGTAAAGTGCCTCGTGGATACCGGGAGCTCGAGCACTATTATGACCAGAGGGGCGTTAGGGAAAGTGTGCGGGAGTGAGAGGGCACTCCGGATCCAAAAATGCGATTGCCAACTAATCACTCTGGGTGGCCCCTGTAGCGTAGAGGGAGAAGCGACAATAAGACTTGATCGGTGGGCAGGAAAAGAGGGCGAACTGAAGGTACACGTAGTAAAAAACATGACTCGGGAATACCAGGTCATAGTGGGGTGCGATTTGTTGGGGCAGGTAGGGGCGAGCATTAGGAATCGTAGAGGAGCCTGGAGTGTTAGGTTGGGAAAGAGGAAGTTCGGATGTATAGGGGTCGCGAGAGAAAGAAGGGTGCGGATAGGGGCGGTGAACAGAGTGGAGGACTGGAGGAAGTTGCTACAGGAGGAGTTTAGGGACATTTTCTTCAGGGAAGGTGAGGTATTAGGGGTAACAGGGAGGACGGTGCATGAAATCCCACTGAAGCAGGATAGGGTAACTTACGTGAAAGAGAGAAGATACCCGCAGGCGTTGAGGCAGCATATTCGAGAGGAGCTAGATAGTCTAAAAGAACAAGGGATCATAGTTGATAGCACCTCACCATTCAATAGTCCCCTGTGGGCGGTGAAGAAGAAGGCAGCACCGGGGGATAATAAGGAAAAATACAGGGTGGTAGTAGACTATCGTAAATTGAACGATAACACGGTAGACGAGAAGTACCCGATCCCCAGATTCGAAGATATACTGGATAGGTTGAGTGGAGCCGTGGTCTTTAGCACGTTGGACCTTAAGGCGGGATATCACCAAATACGGATGCACCCGGAAGACCAACACAAAACAGCGTTCACATTCGAAAGGGGGCATTATGAATTCACAAGAATGCCGTTTGGTCTGAAGAATGCGCCCATAACATTTCAGCGTCTGATGGACGAATTTTTGAGGGGTATCGATGACTCGGTATGTCAGGTATATATGGATGACCTGCTGATTTTTAGCAGAACGGAAACCGAACACGTGGGACATCTGAGGTCAGTATTCGAGAGGCTCCGGAAATTCGGGCTGAAATTGTCAAGCGAGAAGTCTCTGCTGGGACAAACGCGGATTAATTTTTTAGGCCACACTATCTCTAGCGAGGGGGTCAGACCGGATGCGGCAAAGGTGGAGGCGATCACAAGGATGGCGGTACCACGGGACGTGAAGGGGATCCGTAGGCTTCTTGGGACGCTGAACTACTACCGGAGATTCGTACCTGAGATGGCAGAGTATTTGGTACCCATTAACAATTTGCTGAAGAAAGGCGCGAAGATTGTGGTGACACCAGAGATGGAGAATAATATCCGAAAATGTATGAATAGGTTGCTGACAGAGCCGGTGTTAGCGTTCCCGGATTTTGAGAAGCTCTTTAATATAACCACCGATGCGAGCGAATACGCGTTAGGGGCCGTTTTGTCCCAGGGGGGGAGTGAGGGTGAACGACCGATAGCATACGCGAGCCGTCGGCTTACGGGTGCGGAATCGCGATACAGCGCTTTGGAGAGGGAGCTACTCGCGATAGTGTGGGCTATCGACCATTTCAGGCCATACGTATTTGGGAGGAAGTTTCGAGTCCACACCGACCACAAACCCCTGCAGTGGGTAGGGAAACTTAAAGAAACCTCAGCTAGGGTCACGCGATGGAAGGAAGTCCTTAGTCAATACAATATAGAGGTGGTGTATAAGCCGGGAAAGGAGAACGTGGTGGCGGACTGGCTCTCGAGGGCCATCATGATCAACGCGGTAGAAGAGGACGGGGGAGGACCATCGCGAGACGTGCGCCAATTCTTGAGTGAATGGACTCCCGACGGCGAAGGAGCGGAGGATATCGTCGGTATAGATGACAGGGGAGAGTCCCCGGAAGAGGAGAGCTCAGCGGAGGAAAGAGCAGTGGAAATGGAGGAGATAGACGACATCATCAATGACAAGCATCGTCAGGTAATCTGGAAAACGAGAGTAGCAGGGATGATGAAAATAGATTATCGAAGATATGGGAAAAGCAAGATTCGCGTCATCTGGTCGCAACCCGGGGTGAGTGAAGAGCAAATTTGTACGGCACTGAAGGACGCCACGGAACCTGGAAAGACGCACCATCTTTATGTGGGGAATAACACGGTATGGGATAAAATAAAGCGGATGTGGAGATCCGAGCGAATTGGTGTGGACAGAACACTCATCCGTTGTAAGTACGCAGTGGAAACTATACAGGATGAGGAACAGCAACAGGCAGTCACATTAGCTTATCACCAGGGGAAAACCAACCACCGAGGCGTGAACGAGACACTGCAGGCATTACGTCGAAAGTATTTCTGGTGGGGCATGAAAAAATCCATCCAAGAGGTCATAGGGAAATGCGAGGTGTGTATGCGCACGAAATATGATCGACACCCCCCCAGAGGGATTCAGGAAGAGACACCGACGGGGAATATGCCACTACAGGACCTCCAGATTGATACATTTACCTGGAGAGGGTTCAAGTGGGTCACGGTCATCGACGTCTTTAGCAAGGTAGCTATGGCACACCAGGTCATGGACAAGTCTGCCAACGCAGTTGCGGAAGCCCTACAAACCTGGGTGCAGTTCTACGGGGTCCCCGAGAGGATCACATCGGACGGTGGTAGGGAGTTTGACAATGCCGCGATTAGGGAGGAGGTGAAACGACTAGGGATTCGTTGGCATTATAACACCCCGGGACATCCTAAGGGTAGAGGCGGCATTGAGCGGTTGCACAGCACGCTGAGTGATCACATCCGGGTGTATCAGGGGGAAAAAGGGTTGGAGCCGGATGTTGCAATGAAGAAAGCGGTAACAGCCTACAACCACTCGATTCACTCCGTCACGGGATTTTCGCCCGTGGAAGTACTATTCGGGATGCGCAGGCCAAGGCGAGATTGCGGGGAAACAACGGTTAATGAACCATTAGTCGAGCAAATCCAGAGCAATAGGGTGGAGATGGAAAAGACGTGGGGAAGAGTAACGGCGAAAATTAAGCGGGAAAAGGAGAAGCGGGTAGAGAGGCAGAATGTTCGCGTACGTGACCAAATGGGTGATCTAAAGATCGGGACAATAGTGTACCGTAGAGTAGGGACCAACAGAGGGAAACAATTGTTACGATACGAGGGTCCATTCAGAGTGATTGCTATTAGGGAGCATAATCTACTAACGATCGAAAGCGTTAATGAACCTAGAAAGAGGAGAACGGTTCACATTGAACAATTGAAGCTCCCAATGATAGAACCGGAACATAAACTAACGGATTCGTAGTACCCTCACCACGTTATAACAAATATGTTTTTTTTGGTTGTCTAAGCAAAAATATGGTGTATTTTTTTTTATGTGTAAATAGAATCATAGCAATACAGTAGAGGAAAGTGTATTATTTTTTTTTTTCTTCTTCTCTGTTTTTTTTAGGATTTTAAGAGTTCTGTTTTTGGAAGCAAGTGTTGTGTTTAGTTCTGTTTTTTTTATTTCTTTGTATTATTGTATGTCTCGAGTGAGTTTTACTTTCTTTCAACTTTATACTTGTAAAAACAATTGTAAGGTGTTAAGACTGATAATCGTTAGCTCCGATCTAGGAATATCTAAGTTTCCGAAAAATCCTATTCGTAAACTGGTGGGGGGGAGATAAAGACCGGAGACCGGCGATATCAGCCTTAATACCGTCCTGAATGTAAATAAACATATGAAATGTATATAAGGAGGATTACTAAAGGAATAAATCAGTATCTTTTCTGAAACCGTGAGTGTTGCATTTCAAGCCCTTTCCTTTCTTTTTTTTTATTGTTAGAGTCCGCCGACGCTTAACTATATATATATACTATATACTATATAGTATATAATATATATATATATTATATATATATATATAGTATATATATATACTATATAATATATATATATATATATATATCAGCGGTTTATTGTAAATATACCGAAGTTTATTTTTGATATACGTTAAATTTCAAATATGCTTTTTATATTTCTATATAAAATCACTGCAAATCCATGGAAATGACACAAATCCGTTGATACATATATCGAATACAGTTACAACAAGATCACAATTTTCTGATTCCACAAAGGGAATAATTATTTAAAGTAATGAAATGTCTTTTTTTGCGATAAACTTACTACATATTAATTAATTAATGGGCAAGAGGACTGTTGGTTAATAAATATAATATATACCATATTCATAAATTAAATAAGGTTATTGAAAAGAAGAGCTTTGTCACTTTAACTGTCACTGTTCCATTGGCGTCACTGGAATAGTTGGAACAGTGACAGATTTTTCCTGGAGCGTCCCATCCCTATGTAACATAGCTTTTTGATGTAGGATCAACGGGTAGGAGTAAAAGGGGCGTGGCTTAGTGATCACGTGATTAAAAAGGGGCGTGGTATAAGGGTCACGTGGATGTTAAGACTCGGTGGAGGGGATGGAGCAACCCTGCGCCAGCTCCCATATTTCTCTTCTTCTCCCCCCCCCCCTAATTCTATGGCGATAAAAAAGTTCAAAACATTTATGTTGGGGCCTCAAAAATATGCTGTAAACTTATAAACGGATACAAAACAATTATTTTTAGGGAGAAACATAAAAGAACAAAATAACTGTATTCGGACCTTCAGAGGGGGCCCACTAATCATTCTATGGCGATAAATTATATTAGTAACGTTGTATGTTTGGCCACCATGGGTGCAGATCCCCCCCAAGGTCGATGGCTTAAGAACCTCCCCCCTCCTCCTCCCAAGATATTTTATTGGTCATATTTTCTTACAAACAGAGCAAGGAATAGTAGAATTGGAAAAATCGTAGATCATACACAATTACACATGCTGCGGTCTGTTCACGTTTTCATTCCGAAAATTCATAAATTTGTCCGTTGAAATTTGTCCTCCTCAAAATATGCCCCCTTAAAAAGTTTGATGGCAACTTCTTGTGCGCCATAAACACCCTTCTGGGCACCTGTGTTGGACACAAAAATAATTGTTTTGTATTTGTTTATTGCCGCATATTTTTCGGCTCCTCCAATGGGGCCCATCATAAATGTTTTTTTCATTTTTATCGCCATAGAATGATTGGGAGGGGTAGTTAGGACCTCTTTGAGAGCTCGGAATATCGTTATTTTCTACTACTGTGTACCGTGGCATGTTTGGCCACCAAAATAAATGTTTTGTATTCATCGATGGGCCCTGAACATTAATGTTTTGTGCTTTTTAATCACTATAGAATGATTGGGAGCCCCTTATTATTTATCTTTATGCGTATTTATCTAGTACAATGGTAGGTTTGGCCCCAAAAACTGAAACCTCAGGCCATTATTTTTTTTTATATCAGAAATATTATTATTTTAATTTTAAGCTTCTTTTATTTTTGTATAAATTATTTAGAACTTTATTCGATTCCTTGCCAATTTTTATCAATTTATCTAGACCAAGGAGAAATTTATATTTTCTTATGTTATAAATTAATTTTAACTGAATATTTATTTCGAAACACCGAAAATTTATTTTTTTCATCTCAAAGTTTATTTTATGTAAGCATTGGTTTTTTATATTTATAAACTTGACATTATGCTTAAAAAATGCTATATCCTATCCTTCATCCTTGATCATTTTTTTTTCCAAAATCCTACTTCCCAACCCTCCAGTCGTGACGAATATCCTGAATTCCTGTCACATCAATGCACAATCCCTTACTGCACACTAGAATGAATTTCAGGAACATTTCCTTGATAATTTTTACCACATAATAGCAATATCCGAAACCTAGTTAAAACCTTTTATCCCTTACTCCCAGATTTCCCTACCCAATTATTCCTTCCTACTATTGTAATAGTATAGAAAAGTAAAATTGTAAATAGTTACTACTGCAAATATGTATATAAATTATTAGAGCGTTCTTCATTATTTTTATAATTGGTAATTGGTTGACTGTCGTGGATAATGAAGAGAAGAATAGTTGGGGTGCTCAGTCAAAAAAGGAAGGCAAAAAATAAATTATAATATTTATTTTTTACATATGCCGACGTTTCGACCTGAAGTTCAGGCCATCATCAGGGCTAAGAAAATAACCAGATAACAAGGTATGAGAAACATAATAAATAAAAGAAGTACTACCTTTCTCCTTAAGTGTCAAGGGGAGAATAAAGTCGTTACAAGGAGGGGGGGAGAGAAGGGATGTGGAGGTGGCGTCATCTCTAACGGTTATCGGACGAAGTTTGAACTAAACGCTAGAAGCCTAAATAGGTACGAGAGATATATTATTTAGAAAAATTATGGAATATTGAACGAAAGTTAATAGAAAGTGAAAGAAAAATTCAAAAGAAAAATAACTATTGAGTAATAAGGAAGAAAAATTGAAATAAAAATATATCATATATACATAAATATACATATATATATATACACACACATACATACACATACATACATATACATATATATATATATATATATATATATATATATATATATATATATATATATATATAAGGGAGTTGTCAGCAAAAAGGAAAGGAATATAACTATGGATGTTTTAATAAATTCAGAATTTGGGAATAGGCTAAAGAAAAGTTATTTTTGTCAGATTTAAGATTCACTGTCTTTGGTTGAAGCTGGATGTGGAGGGTTTCAGAAATGAGTCGTTTGTCATGGTTGAGAACTGTGGCAAGGATGGATGTTTTGTCGAAATCAAATGAATGATTGAGGGAGAGAGAATGTTCGGATAATTTGGAAGCGTTAAAATTACGAGAGGATACAGAATATTTATGTTGGGTTATGCGGTCTTTTAGGAGATTTTTGGTTTCACCAATATAGGATGAAAAACAATTGGGGGTAGAACATGGAATACGGTAAACGATATGAGAGCGGTGTGAGAGAGGAACCGGATCTTTTAGGGATGTGTATAGTTTTGAGAGAGTGTTGTGAGATTTGAATGCAAGTCGTAAGTTAGGGTTAGTAGATCGCAAAACTTTGTTGATGTTGTCTGAAAGGTTAGGAATATAAGGTAGAGATCTGTATATAGGGGCTGAAATGGGTTGTACTGTAAAATTGAGGCGGGGGTGGTAAGAGTTAAAATGTGATAGAATATCAGGAATTTTATTTGGATTGATGATTAGGAGGAGGTCGTCTACGTATTTCCGAATAAAGATGATATCGTCAGGGTAAAGAGGGATAATGGAGTCTAGAAGATCATTGAGAACGATGTTCGAGATGTCGGGAGCGAGGGGGTTACCCATTGCTAGTCCGGAGATTTGGTTAAAAAATTGTCCTTGGAAAGTGAGGTAGCCTGATTTACAGCATAGATGAAGGGATTCGAGATATGAGAAGCGGTTAAGTGAGGTATGAGGTTCAATGATAGTCCAATTGTCGTCTATTATAGTAAGTGCCTTGTCTATGGGTATGTTCGTAAATAAACTTTCAACATCGAAGGAGCAAAGAATGAAATTGTCTGGAATGGTAAAGGAGAGTAGCTGTTCACGGAGATGGAATGAGTTTTGTATATCATAAGGGTTGTTGTGGCTGAAGATTTGTAAGGAGGGTAGTAAGAATTTGCTAAGTTTAACAGAAGGAGAATTAATGTTGGAAGTGATCGGACGGAGTGGGGTGCCGGGTTTGTGGATTTTAGGAAGTCCATAAGTTCATCTACAGCTCTTCAAGCACTTGATGTACAACCCTCCACCCAACCTCATACATCTTTTTCCTTATTGAAGTCTACCTACCCTCATCTTAAATCGCGCATCAACAACCTGTGTCACCTTCATCAACGTCTTGCTAATAGCACCCAACAGCGTATATTTCTTCTCAAATGCCGTTCTTATTCCATCTTTCCTAAATTCATAGAAAACTCTTTTAACCGCTTTTCAATATCACCTCCGTTCAACTCTAAATTATTAAATTCCTCCTTTAAATTTAAAAAATCTTTGCTTAACCTAAAAATTCGCGAAACCATTCAAAATATTAATTTTCTCCATAAGCAAATTTCAGTTCTCACCCAATTTTTAGATCATAATATCACCCAAGAAGACGTTAATAATCTCTCCGTTTGCATTTCCAATATCTTTAATTCCACTAAAGCACAGAAGAAACTTATATTAATTTCCAAGTTTAATAATTTGTACCAGGCCACTCTCAAAACTAAGGTTTATCCTGCAGGAAAAGAAGAATGGGTGGACAATATCTCTTCCACTGACATCCCCTCCAAAGTCACTAATATTTTAAGTTTAGGACCTAACTTTTCCACACCCAACACTTCTGTCAAAATTATTCCACAACTTATCACTGATCTCGAATATATTTACGCAGACGATTTTTTCACCACTTCAAAAGAAAATAAGGAGTTGTCACGCGTTTCCATCTGTAATATTATTTCCAATTATCTCTTACACCCACCGCTCTCCTCTTCTTCTTTTTCTCCTGAATTTTTCAAAGACCTCTCTTTTACCCGATCCTTCTTAAAATCCCATGATAATATAATCATAACCAGAGCTGATAAAGGCAACAAAACTGTAATTATGGACCGTACAGAATACACTGACAAAATGACTTTACTCCTATCAGACCGTTCCACTTACTCTCCTACATCCCGTGATCCTACCTCATCATTAAAAACCAAATTTAACCTACACCTAAAAAATCTTCTAAATTCAAAACTCATAAACTATCCTACTTACAGAAACCTTATCTCCTACAATTCAGTTGCTCCCCGTTTTTATGGACTTCCTAAAATCCACAAACCCGGCACCCCACTCCGTCCGATCACTTCCAACATTAATTCTCCTTCTGTTAAACTTAGCAAATTCTTACTACCCTCCTTACAAATCTTCAGCCACAACAACCCTTATGATATACAAAACTCATTCCATCTCCGTGAACAGCTACTCTCCTTTACCATTCCAGACAATTTCATTCTTTGCTCCTTCGATGTTGAAAGTTTATTTACGAACATACCCATAGACAAGGCACTTACTATAATAGACGACAATTGGACTATCATTGAACCTCACACCTCACTTAACCGCTCCTCATATCTCGAATCCCTTCATCTATGCTGTAAATCAGGCTACCTCACTTTCCAAGGACAATTTTTTAACCAAATCTCCGGACTAGCAATGGGTAACCCCCTCGCTCCCGACATCTCGAACATCGTTCTCAATGATCTTCTAGACTCCATTATCCCTCTTTACCCTGACGATATCATCTTTATTCGGAAATACGTAGACGACCTCCTCCTAATCATCAATCCAAATAAAATTCCTGATATTCTATCACATTTTAACTCTTACCACCCCCGCCTCAATTTTACAGTACAACGCGAACTCAATAATTCTCTCCCTTTTCTCGACCTTCTAATCATTAAAAATCCCAATAACACCATATCCACAGACTGGTACACTAAACCAACTTACACTGGCAGACTCCTAAATTTCCATTCTAAACATCCCTACCACCAAAAAATTAACGTTGCGAAAAATCTCATCCACCGTAGTCTCTCCCTCTCTGATCCCCAATTTCATGTTACCAATACCAAACGCATAAAACAGATCCTGTCAAACAATAATTTTCCTCTCCATGTCATTAACAAACTTATAACAGACCACAATAATCGCTCTTCCTTAATCTCAACTTCCACTAATTCTCCACAACCCATTTCAGCCCCTATATACAGATCTCTACCTTATATTCCTAACCTTTCAGACAACATCAACAAAGTTTTACGATCTACTAACCCTAACTTACGACTTGCATTCAAATCTCACAACACTCTCTCAAAACTATACACATCCCTAAAAGATCCGGTTCCTCTCTCACACCGCTCTCATATCGTTTACCGTATTCCATGTTCTACCCCCAATTGTTTTTCATCCTATATTGGTGAAACCAAAAATCTCCTAAAAGACCGCATAACCCAACATAAATATTCTGTATCCTCTCGTAATTTTAACGCTTCCAAATTATCCGAACATTCTCTCTCCCTCAATCATTCATTTGATTTCGACAAAACATCCATCCTTGCCACAGTTCTCAACCATGACAAACGACTCATTTCTGAAACCCTCCACATCCAGCTTCAACCAAAGACAGTGAATCTTAAATCTGACAAAAATAACTTTTCTTTAGCCTATTCCCAAATTCTGAATTTATTAAAACATCCATAGTTATATTCCTTTCCTTTTTGCTGACAACTCCCTTATATATATATATATATATATATATATATATATATATATATATATATATATATATATATATATATGCGTGTATGTATATGTATGTATGTGTATGTATGTGTGTGTATATATATATGTATATTTATGTATATATGATATATTTTTATTTCAATTTTTCTTCCTTATTACTCAATAGTTATTTTTCTTTTGAATTTTTCTTTCACTTTCTATTAACTTTCGTTCAATATTCCATAATTTTTCTAAATAATATATCTCTCGTACCTATTTAGGCTTCTAGCGTTTAGTTCAAACTTCGTCCGATAACCGTTAGAGATGACGCCACCTCCACATCCCTTCTCTCTCCCCCTCCCTTGTAACGACTTTATTCTCCCCTTGACACTTAAGGAGAAAGGTAGTACTTCTTTTATTTCTTTCTTATTTCAGCTTTCTCAATTTCTTCCCTCCTTCCTTTCATTCCTTTTCTCTGTTGTTAACTCTTTATTATATTATACATTGTCTGTACATCTTGATAGACTTTACAATATCTCAATTTTCTATCTAACTACTCCATTCTCAATGTTTTTAATTTTACTATTTATTTTATTTTCATTTCTTATATTACTTTATATTTCTTCTTTATGTTTTTACATTTTATTCTAAGATTCCCAATGTAACACTTTTGTCACCCCTTTTTGATTATGCCTACTTCATCATTCCACACTATGTAACAGTTTTTATTATTTATCTCTTAGTTCTTAGTCATTATTCTAACAATTTCATTTTACTTTATATCTATCTATTTTATTTTTCTTATAATTTTTTTTTATTTTATTTTCTCATTTTTTATTATCTTTTTTACCATCATTACTTATGTTTCTCATACCTTGTTATCTGGTTATTTTCTTAGCCCTGATGAAGGCCTGAACTTCAGGTCGAAACGTCGGCATATGTAAAAAATAGATATTATAATTTATTTTTTGCCTTCCTTTTTTGACTGAGCACCCCAACTATTCTTCTCTTCATTCTTCATTATTTTTATTTCTTATTTATTTTCAATTTTTTGTTTTTATTTTTAACTGATCTAAATTAGTTATAATTTTTATATAATTTTTATAATTATAATTTTTTCTATTATTATTTTTTTTATTTTGACTATTTAATTACTGTATATTTTTGTTTATGTATCTCTAAGGCTCCTTAGCCCATATTATTGTCTTTTTATATTATTCTAAAGGGACTTGTCCCAGAATAAATAAAGCATTATTATTATTATTATTATTATAGGTTCCAGTTCTATTCTTAAATCCATTTCCTTCCTTCCTCCTTTAGTCATTATCCTGTCACATTCTGCTCCTCTGTTAAAAACCAAGGAATCACCATAGACGAAAACCTCTCCTGGAAACCCCATATCGCCCTCATCTCCCGTAAGTCAATAGGTACCCTTAAGCTATTTCATCGCTCCCGCCACCTACTCCCACAACCTATCCGCAAGCTCCTTATATCCTCTCTTATTTTCCCCCACTTTGACTACGGCTGTGTGGTGTACGGAGGCATCCCGATGGTACTCGAGGATAGATTGAAGCGACTCATGAATACCTGCTTAAGATTTGTCTTCGGTACATCGAGGCGGTCTCATGTGTCCCACCTTTACGATGAGTTAAAGTGGCTCTTCCCTTCTTTCCGCAGACAATATTTCCTTGGATCTTTCCTATTCCAAACGATCAACACCCGACACCCTTCCTACATCTACAGTCTCCTACAGTTCAAACCCGTGGTCCACTCCCAGAAAACAAGATCCCGTGTTTCCGACCTTTATATCCCTTCCCATAGAACTAAGACATTTGAATATTCCTTTATTGCCCGATCCACTGCCTTCTGGAATTCCTTGCCATCTGATATCCGCCATGCCTCTTCCTTGTCCTCATTTAAATATCATCTCTACCAATTCCTTCTCACATCCCAAAATGACGTTATACAATGAAATAAATATTGCGATAAAGATTTTGACTGAGGTGAATCGTTGTTAAAATTGATTGAGTTTTAATTTTAAAAATCAACTCATGCTCACATTATTTTATTTTGTTTTTTCTTTAAATAATGTTTTTTTTTCAAAATGGTGTCAGTTTTACTTGTTTTAATATACTTTTACTGAGATACTGTATATTTTCTTTAATATTGATTAATGTAATTTATGGCCAGATGTAGTTTTTATTTTTTTGTTCATAACTATTATTCATAAGGAACCTCGTCCCAGAATAAAGTTTACTTTCTATCTATCTATCTAAATATATATATAGTAGCTTAATAATATCTGTGCTGGTGGACGGAGTGTCCCTGGTCTGAGGTATCGAGGCTCGAGGGTCCCATTGTTAACTTATAAAAAACCCGGGATCCAAACGTCGAATAAACACAGAAGCAATGAACATTTAGTAGTTTATTGAATAATTATTGAGTGATTCCCCATTAATTATTGATTTTATTCCCTACAAACTAATTGTGTTTAAATATATATATATTTAAACACAATTAGTTTATAGGGAATAAAATCAATAATTAATGGGGAATCACTCAATAATATATATATATATTATTAATAATATATATTAAGTATATATATATATATATATATATATATATATATATATATATATATATATATATATATATATATATATATATATATTTACAACTTTTCTTTAATCGACCTTTGAGTATTAAATTTAAACATAACCATTTAATTGGGAATAAGGTCACTTATTAATTATTTAATAAACTACTGAATGTTCATTTCCTCTATGTTTATTGACGTTTCGATCCCGGTATTTTTCTTTTTATAAGTTAACGATGGGATCCTCTTCAAAGTTTTAAAAATAGAGCTTCGATCAGGCCAGGGACACACCGACAGTCTCAGCACCGTCCACTGGCACATATATTAAGCTATTTATTAATATATGTGAGTAGCTGTAGCTGTAGCTCCAATAGAGAAAATGAACATTCAGCAGTTTATTAAATAATTAATAAGTGACCTTATTCACAATTAAATGGTTATGCTTATATATATATATATATATATATATATATATATATATATATATATATATATATATATATATATATATATATATATATATATATATATATATATACATGTATAAAGTTAAGTTATTTACTAATATAGGAATTAAAACTAAGGCAATGAAGTGAACACTGTTATTGCTTGAACAATACTAACTTTATTTATGAACTTTTGTTTTGAAAAACAATGCTAATTAAAACATATGTTTTTAATATTATTTTATAAACCTGAATTAAATCAATGTACTACCTATTATTCCCACCCTAGTTCACGACGTGAACTTCGGGTTCTTTGGTATAAAATTTGTAACAGAACTGAATTAAAAAGGTAATAAGACCTTAAAGCTAAAAGAAAAAATTACATAAAAATAAGTAATAGGCCCTTATCTAAAAAAGTAAAGGTTACAAAAAATATAAAAATTATCTAACAAGGTTTACAAAAGAAGAACACCTTTTTTTTTATAATACAGTTACTGCCGATCGGCTCTTGTGGCGATATTCTCTACCTGGGTCAAGAGGGATGCGAAGGTGCCTTATATGGGCATGCCTCAATCTCTGAGCTCCTGCTAGCTCTTGAATAGACACAATGTTACGTTCTCACAGCGCTACCTCTTTGAATGGCTCTTCGAATCGTTGATCCCCCTTTTGACAACTAGACGGTGGTTGATAGTTTACCGCCATGCCTAATGAAATCATGTGGGATTCATTTGATTTCTTCGAATTCATCCGGTACGGCCAAGCAGAGAAGATTCGCCCTAGAAATTTTGTCTCGAAAAAAATTATTGTGAACTCGCTGGGATATATCGGCGAGTTGTTTATGTTTGTGAATTACAGCATCTCGTAGATGTGTGTATGTAGTCGTTAGTAAGTCTCCCCGATTCCGTAGAGGATGACCAAATACTACTTCCACCGGTGTAAAACCGGATGATATTGTTGTATGGCAATACCGGATATTTTAATGTCTGCTTGCCCAAACGGGGCAAGACATATTACCTGTGTGAGGGAAATAAAACAGTTTTATACCGCATTAAGCACTTATGCAATACTGAGCGTGTAGGCGCCGATATGAAACTCATTTTGTGTTCAAAAATTGTAGCGGCTATTACAGACCCTGAGAGACAAAAGGTAATAGTAAATGCTTACCATGAAGGGAAAACCAACCATCGTGGATGCCCTGAAACCCTTACCGCGTTACGTCGTGGATATTACTGGCACCACAGGCGCCGATTCAGTTTACGTTCTATCTCTATTTATTTTTGTTTTCAAAGTAAACTATTCATTGGGTAAATATTTCCTTATAATTTTTCATGTGTTTTTAAACCTTACAGAAAAATACGCTTTCCACTAGATTCCATCAAGTCGTTCTTAAACGCTTGAATTGCTCTCCACCGATGCGAATTTCTATCAATTGATGGATTCCATCGATAGGATTTCTTTTTTTTTTTATTTGAAAATTAATACATTCTACCGCATTGGAGGGCATTAAAATTAGGGCTACATTAAACATTCACACAATATATACATACAAATGATAACTAAAATAGACATAAAAGAAAAAGATTTTAAAAAAAAAAATAGAGAAAAGCTAAATGAAAATGAAATATATAAAAAAAATTCATGCCTATATACAATATTTACATTCGTCCAGAGGATTCTGAGTCATGCTTTGTCCCCCAAATGTGCTTCTCTCCCAGCCGCGTCACTGGTATTGCAAGCCAGTGGAGACTGATGGAGAGCACTAGAGCAACAGACGCTCAGGACATGAGTGGAGAATCTGGCCATTGCCAGTACTCCAATATATACATATTTACAAAAGGTCGCGGGGCCACTGCCGTTTTAACCTCCGGAGAGGATTATAGGGATGGCTGGAGCTAGATAGGGATTGTGCTACAGGATTTGGATGATGAGTGAGTTTCTGGTGAAATTTGAAAAATTTGTCTGGGATTAGGTCAATAACAAATGGGATATGAAGGTCATTATGGAGGGTTTTGTTGGATACAAAGAAGGGAGCATCGACTATTTTACGGAGGACTTTGGACTGGAAGGATTGAATGCATTTGATGTTAGAAGGTTTTGTTGACCCCCACAGCTCTAGTCCGTAGGTCCAGATAGGTTTCAGGATTGTCTTGTAGATTAGTAGTTTGTTGTCCATCCTCTACATTCTGTTTACCGCTGATATTCCTACTCATTCCGAAACCCTCCTGGCAACATTCGCTGATGACACAGCTATCCTATCTTCCAATCCAGATCCTAAAAAAGGCATTCTCATACCTACAATGTCACCTTTCTCTTATTGAACATTGGTGTAATAAGTGACGCATCAAAGTAAATGAATCCAAATCCAAATACATCACTTTTAACCTTCGGCGAAGTCCAGTCTACTTCAAATCCATACCACTTCCTCTCTCTGACACAGTCCGGTATCTTGGCTTTCTTTTAGATAAAAGACTAACGTGGAACCCACATACCAGACTTAAAAGACAACAACTAAACAGACGACTCGGACAGCTATATAGACTAATGAATAGAAAATCTCAACTTTCGGTCGACAACAAACTACTAATCTACAAGACAATCCTGAAACCTATCTGGACCTACGGACTAGAGCTGTGGGGGTCAACAAAACCTTCTAACATTAAGCGCAACACTTTAACGGCGCAATATCGTGGAGTTGATATCTGGCGGTGGCACCGAAGGAACGGTCAATATGGTCACAATATTGTGACGCCCGTATTTCGAATGTTCTGTTTGTGTCATGCCCTCCATACGCGTTTTCCTAGATAATCAGGCGTAAGTGGTGGTTTACAATAGTATCCATTTCCCTAAAATCATGATGTTTTCGCTGAAACTTCGTCCTCATCGCCGTGGGCGTTGGTATAGGTGTAACTGGTCGCTCCCAGTATGCTGTAGACCATAATAATCCCCCATCAGAATGTTTACCCTTGTCCAGAGGCATCCCTCAAGGCTTCTCCTCATCTCCTAACCTTGTTCCATTCCAGGGATGAATAATGCCTTAGGGTTTATAATATAAAATATTTGGATCAAACAAGGACCAATTAACAGCAGAATTTAGACTGCCACACAACGCCAAATTGCGTGATTTTTAGCAGAGGAATATAATTAAGCCCGCAGGGACTAGGCAAAGTGCCGGACTTGTGGGGAATAACGTTCCTTCGGGCACCTGAGTTCTGTACACGGCACTATCACAACAGAACAGTATAATTTACACTTATTCATACACAAGGTCATATTCAGTACTCCCCTCAGAACCACCTTTCCTGGGAAGACCCAAGATTGAGAGGTATAGCCTAACCACCAGTTATCCCGAGGATACGAGGCCTCTAGCACGGGGGGTCAATCACCCAACTGGAGTACAGCAGATTCAGAGAGATCTACCTAGCTTCGGATGTGGACAGTCTTCACGGAAACGACTCGGCGCACTTAAGGATATTCGAATGGGAACAAGGAACATTAAAACTTTAACTGGAAAAGAGATCGAGCTAGTGGAAGAGGTTAAGGAATACAAAGTAGAAATTCTGAACATAAGTGAAGTTAAGAAGAAAGGCAGCGGTGAAATGAAGATTACTCCGCTTACAGATTATAATTAAATTACTCCTTAATGCTGCAGTACCTAAAGGGATTTTCGCCAAGGAAGGGCCTAGCAATGTCGCCCAATATGTTTGATCATTTGGAAGACTGGGAACCAATATCTCCACTATTGATCGTGGCAGATTTTAAGATGTCCATTGGCAGTGTTTCCATAGTCCAGGTCTATGCACCAACTTAGGATACCAGTGTTATGGAAAAGGAGGCATTCTACTCGGATTTACAAAAAATGTAGACAAAACTAAGGAAAAAGGAAGATCTGTTGTAAATTACCTAGTTCCGCGGGCATTTGTAAATAACCTGTTGAGCGGCTATCGTAAATAGCCTGTTCGGGGATCCAGGTTATTTACACTCGTGAAATTAGTTTTCTTAAAACAAAATTCCGGCACTGGATATAAACTTTTTGTGGGTGTTTTACTGTTGTTGTTAATTCGGGAATCTAATGCTTTTGTGACACTGAGTGACAAGAAATAATAAGAATATATATATATATATAAGATAAAGACCGGAGACTGGCGATATCAGCCTTAATACCATCTAGTAATGTAAATAAACATGACAACTGTATATAAGGCAGATTATTGAACGAATAAAGCAGTGTTTATTCAGAAGCCGTGAGTGTTGTTTCTCGATCCTTTTTCCTTCTTTTTTTTTTATTTTTGAAGTCCGCCGACGCTTAACTGGTGCCGAAACCCGGGACAACGTCAGGAGAACACAGAAGTAAATTTTTTTTCTTTTCATTTTTTTTTCTTTCTTCTCCTAGTCATAAGGAAAAGGCGAGATGCCGACAGAGGGCTTAATTCGACCAGGAGTGTTAAGCGCACCGGAAATTCCGCAACCTCAGGAAATTCCTCAGATAGCGCAGATCCCTCAGATCACGCAGGCCCCTCAGGTTCCTCAGATACCTCAGATCCCTCAGGTACCGCAGATACCTCAGATACAGGAGATACCTCCCTTACCTAGGGACACATTGGCAGAGGCGCACGCCAATGCATTGGAATGGATGAAGATAAGGGCAGCGACCACGCAGGATCTACGGAGAGCAATCGCAGACCTGGAACGATTCGGGGGCGAGGTAGGAGAGCTTAATCATTTCTTGAAAGGTGGAGACCGCCTCATGTCAAGAATCGAAGTAAAGGTGGCGGAGGACCTTGTGAACCTGGGAGACGCGGAAGCGCTTTGTATCCAACAAAACCCTCCATAATGACCTTCATATCCCATTTGTTATTGACCTAATCCCAGACAAGCAGCTCTCGTGTGCCGAGTGAGGAGAAACATTCTGAACCAAATCCAAGCGGACGAGGAGACACCATGGCCAGTGATTAAGGAGCGTTTGAAGAAGGCTTTTGGGGGGGGGAGCAGATGGACGCCGGAAGAAGATATCTTCCAAATGTTCAGAGAGCGTCGGTCCCAACGCCAGACAAGAGGACAGTATGCGGGGGTACTAGTGGCCAAGTACAACCGCATAACTGAGAAAATGCGCGAAACCATGAGTATGGGAGAGGTCGAAGCCAGGATGGAGTTCCTTTCGACAATACTCAAGGTTCAGCTGGCTAAGGAGACTGGGAGGAGGGACGGACTGCCTAGAGAGCGATCGTTCCTCGAGTGTGCCCAAGAAATGATAGATCTGAGTGCAAGAGAGGAAGAGACCATCTCCAAGAGATGGAAGTAGAGGAACCAGGGTGGATCCGAGTGAATGACAGACGACCCCGGACAGCCCAGATAGGGTGGAAGAAGAGGGAAATGAAACACCTGAACGGAGAAAAAGCCACGACGGGCGAGAGAAGATCCGGACAGTCCAGGCCTAGGAATGGACCCCGGAGGGAAGATAGAAAATGTCATGGGTGTGGAAAGCCAGGACATTTGGTGGCACAATGTCCGCGCACTAGATGTTTCGAGTGCGGGACCGAAGGGCATATTGCGAGACAGTGCCCATACATGTTTCGTAGGAGAGAGAGACCTCTAGATGAGCCGATGGAGGTGAATGTACAAAAGTTGAAAAGACGAGCTAGGATGCAGCAGAGGGACGGATCTTCGGAAGAGGCAACCGAGGAGTCGGGAACGGAGACGGATGAACCAGGCAGCAGTGGAGGCGAAGGAGGCAGGAGCAGCCAACGGAGCGAGCAGCGACGAGCGACGGCGGCAAGGAGGAAGCGAGGCGGCATCTGAGAAGTGTGTCAGCAGAGAGGCGACCGCACAGCAACCTGCAACAGTATCAGAGGTAAGCCATGCTGGTTGCCGATTATTGAAGTAGACGGGGGAATGAAGTGTCTCGTGGACACAGGGAGCTCGAGTACTATCATGACCCGAGGGGCGTTGGGGAAAGTGTGCGGGAGCGAGAGGGTACTCCGGATACAAAAATGTGACTGCCAGCTGATCACTCTGGGTGATCCCTGTAGTGTAGAGGGGGAAGCGACAATTAGGCTTGAGCGGTGGGCAGGGAAAAAGGGCGAGCTAAAGGTGCATGTAGTAGAAAGCATGACACGGGAGTACCAAGTCATAATAGGGTGCGATCTGTTAGGACAGGTAGGGGTGAGCATTAGAAACCGTAGAGGAGCCTGGAGTATTAGGCTGGGAAAGAGGAAGTTTGGATGTATAGGGGTCGCGAGAGAAAGAAGGGTGCGGATAGGAGCGGTGAACAGGGTGGAGGACTGGAGGAAGTCGCTACAAGCGGAGTTTGAAGATATTTTCTTCAGGGAGGGCGAGGTATTGGGGGTAACAGGGAAGACGGTGCATGAAATCCCACTGAAGCAAGATAGGGTAAACTACGTAAAAGAAAGGAGATACCCGCAGGCGCTGAGGCAACATATTCGGGAGGAGTTAGACAGCCTAAAGGAGCAAGGGATCATAGTCGATAGCACCTCGCTATTTAATAGTCCCCTGTGGGCGGTGAAAAAGAAGGCAGCGCCGGGGGATAATAAGGAAAAATACAGGGTGGTAGTGGACTATCGTAAGCTGAACGATAACACGTAAGATGAAAAGTAACCGATCCCCAGATTCGAAGATATACTCGATAGGTTGAGTGGGGCTGTGGTATTTAGCACGTTGGACCTCAAGGCGGGATATCACCAAATACGGATGCACCCGAAGGATCAACACAAAACGGCGTTTACATTCGAAAGGAGGCATTACGAATTCACCAGAATGCCGTTTGGTCTGAAGAATGTGCCCATAACGTTTCAACGCCTGATGGACGAATTTTTGAGGGGTATCGACGACTCCGTATGTCAAGTATACATGGACGACCTGCTGATTTTTAGTAGAACGGAAACCGAACACGTGGGGCATTTGAGGTCGGTATTCGAAAGGCTGCGGCAATTCGGGCTGAAACTGTCAAGCGAGAAGTCCCTGCTGGGACAAACGCGGATCAATTTTTTAGGCCACACTATTTCTAGCGAGGGGGTCAGACCGGATACGGCAAAGGTGGAAGCAATCACACGGATGGCGGTGCCACGGGACGTTAAAGGGATTCGTAGGCTTCTCGGGACGCTTAACTATTATCGGAGATTCGTACCTGAGATGGCAGAATACTTGGTACCTATCAACAACTTGCTGAAGAAAGGCGCGAGGATTGTGGTGACACCAGAAATGGAGAACAATATTCGGAAATGCATGAATAGGTTGCAGGCAGAACCCGTGTTGGCGTTCCCGGATTTTGAGAAGCAGTTCAACATCACCACTGATGCGAGCGAATACGCGTTGGGGGGCGTTTTGTCCCAGGGCAGAAGTGAGAGTGAACGTCCGATAGCATACGCGAGCCGACGGCTTACGAGTGCGGAATCACGATACAGCGCGTTGGAGAGGGAGCTACTCGCGATAGTGTGGGCTATCGACCATTTCAGGCCATACATATTTGGAAGGAAGTTTCGAGTCCACACCGACCACAAACCCCTTCAGTGGGTAGGGAAACTTAAGGAAACCTCAGCTAGGGTCACGAGATGGAAAGAATTCCTTAGTCAGTACAACATAGAGGTGGTGTATAAGCCGGGAAAGGAAAACGTGGTGGCAGACTGGCTCTCTAGGGCCATCATGATCAACGCGGTAGAAGAGGACGGGGGAGGACCATCGCGGGACGTGCGCCAATTCTTGAGTGAATGGACTCCTGATGGTGAAGGAGCAGATGATACCGTCGGTATAGAGGACAGGGAGGAGTCCCCGGAAGAGGATAGCTCAGCGGAGGAAAGAGCAGCGGAGATGGAGGAAATAGACGAAATCATTAACGACAAGCATCGGCAGGTAATCTGGAAAACAAGAACAACAGGGATCATGAAAATAGATTACCGAAGATATGGGAAAAGTAGAATTCGCGTCATTTGGTCGCAACCCGGGGTGAGCGAGGAGCAAATCCGTACGGCACTGAAGGACGCCACGGAACCGGGAAAAACGCACCATCTCTATGTTGGGAATAATACGGTATGGGAAAAAATAAAGCGGATGTGGAGATCCGAGCGAATAGGCGTGGATAGAACGTTCATCCGGTGCAAGTATGTAGTGGAAACCATACAGGATAAGGAGCAACAACAAGCAGTCACATTGGCATACCACCAGGGGAAGACCAACCACCGAGGCGTGAACGAGACGTTGCAGGCATTACGGCGAAAGTATTTCTGGTGGGGCATGAAAAAATCTATCCAAGTAATCATAGGGAAATGCGAGGTATGTATGCGCACAAAATATGATCGACACCCCCCCAGAGGAGTTCAGGAAGAGACACCTACAGGGAATATGCCGCTACAAGACCTCCAGATTGATACATTCACCTGGAAAGGGTTCAAGTGGGTCACTATCATCGACATCTTTAGTAAAGTAGCTATGGCACATCAGGTCATGGACAAGTCTGCCAACGCAGTTGCGGAAGCCCTACAAATCTGGGTGCAGTTTTACGGAGTCTCCGAGAGGATCACATCAGACGGGGGCAGGGAGTTTGACAATACGATTAGGGAGGAGGTGAAACGTTTAGAGGTTGTGTGGCATTATAACACACCGGGACACCCTAAGAGTAGAGGAGGCATCGAACGATTGCACAGCACATTGAGTGACCACATCCGTGTATATCAGGGGGAGAAAGGGTTGGAGCCGGATGTTGCAATGAAGAAAGCGGTAACAGCCTATAACCATTCGATCCACTCCGTAACGGGATTTTCATCAGTGGAAGTACTATTCGGGATGCGCAGGCCAAGGCGAGATTGCGGGGAAACAACGATCAATGAACCGTTAGTAGAGCAAATCCAGAGCAATAGGGTAGAGGTAGAAAAGACGTGGGGAAAAGTAACGGGGAAAATTAAGCGGGAAAAGGAGAAGCGGGTATGTGCAGAATGTGCAGGTACGTGACCGAATGGGAGAATTAAAGATCGGAAAAATAGTGTACCGTAGAGTAGGAACCAACAGAGGGAAACAATTGTTACGGTACGAGGGCCCATTCAGAGTGTTTGCTATTAGGGAGCATAATCTGCTAACCATCGAAAGCATTAACGAACCTAAGAAGAGGAGAACTGTTCACATTGAACAATTGAAGCTCCCAATGTTAGAACCGGAACATAAACCAACGGATTCGTAGTACCCTCACCGCTGTGGATAAGAGACATGTTTTCTTTTCTTGTTGTTAAAACATAAAGATGATGTCATTTTTTTTTTTTTGTAAATAGAGCTATAGCAATACAGTAGAGGCAATTGGAGTTTTTTTTATAGTATTAAGAGTTCTGTTCCATTGTTAATAAGACGTTGTAAGCAAGTGTTTTGTTTAGTTTCTGTGTTTTATTTCTTTTTATTTATTTCTCGTTCCAGCGGAGTGGAAGTGAGTTTCAGTGTATTTTAAGTTTATACTGGTACGAACAATTGTAAAGTGTTAAGGCTGGTACCGGTGGCTCCGATCTAGGAATCTATAAGTTTCCGAAAATCCTATTCGTAAACTGGTGGGGGGGAGATAAAGACCGGAGACTGGCGATATCAGCCTTAATACCATCTTGTAAAGTAAATAAACATGACAACTGTATATAAGGCAGATTATTGAACGAATAAAGCAGTGTTTATTCAGAAGCCGTGAGTGTTGTTTCTCGATCCTATTTCCTTCTTTTTTTTTTTTTTTTTTCGTTTGTCGCTACAGACCATGAAGATCTTTGACCATGAGTGTTGTCTCCTAGACTACATCCCGATTCCCGATTTAAAGTACGGAGTAGGGTCATCAATCGTACGCCCGGTCGGTGTGAGTTGCCTTCAGTAGACTGACGGACCACTCTTGGCGTTGCTTAACTTCCATTTCCTATTGCAAGTGCCTTAGCCGACAAGGCTACCCCTTCCCCTTACACACACACACACACACACACACACACACACACACACACACACACACACACACACACACACATATATATATATATATATATATATATGAAATGTGGGACTGAGTAAATGAGTAAATACACTTTAAATGAATTGACTCACCTGGTTTGTTATTCTTCAAATGTGAGGCATATAGGACAACTAAATAAAAAGACTATTCACTCCTGTGTAACAAGACCATTTATTTTGACAAATTTAATAAATGAATCTATTACAATCTTATAACTGTAGGCTTGCCCTTCTTAATCTTCAGTGGAGTGCCTCTCTTTTGCCGTCACGTAATTCTCATGTCCGTCATGTCCATGACTCAAGTCAGTTCTTCTTTCTTCTCCGGCGTCCTTCTCCAGCTGCTGTCATTTATCGGCACTTTTCCAGACTTCTTCCTTTCATTGTCTGTACCTTTTCCGTCAATTGTTTATCGATTTGATACTTTTCAATAAACAGCTTTTCTACTGCATAATTGAGAACAGTTCATACTGCAATCCTACATTCCCTCACTCAATGTTACTTAAATGAGTAAATACTAGAGGCCCTCTACTACACTGTAATCCTGAGTGGGAATTTTAATACCAGAATAGGAAATGATGTTAGATTAGGGTATGGCGTTCTGTATGGAGGTGAACATTTAAAAAATAACAATTAACAGCGGCTTATTATAATAAACTTTTGTGTTGATAATGATTTCCTCATAGGGAATTCATTCTACCCACACAAAAGAATACATAAAATTACTTTCTCGTGCTTGGAGCGAAATAGTATAATATTTAACGCCACAGCATTAATTTATTTTATTTTTACATTTAACTATAGTTTGATTAATTGTTGATTTGGTTTATTTCATCAAAGTGAAATCAATTAATAATATTTATATTTATGTATAATACATGTGTATATCAAGTATCATAGGCCGATAGCTTACATTGATTATATTAAATAGATCAATAGTTTATACTTGAACTATTTGTTATGGATTGTAGCCCTAGCTATAAACAGGTCCTAGGTCCAAGTCCTAAGCCTGTAGACTTCGCAATACACAGTCTGACTCCGTCCGTAATAGAGCTCAGGCCTGCCAACTGATGCACTGCCCACTGCAGTCCACCTTAGAAGAAGAGGACTTCTCTCTCTCGAGCCACCCCCGCCGCTGCCCACTTGCAGTTCGTTTAGAGCACGCTCATTGAAAATCTACACTTGGTTTCTGCATAGAGATAGAGAGTTACGAACGTCCTGCTTCGTCCACGTAACGTTACACAACCTTGTTATATATATATATATATATATATATATATATATATATATATATATAAGATAAAGACCGGAGACCGGCGATATCAGCCTTAATACCGTCCTGAATGTAAATAAACATATGAAATGTATATAAGGAGGATTACTAAAGGAATAAATCAGTATCTTTTCTGAAACCGTGAGTGTTGCATTTCAAGCCCTTTCCTTTCTTTTTTTTTATTGTTAGAGTCCGCCGACGCTTAACTGGTGCCGAAACCCGGGACTACGACAGGAGAACAGAGAAGTAATTTTTTTTTAAAGTCATTTTTTTTTCTCTTGGTTTTTTTTTCTTCTCCTAGTCATAAGGAAAGAGTGAAATGCCAACAGAGGGCTTAATCAGGCCGGGAGTGTTGAGCGCCCCGGAAATCCCTCAACCTCAAGAAATTCCGCAGATACCTCAGATCGCGCAGGCCCCTCAGGTGCCTCAGATACCTCAAATACCTCAGGTACCGCAGATTCCGCAGATCCAGGAGATCCCTCCCTTACCGAGGGACACATTGGCAGAAGCGCACGCTAACGCGCTGGAATGGATGAAAATAAGAGCGGCGACCACGCAGGACCTTCGAAGAGCCATTGCGGACCTGGAACGCTTCGGTGGCGAGGTAGGTGAGCTCAACCATTTCCTGAAAGGCGGAGACCGCCTCATGTCTAGAATAGAGGTAAAGGTGGCGGAGGACCTGGTAAACCTAGGGGACGCGGAAGCGTTGAAAGCGGCTCTGGTGTGCCGAGTAAGGAGGAGCATCCTGAACCAAATTCAGGCGGACGAGGAGACACCATGGCCGGTGATTAAGGAGCGACTGAAGAAGGCCTTCGGAGGAGGCAGATGGACGCCGGAGGAAGACATCTTCCAAATGTTTAGGGAGCGCCGGTCCCAACGTCAGACGAGGGGCCAGTATGCGGGGGTACTAGTGGCAAAGTACAACCGCATAACGGAGAAAATGCGCGAAACAATGAGTGTGGGAGAGGTGGAAGCCAGGATGGAGTTCCTCTCGACGATACTCAAGGTCCAGTTGGCGAAGGAAACGGGAAGGAGAGACGGATTGCCCAGGGAGAGATCATTCCTCGAGTGTGCCCAGGAAATGATCGACCTAAGCGCAAGGGAAGAAGAGACTCGGATGGACGTGGAAGAACCAGGGTGGATCCGGGTGAATGACAGACGACCCCGGACAGCCCCGATGGGTTGGAAGAGGAGAGAAACGGTACAGCCGAGCGGAGAAAAGGTCAGGATGGGTGAAAAAAGATCCGGACAAGTGAGGCCGAGGAATGGACCCCGCAGGGAAGACAGGAAATGTCATGGGTGCGGAAAGCCAGGACATTTAGTTGCACAATGTCCGCGCACTAGATGTTTCGAGTGCGGTACCGAAGGGCATATTGCTAGGCAGTGCCCGTACATATTCCGGAGGAGAGAAAGAACTCAAGACGAGCCCATGGAAGTAAACACGCAGAAGCTGACAAGACGGGCTAGGATGCAGCGGAAGGACGGATCTTCGGGAGAGGCAACCGAGGAGTCGGGAACTTCGGGGACAGAGACGGACGAACCAGGTAGCAGTGGAGGCGAAGGAGGCAGGAGCAGCCAACGGACCGAGCAGCGACGAACGGCGGCGGGGAGGAGGAAGCTGGGCGGCATCTGAGGAGTGTGGCAGCAGAGAGGCGACCGCACAGCAACATGCAACAACATCCGAGGTAAGCCATGCTGGTTGCCAATTATCGAGGTAGACGGGGGAGTAAAGTGCCTCGTGGATACCGGGAGCTCGAGCACTATTATGACCAGAGGGGCGTTAGGGAAAGTGTGCGGGAGTGAGAGGGCACTCCGGATCCAAAAATGCGATTGCCAACTAATCACTCTGGGTGGCCCCTGTAGCGTAGAGGGAGAAGCGACAATAAGACTTGATCGGTGGGCAGGAAAAGAGGGCGAACTGAAGGTACACGTAGTAAAAAACATGACTCGGGAATACCAGGTCATAGTGGGGTGCGATTTGTTGGGGCAGGTAGGGGCGAGCATTAGGAATCGTAGAGGAGCCTGGAGTGTTAGGTTGGGAAAGAGGAAGTTCGGATGTATAGGGGTCGCGAGAGAAAGAAGGGTGCGGATAGGGGCGGTGAACAGAGTGGAGGACTGGAGGAAGTTGCTACAGGAGGAGTTTAGGGACATTTTCTTCAGGGAAGGTGAGGTATTAGGGGTAACAGGGAGGACGGTGCATGAAATCCCACTGAAGCAGGATAGGGTAACTTACGTGAAAGAGAGAAGATACCCGCAGGCGTTGAGGCAGCATATTCGAGAGGAGCTAGATAGTCTAAAAGAACAAGGGATCATAGTTGATAGCACCTCACCATTCAATAGTCCCCTGTGGGCGGTGAAGAAGAAGGCAGCACCGGGGGATAATAAGGAAAAATACAGGGTGGTAGTAGACTATCGTAAATTGAACGATAACACGGTAGACGAGAAGTACCCGATCCCCAGATTCGAAGATATACTGGATAGGTTGAGTGGAGCCGTGGTCTTTAGCACGTTGGACCTTAAGGCGGGATATCACCAAATACGGATGCACCCGGAAGACCAACACAAAACAGCGTTCACATTCGAAAGGGGGCATTATGAATTCACAAGAATGCCGTTTGGTCTGAAGAATGCGCCCATAACATTTCAGCGTCTGATGGACGAATTTTTGAGGGGTATCGATGACTCGGTATGTCAGGTATATATGGATGACCTGCTGATTTTTAGCAGAACGGAAACCGAACACGTGGGACATCTGAGGTCAGTATTCGAGAGGCTCCGGAAATTCGGGCTGAAATTGTCAAGCGAGAAGTCTCTGCTGGGACAAACGCGGATTAATTTTTTAGGCCACACTATCTCTAGCGAGGGGGTCAGACCGGATGCGGCAAAGGTGGAGGCGATCACAAGGATGGCGGTACCACGGGACGTGAAGGGGATCCGTAGGCTTCTTGGGACGCTGAACTACTACCGGAGATTCGTACCTGAGATGGCAGAGTATTTGGTACCCATTAACAATTTGCTGAAGAAAGGCGCGAAGATTGTGGTGACACCAGAGATGGAGAATAATATCCGAAAATGTATGAATAGGTTGCTGACAGAGCCGGTGTTAGCGTTCCCGGATTTTGAGAAGCTCTTTAATATAACCACCGATGCGAGCGAATACGCGTTAGGGGCCGTTTTGTCCCAGGGGGGGAGTGAGGGTGAACGACCGATAGCATACGCGAGCCGTCGGCTTACGGGTGCGGAATCGCGATACAGCGCTTTGGAGAGGGAGCTACTCGCGATAGTGTGGGCTATCGACCATTTCAGGCCATACGTATTTGGGAGGAAGTTTCGAGTCCACACCGACCACAAACCCCTGCAGTGGGTAGGGAAACTTAAAGAAACCTCAGCTAGGGTCACGCGATGGAAGGAAGTCCTTAGTCAATACAATATAGAGGTGGTGTATAAGCCGGGAAAGGAGAACGTGGTGGCGGACTGGCTCTCGAGGGCCATCATGATCAACGCGGTAGAAGAGGACGGGGGAGGACCATCGCGAGACGTGCGCCAATTCTTGAGTGAATGGACTCCCGACGGCGAAGGAGCGGAGGATATCGTCGGTATAGATGACAGGGGAGAGTCCCCGGAAGAGGAGAGCTCAGCGGAGGAAAGAGCAGTGGAAATGGAGGAGATAGACGACATCATCAATGACAAGCATCGTCAGGTAATCTGGAAAACGAGAGTAGCAGGGATGATGAAAATAGATTATCGAAGATATGGGAAAAGCAAGATTCGCGTCATCTGGTCGCAACCCGGGGTGAGTGAAGAGCAAATTTGTACGGCACTGAAGGACGCCACGGAACCTGGAAAGACGCACCATCTTTATGTGGGGAATAACACGGTATGGGATAAAATAAAGCGGATGTGGAGATCCGAGCGAATTGGTGTGGACAGAACACTCATCCGTTGTAAGTACGCAGTGGAAACTATACAGGATGAGGAACAGCAACAGGCAGTCACATTAGCTTATCACCAGGGGAAAACCAACCACCGAGGCGTGAACGAGACACTGCAGGCATTACGTCGAAAGTATTTCTGGTGGGGCATGAAAAAATCCATCCAAGAGGTCATAGGGAAATGCGAGGTGTGTATGCGCACGAAATATGATCGACACCCCCCCAGAGGGATTCAGGAAGAGACACCGACGGGGAATATGCCACTACAGGACCTCCAGATTGATACATTTACCTGGAGAGGGTTCAAGTGGGTCACGGTCATCGACGTCTTTAGCAAGGTAGCTATGGCACACCAGGTCATGGACAAGTCTGCCAACGCAGTTGCGGAAGCCCTACAAACCTGGGTGCAGTTCTACGGGGTCCCCGAGAGGATCACATCGGACGGTGGTAGGGAGTTTGACAATGCCGCGATTAGGGAGGAGGTGAAACGACTAGGGATTCGTTGGCATTATAACACCCCGGGACATCCTAAGGGTAGAGGCGGCATTGAGCGGTTGCACAGCACGCTGAGTGATCACATCCGGGTGTATCAGGGGGAAAAAGGGTTGGAGCCGGATGTTGCAATGAAGAAAGCGGTAACAGCCTACAACCACTCGATTCACTCCGTCACGGGATTTTCGCCCGTGGAAGTACTATTCGGGATGCGCAGGCCAAGGCGAGATTGCGGGGAAACAACGGTTAATGAACCATTAGTCGAGCAAATCCAGAGCAATAGGGTGGAGATGGAAAAGACGTGGGGAAGAGTAACGGCGAAAATTAAGCGGGAAAAGGAGAAGCGGGTAGAGAGGCAGAATGTTCGCGTACGTGACCAAATGGGTGATCTAAAGATCGGGACAATAGTGTACCGTAGAGTAGGGACCAACAGAGGGAAACAATTGTTACGATACGAGGGTCCATTCAGAGTGATTGCTATTAGGGAGCATAATCTACTAACGATCGAAAGCGTTAATGAACCTAGAAAGAGGAGAACGGTTCACATTGAACAATTGAAGCTCCCAATGATAGAACCGGAACATAAACTAACGGATTCGTAGTACCCTCACCACGTTATAACAAATATGTTTTTTTTGGTTGTCTAAGCAAAAATATGGTGTATTTTTTTTTATGTGTAAATAGAATCATAGCAATACAGTAGAGGAAAGTGTATTATTTTTTTTTCTTCTTCTCTGTTTTTTTTTAGGATTTTAAGAGTTCTGTTTTTGGAAGCAAGTGTTGTGTTTAGTTCTGTTTTTTTTATTTCTTTGTATTATTGTATGTCTCGAGTGAGTTTTACTTTCTTTCAACTTTATACTTGTAAAAACAATTGTAAGGTGTTAAGACTGATAATCGTTAGCTCCGATCTAGGAATATCTAAGTTTCCGAAAAATCCTATTCGTAAACTGGTGGGGGGGAGATAAAGACCGGAGACCGGCGATATCAGCCTTAATACCGTCCTGAATGTAAATAAACATATGAAATGTATATAAGGAGGATTACTAAAGGAATAAATCAGTATCTTTTCTGAAACCGTGAGTGTTGCATTTCAAGCCCTTTCCTTTCTTTTTTTTTATTGTTAGAGTCCGCCGACGCTTAACTTATATATATATATATATATATATATATATGTGTATATAAATTTTATTTTGGGACTCTGGAGATGTTTGTTTTTTGTTTCTATTATTATTGTAATTTGGGCCACATAAATAGTTTCTTATTTTTATTTTCATGATCAAGCATGAAAATATTTCATTAAATATTGTCACAGTTGTTTGTTATCATTACTCAGCTTGTCTTTATTTTTTATGCTAGAAGTTTGTTATTTTTATTTTACCTATCTAACAAGTTGTGAAATTGATGTTTTTTGTTTTTATGTTTTCAGTATTAAAGTACGTAAATGTTTCAAAATAAATGTTTATTTGTTTATTTTGGTTTTAAGGCGTAAAACCCTAGGGTCATTAACGCTTGTGAGTCAGTTATATCTGTAAACTCTTTAGAGGATAATTAATAATTATTAATTGATAGAGTAATAAATGAAAAAGATATTTTAAAACATATAAAAAATGAAATATATCAAAATAAATATAAAAAAAGACAGAGCAATGAAATAAAAATTATATTTATTTTTATATTTTATTTTATAGCCTAGTTCTGCGCATGCGCTTGATTTGAATACCCACATTTCACGTCGTGTCCCACAGTTTTACTATTTTTTAGTAGAATAAGTGCTCAGTTTTACTTTTTTTAAAAAAAAACTAGTTAAGCAGACATCAAAACAACAACAATGGACTAACACCACAGTGAGTAGTGTTGTTATTTACTGTGTACTATTACAGACAGTGAATTTAGTGATTTAGCGTCTATAGGCTTAATCTCTATAGCCATAACAGCTGACGGCTCCCCTCTCCAGTTGTGGCCCTGCCACGTAACTGGCTGGGTCTCAGCCGGCGGTTCATCCATTGTAATAACACGCAGACGTAGTTTTATTTATTTATTTTTTTTTCCCTTTCTTTTTTTTTTTTATATGCGATATTACCACCAAGTAATGTCAACTAAGAGGTCCCATTCAGTTGGCTCTACCCCACGTAATTCACCGCCTAAACAGAAAACACGTCGTAGTAAGCGATTAACACCCCCCGGAACTCCTCCAGCGAACACTCAAGTATCTGTGTCTCAACCACTGCCAAGTACGTCTTCACAAGAAATGGAATCTCCATTTTTTACACCTAATCCATACCAGGTGCTTGAAAATGACAGGGAAGAAATGGAAGATGCACCTATACCTCGAGAACCACGCCCACCTCCTATCTTTGTCAAAAATTTGAGAAATTTCCAGTTGTTGTGTACTCAACTTAATAAAATCTGCCCAGGTAGCTATACATGCCTAAACAGAATAAATGATACAAAAATAATACCGGCCACACCTGAAGCGTACCGAAAAATCGTAAAATATTTAACAGACACAAATGCGGACTTTCACACATACCAGTTGAAACAGGAAAGAGCACTACGAGTTGTAATAAGAAATTTACACTCCTCAACCCCAATAGAAGTGATTAAAGAAGAGTTAACGGCGTTAGGGTTCAAAATACGTCAGATAACCAATGTTTTAAAAGAAAATAAAGAACAACCAGGTGTAAAGAATAAAATCCCATTGCCCTTATTTTTCGTCGATCTAGAGCCATCGCCTGGGATCGAAAAAATATACGATGTGAATAGAATTTTCTACACCAGCGTAAAGGTCGAAAAACCGTACCCAAAAAGAGAGTTCATCCAGTGCCATAATTGCCAAGCATATGGCCACACCAAGTCTTATTGCCACCACTTACCACGCTGCGTGAAATGTGGTAAAACACACAAGTCTGGCGAGTGTAATAAACCAATTACAGAACCAGCAGTCTGTGCCCTATGCCTGGAAGGCCATCCAGCCAACTACAAAGGCTGCCAAATTTATAAAAATCTTAAAGCGAGATATATGAAACCCAGGGACCCTGATGATACACCTAAACCAAGAAGAGGACCCGCTAAAATTGTGAACTCTAAGGTTTCTTTTGCCAAGCTACTTGGGGGTAGAGACCCGACTAATGTATGTGAGGCCCTGCCGCAAGAACAAACTCAACCCCAATCTCAATATCCTATCCCACCTAATGTACCTAATCAACAACAACCTCACCAACATCAAATCCAATATGTTCCTCCACCGCCTAATGCTACAGATCTAACCAGCTTATTGACATCCTTTCTTTCAGAATTTAAATCCCTTGTTACCCCACTGATATCACTTCTCACTAACCTAGTATCTCACCTTATCCCTCCTTTAAAAAATCCTTAAATGACTTCCATCAAACCCATATCCATTCTCCTTTGGAATGCGAATGGTGTTAGAAATCACATACACGAACTAACAGCCTTACTACAAGACAAGAACGTAGACGTAGCCCTAATAACGGAAACTCGACTGACTAAAAAACAGCTCCTAAAAATACCACAATACATAACTTACCGTACCGACCATCCTGACGGTAGAGCACATGCCGGTACTGCAGTCATTGTGCACCAATCCCTCTCCCATCACCTACTCCCACTGCCTACACACGATTTCCTACAATCCACCGCAGTCGTAATCAAAACCTTCTCCTTTCCTATTACCGTTGCATCAGCGTATTGCCCTCCAAACCAATCCATCTCCAATATCCAATTTAGTTCCTTCCTCATTTCCTTAGGACATCATTTCATCTTGGGTGCAGACTTAAACGCCAAGCATCAACAATGGGGTTCAAGAACCACGAATTCTCGTGGTCGAACATTGCTGTCTGTACTCAATTCCCAAAATTTTACCCTTCTTCCACCCAACTCACCTACCTACTGGCCCACTGATCCTAACCGTAATCCCGATATCCTCGATTTCTTTATCCATAATGGTTTAGGTGCTCTCAACCATTCCGTTGCCCGTCTTGACGAGCTTTCCTCAGACCACAGCCCATTAATACTCCAAGTATCACTAGCTCCTATTCCTAAACCCTCTCCTCCGTCCTTCATCAGAGGCCCAGTTAACTGGAAACTCTTTCATCAAATCCTCTCCGATAAAATTGACCTCAGAGTAACCCTGAAAACCTCTGAAGACCTGGACAATGCAGTACATTCCTTCACTACCAAAATTCAAGAAGCAGTCTGGACTGCTTCCTCCCCTGATCACTCCTCAAAAATCCTTAAGAAACATAATTTACCTCAACACCTCCTTGACCTAATCCACATAAAACGCCGTGCCAGATTATTATGGCAACGTACCAGACATCCAGCCGACCGCCACTCCTACAATTATCACTGTAAAAAATTAAAAAAAGAATTAGCCACCTTCAGATCCCAATCATTCAATTCCTACCTCACCACACTCTCTGCTCATGATAATTCCCTTTGGAATATCACCAGAAAAATCCTCAAATCCCATCATATTTCCCACCCTCTTCGACGAGATGATGGCTCCTGGGCAGCATCTGATGAAGATAAAGCCGAGGAATTTGCCAAACACCTTTCCTATACTTTCGCTCCTCATCCAGAATCCCATCCCAGCCACACAGTAAAAGTAGAAGAATCCCTCTCAATACCTATCCCACTCTCCTTACCACCTAAAGCTGTTAATCCCTCTGAGGTCAAATACCTTTTACGGAAAATCACACCTCGCAAATCTCCTGGATATGACCTTCTAACCCCACAGATCCTTCGACAACTTCCATCTAAAGCCATCATATTTCTTACATATATATACAATTGCATCCTACGAACTACCCACTTCCCTCTTTTATGGAAACATTCCACCATCGTCCTCTTCTTGAAACCAGGCAAACCTTCCAACAATACAGCATCCTATAGACCAATTAGCCTACTCCCAATCCTCTCAAAAATTTTTGAAAAGATCCTACTGAAACGAATCCTACCTATAATTGAATCCTATAACCTTCCTACTCATCAATTCGGATTTCGTTCCCAACATTCCACTGTCCAGCAAGGACTCCGAGTTGTTGACCATATATCCTCAACCCTAGAAAGCAAGCAGTATTGCTCGGGTGCATTTCTGGACATAGCGCAAGCTTTTGACCGGGTATGGCACGCCGGATTACTCTTCAAGCTTAAAATCCATCTACCACAGTCCTTATACCTAGTACTCCGATCCTATCTTTCCGACCGCTCCTTCCGAGTTCGCTGTGGCACCGAATTCTCCGACTGTTACTCAATTGAGGCTGGCGTTCCTCAAGGCAGCGTCTTGGGCCCCATCCTTTACATTCTCTTTACCGCTGATATTCCTGTCCATCCCGATACCCTCCTGGCAACTTTCGCTGATGACACTGCTATCCTTTCTTCCAACTCAGATCCTGAAACAGCGTCCGCAAACTTACAAAGGCACCTCTTCCTGATTGAACACTGGTGTAAGAAATGGCGCATTAAGGTAAACGAATCTAAATGTAAACACATTACCTTCACCCTTCGGCGTAATACCTGCCCACCAGTTTATTTTAACTCCATCCAGCTTCCTTTCTCAGATACAGTCCGGTATCTTGGCTTTCTCTTAGACAGACGACTAACATGGAATCCACATACTCGACTTAAAAGACAGGAACTTAACAGACGATATGGCCAGCTATATAGACTACTGAATAGAAAATCTAAACTTTCTGGTGAAAACAAATTACTGATCTACAAGACAATACTGAAACCCATCTGGACTTACGGACTAGAACTATGGGGAACAGCCAAATTTTCTAACATCAAACGCATTCAATCCTTTCAGTCTAAAGTCCTCCGTACAATAGTCAATGCTCCCTTCTATGTAACCAATAAAACCCTACACCATGACCTTAATATCCCATTTATTCTTGATCTTATCCCAGCCAAATTTTCCAAATTTCACCAGAACCTTTCTCATCACCCAAATCCCGTTGTACAATCCCTATCAAGCACCACCCATCCCTACAATCCCCTTCGTAGGTTAAAGCGGCAGTGGCCACGAGACCTTTTGTAAATATGGATATTTTGGAGTTCTAGCAATGGCCAGATTCTCCACTCAAGTCATGAGTGTCTGTGGCTGTAGCGCTCTTACTCATCCTCCGCTGGTTTAAAATACCAGTGAAGTGGCTGAGGGAGAAGCGTAGGGATCTCCTAAGCCTCCCTTTTCCCTCCACATGTGGAGGGAAAAGGATTGGTTCGGAGATCACCTGGCAAATTGTAAATAATGTATGTTTTATATAAGGTGTTTGTTTTACTTTTATTTCTATTTTTATTTACTTATGTGTATATATATTATTTTTTTTTCTTTACTCTTTTGTTCTTTCTTATTATTGTTTTTTTATTAGTTTATTTATTTATATTTTTGTATATACGGTATGAATGCAATCTCTGAACTCTATTATAAGTGTCCTTAACTGTGACAAATTGTAATATTTCTGAATAAAGTGTTTTTTTTTAATAATTTAATAGCCTATGTATTTTAAGAAATTTTATCACTGTTTTTATATTTGATTCGTTGTTGCTTAATACTGCTGATATATCCGGTTTTAGAGATAATCGATTTAGGCTTGAAGTATAATAAGTGCATTCTTGGAAAATATGATTGACTTTGAGAAGGCTATTGCAGTGCTGACAATTTGGTGGTGGCGGCTTAGTCATGAGATGTACTTTAGTCTGTGGGCCAGACCCCCTTACCGTGCACCCCCCCCCCCACATCCCTATAAATTGCATATCGTTGTGTTCCTTGTAACTATTTATTAAAAAAAAGCCAATGTTCCCACAAAAAAAAGTGAACGCACTGCCCCAAAATGGCGTCCAAAGATGGCGGATTGACGACTTTGACTTTAGTTAGTTTTTTGGTCACTGAGAATCAGCATTTGGCTTAATTTCCTCATAGTTGGTCTTTTATTAAAGCTGAATAGTTATAGAATAATAAAACATGAAGAAATATTAAAAAATAATTGGCTTAGGCTATGAAAAACACCAGTAAAGTCAATTTTTTTAATAAAAAAATTTTCAAGTTACAAATCAAGCGTCGTTTGTAATTAAACGGCCTACAATAACGCAAAACATGCTGAAATAAACCATCTGGAGAATATATTTCTCTTTCTAAAACGCTGATTATTTTTTACAAATGTTTAAGCAGTTCCGTAGAAAATGCACTTATGCGGCAGAAAAGCGGTACTGGCGTGGGTGCCTACAAGCCTCTACCACACCATTCAGTGCCCATAAATGGCTTAGTTATAGTGATATAATAACATTTTTGGTACATTATATTGGTTTAATTAACGAACAAATATTAATTCAATAATTTAAATGTAAAAAAAAAAATTTATTATTATTTTTTTTAAATTTAACCTTCTTTATTCTGTACGTAGGTCGTTTAAAAAGACCTCAATTGTAAAAATGATATAATCATAATAATAAAAGTTAATTAAAAAATACTTTGCTAAATATCTTGATTTTTTTTTTTTATTTAACGTTTGCAATTTAACACTGTGTTTTGTATATTTACTGATTCTTAGAAGTAATTAAAATGTTTATATACTTACCAGGAAATGAGTCATATTAATACCTTTTTTATAAACTAAAATAATATATACCTAATCTGAACTGTATATAATGAATAGCTACCGGGTTGTTTAGTAAAACTCATATATCACTAATTAAAAAATTAATTTTTATTTCCTTTATTTTGTGCAGAAGTTGGGCTATATTATAAATAAATAGGAAATTTTAATATTGAATGAACATTTATTTTATTTTATTGTATTTATTTTGATTTTATTTTATTGTATTTATTATTATTAAGTTTCTGTATTATTTATTTTTTTTTATTGTAAATAGAGTGTGAGTGTGCTTTCTCTGAACACTATTATAAATGTCCTTGATGTGACAGAATGTAATATTTCTAAATAAACAAATATAATATGTTAGTAAAAAAAAAAAATATTGAATGAATTATTCTCTATGCACAAAGAAAGAAAGAAGGGGTGATGCTATAACTTCTTCTATAAACCAAAACTGATTGTTTGGTTTTGATCTCAAAATGAGGAAAAACGCGTATAATACATTATTTTATTTATTTTTTTATTTATAAATACTACAATCTGTCTCAATAAAGGACATTTATAATAGAGTTCTGAGACCACATTCACACCATAATAATACATTAAGCGAAAGAGAAAGGAAGTACTAAAACCTCGGAATAGATAAAAAGGACCAGTATCCATTATATAGCTAAATGAATGTATAGTAGAGAGATGAACAGAATATTTCAAGATGCTGCTAAAACGGGATCAATTGCAGTTTGGATGATATTAAGTGGACGATGTAGGTTTATTAGGTTGAAAACCACTTTATTTTTTAATGCTGAAAGTGCACATCGGGACTATATTTACTTTGAAGCAGGATATAGAGAGGTATATCGAGAAAGTTATGGCTCATAGCTTTCCTTCTGATTTTTTAAGGAATCTTATATTAGTTATAGCTCGATATTGTTCAGAAATTGCGGAATAAATTGTTCGGAATTTGTACCATATCATAAAAAAATAGGAAATTTTAATATTGAATGTATTATTCTCTCTGCACAAAGAAAGAAAGAAAGGGCGAAACAGAACTGCTTTGATAGTTTTGCGCGTTCATAGGCAACATGCATATTAGAAAATAACATAAAAGGACTGTGGTTTTTACCTTTACAAGAAAGGAGGTACAAGGAAATGTAAAATATTGTAAAATATCCAATCCTGTTTAGTGTACCAAACAAATTATACTCAAGAATCGTAGAAGCTGGAATAAGAAATATTGTCGATTGCCAGAGTGATATGGATTGAGAAACTTAAGTTGCACATTGGAAGAGAAGTTGAAAATTGGGACTGTCTTCACTTTAAGGCAGGTTATAGAGAAGTCCACATAAAAAGAAAAATAGCTCTCTATCTGCTTAGTGCCTCACACTTTGGATTATGCTAATATCTAACTGTCTTTCAGAAAAGCTCGTTTTCCTTTTAGATTCCTTAAAAATTTTTTTGCAAATGCACTAAACAGAAGGAAAACTATGAGCTATAACTTTCTCGATATCTTGAAATATTCTGTTCATCTCTTTACTATACATTCATTTAGCTATATAATGGATACTGGTCCTTTTTATCTATTCCGAGGTTTTGGTAATTCCTTTCTCTTTCCCTTAATGTATTATTCACGTTTTTCCTCATTTTGAGATCAAATACAAACAATCAGTTTTGGTTTATAGAAGAACTTATAGCATCACACCTTCTATCTTTGTTTGTGCATAGAAAATAATTCGTTCAATATTAAAATTTCCTATTTATTTATGATATAGCCCAACTTCTGCACAAAATAAAGGAAATATAAATTATTTTTTTAATTAGTGATATATGAGTGTTACTTAACAACCCGGTAGCTATTCATTATATATAGTTCAGATTAGGTATATATTATTTTAGTTTATAAAACAGGTATTAATATGACTCATTTCCTGGGAAGTATATAAACATTTTAATTACTTATAAGAATCAGTAAATATACAAAACACAGTGTTCAATTGCAAATGTTAAATAAAAAAAAAATCAAGATATTTAGCAAAGTATTTTTTAATTAACTTTTATTATTATTATTATATCATTTTTACAATTGAGGTGTTCTTAAACGACCAACGTACAGAATAAAGGAGGTTAAATTAAAAAAAAATAATAATACATTTTTTTTTTAAATTTAATTTTTTTTTTTACATTTAAATTATTGCATTATTATTTTTTCGTTAATTAAACCAATATAATGTACCAAAAATGTTATTATATCACTATGACTAAGCCATTTATGGGCACTGAATGGTGTGGTAAGGGTTGGAACCGGATGTGGCAATGCGGAAGGCGGTGGCGGCGTACAACCATTCTATACATACGACAACAGGGTTCTCTCCATTTGAAATTCTCTTCGGATTACGCGGACGGCAACGGGACTGGGGAGGTACAGCTGCTGACGAGCAAATGACAGAAAGAATGGTTAGTAACAAAATGGAACTGGGTAATCTCTGGGGGAAGGTTAAGGATAAAATAGAGGGGGAAAAGCGGAAAAGGGTGGCGCGGGAAAATCTCAAAGTGAAGGAAGTAACAGGGGGGGTTGAAAATAGGGTCCATAGTGTATCGCAAATTAGGCTCGAATAGGGGAAAGGAAGTACGGAGATACGAGGGTCCATTCAGGGTGATAGTCATTAGAGAGCATAATGTGGTGACGATTGAGAGTGTTAACGAACCAAAAAAACGAAGGACGGTTCACATAGAACAATTAAAATTTCCGATTACAGAGTCACAGCAACCTTAGAACTGGAGTGCCCTCGTCTCCCGAAGGAAGATTTTTTTTTTGTAGTTTTGTTTGTTTTGTATATAGTGCTCTTACATAACTTTGTGTAGATTTTGAAAGCAGTGAAATACGCCTTTCATTTGTGAGAAGATTATATAGAGGAAAGTGTATTTTTTTTTTAATATTTTGATATATAAGGAATATTTTTGTTTGTGTTTCATTAAATTAGGTTGTAAGTACTGAACACTCCGTACCTGTGTTATAATATGGGCAAGAGAATCTTGTCGTTGTATATATAAGAGTGTTTCTTTTTGTTGTATGTCTTTTTATTTTTTTTTAAGTTTACGAAGAGTATCCGTAAACTGGTGGGGGGGAGTTAAGGTACGGAGCGGGACAGTATTAGCTTTAATACCAAAAGCATTTATCTAAACAACTTAGAATGTATATATAGAGGATTATAAGGAGGAATAAATCAGTCTTGTTTCTGACTTCATGCGTGTTATTTGTTGAACCTTTACTCTTTTTTTTAAGTGTTTAAAGCCCGCAACGTTTAACTTTATATATATATATATATATATATATATATATATATGTATATAGACACACACAACAATATATACATGTATACATACATGCATACATATACACGCATATACATACACACTGACACTCATACATATATATACACACCCACACAACACGTGTAAAAATACATACAGGTATATACATATACATAAACACATAGAATATAAAATATATACAAACATACATTCACACATATACAGATGCGCGCGCGCGTACACACACATACTATTATATTCTTAAAATATAATTCAAAATAAATGTTTTAATTCATTTATTAACTCACATAATAACTCGTTTACATACTAATTAATAAAAACATATGTTCTTTTTAAAACAGTATGATTTAGACAATTAAATTGCAACAGAAACTATGAACTTATTTACACTCCCCTAAAACACCCAAAATATCAAATTTAGAATATGATACACATACAATGTGTGTTTGACATTATACACCCACAAATGTACATGCCAAAGAAAGTATGCAGAACTATATACATAAACATAGATATCCGCACAGATATTTATATTCGTACATACAGACATACATGCAATAATACATAATACGTAGGCTTTAAAATACGTATTCGTGCATGTAGATACTACCACATATAAGAACTTAATAAAAAATAAGTAGATACATATATAGACTGAAATGGAGTATCTATTATTTATATGAATTTCGAAACTTGAGACATATAATAGATATTCGACAGAATAAATAGAGCTATCGTGATGCAAAGTAATTTTTAATATTATATTGAACTTAATTTGATTTGAAAAGTGCATATAATTCTTATATGTGCTTATAAGGGTTAAAAAACAAATTTTTATATAATAGAAGTTTCTGAAAGAAGAAATATTTGCGATAGTAGATTATAGTAGAAAGTAGAGGATGCAGAGGTAATACAAAATTAAATAGTGAATAATAGTATATATTTTCGTATTGGTCTAGCAATAATAATAAGCTAGAATCGTTGTTTGTGATTTTATAGATCATAATGGTAATGGCGAGAATAAGGAGAGGGGATAGGATCTGCCCGACTCCTAGAATTTGATCTGGACTTGCGGGTTGGCTTTGGGGCCTATAGGGAGGCGGCTGGTGGCGGCAGAAGGAAGGCGGCCGGTGGTGGGGGCAGGCAGGCGGCCGGAGGTGGGGGTGGGAGGGGCCCGGAGTTGGGACCAGTGGAGTGTTGGGGAGAGGGTTAGGGGGAGGGGATAGGGAGTGGATAGGATTTGTTGATGTTTGGGTATTTATAGTGTTAGCTGTATAAGTGGTATTATAGATGTTTTCTCCAAAATTAAATAGTGAATTTGTTTGAATACCAATGTCTTTGTTTTCGATAATGTTTTGTAATTTCAGCAAACGATCTAGCAAACTGAGTTTGATTCTGTTCTTTATAAATTTGTTTTACTTCATTTAAGGACTTATGGTTTGGACGGTTTTTATTTCTTTCTGTATTATAAAAATAGGACACCGACGATCTAACGAGTTGTGATTTAGGGAGCAATTTGCACAGTGGCCTGGGCATCTCATATTATCTTCGTGTTTTGCTTCCCCACATTGTATACATTTGCTTTGTTGTTTACAAACATTTGAGGGGTGACCGAAAGATAAGCATACTAGACTCAAAAGACAAGAACTCAACCGAAGATACGGCCAACTATACCGACTACTAAACAGAAAATCTAAACTTTCCCTTGAAAACAAGACAATACTGAAACCTATATGGACTTACGGACTAGAACTGTGGGGATCAGCAAAATTTTCTAACATCAAGCGCATCCAATCCTTCCAGTTCTTCAAAAAAGAAAAGTCCTTTGAACAAAATCGATGCTCCTTTCTATGCAACTAACAAAACCCTACATTATGACCTCAACATCCCATTTGTCCTAGACCTAATCTCAGAAAAATTCTTCAAATTTCACGAGAACCTTACGTACCACCCAAATCCTCTTGCACAACCCCTATCAAGCACATCCCATCCCTATAATCCTCCAAGAAGGTTGAAATGGCAGTGGGCTCGCGACCTTTTGTAGATTGTTTACATTAGAGTTCTGGCAATGGCCAGATTCTTCACTCAAGACATGAGTGTATGTTTTTTTTTTTTTTTTTTTTTTTTTTTTTTTTTTTTTTTTTTTTTTTTTTTCCTTCCCTACCTCGCCTTTTAGGCTATACGGGATTTTCCCGGACCGGGGGGTGAGGGCGAGGAATTTAAAATCCCCTCCGGTACCGGGACGCGAACTCGTACTTTTTATATCATCTCAAATCTCTGTTATCCGGTTGCCAGGCAACTAGCCGTGCTGTTACACACGCTTTAGCCTATTCGGCCACCCCGCCCCCAAATTATAACATGTGTGTATGTGGCTAAAGTGCTCTCGATCAATCTCCGCTGGCTTTAGTACCAGTGACGCGGTTGAGAGAGTAGCGCAGGGTTCTCCTGGAGTTCCCTCGCCTGATTGTATATAGGTATGCATTTGTTTTTTGTTTTTTGCTTAGTTTTAATTTTCTTATTTTATTTTATTATCTATTGTATATACTTTTGATTATTGTTTTGTTTCTATTTATTTTATTTTTTTTGTACATATAGTGTGAATGTCATCCTACCTCACTATAACCAATGTCCAAGAGACAGATTGTTGTAATACTCAATAAAGAAAAAAAAAATAATTGAGTGATGTATATATATTTTTTTTTCTAATACACGTAAGGTAAGCAATGGGGCCCAAAACAGATAAAGATAAAATTCATCTGGCTGACCTTGAAGATGAATTAGGAGTATTAGCCAAAGATATTACAGAAACAAGAGATATCGGTATCGATTGTTTGAAAAATTGGAATAGGATAAATTTATTTAAGGCGCGTCTGTCTGAATTAGATGGTATATACGATAAATTTCAGGGCAAATTAGGGAAGCTAAATCATTAGCGAAAATTCTTAAAGACGCATCGATTTTAACAATTGATGATTTAAGAATCGAAATTAAAAATATTTATTACGAGGCAATATCTTTTGGGGTTGCGGGGGAACCTGCTTCTACTAATACAACGACGATAAGTGACAGTAGATATATGGAGTTCGAATCCCGTATTAAATTACCGACAGTAAATTTGCCTACCTTTGACGGTCAATTTTCTAAATGGGTATCATTCAAAGATACATTTACATCATTAATTCACAATAATAACCAGTTGACCGAAATTCAAATTCAATTTCAGTACCTCAACTCGGCTTTCAAGGGTTCAGCGCTTCAGCGCTATTGCTGCCATCTTGACCAACTCAGAAGGTTATCAACAAGCCTGGGCAATTTTAGTACAAAAATATGATAATAAAAGAATCCATGCCACAAACTATCTTATTAATGTATTTAATTTTAAACCGATTGCTAAATTTGATTTTCGCTCATTAGAACATTTTGCAGAGGTCGTATTAGAAAGTGTGACGGCCTTCCGAAATATGAATCTTAAGGACCCTTCCGGATTCATCTTGTTCACATAATGCTTAAGGTTAATAGATTCTAAGACGCAAGAACGTTTCGAAACCGAATTTGGGTCCTCTACCGAAATCCCAACTTCCGATGATTTTTCAAATTTTATATAGCGGCAATATATTCAATTACAAGCAGATGCCTTAACCTCAAATATAGGTGCGAATGCTCAAGGTTATCAACTTCATAGATTACAAACGGTATCAAAACGTGTTTCAATGTCGATGTATAGTAATTTAACTGCCAATATTTGTCCGTTGTGTAAAGAAAGACATCGGTTGTACAGGTGCCCGCGTTTCCTATCAATGAAACCTAGAGAACGATTCAATAAATTGAGACTACTAAACTTATGCTCCAATTGCTTAAAACCTGGTAAATATGCCAACACGTGCTCAAATACAGCTTCATGTCTCCATTGCAAAAGGCGGCATCATACATTATTACATTTTCCCACTTTTACTCCCAGCTCGCCAAGTGAAGCGCATGGACAGTCCTCTACTAACTCATCCACTATTCAAAATAATAGGAGAACCAATGAGACAAAAGGCACAGTTTTGTCATCATCTTCCGGGACCAATACCTCAATTCTACAGCACGGGCTAGAATAAAGGATAGTAGTGGACGATACGTTCCTATTAGGATTTTAATTGTGGGTCACAACGTTCGTTCATCTCTTCAAAATGTGTGCAAAATCTAGGAATAAGGAGATTTACTAACCCTCAGGCGTTACGGGGTTTTGGAGATAGTTCAATAAAGGGAGGGGAATACCAAACTCGTTGCATCTTAGTGCCCAAAGACAGTTTGTTTCCTAGTTTTGAAACCGATGCCGTAATCGTTCCGAATATCACTGACTGCCAGTCACAGCTGATCTGTGAATGTCACAGCAGATCTGTGAACACTATTATAAATGTCCTTGAGACAGATTGTAATATTTTGCAATAAATAAGTTTAAAAAAAAATTGTGTATTTTATCCACGCTCAGCAGAAGTGGATAAAATATACGGAATTAAAAGATTGTATTTCACAAGTGTTAAGGTTGAAAAACCATACACTAAGAGAGAAATTGTCCAGTGCCACAACTGTGAGGCATATGGCCAGACCAAGGCTTACTGCCATCATATACCAAGATGCGTGAAATGCGGACAGACACACAAGTCCGGTGAATGCACGAAATCGAAATCAGCACCCGCAGTATGTGCTCTATGTCAGGAAGGACATCCTGCCAACTAAAAGGGCTGTGAGATCTATAAAAATATCAAAAATCAAATTTACAAATCTCGAAACATAGAAGAAACTTCCCAACCCAGAAGAGGACCTGCTTAAATGTGGACCCTAAAGTTTCCTTCTCTCTACTCGGAGGTAGAGACCAGACTGATAGATGTGAGGTCCTGCCGCAACAACGACCCCAATCCCAACGTCAACATCCTGTCCCTCCTAATGAACAAAATCCTCATCAATTTCATCAACATCAAATTCCTCATATTCCTCCTCCATCACATGCCACAGACCTTACAAGTCTGTTGGCATCATTCCTTACTGAATTTAAATCCCTTGTTACCCCACTGATATCACTCCTCATAAATCTAGTATCTCATCTCATCCCCCATTTAAAAAATCCTTAAATGAATCCCATCAAACCCTTATCCATTCTCCTTTGGAATGCGAATGGTGTTAGAAACCACACTGACGAACTAACAGCTCTACTACTAGACAAGAACGTTGATGTAGCCCTCATTACTGAAACTCGAGTTAAAAATCCCACAGTACTTAACATATCGTACTGACCATCCTGACGGTAGGGCACATGCCGGTACTGCTGTCCTTGTACACCAATCTCTCTCTCATCTCACCTACTCCCAACACCAACCCACGATTTCCTACAATCCACTGCTATCATAATCAAAACCTTCTCCTTTCCTATTACCGTTGCATCAGCGTATTGCCCTCCTAATCAATCCATCTCCAATGCCCAATTTAGTTCCCTCCTCAATTCCTTAGGACATCATTTCATCCTGGGTGCAGACTTAAACTCAAAGCATCAACAGTGATGTTCAAAAATCACGAATTTTCGTGGTTTTACATTGCTATCTGCACTCAATTCCCAAACATTTCAGCCCCTTCTACCTAACTCACTACCTACTGGCCCACTGATCCTAACCGCAATCCTAATATCCTTGATTTCTTCATTCACAGTGGTTTAGGTCCCATCAATCATTCTCTTACCCGTCTTGATGAACTTTCCTCAGACCACAGTCCTTTAATACTCCAAGTATCACTAGCTCCTATTCCTAAACCCTCCCCACCATCCTTCATCAGAGGTCCAGTCAACTGGAAACTCTTTATCAAATCCTTTTCCGATCAAATTGACCTCAGAATAACCCTGAAAACCGCAGAAGACCTTGACAATGCCGTACATTCCTTTACCACCATGATTCAACAAGCAGTCTGGACTGCTTCCTCCTCTTATCACTCTCCAAAAATCCTTAAGAAAAATAAGTTACCTCAACACCTCCTCGACCTAATCCATATCAAACGCCGTGCCAGATCATTATGGCAACACACTAGACATCCAGCCGATCGCCGTTCCTATAATTATTACTGTTAACAACTGAAGCAGGAATTATCCTACTTCAGATCCCAATCCTTTAACTCCTACCTTACCTCTCTCTCCGCTCATGACAATTCCCTTTGGAATATCATAAAAAAAAAATCCTAAAATCCCACCATGTTTCCCATCCCCTCCGTCGAAGTAATGGCTCCTGGGCGGCTTCTGATGAAGACAAAGCTGAGGAATTCGCCAAACACCTCTCCTGCACATTCACTCCTCATCCGGAATCCCATCCTACCCACACTGCAAAAGTAGAAGAATTCCTCTCTTCACCCCCCCCCTAGTTACCACCAAAAGCAGTTAATCCTTCGAGGTCAAACATCATTTAAAAAAACTATCTCCCCGTAAATCTCCTGGATACGACCTTCTACTCCCGCAGATCCTTCGGCAACTTCCATCCAAAGCAATCACATTCCTCACTTATATAGCATTTCCAAGTCAATTTCAACCTTTTCCAAATCAAATTCAACCTTTTCCAATTCAAATTAAACCTTTTCCATTTCAAATTCAACCTTTTCCAAGTCAAATTTAACCTTTTCCATTTCAAATTCAACTTTCGTATTTTTGTCAATTTTCGATTTTCTTCAAAATGAAGGCCACTTACTATATTATCGAAGGCATAGCTTTTGAAAAATACAAAAAAAAAAGATATGATAACGCGGTTGCATATCCATTTATTTTAACTTTTTAGATTTTTTCAGTGTAATATTTCCATGTCGTATTCAATTTTTTCCAAGTCAAATTCAACCTTTTCCAAGTCAAATTCAACCTTTTCCAAATCAAATTAAACTTTTTCCAAGTAAATTTAACCATTTCTATTTCACATTAAACCTTTTCCAATTCAAATTAAACCGTTTCTATTTCAAATTAATGTTTCAAATTTTTGTAAATTTTTGATTTTTTTTTTAAATAAGGGGCATTCCCCCTCCCCCTAGAATATGAAGGTCTATTATTATGCTCCCCTAAGTAGAGTTTTTCAAAATACTATAGATTTTATGTTACACTTACGGATATTGATTTATTGTACCTATTCCGATTTATTAGGGTCTAGTATTATGCTGTCGTGTGCCTATTTTTTAAAAATTACCTGCATTTTATGATTACGCCACCGCGTTTCGTCTTATTTAAGTTTTTGGGATTTATTCGATATGAGTGTGTATTCTTATGTTTCCGGAGCCCTAGATTTTGAAAATGACCTGCATTTTATGATTACGCCACCGCGGTTCGACTTATTTAAGTTTTTTGGATTTATTCGATATAAGTGTGTATTGTTATGTTTTCGGATACGTAGATTTTGAAAATAACATCCATTTTATGATTACGCCATCGCGTTTCGATTTATTAGGTTTTTTTGGATTTATTCGAAATAAGTGTGTATTCTTATGTTTTTGGGCCCTAGATTTTGAAAATGACCTCCATTTTATTATTACGTCACTGCGTTTCGACTTATTCGACCCTTATTTATTCAATATAAGGGTATATTCTTATGTTTCCGGAGCCGTAGATTTTGAAAATGATCTCCTTTTTAAGATTACGCCTCTGCGATTCGACTTATTTAAGCTTTTCAAATTGTTTTCATATAAGGCTGTATTCTTATGTTTCCGGAACCGCAGATTTTGAAGATGACGCCCATTTTAAGAATAAACGTTAATTAATCGAGATGCAGCGGCGTAATCATAAAATATAGATTAAATATTAGTGATTCGAAAAATTTAAAATACTAATATCCAAAACACTGTGGCCTAATCTTAAAATGCAGGTAATTTTCAAAAACAACGGCTCTGGAAACATAAAAGTATACCCTTATATCGCATAAAATAGAAAAACTTAAATAAGTCGAAACTCATAATCTTAAAATGGAGGCCTGTTTCAAAATCTACCGCTTTGGAAACATAAGAATACATCCTTATATCGAATAAATCCAAAAAACTTAAATAAGTCGAAACGCAGTGAAGTGATCATAGAATGGAGGTCATTTTCAAAATCTACGGCTCTAAAAACATAAGAATACACACTTATATCGAATAAATCCCAAAAACTTAAATAAATAAGTCTAAACGCGGTGGAATAATCATAAAATGGAGGTCATTTTTAAAAAAATAGGCACACGATATCATAATACTAGACCCTAATTAATCGGAATAGGTACAATAAATCAATATCCGTAAGTGTAACATAAAATCGATAGTATTTTGAAAACCTCTCCTTAGGGGAGCATAATAATAGACCTTCATATTCTAGGGGGAGGGAGAATGCCTCTTATTTAAAAAAACATTCAAAAATTTGAAACATTAATTTGAAATAGAAACATTTGAATTGGAAAAGGTTTAATTTGAAATGGAAATTGTTGAATTTGACTTGGAAAAAGTTTAATTTGATTTGGAAAAGGTTGAATTTGACTTGGAAAAGGTTGAAATTGACTTGGAAATGCTATGTACAGTTGTATCCTACGAACTACCCGCTTTCCTTTCTTATGGAAACATTCTGTCATCATCCTTTTTCTGAAGCGAAGTAAACCTTCTAATAACACAACATCCTATATAACAATAAGCCTACTTCCCATCCTTTCAAAAATCTTTGAAAAGATTGTACTGAAACGAATCCTACCCATAATAGAATTCCAAAATCTTCCTACCCACCAATTCGGATTTCGTTCCCAACATTCCACTGTCCAACAAGGCCTCCGAGTTGTTGACCATATATCCTCAGCCCTAGAAAGCAAGCAATACTGCTCGGATTCATTTCTGGATATTGCGCAAGCATTTGACCGGGTATAGCACACCGGATCGCTCTTCAAGCTTAAAACCTATCTACCTCACTCCTTACATCTAGTACTTCGATCTTATCTCTCTGACCGCTCCTTTCAAGTCCGCTGTTGAACTGAATTTTCCAACTGTTATTCAATTCAGGCGGGAGTTCCTCAAGGGAGCATCTTGGGTCCTATCCTTTACATTCTCTTTACCGCTGATATTCCTACTCATCCGGAAACCCTCCTGGCAACATTCGCTAATGACACAGCCATTCCATCTTCCAATTCAGATCCCAAAACAACATCCTTTGACCTACAAAGTCACCTCTCTTTTATTAAACATGGGTGTAATAAGGTATAATATTGTTGAAATTGTGACAGATTGTAATATATCTCATTAAATACTATTATAATTAAAATTGTTGAAATTATTGAACATTTAATTATGAATTTACTTTGTAATTATTATGGCGAGGAGTAGTGAAACTGATAGTAAAAACATAACTTATTTTCTCAATTAGAAAAGAAATGACATTTAATGTTAATAATTACAAGGTCAATTCCTAACTAAATATTGTTTAACATTTTCAACCATAAAATTTGTATGATATAATTCATACATGGACAATTCATTATTAATTTTCTTATTACTAGGTCAGTAGTAGATGCGCAACAATATTCATATTAAAGGAATACATTTCCTTTAAACACACACACGCACATGCACATATTGTCGATTCAGCATTACTATTTTTAGGAGGTAGAATGAAAGGAAACAATTAATCTTAAATAAATAATTTATTTGACCTAAACTAATCAATAAAAAACAAAATTAATAAACATTTTTACAGTCGTTTTCCTAATGTTCATTCAAGTTACTAATAATCATTTGATTTACATTATTCAGTAAAATAATAAGGACATTGTTACCTGGAAAGTGTTTTTACCTCATGAATATGTACAAAAAACAACAACACGTATTTGTGTGTGCCACTAAAAAAGATATAATAAAAAAACAGAGTAAAAATAGAGGTATGCATTTAGAAGAGTCAGGAGGGGTGGTAGCGTGGGGGAAGTCGCTTATTTAGAATGTTTATAGTTAGGGTAGGTTACCGGTCTTTCAACTTCCTAGTAGTTTAGAAACGTTAATTAATAAATAAACGTTATTAGAACATTAATTAATAACGTTAAAAATGAATTTTCTGCAATTTTTACGAGATTTATAATTTCATAAATATCTATAGTGGTATTACTCATTATATCATTACAAGTGATGCTCCATTTGGATGTCCAGTCAGTGCTGGACTTAGAAATTTGGCGCCCGCGGACAAGAACCTCATCGCCCCCCCCCCCAAAATAACATTTTATAAGCTGTTTTATATTAAACAATATTTTAATTATATTTCATTCAATATTTCTCTAATTCATTTTAATTATAAGTTGGCTAAAATTAATCATTCTTATACAACTTTTTTTTATTTCGAACAAGTGGCGACTCCCTTCTGGTCTGGTTACCCGACCCTAAGGCCGCCGGCATTGAGCACAGTATCTTTGGATCACACTATCAAAGGAATTTCGAGAATGACCGAATGTAGACAAGGGACCGAACCACAGAGTTGCCAGATTGTTTTTCTTTCTTTAGATTCAGAGTATCTTTATTATTCTTTGGATTTTTTTAGTGTACAAAAAGTTTTTAGAATTTTTCTATAAAGTAAACCACCTTATTCGAGAGGGGTAATTATGATTACAATAAGAATTGAACATTTAGAGTTAAAGTTGGTGGAATTAGGAAAAAATTCAGATGAAAAAGACTTGACAGTTCTGCCGAACCGTCCTCAATTGAAAAGTTCAGGATTGTATTGAATATTTATTTATCTGTTTTGAGCGAGTGGAAGTCAAAAGCAGCGATATAATCAAAGCTAATTAAGGCCTTGACTTTAACTAAAAGAACCAGTTTAAAGTAGTAAATTGCGATATAATAAAAAGAGGATATACCCATTATTCCGTTATTAATATTAGGTCATTCTCCGAATTTCATTTATAGTATGATCATGTGATCTTGTTGTCAACCATCAAAGTGGAGCAACACCTATAAAGTAGTACCCTATAATGATCTACACCCCACTCTACCACCAACTAAAATACTACAATTATTCCAAATTGGATAAAACTCCTTACCGGCAAGATTTAAACAATATAAATAATTTTTGTAATTTCTATATTCAAAACATTAATAATTTAATAAAAATAATAATAAAGTAATCGTGAATTAGTTAAATGACGTAAGTCTTATTCAGGCTTGATTCAAATTTATGTAGTGAAAGTGGTATCTAAAGAGCAGTTAATAGTTAATGTAGTTCTTGTGGAAATTCTAAATAATTCTAGGCATTTAGGCATTACGAACATTAGTAACATAAGCGGAGACTTCGGGGAGGGGGATCAGGGCGATCGCCCCTCCAATAAAAACGTTGAGGGGTGAGAATATCGTTTGGTGCCCCCCCCCCAATGATTTGAAATTAAAAAATTTTAATTTATAACAAATAAAATACATGAATGAATAAAATATTTAAACTGAAATCGATTAAGAAAAGGTGACTAGCCTAAGCTAAGGCCTATAAGTAGGTACGTAACTATTTTATCACGACCTAAATATTCCTATTTTTAAAATTTTCATTTATATTCAGGGATAATAATATAGAAACATATCCTTGGATTTTATGATTCATTCATTTTTCATGGAAAAATATATTCAATAAGTACAAGCATAAATATGTTTTATAGAAAATGTTTTATAGACATTTTTACATTTTTAGTCAGACCATGAAAAAGTTTTATTTTTATTTGGAGGTTGTACAAACTAAGAAATTAAAAGTATTTTTCAGTTTTTAACATAATTCCTTATCTAAAAAATTCTGGAAATGTACCTATGTTATGGTGGCTGCACCCCTTCCTCTAATGTTTAATGGGATCAATAAATCAAATTTTAACATATTAAATTGTTTTGTTCAGATATTTTCAAGTATATCCATAAGCGCATAAAAAAAAAAAAAAAAAAAATCTACAACTATCTAAACGTATCTATAAATTTATTTGTAAACATCCGATATTACATTTGTTCGTTTCACAATAATTATGTTTAATTTGCACACATAATATGAACTACAACCATTCTTTTTTTTTTGGTCCTTCGCCTCAATCAAAATCGTGTCTGTGTCTATGATAGATAGTAGTTTAAAGTAAGCCCTTCCAAAACGGAATAACGTTTATCTAGGAAGTAACTAACTGACAAGTTCCTAAACTCGACGCTGAACTGATTAAATCCGTCTTTAAACTGGGCCAAAGAATGCCATCGATGTGCTAAGTGTTGAGTTTAGAAACATGCCTATAGTCTTAACACAGAACCATACACTGGACTACCGATCTTTGACACCCTACATTTTATACTATTTCTTATACACGGAAGGATTTATATAAATTAAATGACTTTTTTTTTCTGGTTATGAAGAGTCTATGGAATTATGTTTCATCATAGCTGAACACTTAAGCAGTGGGGAGAAATGACTTCTTTGCACATCCCCCTCAATATTTTATGGAGGGGAGAGCCAGCACTTCCAATATTTTGCTGTAATTTACTTTAAAATAACTCATTTAAAGTTCAATAAATCGTATTGTAATAATTATATTATATTACAGGCAATAACTGATTGCTGGCTAATCTTTATGTATGGCGTACAATCCTCCCTCCTCTCTCCTATGCATAGAATACTATTATCATATTATACTAACCTTCGCCCTTCCCCAATATTTCTTAATTCACAAAAATTAAATTTACTTTTTATTAATGTTTAAAAAAAATCATCTCCCAAAAAACTTATAAATGCTGTAACAATTGTAGTAACTAGATTTTAATCAAACCTGAATAGAGAACATAAATGATAGAATATTAAAAGTTGACTAAAAATACTTAATTTAGAGTTTGGAATTTATTTAACTAATAATAATGATTTGGTCCAACCAGATGGCAACATCTATCGAAGTGAATGTTGTTTTCACAAATACAGTGTCACTCCAATTAATAACATAGCATTTGAAAAAATAAATAAACAAATATGTTTTTAATCTTTTCAAATTCTTTTGAAGAGGTAAATAATAAAATTTAAAAAATATAAATAAAAAATAACCACAGATAGGCCATCAGTCATTTGCAACATCAGAGATACATTAGTAATTTATGGATCAGTCAACACTTGTGCACCCAACCCATCTTTTCATAAAAGGGTAACACAGTGCATTTCTTAGTACAAATAGTTTTTGGTCTCTTCAACAGGCTGACCACAAACACCATGGTGTTGTTTAGTGACGAGACTTCTTGATCTACAGTTTTCCATCTCAAGGAAGCATTCATTCGAGTAAGTTTTATTATCTGAAGCACAGATTGGGTCATAGAGTGCAGGGCAGGGTCTTGAGCAGCCCTTGAATTGGAAGCCTGCTAGGCACCTGGAGAGTGGGACCACGAAGACATGTTTCCTGCAAAAAAAAAAAAAAATATATATATATATATATATATATTGAAATTTACAACAGTATTAAATAAATACAACCAGTAAATATGAATTAATGATGAGTAATGACATGGACAGAATTTTCGAGATACTACTGGGGATTCGAGATGGGAGCACTATTGGTCCAGTTTTTCACAGAAAAGTAGGGAATTAAAGATGTGTTCTTTAAAAACTAAGTTGCGTTTTTCGTTGAAACAGTAACTAATAAAAATATTTAATTTATGTAATTAATAATTGCATCACAATAAACGAGACAAAATTTACTTCATATAAAAGAAGAGTTTGTCATTGTGAAAACCATTTAAAGAGGATTTTTGAACATTTAAACTAAGTTTAGTTCTGTTCTTAAAAAAAAATCATGAATTATTTGTGATTTTTATCATAACCCCCAACTATACTTCAGATACCCCAATTTTGTAAAACTTGTTTAATAAGTTTTAAATCCATATTAATTAAGTTGAGGTTTATTATGAAGTAACTTGATTTTTTATTACCTAAAAGTACCCTTTGTGTTTTCTTTTAAAATGTCTGCTATAAATTATTGCAAAGCTTTAATTTCATTTTTTAGAATGTATTATAATGACCATAAATTCATAAATACACTTTTAATTTATTTATTAATATAGCATCCCAGGGAGGCAAATGACGCTAGAATGAGGGGCTTTATTGGTAATATAGAAAGGGGAAAAAATGTAGAGGATGAGGAAGAGGGAGTAAAGAATCAAATAGCAAAATGGTCGGCTACCTTCCAGAAATTTGGTCGGCAAAACAATGTGGATAATATGGAATTCGATGAGGCAGTGGGTAATTTTCTAAAATTTCTAAAAACAATCAATGAAGAATTGCCCGGCCCACAGCACCCTGCCGTCAAGTTCTATAAGCTAAGACGGAAAAACAAGATTGATATGGTTGGCAAGGGTGCTGGAAAAGTGTCCAATCCACAGAGGGCCAACAAGGCAGATAGGAGTCGTCGGCAAGAACAATATCAATATGAGGTAGCCCAGTACAATTATTATAACAGAAGAAAGAAAGTGGTGCAGAATATTATGAACGCCGACGCTCCTAAGCAATGCCCTCTGAAGGTAGCCGAGATTGAAGGCCACTTCAGAAGCCTCTTTGAGAAAGAAAATCTCTGCAAACGTGCGGACTACGAGAATTGCGCCCCGACGCCAAATCTTACATCCATCGATGTCCAAGTAGTAAAAAAGGCGATCAAATCAACGTCATTGGACACATCACCGGGGCCGGACGGAGTTTTGGTCCGCACGATTAAATTCTTTGATGTTTCATATATCATAAAGACCATTGCGGAGATCATGCTGAGGGTGGCATATGTACCGGAGCCTTTACGTCAGAGGCGCACAATCTTGGTATACAAGGGTAAAGGAAATAGCAACAGCATATCATAATGGCGACCCATTACCATTTATTCAATTGTGCGCCGAATTATTGAGAAGGTTCTGGACCATGAACTGAGAAAACAGATCACCTTCAGCAAAAATCAGAGAGGCTTCATCAGAGGCCTACCAGGAGCACACGTAAGCGCCAGAATTATCGACGCAATCATAAAAGACGCCAAGAATAAAAAGAAAGATTGCGCGGTAGTATTTTTGGATGTCATTGGCGCTTTCGACAACGTTGGTCACGAACATATAATCGGCTCACTAGAGGCAAGAGGAGTGTCACCAGACCTGAAGAACGTAGGTTCAAACCAAATCAAGATTGGGATCGGAGCCCACTCGACTAGCTGGATCAAGGTGCGGCGAGGAGTACCCCAAGGCGGACCCTTGTCGCCCTCGCTGTTCAACCTGGCTATAGATCATCTGTACCGCGACCTGTGTGAGCAAGAATTTGCCAACCGCTATGGATATAAATTAAGCAGCGACCAAGAATGTGTGGTCCTCACAGGCTTCGCGGATGACCAGGCTGTTACAGCGTGTGACAAGGGTGCTGCAGAGAGGATTGTTAATGGTGTGCAGAGGATCCTTGCCGAGATCGGTCTAGCAATAAATCCGCAGAAAAGCGTGGGCTTGATAGTCGAAAAAGGAGAGCTGCAACAAACAAAGCTCTCCCTAGAGAACGGAGAAGTGATAGCATCAACAAAGCCAGGTGAAACTATAAAGTATTTAGGATGTGCGTTCTCGGGAGAGCTGGTATTAAATGAGGAAATGGTGACAAAATTAAACAACAACTTGGACAAATTGGTTAGCTCTTGCCTTCTTAAGCCGGAGCAGAAGATCAACGTTGTGAACCAGTACGTGTTCCCGGGACTTACTTACCCTCTTCAGACGGCGCCCCTCACAAAGATACGTCCTGCGATATTGGAAGGAATTGATACAAATATCCGCAGGAGTGTCAAGGCCATTATCGGGCTCCCTGCTAATGCATCAACGGCGATGTTTTATGCACCGAGGAGGTTTCGTGGATTGGGACTGATCCGCTGTCAATGGGAGGCTCCTTTGCAGCATTGGTCCATTGCCCAGCGGCTGTCTAATGTGCCGGATTCCCTGTTCCAGTCCACATTTGATTATAATGCGGAAATCGCGGAATGTGCGGAAAGACTGGGAGTGGATCAGGGCCACCGAAGCGTGAGAGCTCTACGACAGTCGCTGAGAGAAAATTCTTTTGAAGAGTGGGCCAGCTGCAGGTGGCAAGGCGTTGGAGTTCGACACTTTAAAGAGACCCCGAAAGCCAATAAATACATATGCCAGAAAAAAGTGCTTTCGGGGTCGGAATGGTCCAACGCATTAAAACTAAACATCAATTACGCACCTTTACGCGGAGTCCCAGGAGCCAGTGGACAGTCGAAGGAAGTTGGGTCCCTCTGTCGTAAATGCGGCAGAGAGTCGGAAACACCAGCCCATGTGCTGGGAAAATGCCCCAACAATTCCCTCCTCATAACACGCCGGCACCATAGGGTAAAGTTCGAGGTGATGAGGCTCCTTAGAGAAAAGGAATTCACCTGCTTTGACGAGGTCTATTGCATAGACAGTGAAGGCTCTACAAGATATGCGGATATTGTCGCGTTTCCCAGAACAGGAAGGACAGCGCTAATCTTGGATCCAACTGTCCGCTTTGAGAGCAACGACCTCGATCAGGCGGGTGAAGTGGAAAGGGAAAAGAGGAATATATACGAAAAATGCATCCCTTTCCTAAAAGAGAAATTCCGCGAGACCTTCGGAGAGAGAGAGTTCACCGTGAGAGGCCTCTGGTTTGGGTCTCGCGGAACGATCCCGGAAAGAACAAGGAGCTTTCTCGAAGAACTAGGTGTTGATGTTGGGGAGCTCGCGGTATTGGCCGAAAATATTATTTTGGACTCCCTGGGAATCATCCACTATCATATTTATACCGATTGAGGACATCTGGTAATAATTGTTTATTAAATTTTGAATTGATCCGCTGTCGTCCTGTCTTTTTGTCTGCACTCTGGGAATTGCTTATGAGAATTTGTTATGAGAGGAAAGAGGAAAAAGAGAGAAAGAAAGGAAAGATATGACATATATATGTATAAAAAAATAGAAAAATGAAATATAAAATTAATGTCCTTGTGGATTGATAGGTATGCTGTGTACGAAGCAACCCTATGTAGTAGGGCAGCATTACTTTTAATAAAGTATTTCTCTCTCTCTCTTAAAAATACTGATATTTCCAATATTTATCATCTAAAGTGATAATGAAACTTTGTTGTTAATTAAGATCACTATTATAGAAGGTTATCGGTAGTTATGAGTGACCAACTAAATGTTTCTAATTCTAAATAAATAAATAATAATTTACGTTTAAAATAAAGAAACCTGCAGACTGGTTAAATTATTTTTATGAAAACATAAATATTAGGATTAGAACTATATAAAACTTTTCCGTTAAAAAATTGTTTTTAAGTTGTTTCAAAAATGACAAACTACTTTCATTTAGAGTTGATTTCCACTGGTTTACTGCGAAGAAATTGTTAGTCCTATCCTTCAAGAAACTGCCAGCAGATTCCGACTACTACAACACTTACTTGACAAACGCTCTAAACTTCCAATATTCTACAAAAATTCATTTACATTACCATCATAAGACCCATTTGGACATATAGTATTGAGCTTTGGGGCTCTACAAAATCATCAATTTCTTCCCGTATCCAATCCTTACAATCCGAAATCCTAAATGCTCCTTATTATGTAACAAATAAAATTTTCTATAAAGACCTCAACATTCCTCTTGTGAAAGACTTGGCCCGAACTAGATATACCTCTTTTAATTCCAAACTCTTGGGCCAACCCAATCCTCTAGTTGGTAACCTTTCATCCAATACAATTCCTGACAACCCGCCTAGGCTCTGAAAAAAAGATGGCCAAGGGACCTCCTAAATTAATTTATCTTTGAAGTGTTACTAATGGGTAGTTTCGTCACAAGTACCTTCATGTTATATATTCCTATAGCTGATTTACTGGTTGTATATATGTTTACAGTTGTAAATTTCAATAAAATAATAAAAAAAAATAAAAATATTTTAGTTGCATTGGTAATAAAAAAGTAAGATTTAAAATGAAAATTGCACTGTTAGTAGTTACAAGTAAATACTGTAATTTTTATTAATTCGTATCCGTGTCACTCACGAATTATTATTGAATGGAACATAAACATAATAGTTGAACAAAACTAAACAATTTTTTATAAGTGGGAATTTCAGTGCCTTGAAGAAAATATTAATATTTTCAAACCGAAATTTTATTTTATTAATTTTCATTTATTTATATATTTTTTTTAATGACAGAAGTGAAAACTCAACACGAATCCAAGTCTGAAAGTGATAGTTTTTGAAGGATTTGGGTTTTCTAGATTTTATTCTATTAAATATGTTGTAGGCAAATAAATAATTGCGAATTTAACAAGTAAATGACTTTAATAACCATGTTATCTTTTTATACTTAAAAAAAAATTGATCTCATTATTTTTGCTTGACCTTTAATATCTCATTTATAATTTCATGTAAATATTTTGGTGATTAAAGGTTTAGTTTAGTATTCAAATTATGTTTGAAATGAAAGTTCAAAGTGGGCGTTTTCGACATATTCTCTTTTTTATTTTCGTAAAGAAAAAAATGCTTCACAAGTAAACAAAAAGTTATGTGCTGTTTATGGCGCTGAAGCATTAAAAGAAAGGCAGTGTCAAAATTGGTTTGTGAAATTTCACGCGGAAGATTTTTTTTATTGAAAGACGAATTATAACGCTAGGGCTGACCAAATGAAGTTAAAAACGACCAAATCAAGGAGGTTATCAACAAAAATCGCTCTACTCGTGAGTTACAGAGAAGCTCTATTAGTTCACATATGTGTATTTAAAAGAGTTTGAAACAACTTGGATACTTTCATTTTCCCATTAATCTGCAATTACTTAATTACCAAGCCTATATTTATAAGAATAATTATATATCCAATTAAAGTTTTAGTTTAAAATCAATAACTAACTTTGTGAGTATTTTTTGTTATCCGATACAGTTTCAATCATTTTGAATAATCTTTAATTCATGATTGAAAATTCAATAACTTTTATTGCATACATTTTCGACCGACTAACGCCCAACGCTGGTTTGATCACATTGTTGAAAACTTTGTATCTTATTTTCTCTTGCATAATGTGATTGTATTTCACTGATCTACGCATTGTAAAGACTGACATGGAATCCACATACCAGACTTAATAAACCATATACCAGACTTAAGATAAGATAAGAGCTTAAGCTCACTTAAGACAAGAGCTCACTTAAGATAAGAGCTTAATCGACGATTTGGTCAGTTGTATAGATTACTAAACAGAACATTCAATTTTCAAAACAAATTATTAATCTACAACACCATACTGAAACCTGTCTGGACCTACGGACTTTAATTGTGGGGTACAGCTAAATTTTCGAATATCAAATATATTCAATCCTTCCAGTCCAAAGTACTTCGAACAATAGGAAACGCTCTACATTATGCTACAAACAAGATCTTACACCATGATCTTAATGTCCCATATGTCCTAGAACTTCATCGTTCCATCCCGATTTACAAACTTTCACCTGAATCTTATTTTTCAGTCTAATCCTCTAGCTCGGTCTCTATCCAGTTCCGACCATCCTCATGATCGTCCCCGAAGGTAAAAACGACAGTGGCCTTAAGACTTTTGTAAATATGTTAATGGAGACCTGCTTATGGCCAGCTTATCCACTCCTGGGTGGTTGTGGCTCTAGTACCCTCTTTCAGTCTCCACTGGTTTCCAATCCAGTGACGCGGCTAGAAGAGATGCGCTGGGATCTCCTAGTCTTGTTTTGCTTCTTATATGTGGCAGATAAAGCCTGGCTAGGTTCCTCTTGGGCAAAAATAAATATTTCATATAGGTGTATTAATGTATTTTAGATGACTTTTATTTATTTTTATATTTACCTTTAATTTACTTTTTGTTATCTTTTTGTAATAATTATCTATTTCTAAATATCCTTTTATTTATGAGGACATATATTTTTTACTTTTATCATTATACTTTATTTATTACTACTTATTATTATTTTATACATTTGTTTGTCCATCTTTATTTTATTTTATTTATATACTTATTATTATTATTTTAATTTGTTCTTAATTACTTTTACTTTTTTTTTTTGTATGTACATATTGTATGAATGGATACCTTTGGCCCTAAAACTTAACACCCTTGGGTATGACATATTGTATCATTCAATAAATAAATTTAAACAAATTTACGCATTCTAACTGGAAGACAATATATTTGTCTTTCTACAAAGTGAGTTATTTTTAATCTGCTTTCCAGTTGTATTAAAAACAGATCATCACTAATTTATACCAAAAGGACTTTCGTGACGAAAAAAAATTATAACAGACGATAAACGAAACGATGGTAAAAACTGTTGCTGGAGATCAAGGCAGGAAAGTAGCTTTTGGGTCACTTACGCTAGTTATCTTATATACACAAACAAATAACATGACTTCAATCTGAAGAAACAGAACAAATTAATTAAATTCATATAATAAGTTACACAAAAAGAAACGGTTATATATAACTCACCCACAATTTTCTCTTCTCATGATACACTCATTTCGGTAAAATCGGTTGTCTGAAGCACAAACAAAATCTCTCTCATCAGAACAGTTTAGTTTGCAAGCAGCAGTTGTAGGGCAATGGTGTAATGCGACAGGAACCACTCTCTGACCACATGTGGCTTTCTTCAAATCACATAATGATCTAGAAAATGAAACATTTAAAAAAAAAATCATCAAAGATAGTATTTCCTTTACCATTATAACCAAATTAACTTAAGAAGAAAGCGGAATTGGGAGAAAGTTGGTTACAACTAATAGATAATAAAATAGATCCAACTAACTTAGTTGTAGTTGCATTGAACACACAACTAAATAGTTAGTTTTCGTTCGTCAATTGACAACTATTACCTGCAATTAAATTAGTTGTCATTCCAAATGGATAACTAATTATCTGTTTACTTATGAAAAAACAGTTGTGATAGTAATTACAGCTAAATAGTTTTATTTGTAGTTGTTATGAACATAAGGTGACGTTTTTTATGAACATAAGATCGGATTTAAGATTAGGCAATTGCGCGACACATTTTAGTAAATTTTCGGATTTAATCGATATAAGAGTCGACATTTATGTTGTCAGAGACCTTTTTATGAATATATTGTCTAATCTGAGATTATTATAGAACTTCTAATTCTTTTTCGGAATTGCACTGATTTTAAATAGTCTAAATACTTATAATAGTAACGATGTTAAAATACGATTCATTAAAATATATTCGTCCAGTATTTACAAAATTCTCTTTATCTCTGATCAGTAACAATTCGAATTTAATTAATTTAGAATTAATACATCTCTTTATTCGGTAATATTATATCATGTCACGTTCAGGATCACAAGTAACAGTGATTTATTACTATATGGAAAGATCAATAAATGGAAAGATCAATTTAGAATTAGAACAACTTAAAATTAAACTAAAGAACAACCGACAACATAATAGTTGTCCCTTATTTCAATTAAATAAAAAAAAGTTACATAAAGGTGATTCACGATTGCGCAATCCTAAATCCGGCAGAATTTTCATAAAAAGCTCTCCTGACAACATAATAGTCGATCCTAATATCGATTAAATCTGAAAAGTTACAAAAATATGATGCACAACCTCAAATAAGACAGTATTTTCATAAAAAGTAGTCCCGACAACATAATAGTCGGCCCTCGTATAGATTAAATTAGAAAAGTTACAAAAATGTGATGTGCAATCTTAAATCCGACAGCATTTTCATCAAAAGCGCCCCTCCCCCCGAAAACATAATAGTCGATCCTTAGATCGATTAAATCCAAAAAGTTACAAAAATATGATGCACAACTTCAAATACGACAGTATTGTCATAAAAAGTGGTCCCGACAACATAATAGTCGGCCATTTGACAACATAATATCGATTAAATCGGAAAAGTTACAAAAATGTGATGTGCAATCCTAAATCCGACAGTATTTTCATAAAAAGCTCCCCCGACCACATAATAGTTACAACAGTCTGGCATTTACAAAGGCACTGTATAAAGACCCTATACAGATAGGACCGGTGTTTTTCCTCTAATTTCTGAAGTTACAACTGTTCTATTAAAAGTGGTGCTATTCACATAGTTTATTTTACACTTAGTACAGATCGAAAGTGTCCTTTTTATTGACTGATTTGGTGATTTTTGATTATTATTACCTAATAAACAACAAGGTAAGAAATAAATTCAGAGTTTATTAAGACAGTTGAGCGGGAGATAAGGGCCGAAATTAACCCCACTGCATATCTGATTTTCCACTATCTCTATTAGTGTCAAATAATTAATTTCTCAGTTCTGAAGTTTGAATGTATAGTAGGTGGAAGAATAGCAGTTGTTTGAAGGAATTTGTGGAGGTGGTTCAAGGTATGAAGATAGGTATGGAGTTTCAAGTAACTCAACTGTGAGTGAACTAATCTTTCTAGAGGCTTGGATAAATTGGAAATGTGTGTGAAGTCGGAACCTAATGAAGGAGAAGGAACTTTTTCAACAATGACTTTTTCTTGGTTTAGGAAAAATGAAATTTGACAGGGAAAAATTGCATACGTGTAAAAGTACAGAAAGTAAGGTTGGAAGGCATAGTTTGATGATTTTCGCAGGTATTTGGTTAAGGACCATAGTCGTTGGTTCTGGATTTAAAGATAATATATACATCTAAGGAAACTGATAGGGAATCGAGATGAGGACTGATTTTTTCAGTGGTCAGGGAATCAAGACCTCTTCAGGAAATTTGTTTTGGAATAAGTGTAGAAATAATAACGTTGTATGTAATTTCGATAAGATCGTGAGATGAGAGAAGAATAATAGGTTTTGAGGGGAACCAATGTTAAATAAGTCTAACCAAGTATCAGTGAACTGGATATGATGTGTGGGTATAATAAATAGGTCTAGGGAGAAAAACAGGTCAATAAGGCATTCTGTCCGGAGAATCTGCAAGGAGATTGGTGTTGAGATCACCTACAATAATGATATTTTCAAAAAGAGGTATATATGTAAGGAAGGAGGATTCAAAAGTGGGATCAAATCGGACACGAGGTGGCGGTAAATAACAAGAATAAGTAAATAGTAAAAAGGTTCTGGAGAACACTTGGACAAATAGATATTCAATGTGTGGGATTTCCGGGAAGGAGGTTTTAGCCCTAAAACTATCATGAAGAACAGACCGACACTTCCTCCGGTTCGATCCGTCCGATCATGAAGAGGGTATAGTCGGGTAAGGAAACGGATGGTGAGGAGATATCTGGTTTGAGCCAAGTTTCGGATACTGCAATGATATGATAGAAATCGTAAAAATAATCGAGGAATTCGTCATAATGTGCAGAAAGGGATTGGGTGTTAACGTAGCTAGATATTAAGGTATTAGTCATGAAAAAAATTAAATAAAGGAAAAACAGTGGGGTGGGACAGAACGGAGTTAAGATTAAAGGAAAGGGTTAAGTTTTAAACAGTATATTGTAAAGTAAAGAAAATAGAGAAATAGAAAAATAAATGTAAATTTTAACAAGCAATTATAAGCAGGAATGAATATAGAAAAAATACGGTTTAATTTAAGATAAAATAAAAAGCTTCTACCTTTCAAAATAATAGTAAAAAGGTGAAATAAAAATCTACACTAGTGTAAAAGGTAAACAACTAAAAAAATAGGACTCTAAAAACCAAAGGATTCGGGGGGAGGATGCTATAATCTATTTCAGTCTAATGCTTCTATATCTTTCTTTTTGTAAAAGATATTGACAGGGGAGCCATCTTCTCTTCGATATTTGATGTTTCCTCGGACATACCAAACCTACTTCAGCTTCCCTACCTTTCCAACTAACACAGATGCTTTTTGCCGGGACTCATTTCTTCACTGACGTATATTCTCTCATGGGCTGATGAGATGTCTTATTGAGAAGTCTTTTTAATTTTACGTAGACGAATAGCCTTGTCGCGGAAGAATTGGAAAAGAAACGGCAGTTGGAGTTGAAGGAAAAACAATGGGCTTCATTACTAGAAGGAAATGGAAGAATGCCAGTGGATCTCTCTAGAAGTGAGGCCGTTGCACAGTTTAGGATAAAAACCGGACATGACTATCTCCAAAGCCACCTTCACCGTATTGGAGTTGTCGAATTAGCAACATGTCCTCTGTGTCGACAAGGATCCATAACAGCTCGGCACCTACTGACTTGTTCCGGACTACAGGTGAAATTTACTGGGCTGCTAGACGTCGCATAACCGAATGAGCTCAAGACGATCAAGGCATACGAGAAAATAGAAGAAAAATAAACCTCGTCACGTACCGTCTGGCGGACGAACCGCACTACGATGGACGGTGGCTGAGGGTCCTGGTTCTTTTTCTTTCAACGAAGTATAGGTTCACAAAACACAATTTTATATCTAGAGCTGACCCTATGGTACAAACTAGGCCCTCTGTCGTTTCTCCAAGGTTAGCCGTAATCCCTCTTACCTCTTCTTTGCCAGCTGTGTTTGCTGTACTTGATTAAACCGAGCTCTGATGACATTTATTTGTGATTTAAAAGTTTTATTCTACGTTGAAAAATTTTCAATAATCTTTTCTTGTTTAAGTGCCAGCTCCTCTATTTTTCTATCTAGTTCTCTCGCTGTTTTCAAACGCTAGGTCATTCTCTTTCCCAGCGGTAACTTCATTTCTTTAATATGCCCAGCGATCTTTCTTATTTCGGCCAATATAGAGATATTTCTCTACGCGATCCTCGTAGCTTGATACTTACTGGAGAATTTTACACAGGAGTGAGAGAACAAATTGTTTCGATACGTCTGCCTCCGAGATATTTTTATGGTATATTAGTTTCCATGGAACAAACTATTTAGATTTATCGTCTCTGCCGATTTTGTTTTAACATATTGGGTACAGAGTCATTTGTAAATCAGCTGGGGAACTGAGAAATAAAGTATTTGACACTAATAGAGGTACTGGAGAATAAGAGATGTAGTGGGGTTAATTTCGGTCCTTATCCTGCATTACATTTTTGTAACTTTTCGGATTTAATCGATGTGACGGTCAACTAATATATCATCGGGCGCTCTTTTTATGAAAATATTTTCGAATTTAACATTTGCTATTGCGCATCACATTTCTGATTTAATCGAAGTAAGAGCCTACTTTAGTACTGCTGGTTGCACTTTTATTACAACCTAGAAGTTCATGTAAAGCCAATGTTAAAAAAAAAAATTGTTTAAATATTATAATTTTTTTTGGTTCCTCGTGGGCAAAAACCCTAGGGCAAAGGTATAAAATTGTTCGACCTAGTATCACCAAAAAACGTTTCATTGAAATCCGTAACCTCCCTTTGTGAGAAATATGAATATTTGTTTCTTCACTCAAAAGTTATACTATTAGGGTAAAAATTCTGACATTGAAATTGAATGTTATATAATATACGTTACTCATAGTCAACTGAATGAAGTTAGTTATTAATGATAAATGAATGCACAAGAAATGATGTAGGTTGGTATTTATCAAGAAAAGAAGAACTAGAAGTTAAAACTGACTTAAGCTGAAATTTTTTCAGAAAACAACATTGAATTTTAATGATTAATTCTGTTTTGTTTTTTTTATAATAAAACTTTCATATTCTTAGAAGTAATAAAAAATTGGATAAATATAAACAATGAAAGAATTTTATGAATGAGAAAAAAAATAAGGTATTACTTTGCTAGGTTGAAAAAAATGTCCGGAAACAAAAATAGTAGGTACTAGAGATGTATAATATTCTGGGTTTTTTTGTTAAAATATAATTTATATAATATAATATATAATTTTCTTAAAACTATATGATATATATTCCATATTATGAAAATAACTATTTCTAATCACAAAGTAGGATGGTAAGTGAAAGTAGTGTAGTTTTAAAGAAATGTCATAAAAAATCTATATTTAAATAACATAAATTAATAACAGAACATTCTATGGGATATTATGAGACTAAGATTAATTACCTGTACACATTTCCGTCTGAACCACAAACAGGTAATGTTTCTTCTTCATCGCAATCAGAGGGACATTCTTCCCTATCTAGCAGTGGGCTGCAGTCTCCAATATGGGCCAGCTGTACTCCACGCCTGAATATGGAGAGAACAAATAGAAATATTACTTTTCTATTGTCTATTTATTTTATCATTTTATGTGTATGATACTCACAAACAGGTGGCAATTTGTAAGTGACAATCACTATCGTAAGTTCTAGCATCTGAACCACAAACTGAATCCTTAGAAGGTGGGCACTTGATTTTCTGGCACTTGTTCAAACGTGCCTTGCACTTATCCAAATCGACTCGCATTACCCGCCGCTTTGTTTGAGACCTATGATAATCATTCAAACTATACTTTTGCAAAGCAATGTTATTTAATAATGAAAATAAATATTTTCCAACATTTGAAGTATAATAGGAAAACATTGAAAAATATATAAATACTAAGTAATATGCTACTGAATTATTGAAAGTGATATAGTGATACTACGTCAGGATCATGGTAGTACAAGTCAGACAAAAATTCTAAAAAAATATGTAATTCTATTAGCTTGTTAGAATTTATCTTTCTATTAGTTTTGATTATAAACAGAAAAACCCGCAAAAGTATTTGTAAAAGAGTAGAAAGTTCTGTTAGGCACTTGTTATACACAGGTCTATTTCTATTCGATTTGCCATCCATGCGCATCCTTCTGTAAAGGTAGGATTTTCGGCTTCCTACCATATTACTGCATTACTACCTAAAAGTTCTCTTGATTGCTTCCAATCAGTATATCCTAGAATTTTATAATTCATTCCGGCGCAAAAGCCCCCATTTACACGTATTATTGTTTTTACTATCTTATCCAATGCTGAAGTGCTCAGTTGAAGAGACATCGAGGACGTAGAATCTATTTCCCTGCCACAAACCAGTTCGAACTTTGAAGATTTCAGATACTTCTTTGTGTATCAAGACTCGACATTTAGGATCACACACCTTCGTCAATCTCACCAACTTCCCGGAAATTCCAAAGACAGTCATGGTCTTCCAAAATGTCCACAGTATCATACACTGATTTGAAATCGACAAATAAGGCGTGCACATCCTTATCTACTTTCCATAATTTTTCAAACACCTGTTTTAGCGTACTTCTTACTCTTTCGTGAATCCAAAATTCTTGTTCATCGCTTATTATATTTTCATAATACGGATATATCCGATTAAGCAAGGTATTGGTCATTACATTGTAGGCAACAGGAAGGAGTGATATTTTTTTGTAATTACTACACTTATATATGGAGCCCTTTATTAGGATTAGACAGAATAGTCCCGTTTTCCGAGAGTGTAGTCCTTTACTCCACTCTTCTTTGCTGAATTAGTAACTTAACTCTTCTGCCTTCTTCATCTTTAAACAGTTTTGATACTAGGTTGTCCATCCTTTCATATTTTAAGCTTTTCACTAGCTATTTTCAAATCTAGTATATGTGCTTTTTCAACCTCTTGTGGGTCGAAGTCGTCAGTATGTTAGGTAATATCTTCTTTAATCGTGAACATCCTTTGTTTAATGCCATTAGAGTGCCATATTTTTCTGTCATTTGCGCATTTCTCGTTTTATATCCTTCTCTTTCTTTCCTAATGTCTGCGAAGAGTTGGGTTATATTTTCACTCAGTCAATTGTCCTCAATGGCTTTTCCGTATTTTTCTCTTAGAGTAGAGTTCTCTTCTTGCCAATCTTATGATTTTGTTTGTCTTTTATCAGCGGCTGTTTAATTGTCCAGAGCCGTCAATCACTTCTTGTATTGTCGTTTCTTCTGAATACCTCTTACTTGTCTAGCTATTTCGTTTAGTTCTGTCTTGATGCCTCCCAGTACAGGTCCACCGTACAGTTCTCTGAGTCCAAGGGTTGAGATATGTTTAAAAATTGTACCCATTTTTTTTTTAATTGTCTTGCGAGACATTAAGGATTTTTTATTTTATTCTCCGAAGTTGCTCAAAGTAGGTTCCTTTTGAAATAATATTAATGTAATTTTTTTAATTGCTAATTTACATTCATTCTGGTACGAGAACATGTTTGTTTGAGTTATTAGCACTTGAACTTTCTGCTGTCAAAATCAGAAAATTTCTGATGTGATTAGGTCGTTTACTCATTATTGCTGTTATCTGTTATTGCTGTGATCCTCCTGGTGTGTTTTGTGATTTGGGTGATATTATGATGAAAACTGGTTATTAAAGGAAAATGGTCGCTTGAATATGATATTGAGAAAATACTAAGATACAACAAATGGATGAAAATACTAGGAGAGCACCAAGCAAGATATATGCACGAAAAAAGTTTATAGGCTGGGCTTTTAAGCATGGTATGCTGGTTGTATATATATTTAGAATAATGCAATATATGTCATCTACAATTATCCTAATAATATTTCTGCGTGTTGAAGAATATAATGAGCCCCAGGAAGTGTATGATGATGGAATTCTATTCAGCCCAACAATAATTTTCATGAATATCAACCATACCAATGTCTCAGGCATTTCTTCGTTTAACCATGTATCTAGTCAAGGGCTTCGCATTACAAAAGGGCAGGACAATTTTTAAAATTTAATTTATTTTAGTTAGATGATGTTCTTTTAACGAAGTTAGTTGTACTTTGTCTGGAAGGTGACAGCGTGGAACAAGGATCACTGAAGGACAAAGCTGCAAGAATCCTTGTCTCCACGCGGGACGTATAAGAATAATAAGTTTCTTCTAGAATAATAAGTTTCTAGTTATACTAGTCGATGTTTGTCAGTTTCCCAGGAAATTTGTTGTTTATGTTAGTTGGTATTTTATTTTTAATTTTGTCCATGTTTGTAACTTCTTGCCCTCCCCTGGATACACCAATATATCCAGTATCAGCTTATATATTTTTTAGTGCAGAACTTCGGCTCCATTTTTGACCACCTCTGAAGTTATTCCATTTATTCTCAGAGCTTAATTGTTTTCCCATCTTAAAATTACTGCTTTGAACTTGGAATCTGGATGTATAGTGTCTAGCATCATCTTGTAGTGATGTTTCTGTGTTCCATTACATGGTATTTTCTTTTCCTTGCGGATTGAAGAAATTACCAAGCATTATATGTAAGTGTTTCATAGATTTAATAAATGGTATTGCAGTCTCATTTAAGTTTTTCATGTCAATTTAGTTAAGTTCCTTGGTTATTATATCTAAGGTGAAATGGTGACAATAAACAAAATATGGGAGCTATCATCTAAAGTAGGCATTGATTAAAAAAGTATCACTCTTGAACGTCTCAGACAAGAAAATTCAATAAACTGAAAGAAAACTGGAAGATCTTATTTATCATGGAATATAATATATTATCCAACTTGAGAAAGAAGCATGGAAACACTGCTGTCAACCAATTTGATTAAATTTAATCACCGGTTAAACGACTATTAGTAACCTAAATTTTATAAAAGTAAATATTTATTCACTTACCCACAATTCATCAGGTCCATTTCACATTCGGACGAATAGACGTTACCGTCACTGCCACAGATCTGCTGGTCTGACCTGGTGCAGTTAGTTGGGCATTCGGGTTGCATTGACCCACTTGTACGCTCTTGAGAGAGGCAGTAGGCCAATGGAACTTCAAACACATGTTTCCTATAGAGCAGAAAAATATTATGGTATTATTATGGGTTGCTGTAAACACTATCTCAGTTTTTATACTACAATTGTTAACTTGTAGTAATGCTCAAGGTCCCAGGTTCTAATCCTACTGAAGGCAGATGAATTATTTATTGTTTCGTCGGTCATGGATCGACCCTGGGGTCGGGAGAAACCCATGGGACACACCGAGCTTTAAGTTGGTACCCTAAATTAAATAATTATTTAAAGAGAAAAACCTGGCGGTTGAGCTCGACTTCGGCCCAATCATCTCTCTGCACAACCTTTGGCTTTGAAATAGTACTTCTTACGAAGTATTGAACTTAATTTGATAAAATGAACGATAATGGAAGGAAAATATTATCTTCTTTTCTTATTCACTGTTATTTTCCTCCTATATTACTTTTCAGCAATAAGGGGTTTAAATTTTATTATCCAATATAAATTAGCAAACTAGATTTTTCCTCATTTCATATTATTACAATTTATAATACATGTCCGTCGTTGTTTTCATTTCTAATTGGCGGTCGAAACAATTTATTATACTTCAGAACCGTATGGGAAGTAAAGTGACATGAACAGGGCATTCTGCTTCAGATTTTAATTTTGTTTTACAAGAAACTCCGCATTTAAGCACTTTCAAACAATTTCAGTGAGGTGAACACCTCTATGATATATATATATATATATATATATATATATATATATTATATATATATATATATATATATATATATATATATATTATTGCGTTAAGATTTTACACAAAATCCTATTTTGCCTATATGATATTAAAGACAATTTTATTAAGATTTAATATCATTATAATATTATTATATTTTACATTTAAGTTTAATCAAAAACATTAGAGCCGTTTTTGAAAAAAAATGTAATATTAGCTTTATTTATTAATATAATATTCTGTTACTTGGACAGTAGATATACGGAGGTAAGACCACATTCATACCATATATCCAGAAAAGATAAAATAAACAGAAGAAAATTAAAAAGTAAATAATAATCAGAAAGTATATACAATAAATAAAAAAAAAAATAACTTAAAGATAAGTAAATTAAAAATACCGCATTCAAAACTACATACACTACAATTTACATCGAAAAACTAGTAAAAACGTGTATATTCTATGGTATTAAGTACATTTCCGGTAAGTCGATTTTGAAGGAATTGGTCCACTGTACTGGAAAATTTTTTAAAATACAAAGAAACACCACGCTATAAGCAAAAAAACGTTAAACCAATGCAAGTGATTCCTGGAAGAAATTTACATTGCCACTTTGACAGCATCAGCTGATGTATCTCTTAAAGTACGTAGCCCAAAGCTTCATTCAAGACATAAGAAACTATGTGATTCGGACCGAAATCTGGAGAAGAATTAAACATTATCAGAGGTTGAAATAATCCAACAAAACGATGGATCAAGTGGAAGATCAAAGCCCAGAAAATATGTTCTATCCTTAGAAAGGGCTGTTCGTGTTGATTATAGAGGCAAAGAAATTATTATAAAAGTATATTAGGCGACCACCAATCAGGACTTAAAGATAAGAAAAAAGAGGTGTTTAAAAACGATTGGAAGAAGCTAAGCATGCGCGCGCTTTATTTACCACTTTCAAAGCAGCTAATGTTTCCGTAGAGAGAATTAGTCTTTAGAAAATCATGATAGAGCTAAGAGTTCCCAGCACTAACGGATTCAGAATTCAATTTGTTTAGAGAGGGGGGGGGGACTTCAGCCTGAAAGCTTTTTTTTTTTATATACATATGAGAAATAATCTTTTAATATTTCTTTTATAAGACTTGGTTATATATTTGGGGGGAGGGAGAGGGGCGCTTCAGCCCTAAAGCCCCCTCCCGTACATCCGCCTGTGGTTCTCGGATAATTGATGAGATTGCCGAAGGCGTGTAAAAATGATTCTAAATATCAAGTACTGATACAAAGAAAGAAGTATTTGAAGTCATTAAAGTTTGAGATGAACTCCCGCCATTTATGTGGTGTTTAAATACTTACGTACCTACTTGCAGGAATTAACCCAGCCATCTAGTACATTTTTCTCATTTTTTTAATTGATTTTACTTTACAAATTTTATTCATTCATGTAGACTATTTGTTATTGATGTAAATTTCTGTAATTCAAATTATTGGAGTGGGGGAGAAGATCGTTGCGTAAACAATATTCTCGCTCAGTCTCTTCTATTACTGGGTGGAGGTCACCCCCGAAGTCTGCGCCTATGATATCTTTAACACAAACTATGGATTTGATTTCTCTGAAAAATTTTCTCATTCCCTTGAAGTTCGGGTCATCAAAGGGATTGACCTTTTATATATATATATATATATATATATATATATATATATATAAAGAAACTAACCCACAGTTCTTGGATTTCATACGACAAGGATTGCTGTAGAGGACCCCATCACTTCCACATACTGGTTTTGCATTTCTCCAGCAGGATTCTCTACAATGTCTAGTTGTTTGACAGTGCTTCTTAGAGGTTCTGACAACTCCCTGGCTGAAAAAAAATTTTTAAATAGACATTATTGTAGATAGAAAAAATTTGCAAATACAAAAGAACTAAAATACAACTCACCCACAAGTCAATTGCTTCATTATACAAGTGTTAGAGTAGACATTGCCGTCACTTCCACAAATTGGACCATCTTTGGGTGCTTGGGCGCAGTCTACAGGGCAGTTTTCCCGATGAGCTGATATGTTATTGCAGGCACCAAGATGGGAAACGGAGATGCCGACTCTAAAAAAGAAGTTTTGGTTTATCAAATAAAATACTTTTTAAAGAAGCAACGTGTATTGTTTAAAGAGTATATTTGAGAATTTTTAGCCTCCACTAAATGTAGAAAGGGATTCCTGGTAAAATACAAAATACAGATATTAGGTCATGAAATACTTAAAATATTTCAAAAATCTTACAAATTTCGTGATGAAGAAAAGTAATTTGAAAGATGAGTCTAATGTGATAATGAATCTAAGGAGAAGAGACTGTTCGTTTGAAGAAAATATATAAGTCCTTATTGAAAAAAAAATCGATGACCTGTTTTCTAAACTGACGTGGGAAGTTAGTAGATCTGCGAAAATGAGATTAGATAAGCTTTTTTTTGTTAATATACAATGAGAATACTGCTAAATTTCAGGTAGGAAGTATCTTAGGCTTGATTAAGGGGGCGTGGTGGCCGATTGGGCTGACTCGTGTGCACAGCACCGCGAGTTGCCCGACAACCCGACAACCAAATTTATGAGATTAAAAAAGTACGAGTTCGCGTCCCGGTGCTGGAGGAGATTTTAAATTCCCCGCTCTCACCCACCGGCCTAAAAAGACGAGGTAGGGAAGAACAAGAAAAAAAAATCTTAGGTTTGATTGCGCATTGATTAAATGTAAATGTCCCTAGTCAGAAGAGTCAATACATATTTTTTATAACCCAGCGAATTCCTTAATCTGTCAGTAGATACATTGCGATGTAGTATCCTCAATCAGAAAATTGATGGTCCTATTCAATTACTGAACCTATTATGCTTTGATTTTTTTTGTATCGTTAAATAATGCGCTATTTTTCTATATATGGAGTGTCCTGTACCTACAGCGAATTATTTAAAAAAATGATAAGAGACCAGACCTGGCCTTAAGATGAGACTTGTTAGAAATAAAAAAAAAGATACAAAACGTATTAAACCAATTAATTTTAACATACCAATAAAGCAATTCTATAAGAGAAATGTTAAATGAAATAAAACTCAGAACACATGCTCAACTCCTGGGAGAGGAAAGTATTGAGAAGAAAAAGGGGCGGAATCTCTGAGAATGGAATTTGGAGAAGAAGAAAGAAAGAGGAGCTGATATTGTGGCATTGATAAAAAGATCCAGGATAAGATGGTTAGGCCTATAAAACATAAATTTAATTTTTTTAGGGAGGAGGGGGAGATTGCCCGGGGGCGCCAAATGTCTTATGAGCTAAATATATATATTTTTTATATTTGTTTATTCAGAAATATTACATTCTGTCACAATCAAAGACATTTGTAATAGTGTTCAGAGGGCACACTCATACTCTATTTATAATAAATAATACAGAAACTAATAATAATAAAAATAAATGTAAAAAAAAGTTAATATATATCATAGACCAATATTCCTCAGAAAAGTAATGAAATTGTATTTTTTTTCTGAAAAGATAGTTACTTTTCAGAGACAGATATCAAATCACATATTTAAACACGAGTAGAGGTGTTTATTTAATATGAACTCTTAGCTCATGTCCACGGTACAGAACCCTTTTTATTAAACTATTAACATTCGAATACTTGAATTATCAAAGTTGTTCATTAATAGCATCGGTATCTTTCAAGTTATCGGCTATAAATCGGTTGTATTTGTGCGGCTTTGGGAATAAACCCACTGTAAAAATGTATACCTAAAAATCGTCTTAGCTGTTTTACTGATTTGGGTTTTGGGAATTCTCATATACTTTTCATGTGATCGACTTTTGGACGAATTCTATCTCTTGAAATTTCCTGATAAAAGTAAAAGATCCCTTCTTCAGCAGAAACAAACGTGGATTTATTGATGATTATTCCATATCTACTTTAAGGAAGACCTGTGATAAGATATTCAAATGTCCTGTCGTGTTTGAGGATGAAATTGACACCTCATTAAGGTATATCAAAGTGTATGTGATTTGATTGTGATTCCTTGATTTGTTTGTTGGTTGATCTCTGTGTGGAATTCTCAATCTGAAAAATGATAGTCCTATTCATCTTTTTTTACTTCTGTTTATTTTATGTTTTCTGTATATACGGTGAGATTGTGTTCTTATTTCAATATTCTCCATGTGACAGAATGTTATATAACTGAATAAATAAATAATAAAAAAAAATTAACTATTGGACCTAAAATGTCAGTCATCTAGTGACAGAAATTGGTGCTTTGATTCAGCAAAGATTGAAGCTCTCCAAAATTATTTACATCCTACGAAATTAAAGAATATGAAAGAAATTTTAATTTTATATTGATACTATAGACCAGAGATGGGCAAATGCTAACCTGAGTACCGAGTACTAAGTATTTTACTCAAATTGAATCAACGTTGGAAATTCAATCACTACTTCAGTTAATCGTTTGACATCAACTGAAATAGTAATTAAATTATTTGGTACCCGAAAAGGGTCATTTGAGTAAAATACTTGGCACTCAGTGCTCAGGGTAGCATTTGTCCACCTCTGCTACAGATCAGTAGTTTGCAAACTGAGGCTCGTTAGCGATATATCTATTCGTTTTCAGTCCTTTTTTTATTCAATGATACGTAAAAATAACAGTTTTGGCTAGAATGAAACAATTCCTGGATTCATTCGGGCATTATTCGAATTAGAAATATATTTTTTTTTAATTATTATTTATAGGTATTTACAACTGTATAAAAAACATACATCTAGTAAATTCGTGCATGGATATAATGACATGAAACACATGTTGAGAAACTACCCATTGGTAGAACTGTAATAATATGTCTATATTAGAAGACCACAGGGCCATCTTCTTTTCAGACGCCTCGGAGGGTTATCAGGAATTAAATAGGAAGTAAGATTAGAAACAAGAGGGTTGGGATGCTTATGCAGTTTATTATGGAAGGATAGATATCTGGACTGGGCCAAGTCTGATACATAAGAAACATTAAGGTCATTGTGGATGATTTTATTTGTATCAAAGTAAGGAGCATTGAGGATTTTAGATTGGATGCGAGAGGAATTTGAAGGTTTGGTGGAGCCCCATAGCTCAACTCCGTAAGTCCAAATAGGCTGAATTTGAAATATAGATAAATATAGAATAATTTAGATATATTTTTCAAATTATTATTATCATTCTGCATAAATGTGTTTTCCAAAATGTGTTTTCCAAAATATATTTTCCAATTATGTATTAGAAAATTATTATTAGCAAGAATTATTTTAAATAAATTATTTTAAAAGATAAAACTCACCCAATAGGCGACAAAATACCCAAAGCCGCAAAAATACAAGAACCTATTTATTTAGCAGGTAACTTATTTTTTTATGCTTAATGAAAGAACAGCTTATTATTCTTTGACTATCCACATTTAATAAGAGGTCAATTAGGACAAAAGTAAATTCAAATTCTAAATCTCTATTACCAAAAAACTTAATCAAGTTAAAGTCGTTAGTCCACCATGGTTGGACACAGTTTTGACAGTGCGGTCTTTAGAAAAAATTGGCTTTATTTTAATAAATTGTTGCAAGGAACACAAAATTATGCAATTTATAGAGTAATGAGGGGGGGGGGGGCTGCTGGACCATGAAGCCTCAGAATATATTTTTTTAAATGAATTCTTTCGTTCATGAAACTACATCCGCCACACATATTTTAAATATAACTAATAAAATAAAAAATATATTTACCTGCATGCTTCAACTTGAAGCATACATCTGTTGAGGTAGGTACGGCCATCAGTACCACATACTGGATCCCTTTCGTTACCACATCTGTGATCACAGTTAGAGCCATGGGCTCGTTGGCAAAGTCCTTGCTTTGTCGAGATTTGTACTCCTATAAAATTCTTCATAGATCACGAAATCTAATCATTTTTATAATATAATTTTGATTTATTAATTAGCTAAATTCTTGAAAATATTAGGAAAACTGGAACCCAAAAATTTTAAAGAAACATTTGAATATAGAAACCAGGTCAAAAATCAAATAATTAATGAGGAATTTTCTTATAAAAAGCCATCTTAGATGATTTAACCATTTGAAAGTGATAAGGGTTCACTTTAGATGACTTAATTAATTTTGTTATTTAAAAGGCACCAATACGTCAAACCCACGCATAGTATTACTTAATTGATTAATTTCATTTGTTTTTTTGGTACTTGTGAGCGACGCGGCCTCTATGGACTGCTATCAGCAGTTATCTTGTTATTTAAAGTATTGTTGTTGTTATTTATATTTCTTATTATTAAATGTTTATAACCTGAACACTGATAATTGTTATAAGGCACTGATAATCCCTATCATCATATGAAATTAGACTTTCGTATCATAAGAAATATAAATATATTTGATGTTGTCTCTTTTTTGCCTGTTTCTTATTAATATATATATATATATATATATATATATATATATATATATATATATATATATATATATATATATATTTATATATATATTATATATATATTAATATCAGCATTATTTGCTTGCATTTTATTTTGCAGATTAATTCAGAATAAGAAAGTCAATAAAGTGACTCTTGAATTTAACATATCAATGAATTTTATAGCTCCAGTAAATTATAGTTTTCTGTTTTATTTAGAACACAATTTAAGTGAAAGCAATTCTCAATCTATTTTATTTTGGCATTTGAAATAATATATATTTTTTTTTAAGATAGTTTTTTATTTTATTATCTTTATAAAGGTAATCTTTAAATATATTTCCTTGTATAGGTATATTAGCTTCAGTTCAAGTGGGAATATATGGAATCCAACAGATCTCCATTTTAAAAAACGGTACTTCGACGCGGGCTCTATGGACTGCTATCTGCAGTTATCTTGTTATTTAAAGTGTTGTTGCTATTTATATTTCTTATTAATATATATATATATATATATATATATATATATATTAATATATATATATAATATATATAATATATATATATATATATATATATATATATATTAATATATATATATATATATATATATATTAATAAGAAATATAAATAGCAACAACACTTTAAATAACAAGATAACTGCAGATAGCAGTCCATAGAGCCCGCGTCGAAGTACCGTTTTTTAAAATGGAGATCTGTTGGATTCCATATATTCCCACTTGAACTGAAGCTAATATACCTATACAAGGAAATATATTTAAAGATTACCTTTATAAAGATAATAAAATAAAAAACTATCTTAAAAAAAAATATATATTATTTCAAATGCCAAAATAAAATAGATTGAGAATTGCTTTCACTTAAATTGTGTTCTAAATAAAACAGAAAACTATAATTTACTGGAGCTATAAAATTCATTGATATGTTAAATTCAAGAGTCACTTTATTGACTTTCTTATTCTGAATTAATCTGCAAAATAAAATGCAAGCAAATAATGCTGAAATAATTCTAACTGCAATTCCAATCAACAGAATGATCTCTATCGAGGTTACCTTTTCCACAAGTCTTTTTCCTCATCTCACAGTAACTGGGGTAGATGAAACCATCTGTACCACAGACAGGCTCTTGAGCGCTTGCTGGGCATACTCTTGGGCAGGACGCATCTCTCGCTGCCTCTGAAAAAGGAAAGTAAAACTTAGTCTCAGGGAATAATCAGTAAATTTAAAATGACTTTGTATAATCCATTACAAATATCAAGTTTGCCATTAATTTATAAAATTTAAAAAAAAATGGTATACGAAAGATCATTAAGTTGGCCTTAAATTAATCATCATTTTTATTTGCAGTAAATAAAATATATGCGTAGTTATTTGCGCATGGATACTGGTAGAATACTGGTGGTTGCCGCCGCGTACTTACCAGAGTTGGAATGCAATATCCGGGGCCGCCAAGAAATAAAAATTAACCAACCCCGTTTGGGAATCGAACCCACAACGTTCAGAACATAATCTTGTTATCTTCAGTGACGATTGTTTTTCGGAAGTGATTCCACTACTTTTATAAAAGAAAAATACAATAAGATTATAGCAGTAAACATAAATTGAAAATATCTGTTTAATATTGAGTAAATCAGCAGAAACGGAACGCCTTCATTCTGACAGACGCAACTCGCACAACTTGAGCCGTTTCCCCAAGAGGTTGTAGAAATATTGTGGTTTGCTTGAGACAGTCTGGACATATGAGTCTTCGTTTCTATTGGTCCAGGCAAGTGCAGCCATTTCAGGTCGGGATTGTCCACTACCTTAGATTTTCCTATTTTGTTAGATTTTTCAATAATGAACTTAAATTATATTGTTTTAATTAGATACTAAAAAGAACTAATAATTTTTGTTTCAAAGGGTTTCCATTACATCCTTCAATTTTTAATATCTACTTCATCTAAATTGTCATGCTACAATTTTGTTCGTATTTTCTATTTTAAATTTTTATCTGTAAAGTTTTAAAATGCAAATTTTTATATCAGCTTTCCCATTTTTTTTTTTTTAAGTTTTAATAACGAAATTAATAAGTTTTAAATAATATTAACTTTAAATAGAATACAATACATTAGTTAAAAGTTGAAACAAAAACCTTGTCAATATTAATTCAGTAAATAAAATGTTAGGTCTCATTTCCACGGTGATAGTTGTTACGGCAGTTACCGTCATGATAGCAACTGTCACAGCTATTACGGCAGCAACTGTTTTTAGCAAATGAAGTTTGTTTCGCACCGCTCTTAAAAATGGCAGGGGCAGCGGTGTTGAGGTCGTGATGACCGAGCATGTTAAAGCGTGAAGATTTTCAAGTCAAATCCGGCCCGGGTGGGTGAAGAAATATATTAGGTGGCAGAGCCACGGAATGAATCACGACCTTCTCACTCTGATTAGAACGGGTTTGGTTGTACTTCCAGAATACTCCCTCCCCCTCACGTATGCCATTAATGGTAATGCCAATTAGGCATTCTAAACTAATAGCAACTTTGTATTTTTTTTTATATTTCCGTTTTTAAAAAGTTTTTCATATAACGGTTTTTACCATTACTATTTACATTATGGTTTAAAAAAACAAAAAAAAATGAAATACTTTGTCTAATTTTTAATCCCTCACCCTATATCATTTTCCAATTTTTTTGTTGGAACGATAGTGTATTTAATTATTTTAAATGGCGTCTTTGGAGATTTTTTCTATATATTTCTCTTTTTTTTATTGGATATATTACGGTTCTTCATATCATGTTACAAACATATTTTTACTACATAAAAATCCGGGTTTTTGTGATAAGGCACTCTTAAGAGTTAAAAAAATCTGGTGCGCGCAACACACAACTTTCACTTACCGCTCTACTTACAATAGAAATTATTTTCTGGCAATGTTGGACTATTATAAAATTTTTAAAGTAAAATGTAAACTGGGCTAAACCTTAAAGCTTACAGATAACAAATCATTAAGACCATTAAAATTACAAAAAGTCAATTTATTATATCGACGGTAGTCATTAAAAATCAATAAGAGCATCGTGCGATTGGTACTGCATCCTTACAGATACTGTATGATCAATTGGATCTATACAATATGGTATATTCCCATTTTCCATTTAAACATTTATTACAGCTTTTTGAAAAAAATAAAAGGTTAATTTCTGATCAACTACAACCATTTTCTCAATTACTTTATCAGGTGAAGTTTGTTCCACACCACTCTTAAAAGTGGCAAGATACTCCTAAAATACGTCGCCGATCCTTTTTGATAATAGTTCCATAGGGCGTCCCCTATACAGCCTAATGAGCGAAATACTGACGTTAGGAACTTTCACCCACTCGTTGTCTTCATTTCTTCGAGCCTAAGTTCTTCCAACACTGACTTCAAATTTAGCCACTTCAATAAGTTGTATTAGTCTCTCACATCAGACGGATATTAGGATATCCTCCATGATGACTAACTCCATCTCTTCATTCTTAAAACTTTTCAACCTGTTATGTGGTCAATATAAAACAGAGGCCAATGGAATAAATTCATTTTAAAATTCCCCTCATTGAAGAGAAGTTTCTTTTGTTCGTGGAGTTTGCCTCGATGTTCGGAATTGTCACTATCCATCTATCATGCACTGAGCCGCTACCAGCACCGAAGACTGGCCTAGCAAATCCATTTCCAGGATACCATTTGTGCCACAATCTATATCTACTAGCGAAGTTTGATCAATTTGTTTGAAATTGTCTGTTTTGACTTATAATATTTTTTTTTTTTACCGGTTATGCCTATAATAGTAGACGGCCGTGATGTATCGAGGGCTATACGTTTAGAGGCATGATCATGATGGACACAGCCGCACCAGCATTCTTATCCTGACATTTCTATAATAATAGTAGTTGCTTTAGGTTCCTCAACTTCCACTAGTCTGACTGTTCCTCTTCCAAGAATGGAGAATGCCTCATAAGTAAGAAGTTTGTGTGTTTGCCAGGTAGATATTTCTGAGAAATTAAACATCACATGTCCTCGTTTTTCCACCAAAAACTTAATATCAGTGCAAGAGAGAAATTTATGATCAGTTTTATCTTAATAATCTCTATTACACTGAAAATCCCGTTCCCCTCCGTATACCGGTACCCATACTTTCTTCTGGATAATATTTACTATAGTAATAAAAAATATACAGGATAACATCAACATTAAGAGCTTTATTATTGAAACACGGAATCCCTTTGATCTGGCTGTAAATCAACAACTCTACCTTCTATATCAAGCACTTTATCAATACTATTAGCCCCACAGACAGTAAAAAAAGACGTTGGATTCTAGTGGAGCCCTTTAAAAATCTAATCATAATCCTACACATAGCCTCGTTCGTCATGTTTTGACTCAGGAATGCGGCTTAAACACAACTTTTTATTTCGATCCCACATTATATTTCTAATATAACATTCTTAGTTGGTTTGTATAATCGGTTAGTAAAATATGTATAGTTCGATGATTAAAAATTAAGAAATAAGACAACAATAGGCCTTTTTTTTCGTTATTAATAAATTATAAATTTATGTTCCAACCCATTCTAGCGTATGGCTCGGTAATCTGGCAGACAAATCTGTCGGTTTTATTAAAAATATGTTTTCATGGGTGATAAATAGTCAGGACGCAGTCATTGTGAATATTTTTTATTTGTGCCAACGTTTCAACCCTAGCATATGTGGGCCTTCAAGTACTCCGAGTACTTGAATAACTCCAGAGTTCAAAACATGCCCTGATGATGACCCATATGCTTGTGTTGAAACGTTGGCACAAATAAAAAAATCTGGTGCGCGCAACACACAACTTTCACTTACCGCTCTACTTACAATATAAATTATTTTCTGGCAATGTTGGACTATTATAAATTTTTGAAAGTAAAATTTAAACGGGGCTAAACCTTAAAGCTTACAGATAACAAATCATTAAGACCATTAAAATTACAAAAAGTCAATTTATTATATCGACGGTAGTCATTAAAAATCAAGCAACTCCATCTGCTTTTATAAACCACTCAAATTCAGTCTGAGCCTTTCAGTTGACAAAATGGCTAACTTGAGTAATGCCATTTTAGTGATATTTCTAGTTGGTTAAAAGTTATATCTATACAGACAGTGAGTAAGTTGATTCTAGAATAGGTGATTGCACTGTTGAAATTTAGAACTGTTAATAAAGGTATAAAATAACTATAAACATCACTAAAATTATTAATAAACAATGTTGAAATTGGAGTTAGTAATTTTATCAACCAAAAGACTCATATATGCTTAGAGAAATTTGAAAGTATTGTATATCTAAATATTTAACCTATAAATAATTATGGATTGAAGGACTATTAGTTATTAAACTATTATTTTCCATTGTAAAGTTTACTAAAATGAAATTATGAGATTTTCATTGCCTGCCATGGATAGGTCAACAGTTTTACACTAATTGTAAGTGGATAATGTTGGGAATTCACAAAGGAAAAATTTATCAAATAATTCACTAATTTAATTTTTTACAAGGTTTATTGATGATTTTTTGGAACATAGGGCAAATAGATACCTAATTATTTAAATATAATATCATATCTAGAGTATTAAAGTACAGTAAATGTATTTAAGGTTATAAACATGAAATATTTATATATTTCACTTCTTCTTTCACAAAAGTACAATGAAATGGCATTGACTTGATTCGGTGGATTTTACATACTTTTTCTCAAACTCAGAAAAAAGTTTACATTTAGTAAGAAAATTTCATTTCATCTACTTGGAAAAGTGACTTATATTAAATAATGTTAGTTATCTGAAATTATTATTTATATTTTTTTTTGTCACTTTCTGTTACCTTCTATAACTTACTTTATTTGATGTTATTTTTTCTAAAACCCTCCGCTTTCCATTATACGTATACTCTCTAACTATCATTTTCAGGGATTCATTTTCGATCTGGATAAGCATTTTTCTTTTTTCCTCCTTTTTCAATTATCGAATTCTTTCAAAAGTTGTATTTAGCAATTTTTTTTATAGTTAATGTCAATAAAAGAGAGTTAAATTTTCAAAATAAACCATATTAAATGCACTTTAGAGGAAGACGTACATAAACATTGCGCATTTAGGTCCTATAAAATGACATCAATGGGGATAAGACCTCAATGATATTAAAGATCACTTAATTATACAATGATACACCGAGTTAAATCAAAATCGTTGGAGCCGTTTTTGATAAAATTGTAAAAATGTGTTTTATCGTTGATATAAAGTGACACTTCCAGCCGATTTTAAGAAAAACGTTGCTGTCACATCTAAGACATATATCTATTTTAAATAAGTAATATCAACTTCGTACGACTTTTCTTTTTTTGAGCTAGACTGTTCACACACACACACACACACACACGCACAGATCTTTTTGCGAGACTTGGTTATTTGGACTCAGGGGCATGTATTTCCGTTGAAAACTCGGATTCGAAAATTTTCACGATCAGTGAAAGTAAAAATATTTACAATGACTGCGTCCTGACTATTTATCAGCCTTAATATCTTCCTTCAATAATTTAAAAAATATGTTTTAAGAGATGTAATGTTTTTTTTTTTATTGAACAGTAAATAGTACAATCTGCCACATTGAAGGGCACAAATAACAAGGCTAAATGTGTTCATTCATACCATATCCACATATAATCAAGAGATTATATGAGTAAAAAAAAAAACAGTGAGAGAGTAAAAAAAGACAAAATGATCTTCGATTAGCTTTTTCAAAATATGACGGTATCAAGTGCTGCAGAAATATTGATGAATAGACAGTTACTCTTTTATGCCTCTGGCTAAGGTAATATTGAAGCCTAAAGTAGATAATTTTTAAGAGGATCAGAAATTTACAAATGATTGACGAAAATGATGGTTAGCGCCTATAGCTAAAAATCTAAAATGTTTCTACCAAAAGATGGAGACATGGTGAAGAATCGAAGGATTTGGAGTCTTAAGCATAGAGCTATGACTGACGAATAACAAAGGATTAATTTTGAAGTATCCCATGAGTAGAAAATCATAAGTTGACCCAGGTCAACAAACAATATTGAGTGGGCATAACTCCATAGCAGTTGCCAATTGCTTTACAAATAAGACGGTGAGCATGAAGGTGTGGTGTGTGTAGTACGACCATCTCAAATCACGTGAAATAGCCAGAACTAATAACTACAAGAAGGCAGGAGAGGGCAAGCGGTGCAGCTGCCACCTCTCTCAACGAAGAAAAAACATACAAACAAACAACAAATTTCTGCGAAAGTGAGTGAAAATGATAGACATGATGGTGTTTCAAAGTTTTCAAAGAAACCAATCACGAAAAAAAGACATCCTCTATAAGAATTTTTTTTATTAACCTTCTTGGCTACTACCGATCAACGCCATCCGAACGTAGGGGCTGAGGAGCCTACACCCAGACCTGGTGGTTTAATGGAATAGTGTAAGGGCTCTTTCAGATATTAATGAGAATTCAAAAAGTACTAGACATAACAATAATTATTAAAAAAAGAGGTAAAAGTAATAAAAAACAAGGTGGAATAAAACCCTTGGAGGTTTTAAGATAATCGGGTAAGTAGGTAATAAACTAAAATTTTGCAACATTGTTAATGCTTCCTTGTAACAATGGAGTCAGTTAATTCCCATAGCACCGATTCTCAGTTTAAGGGAGTTAGTTACTGTAATTTCGCATAAATTGATGGAGTATTTAAAAATGAAACAAAATATATATATATATATATATATATATATATATATATATATATATATATATATATATATATATATCAAAAAATCAAGACGGACGCTGAATATATGTATGAAATGAAATATTTGCCGATATACAGAATGTCTAAGTTCTTAATGGCAAAACTCTGGGGAGAGGGAAGGAGGTAGGAGGGTGAGTCTCGACAAAATTTCCAACAAAAACCTTCCTCTGATGCATGGGCCGATTCCGAACTCAAAAAGAATTAAGACGCATTTTGTATTTTTCTTAAGGTAGTCAAGTTTTTATTGAATAAGAAGGAATTGCTCAAAAACGAGTAAAGGTACAACATCGTAAACTTGACAAATGTTTTTTTAGAACACAGTGATTAAATTTAGTAGGGCCAATGATTAATTTACAACGGACTTTAAACTTACTAAGGTCAATGATAAAAGGGACTTTCATGAGGTCTAAAATGGCCGCTGTGCTGCTGCAGTTACACGAGTAGCAGATCTTTGCACAGCTTTTTATTATCGACCTTAGTTAATTTAATCACTGTTTTCTCAAAAACATTTTGTCTACTTTACGATGATGTGCTTAGAATTTAATTATCTTGAACAGTTTTTGAGCCACTCCTTCTTATTTCATACAAACGCGACCACCTTAAGAAAAACAAAAAATTTGTCTTAACTCCTTTTCCGTACGGAATCGACTCCCATGCATCAAATGACATTTTTTGTAAGAATTTCTAAAATCCTCCTCCAGAGTTTGGTCATTAAGAAGTGAGACACCTTTGGTGATGTATTTAATTTAATTTTCTCTTTAAAAATAAGGATATACATGACCATTATGAGATATAATATGAATATAGGTTGTCCCTGCCTAACAAGGGTGTCTTATTTGTGGTTCTCACATTTTGTATAATTTAATATGTACAACAAACATCCCAGTAAAGCTACCTCAAAAGAGAAAGTTGGCTGCAAAAAGTGTTGTACTTTTGATTTTTAGATATATATTCATCCCCCCTCCACCCCACCATAACCAACAAATTTTCGAGAGCCTACCCCTTGTCCGTTTTTTACATCTAGAAAAAAACAGTTAAGAAAAGCCACTTCTCTCTCAGTTACGTCCTTGCAGCATATTTTGGCCTAAAAATGTATTTACCAATATAAATTACTGAAGTTCTGAAAATATACATATATATATATATTTCTTTTTTTTTTTTTTTTTTTTTTTCCCGGTTGGCGCTACAGACTATGAAGATCTTTGACCGCGAGTGTAGTCTCCTAGACAACATCCTGATTCCCGATTTAAAGTACGGGGTAGAGTCATCAATCCTACACCTGGTCGATGTGAGTTACCTCCAGTAGGCTGACGGGCCTCACATACCCGGGGGAGGGGAGATGAATCTCGTTCAGCGTGCCTTTCCTTGGTGGACGGTCACCCATCCAAATGCCACGCTCGGCGTTGCTTAGCTTTGATTACCTAAGCGCCTTAGCCCGCATGGCTACTCCAGCATCCTGGCTTTTTACATATACATATATAAAAATCTAGTGTGTCCACTCAGACGACTTTCCTACCTATTTCAGAAAAGTTTTTATACCTTTACATATGTCCATCAAGAAACAAAAAAAAATTGAATTAGTTTTATTTTCCTGAAAATTGATCAAACAAAAGGTATGAGTACGATTAAACTTTACCATGGAATGTATACTTAGCGAGTTAGGCCCAAAACATTTTTCTTTTCTTTATAACATTTTTTCCTGAATTTAATCCATACACGAAAATGGAAAATACAATCATTAGAACATTAAAGTTTCATCAAACTAGTTAGAGCCGTTTTCGCGCTACAGTCTATAGCAAAACATGTTTTTCATTTATTGCGCAGCAGCTATTGCGCATGAAGCATCCAATTTGTGTCAGGCATCAGTAGTCAAAACCCTACAAAATTAAAAAAGAAGCACCAAAATCGGATCACTCCCGAGAAAATCTTGGCACAGACAGACAGTCCAATGGCTAAAAATGTGTTTTTCGGACTCAGGGAGCTCTGAAAGATGTAGATCCGTCAAAAACCACATATCGGAAATTTGACCCGTTCGCAATATTTTCATTACTTAGTATAGGTAGGAAAGTAAAAAAAAGGAAAAAAGTGAAATATATCATTGGTATCCTCTTAATAATCATTTTTTAGTGATGTTGAGGAACAAAGCATAATAACCAATCTTGCAGTAGATAGAATTTCTTAGAAGATTCATACAAAATATTTGTATCAGGTTTCAACAGGCGCTAAGCAATATTGAAATAATATTTTTACTGACAGTGGACTGGAAACTGAAAACATCAATTTCTATTCATATTATTATTTCTGAATCTAATATCACCATTTATATAATTTATGATCTATCTATGAGGAAAGAGTAACCTGTCGCATTTGTCTTTACATTGATAATTAAGTTGAACACTTCCTAAGTTGTGACTTCTTTCCCTAGCTCTAATGTTATAATTCGCAGGTGATAACACGTAAGTAATTTAGTACACATATACTATATAGTAGAGCAGGTGATAGTAGCAGTTGTACCTTGGGTTACCGGAAGAAAAATAATTTAATTAGGAGAAATTAAGGGTTTTAAGCAACATAGAGTTAGTTACACTGCCGAAACCCTTTTCTGTTGAATATGGTTAAATTTAATTAAAATGTAAATTAAATACAAAATTAATATATTGTTTGTTTCTTCCATCGCCAATAGAAGGATGGCGTGGTAGATAAAAATTTATATAGGATAATTCAGTTCTTAAAGGCCCTAACTCTAAGAGGTGGTTTGGGAAAAAAATGTTAACAAAAAAGTTAATGTGGTGTATGGGCCTATTTCCAATTTAAAAAAGATGTAATGTCCAATTTCGTGTTTTCTTAAGCTGGTCACGTTTTCTCTTTCACAGAAAGTGATAACACAAATATTTATTTTTGTTTAGTTTATTAACAGTTACTTCATAAAAATTTCCTTCAAATTTTCAAAAACTAAGCAGAGTCTTTGAGTATGTCTTTGTCAAAACCATTTAAAGATGACTTTTGAGTGGCTAAACTACGCTAAGTTGGGGTTTTCATTAAATCATTGGTTATTCACGATGTTTTTTTATCATCCTACAACCGGACTTCGGATACTCCGTAACTATTTTAAATTTTATCTAACAAATTGTTTGATTTTAAGAAATCTAACAATAAGTCTATTGTGTCTTCGTCATCACTTTGATATTAGATAGGACTTAGGACTATTTAGATTTGATATGTAAAAAGAACATTCCTGTGACATGTGGCTGACTATAAGTTTATTGTTGCATTGTGGTGGTGGCTGCTTGCTAATGAGATGTGAATGCGTAAGATTGGTGTGGCCTATTCTTAGTCTGGTTAAGACGATTTCCTCTCTGCGAATATGGCGATTCGATGCTGACCACGCCCTTACTGTTTTTTTAATATTTTTTAATTTACTTGGGAGAATTTCATTCCACATAGATTGCCACTTATGAATTATTTCTTTTTTGAGGGGAAGACTTATATCTTGCGATGTTAAAATGATAGCACCCCCGCCTGGAAGGGTAAGCGCTTCTTTCGGTGCCACATCCGCTACCTCATTTCCAACGATTCTCACGTGTATTTGATGTTCTTTCATACCGGAGTACCTGTATTTTCAACAAAAATACCAATAAATTACCAAGAAATTATTATTAAAGTTTTTATTCGTTCTTTTTCTTGTTACCGCATGTTTATTTCAGTAAATTAATTATGAAAATACAATTTTTATTCTTTAAATAATAAGTTAAAAAATATCACTTTCCAAAAATTTATCATCTAAAGTGATAATGAACCATTGCTTATAACACGAATTTCGATAGTGGGAATTGATCCTTTTGGTATTAAATAATTAAATAAACGTTTTTTAATATTCACATTTTCGTGATAAAAAAAAATCTAGCAATTTTATTTAAAGTTTAAAACAAGAAAATTTTTAAATTGTGGTGTATTCTGTGTTCCAGTTGTAGGATGATAATAGAACATCGTGATTGAATGATTTAATGAAAAACACAACTTAGCGTAGTTTATCCGTTCAAAGGCCCCTTTTAAATGTTCTTGACAAAGGCAAATTCTACTTGCATTTCAAGGAAATTTTGTCTAGTTTTTTATAAAGTAACTGTTAATAACTTAAATAATATTTGTCTTGTCACTTTTCGTGAAAGAGAAAATGTGACCACCTAAAGAAAACACGAAATTCGACTTGACTCCTTTTAAGTTGGAAATCGGACCATACATCAAATGAACTTATTTGTTATAACCTAATATCGATTTTCTAAGTCTTGGTATAAAAAAAAAGTTTAAATTTAAATTTTTTTTTTATTTAGGATTTTCCACAAACGCAGTCGCTCCTCAACATAAAATTTTTTAAGGCCTCCTTCCATATTTTTTTCTATTTAAGATTCATTATTCTCACAAACCAGATCCTATCAAAGATTCTTCTATTTAATCATCCCGAGTTGTTCTGAGCGGATCTCGCCTTCTTCTTTTATCCGTTTTTCAAAAGTAAACATACTGTACTTTTCACACTATTTTTTAAAGTACACATTTTATATATATATATATATATATATATATATATATATATATATATATATATATATTCTTCTTTGGTCGTTTTTTTTTCCTACTCCATAATATTGAGTTGATCTTTGAACTTTTTATCACTAAATATACACGGTGTCCCATGAGTAGAGGGCAATATTAAAACAGGTAACAACCTACCGCAAGTAACACAAAAAAGTTTATATAAACAATGAAGCTATTTTCTCCAGAATAGTTGGAAATTTCAGTTCTGTTTTTTTTAGTAAGTTTACGTTTTTTGTTGAATAGGAAGTGGTAACTTAATAAATATTCAAGTAATTTACAATTTATTCACAGTAAACTAGACAAAATTTACTGCAAAGAAAAGAAGAGTTGGTGATTGTTAAAAACCATTTAAAAAGGAATTTTAAGCCACTAAACTAAGTTCTGTTTTTAAAAAGACTACAAATTATTCGCGATTTTTTCTTATCACCCTCTAACTATCCAACAGATAGCCTATTTTAGTTGTTTAATAAGCTTCCAATCTATATGAATTTGATTGAGGTTTATTACAAAATAAGCTGAGATTTGCCTCAAGTTGCGTAAAGAAATTATTTGATTTGACATTTTATCACCTAAAATGTACCCTATTTTTATTGCGAATCATAAGTTTTTTTTATCCCATGACCTAGAATAAAAACATAAATGCTTAAATACATATTTAATATAAAAAAAAAGTATAAAATAATGATTTTTCAAATATTTATCATCTAAAGCACTTGCGGATTCAGGACTTAATTTTTTTGGGGGGGAGGGGCTTCAGCCCGAAAGCTTTTGTTTTCAAATATATAACGATAATTAATTTAAAAAAAAAAAGAAAGAAACTAACTACCGATATGACATGGTGTTTGAGTGATTATTGAAGTCCTATTAAACGTAATTACTCGAATAATAATACTTTAAGAGATAGTTTTAATATTTTTTTCTATAAAACATGTTTATATTTTACAATTTCGGAGGGCTTTAGCCCAAAAGTCCTCCCCCCCCCCCGTAGACACTCCTGTGATCTAAAGTCATATTTAAACTGTCTTTTACTCATATCACTATTATAGGATGTGTCCTTGACCAGCGCACAGCGCGGCGTTGGTTTAAAGAAATTAAGCAGTCGAGATACGACGTAGGAAAGGAAGAAGGGCTCCGGGCGACCATTAATGGATATTGATGAGGTTCTGCATGAAGCTGTTGAGCCAAATCCGTCCACAAAGAACTTGCCATGGAGTGTGGTTTGTCGAAAGATACTGTTAGTCACCACCTATTCTCCATGGGAAGGCGGAAAAGAGCAGTAGACTGGTCCCTCACGAACTTACTTCTTAGCAATCAGCTAGTAGGTTAGAAATTTGTGAAAATGTGTTGTAAAATCCTTCTGATGAAATTTTACTGAAAGATTGCAGCCTGTGATGAAAAATGGATTTACTGGTGAAATCTGAATACCCGTGTGCAATGGCTAGATCGTGGTCAAACAATTTTTTCGGGTGCTGTAAGGAGGCAATTTGAAAAAAAAATCCATGCTTTGCGTTTTTTGTAATTTTGAAGGTGTTATTCATAACGAATTTGTTCCTGATTGATGCTCTATGAAGTATGGACTCTACTGCTAACAACTGGAAAGGTTGTACGCGAAGTTGTCCGAGCGTTATCCTGCTTTGATCAACCGAAAAGGAATTTTATTCCAATAAGATAATGCTCGTCTTCACACTTCCCGTCGAACCAAAGAAAGGTTTAAAGAACTTCATGGGCTCGAACTGCTGCCTCATCCATCATATAGTCCAGACCTCACACCATCGGATTACTACTTATTTCGATCTATAGCCCATTTTCTTCAAGGGAAAAAAAAATTGGTAGTTTCGTGGAAGTTGAATTATGGTCCAAGAGTTCTTTGACAGCCATCCCAAAGTATGGTATCAGCGTGGGATCGAGCAATTGGCTAGATGACTAATGGCGGTAGATAACAATGGACTACTTTGAGTATTAATTGTATTTTATATCAAAGAAATAATAATACAAATATTTGGTTGAAAAACGGTTATTTTTATTTTATACACCCTATTATATTGTAGTCATTTTGTTGAAAACTAATAATAATTAACAGTTTTGTTTTTTTTAAACAGAACTAATCCTAGTTTAGCCGCTCGAAAATCCTCTTTAAATGATTTTAACAATGACAAGCTCTACTTTCATTTGATTTTAAATTTTTTCCAGCATACTATGAATAATTTGTCAATTAATTACTTACTATCCTAAAATTTACCTAATTTGTTGTCTGCATGTTAAATGTTCTATTATTTTTCAATTTTTATTTTTTAATACAAGATTTTTTATTTACATTATATGTACGGTTATATATAGATATACTCCAAATATTTAATATCCTACAAATATGTAGACCAAATGATGCTTTATCTGCTTTTAAATTGTATAGAATGTAAGGGGGTACAAGGCGTAGAAAGAAATAAGTAAATAATCTGGAACCTTATACAACCCAAATACATGTTTCGATGTCCTATTAGCCCAAATAGACTAGTCTCGAATTAAGATCATTTCTGAGAATTAATGTGAAAATTCTACTTTAAAAACGAAAAGTCGTAATAAACTGAAATTACTTTTTTTTCGGAGGAGGAGGGGTCCTCCCCTTCCTCGCCGTTAAGGCTATACGGGGTTTTCCCGGGCCTGGGCGTGTGGGCGAGGATTTAAAAGACGCCTTGCCACCGGCACGCGAACTCATGACTATTTTTGTATCATTTATCATATATCAGGGAGCGGGGTATATCAGTGGTAGGGCACTGAGCTTCCAATGCAAAGGTCCCGAGTTCGAACCCCGGCTCATGGCAGAAAATTTATTTATCTGTTTATTGGCCGTGGGACGACCTTGGGTCAGGAGTCCCTCCTGGGGCACACCCAGCCTCTATAAAGTGGGTACCCTTAATTAAATAATTAATTAGGGGGAAAACCTGGCGGTTGAGCGTGATCTCGGTCAAATCACCTCCTTGCACAACCGTGGACCTAGAAACAGTGCTTTCCCTAAATAGTACTGAACCCCAGACCCTTTATGGGTTGTAGTGGTACAGGTTTTATCATATATCAGGTTGCAGGGCAACGGTGGTGCTGTGCACAACGCGTTAGCCCATTCGGCTACCCAGCTCTAAAACTGAAATTACTTACTAAAATATTGGTACACAACTAGGATTATAGGTTACAGCACAGGTGGATATAATACAATGGGGGGAGAGCTTTCAGGCCCCTCCCACCGAAAAAAAATGGCAAAATATAATCATTTTTTATGAAAATAATATTTAAAAAATGTCTCTAAAATATTATTGTTTGTGTAATTACATTTAATAGGACTTTTTTTTCTTACAAAGTAACTATCGTTATACATGTAAAAAAAAGCTTTTTCGCTGAAGCCCCCCAATTAAATTCTGGGTATTAAATACTAACTCTTAATCTGGTAATATTACTATCATTGATTTTACACAGTTTTACTTTTCTTTGACAGTCTTTTTTTTTTTTTTTTTTTTGTAATCGTCCATCGATTTTGATTAAACCGTTATATGTAAAATCAAACGGTCTTGGATATCAAGTCGGTATTAATATCATTTGAATAGTCTGACAAGGCTTAAATACCGTATTTTTTTAAAGTACAATTAATTTTGATTATTAGAAACAATTAAAGATCTCTCATTGTTAGTAGTAATATCGGTAATCTTATAATAAATCGATAACTGTGAATTATGAAAGAATTTGATAATTAACTATAGGAGAAAATGGGGGAAATAGTTTCTCAGGTTCAAAACAAAATTTCTGGAAATAAGAGCAGCAATAAAGATGTATGATATACCAATAGAAAGAATTAAGAAAAAAGAATAACTATCATATGAGGTCGTAGAAGGCAATGCAGACTAACGAAACCTAATGAATTTTTAATTTTTGTAGTTAAAAATGCATACTCTTGTATTATTGAAAGGGAAATAAATGTTTCAGTAGAACTAATATATATATATATATATATATACATATATATATATATATATACATATATATATATATATATATATATATATATATATATATATATATATATATATATATATGCCTAGAGAGATTTGAAAGTATATCTGTATATTCAACCTATAAATAATGCATATAAACTGTACGCCTAGAAATTATTAAACTGTTATTTTCCATTGTAAAGTTCACTAAAATGAAATTACAAGATTTTCATTGCCTGCCATGGATAGGTCAAAAGTTTTACACCAATTTTAAGCGGATAATGTTTGGATTTCGCAAAGGGAAAAATCATCAAATTATTCACTTAATTTTTTTAAATGTTACAAGACGATTTTTCTGAATAAACCGACGTTGTAACCTAGTTATTTAAATAAAATGTCATATCTAGAGTTATTAAAATACAGTAAATGTATTTAAGGTTATAAACGCCCATGAATCCTACTTATTGGCCAACATTCCTCAATAAACGTCCTGATAACCTGGATATATTTATCACCTCCCAGATTTCTTCTTCCCAAGCCATAATCAAATCCCTGAATGACCTTTCTTCTGAACATAGCCCGGTTCTGCTTTTACTACAATAAAAATTTGCTGCTGAAACCTCACATCCTACATTTATTACAGCACGAGTTAACTGGGACAGATTTCGTGATGATTTGGAAAATATATTAGACTTGAAAATTCTGCTAAAGACAAAACAAGATATTATATTGATTATGCCATAGACAAACTTACAGCATCAATAACATACAGTATCAATAAAACACCTGTATTAATAAAGTAAACAATTCACAACAGACTAACTTGCCACAGCATATTCGTATCTTATTAAGGGAAAAACGCAGAGCAAGATAAAAGTGGCATAGAACTAGATATCCAACTGAAAAAACTCATTACACCCAACTGACAAACAAACTAAAGTAAGAAATTAGAAAATTTACTTGATTTTACTGAAAAACTAACAACTACCGACCAATCACTTAAAACGCCTGTATCCCATCCTAAATTCTAAACACATAACCGCAGATCACCAAATTGAATTCCGCATATCCCACGCCACTCTTCAGCAACGCCATCGTGTGGTAGACGTAGTCTCCTCTGCATTGGACCGCGGAATGTCCTGCATGGGAGTCTTTCACGACGTTGAACAGGCGTTTGATAGTGTCTGGTATCTGGGACTGATATACAAAATCCATAAATTCCTACTACCTACATATTCCCTCATTATCCACTCGTACCTTACTGATAGATACTTCAAAGTAAGTCAGAATAATGCATGTTCATCCCTCTTTTCCCAGTCTGCTGGTGTTCGTCAAGAGAGCATCCTCGGCCCTATCCTTAATACAGTTTATACAGCTTAGATATCCCAAACCATCCTGAAACTGTCATCTCCACGTATGCTGATGACACATGTATCCTATCTGTTAATAATGATCCATCAACTGCATCCCAAACTCTCCAATCACATACCACAAACCTTGAAGAATGGTGTAAAAACTGGAGAATTAAAATAAATTCCAAAATCCATCAAATTACCTTTACCCTGCTTCGCAAACCCATGACCTCCTGCCATACAGTATCCTTTAACAATTCCTCACTTACCCCAGTTGAACAAAACCGTTACCAAGGATTCCACCTGGACAAACGACTCACATGGAATCCTCATACAAGACTGAAACGACAAGAAACCGCTCGACCTTTCCGACTATTCCAGTACTTACTAGACAAACGCTCGACTCGAGCTTTCAACGACTCATATATATATATGATAATAATAAGAACTATTTGGACTTACGGAATTGAGCTTTGGGGCTCTACAAAACCATCAAATACCTCTCGTATCCAATCCAGATACCTATCATCCCATAACAAACTTAAGAACCATCTTAACGCTGTCGTTTCGAACCTTGCTAGCTTCTCGATCCCTGATAGCCCTCCGAGGCATAATAAGTTGTTCTTCCATTAAGCATGAAAAAAAAGTTACCTGCTAAATAAATTGGTTCTTGCATTTTTGCGGCTTTGGGTATTTTGTCGCCTATTGGGCGAATTTTATTTATTTTTTTATTTTATTTAAAATAATTCGTGCTAATAATAATTTTCTAATACATAATTGTAAATATATTTTGGAAAACGCATTTATGCAGAATGATAATAATAATTTGAAAAACATATCTAAATTATTCTATATTTATCTATATTTCAAATTCAGCCTATTTGGACTTACGAAGTTGAGCTATGGGGCTCCATCAAACCTTCAAATTCCTCTTGTATCCAATCCAAAATCCTTCGTAAAATCCTCAATGCTCCTTACTTTGTTACAAATAAAATCATCCATAATGACCTTAATGCTCCATATGTTTCCGATTTGGCCCAATCCAGATACCTATCCTTCCATAACAAACTTAAGACCCATCTTAACGCTCTCGTTTCAAACCTTGCTAGCTTCTCGATCCCTGATAACCCTCCGAGTCATCTGAAAAGAAGGTGGCTTCGTGATCTTCTTGTGTAAATTTATTATTTGAGTTCTACCAGTGGGTAGTTTCTTAACAAGCGATTTCATGTTATTATATTCCTGAGTGCATTTTTTCGTAACTCTTGATGATTAGTTATTTAAAATAAATCAAATTAAAGGTACTTTAGAGGAAGACATGTTGAACATCTAAGCATTTAACCTCTCTAAAGTAACATCAATGTGAATAAGACCTCAATGATATTTAATACCACTTAATTATACAATGATAAACCGAGTTTAACCAAAATCTTTGGATCTGTTTTTCAGAAAATTGTAAAAATGTGTTTAACCGTTGGTAGAACGTGCCACTTCCGGTTAGTCGATTTTAACTAAAAAGTTGTTGTCACATCTAAGGTATATACCTATCTTAAATACGTAATATCTGTTTCGTACGACTCAAAACGTTTATTTCCGTTGAACTGCCCAATTGAATTATGGAACTAATGTATATAAAGTACTGAACTATTTTCTATAAGTATAAGAATTAATTAAATGCAATGTTTTTGTCTTGTTCAAGCAGCTATCTGGCAGTGAACATATAATCAATTCATGATCTTCTCAATGAAAATCCACATTAGTAATCAGACCTTTTGATTCATATTCTGGTTGAAACTGTGTTATATTCCCAGCTTCAAAAATCTTATTTTCTATTTTATTCACTAAAAACTATCAAAATTTAGACGTTTTTTGAGCGCCGTGCAATACTGGCTAGTTTTTATGAATATTCGTAGATATTTGTTTTGATATCTAAGAACACGAGTTTCAACTTCGCCAAGCAAAAAAATCAGGACGAACAATTATTATAATAATACAATGATTGTGCCAACATGTTCAGGTGAGGAATGACGACCGTTAATGGTTCTAGCCCGAGGAATGCATCTCTCAGAATTTTGATCCTCGACTTAAGAGAAATGAAAGATTAAATTGGGCGACGTGTGGAAACAACAGACAGTTCATCCTATTTCATTTTCCATTGCTTCTAAGCTGGAGGGATACATTCCTCTGACAATCATTAACGGTAATCATTCCTCATCCGCATGTGTTCCTTATCAATGGAGCAGGAGCTAACCAGCCAGAACAGCTATTGAGGAGATTGCCCAAGTTCTGATTTTTTCATTAATTAATTGTTGGGCTCTACAATCCTTAAAGAAGCGTGGCCTCAGCTAAAGTCTTCTTTCACATGTCCCTGTAAGCTGCGAAACGTCTCCACCGATTTATACCTATCTCCTTCAGATTGCCTCTCACAACGATATGTGTAGGAACAATCATTTGAATCGCGGCTTTTCCTGCCTTCATCCATAGAGCAGTTTTCTTCGTATTCTTGTTGTGTCCATTCTCTCCACAAGTCCCAATCTATAGCAGTCTATATAGTTAAATGACTCACACAATAACCTGTTCATAGCATATAGCATCTTTAGCTCTAGGTTAAACATAATTCTCCATTGATTTTCCACTTTGATTGGCTCATGAATTTTTCGGAGTTTTTATTTCCCATACGTGGAGCATATTTTTACTTTCTTGAGTCTTGGATCATGTCACGCTTCCGTCTGTCACAATAGGTCTCATAATAGTTGTATATATTAGAGAATTTTGCAATTCAGCAGCTTCTGTACACTGTATAAACTGTAGAAATCGATTCCCTGCTGCTATACGGGCTTTAATATTTCTACTGTAATTGTTGCAAATCATCGTGCTGCCTAGGTACCTGAATTCGTCACAGCTCTTGACTATCCAGTTCCTTATCCTCATTTTCTCTACTATCATCTGGTCTGTTCCTGATGTCCGCATGCACGTGGTCTTGTATGTATTAGTTTCCTTGTTAGCCATCTTCCCTGTGAAATTCTTCAAAGCGCCTGCATGTGCTGGGCAATCCGTGTTATTATGGGCTAAATGGTGCGTCACGGGATTGTAAATTTTACCTCTGTCATTTGTTTTAATTTTTCTAATAGCCGCTCCCAATATCAAGTTAAAAAGCACTGTCGATAGTGGGTATCCTTGTCTAAGAACTAAGTTTAATATTTGCCATGTATATCGAGCAAATTGTCATAGATGACATCTCAGTTAGTGCATGTGCATCTTTTTCATCGATCATTAAGAGTATTTCATGATTCTTTATCTGATTCCATTGTTATGCAGAACAACAATGGGATCAGATAAAGTTAGAATTCCACTTTTACTTTTTCAGCTTCTTGATCAGTTGTGTTGGGTGTTACTTTCATAAATTTGTATTAAATATGCTGGCTCAGTTTTTCAAATTATAATCTTAGTATTTACAGGAAAAACTAATTTGTGGGAAGCGAAGGGACGAAAGCTTATTTTTGAACAATACACGCTTTTACTACTTTGAGTTGGTGTTATTGAATTATAAACAGAAGCAGGCTGTGGTAGCTAAAATCTAACACATCGTTTAGATAATATTATTTATACTATTTTAAACGAGAATGAAAACAGAGGGACGTGGAACCCGTAGACGTGGAATAGTTATAGTTTACTAAACATTTGTAAAATATTTAAAACATCTTTGTGGTTCTACTGAAAATAATCCATAATTGCATGTAAACTAACAAAATCAAAATTAAGAGAGTTTTTGCCGTTTTACATGCATTCAAAACAGAAAATAAATATGATAATGATTTTTATTTGAAACATGATTATTGACGAATCATTTTAATTTACAAAAAATGTAAAAAGCGTAAGCACCTTTCAATATCAAAGGCATTTGGACCATCTCAACTTCATGTATTCAAAATGGAAAATCCACTGTAGTTTAGAAAAAGGATTTTTTTTGGTTCTTGGACCACTGGGCACAGTGGGATGACTAAGGGAAAACTCGCGACATCGGGTTAATCATTTTTTTTTTTCTAATTGAACTATTCAATAAAAACAGTGAAAACTTTATACTGTGCAAACTGAAAATATTCTCGGAAACTCCACGAACAACATAAGATATCAATAAAACATTTTATCTAGTTTTTGTAGTTCTAAAAAATAAAGAGAAAAAAAAAAAAAGATTTAGACAAATTCAAATAGATGTCGGGAGTTATCCCTTACTCGTCCCATTGTGTGGCGGCTCTGTATAAAGCAAATGTTCTAAATCGAGGTGCAAAGCGCAGAGACTCTTTGCCTGATGGGACAGACTACTTCATTTTATCCCTTTTTACAATTTTTTTTTTTTGGGGATAATCTTTTGTTGAAAACTTGGAATGTTTCCCTTATTTAAATTTTAAGACATACCTAAAATCCAATTTTATATGATAGATCTATGATGGATGAACTTCAGTTTTATTTTTTAAGGTCATATTTAAATTACTTATGATTTTTCTTAACAAACATAAAATATTAGCAATTTTCATTGAAAGCTCCTTATCTAAAAGTAGTGCACATCCAGCCTTAATAAAGGGGATATCATTAATGGAGGGGGGGATATCCTGGCGAATTTTATCCATATTTTTTTCAAAATGTATCATATTGAGTCTTATACTCTCATACAAAAGACACCCCTTTTGTATGAGACTATATCAACACTTAACTAAGTGTTAAAAATTTACTTATGGTTAAAATACCCATGTATGGCTCACTAAGCCGTTCTAGAAGTAAAGAATATATATAATATCATATAAAGTAAATAAACTTTTACTACAATAACCCATAAATATTATTGGGTTCAGAACTTAGAAAGGAATTATCATCAATTAAAAATAAGAACAGAATTATAAATTATGTAAATAACTTATCAGTTAATTCAATCACACTATATGTGTTATTGAAAAGCTCTTTATTCTTTTGTGTTCATACAAATCTACAGCATGAATCTAAATCTATGCATTTTTCGGCTTTTATAAAATTACTATTTTTTGTTGTAATCCCACTGTAATAAATTCCATATAAGAGTATTCTATGTATAAATTATATATAGAACATATAAATTGAAAGTTTAGAGGTTTTGTCAATTAATAAGAGTTGTAGCAGTCAGAAATGAAGTTCATTTTTTTTTTTTTATATTACACCAGTAATGGCCACTGACAAAGGAATTTAGAAGTTTTTCTCCAATATTAATGCAAAAAGGAAAAGAAAAAACATGTTTTTGGAAACTAAACAATACTGTTTAAACCACCATTAAATTTTAACGGCCCATCTAGAAAATGTTTAGGCATCGTCAGTAGCGGATTCAGGATTTAATTTCGATAAGTTTATATATATATATATATATATATATATATATATATATATATAATATATATATATATATATATATATATATATATATATATATATATATATATATATATATATCACGCTAATTACTTTGGAAGAAAATGAAACTGACTACCTAGATAAAATTATTATAGATTAGTTTATTTCAAATGTACCAAACCATTAATGCAGATCCGCCACCGAGAAAATACATGATCAAAATCTCAGTTAAAAATAAAATTTTCTTAATCATTCCACAACTTAAGTACAAAATGGGCAAACACTGTGGAAAAAGAGGCACTTTTTAAAAAGAGGCCTCGTTTCCTTTGTATATGCGAATAAACTGTTAGTTTAATTTTAAAATATGAGTTAATATTAATATCTAAAAAATAAAATGTATTTATTGTTTTATTATTGCTGTTTGTGTGTTCTATTAACAATTTATGATTTTATATTGATGCTGATAATTTTAACTGTTTGATATTTTTGGAAATATAATTTTTAAGTTATACCTAACTGTTTTATGATATTTATGATGTAGCAAAAAAAAAGAAAAGAGAAAAAATATTACTATAAGGATAAAACAAATAAAGATTACATAAATAAAATATTTGTTCGATTATTTTATGTAAGGTTTCAGGACGTTTTCGAAATCTTTAAGGCAAGCTGAAATATATTTCGGTACTCTACAAAGTTTTTTTACTGCTGGGATCCTACGTTCTCGCGCCATGGAGACGTCTCCGGGCATTGAGCTTGATGCTGATTTCTAGGAGAGGAAAAGATCTAGAATAGACTGAATCAGATATCGCCAATCCTCCATTAGTACTATAGCCAATATACTACACGTACGTGATATGACTACAGAAGATTAAAAAAGGCTTTTCATAAGACATCTCGGATGGAAAAACGATGATGGTATCTATATCAGGGAAAATATGGCCTCTAGGAATCGCTATCTTTTCTGGCTAGCAAAGCTGATAGGATGGTGAGTGCGCAAGGAAGGATCTGGTGCCGGGCTTTCAAGCAGTTAATATCAATAAAAATAAAGGCAAACTTATATCTTATCATACTGTTTACTTATATTAACTCCGTTAATATCATAATAAAGTTTTTATTTTTCTTAGATAATAATTTTCTATTATATTTTTATCTCACATTTATTTTTAATCTTAATTTTTCTTTTTTATTCTTACCATCTCTTCTTCTTCTTAAAACTATCTGGTTTTATCATACTTAAATGAAAACCACACCTTTGCCTCTAATCGGAAAATTCCTCTACTTTTCACCGTTAATTTACCCTACCTTTTTTACACAAAATAATATTCTTTTGCCTTATTTTAAATCCCATTAATTTAAATCGCATTATAAAGAAATGCTGTAATAATTCCTGTATAATTTCTATCATACGTCCGTAGGAAACGGCTTAAATCTAATATCCCCACTCCAATTGTTTCCATCCCAATTAGACCATCAATCGCCATGACCGGACGAATCGAATTGGTTGAGGCGTTGTCTTGTACGTCTGGAAGTTTGTTACTCTGAAGATTGAATTCCTTTACATGACACTGCGCTATTTAAGTATTAATTTGCCGAAATATTTTCATATTTGATATAGTATGACCTTATCCTTACCCTCTCCATAGCTCTGTTTTTATTGCTGAATGAACGCCCTTCCGTTACTAGTATGATTAATTATTTTCTCCAATAAAATAATGCACGTAGCGGCACGGGCAGATCTACGGGAGGGGACAGGCTTTCGGGCTGAAGGCCCACTAAAAGAAAAAAAAAATGAAAAAATATAACCAGGTCTCATGAAACCTTTTTAAAAAACTATCTCTAAAAGTATTATAGTTCGAGTAATTACATTTTAATAAGACTTCAAGAATCATTTAACCACCATTTCATAGAGGTAGTTTGTTTCTTTGTTTTTCTTCCAAAGTAATTATCATTGTATTCACAAAAAAAAAAAAAAAGTTCGAGCTGCTGCCCTTCAAAATGAAATCTTGGATCCGCCAATGCAAAGTGGAACTTAGGAAAACCTATCAAAAGCTGGAAAGGAATAGGAAGAACAACATGAAAAAATATAATAAATCAATCAGAGGAGGTTTTGTATGATGATAAAATAACATCCAAAAAAGTTTTCTCGATTGAATGTGAGCAAATTTCGGAATAAAACTAGACAAATCAATTTTCAGAAGTATATTTGGTCCAATTCACACTAAGGAGAGGATATTTAAACTATTTTTTTATAATTTTAGTGACGAAAAAGAATGTTCTTCAATGCAATTAGTAATCATTAAAGACAAATAAATTCCTAAGAATATTATTACATTTGGAAAACAACTCTCATAAATTTTCCATTACAAGTTTATAAAATTTAGATTCAAGAGCCTCATACTTTTTGTTGTTAATAATAAGCAGCTACATTTTTTTATAAGATATTAAGTGAAATGAACAAGTCGCTTGCAAAAATCCTCCTGATAAGCACTGAATATTTCTGTGCCAAAATATTTCAAATACACCATTTAATCAATGGCATGCTATCATTTATTTAGCTAAGACAGACTGCTCATTATCAGTGGCTACATTATATTCACATACATAGGTTTGTAAAAACTTCATCAAATTATTCAATATTAGGATCGTTGGACCAGACTGTAAGGAACTCCAGTCCAAACTTCCACTAGGAACATAATTTGTTTTCACACCCAAAAACCAATATTTTTGGCCACTACGTAATAAGAACCTCCAGTCCTACAATTAGTGAAAAACTACTGATATTTATACAAGTGTTGAATGTATCACCCTCTCTTAGAAAAGAAGATGAAGAACCAGTTATAAAGATAAAGAACCTACTTATAAAGCAATTTATTACGGATTTTTGTGTTCTTGTGCGGTTTTTTTTTTTTTTACTTGACACTAAACCGAATTTATTATCATTAGTATAATGATTTAATATTTAGTTGAAATAAACAGTGCAACGAGTCACTACAAATCGGGAGTACCCATCTCCTCCCCTAGATTGATGACGCATGGTCCCCTTCCAACAACTCTAATTGCTCTTCTCTTCTTTAAAACAGTTAAAGGGGAAGTAGAATTAGAAAAAAAGTCTGTATATGTATATAATCTGTTTCATAGTTTTCCCTATGTTTTTAGATTTGAAAATTCCCCTTAATTTGAAAATTCACAAAAATTGGTTTCCTACAAAATGTGCCACCATCACCAATAATTTTGCGTCCTTGGACAAACTTTCCGTTGACTTGGAGAGAAAAGACAAAACATTAAATGTGGAAATGTGATTGCAACATTAACAAACTAATATTTTTTGCTCGTCATGGCCAACAATGTTTAACGTAATTTCCAAATTAATAACGACTTAATAAGAGATAACAGTTGAAGGTAGAGAATCACCCTTATTTTCTTAGCAGCTCACATGCCTATATAATTCAATCCCTTTTCGCAAATCACCCGAAAAACTATTTACGCTTTTAACAAATGTTTGGATTTCTAGAAAAAGTTTCCAGCTCTTGCTCCAACCTGCCACCTCATTTTTTATTGAGGATATAACACGTCAACGTTGAAATCAGAATAACTATACTTATTTTAGTTATTTATTTTTTTACTAGCGCATTCAGGATCTTATCGACCTTTTTTACGTCAAAAAAAGAAACCCATTGTACAACAATACATTGTACATTCTCAATTATTTAACCAAGAAATCACGATTTTTAAAAGTATAGTAGAGTATAATTACATTCTTATAATTTTATATCGTTATTTTTTACAATAATATGGTGTCTATATATATAAATCTGAATGTTTCCAATACAAACTACAAAACATGAATGAGATTTAAAAGATTCTAAAATTACGTAAGTTTAATCTTATACAATGTCCATATATGCTTCAGAATATTTTAAGGAAGAAATTCATAGAAATTTGGATTCCGTTCTCAAAATTGAGTACAGAGGATTTATTACTACACCAATATATGGGTCGAATATGCAAATTAGCAGGATAAATACAAAATTTATTTCTCAATTATATTCGCCTTTCCTCGGTTCAAAACTTTCTATCAGTTCCAGAGTGTGGTCCAAAATCGACGGAGAGAAATTTAGGAATATAATATAATTCTTATATTATATTACAGGTAATAAACTAATCACTAATCAGTATATGGAACTATAGTAGTTATTACAATACAACTATTAAATTTATTGAAATATTGAAGAAATTTTCATTGGAATCGAAAAATATATATATTTTGCTCTACTAATTAATAAAGCTATAAGATGGCTACTACAGGAGCGATCCAGATTTGTTGGTGAGCTTTGATTTGCAACAAATTATAAATATTAGTTAGCTTTATGTAAAGTATTATTATAAATATTATTGAATATATTTATTAATTTTTGAGATAAGTGAAGTGGCCAAAAATAAATTCTTACAATAAAATTATTTGACTTTTTTTAGCTTATTTAATAAAATAAGAATATAATCAAAATTAATTTTTGATTATAAGTAGAATTTTTAAGAGACATGAAATAAGTGAAATTTTGTTGATTTATGATTTATTCTGTCTATAATAGTCAGTTATTGCCCGACTATTTTTGTAAATATCGCTTAATTTTTTATATAAATGCCCGTTTTAAATTTTGCTAAAACAGCCCACTGTGCGACGACAGCAGGAGGGCAAGACAGTTTCTGTCTCCTTCCCCTCCCTCCAACATTTTATATCTGGGTATCTGGTTTCCCAAATATTTCAACCATAAAAAAGCAAAATACTTCGTACAAGAAATATAATTTTTTCTTATATTATATTACACGTAATAAGCCGATAACTTAACTACAGTAGATATTATAATACAAGTGTTAAATTTATTGAAATATTGAAGAAATTTTCATTGCAATCGAAAAATAAATATATTTTTCTCTACTGATTAATAAAGCTAAAAGATGGTTCTCATAAGATCTATAATAATAAGGCATAATATTGAGCAAAAAAATTATAATTCTGAATTGGGAAGAAATTCTTATTTAAATTTTTTAAAGATACTATAATCACCTTGGTTTATCCCAAAAAAATATAACCCATGGTATAATATGTACAATCCACGTTTTATTCTTATATTCGGATTGAATCTCGACAAAATATCAGATTTTGTGAATGTATTTAACTTTCGATACCCATCCGGTTCAAAAATATATATTTTAATAAATATATATATTTTTATATGCTATATATATTTCGTATATAGCAGTAGTCGGAGTACAATATTAAACACTCAGTACTGATCTAAGTAGTAAAGTGGGTTCAAATATTTTTTGTAAGGAGAAACAATGTTGAGATTTGTATTTTACACCTCGAAAAACCCTTAAAAACAAATTTTCATTACATTCGAACAATAAAAAGTTCTGCCCGAAATCTTCATCCAGCATACTTCGACATGGCTCGACTTATCTAAACGAAAATTAGCATGAATTTAGGGCCCTATAAAATACATGAAATAGCACAAACCAGACGCCTGCAAATAAATTAAGCTTGGAGATAAAAATAAGAAACTTTGGTGAGTTTTTCTTTCTTTATTCCTAATAAAATCTGAAAGTTATTGGTATAGTTTTTATGAGCAATAATTTAACTTTCCAAAGGTTGTAGTAACGTGGAATTAGGAAAAAAAAATCCTGAGGAGTTATGAATATTTTAGTAAATGGCATAAAAAAAAAAATTCTTCCATAAAATTAAGTCCAAAAATATATATATTTTTATATCAAAACAAACTCGTATTTAAGATTTTTAGTGGACTCTAAAAACGAATCTTAATCGTTTTATGTCAACGCAAAGATTTACTTGGCCTAGTTTACTGAAAGCGTCTTTGCGTCTTTGTAATTTATTAGATTTTCTTTAATACAATTAATAATATGTTTTTCTTATTTTACACACAAATTATCATAATTGCTGATTAACATAGTGTAGACAACTATATAGACTATTAAATAGAAAATCTCAACTCTCAGTCGACAACAAACTATTAATCTACAAGACAATCCTGAAACCTATTTGGACCTACGGAATAGAACTGTGGGGGACAGCAAAACTTTCTAACATCAAACGCATTCAATCCTTCCAGTCTAAAATCCTCCGAACAATAGTCGATGCTCCCTTCTATGTATCCAACAAAACCCTCCATAATGACCTTCATATGCCATTTGTTATTGACCTAATCCCAGAAAATTTTTTCAAAATTTCACCAGAAACTCATTCATCATCCAAATCCTGTAGCACAATCCTTATCTAGCTCCAGTCATCCCTGCAATCCTCCCCGGAGGTTAAAACGGCAGTGGCCCCGCGACCTTTTGTAAATATGTATATATTGCAGTACTGGCAATGGCCAGATTCTCCACTCAAGACATGAGCGTCTGTTGCTATAGTGCCCTCCATCAGTTTCCACTGGTTTCAAATAACAGTGACGCGGCTGAGAGAGAATCACTGGGATTTCCTTGAGTCCTGCCTTGGCTTCCACGTCGGGGAATAAGGCATGACTCAGAGTCCCCTGGGTGAATGTAAATATTGTACATAGGTGTGAATGTGATTTATTTACTTTAATTTCATCTAGCTTTTATCTATTATTTCATTATTTTTTTTTTTACACAGGCATACCAATTTACTTATTTTATTTATTTTTTATATTTCTTTCTCTTTATTATTGATATTAATTGTATGTACATATTGTGTGAATGAATCATGTAGCCTTAATATTAATGCCCTTCAATGTGGCAGAATGTATTAATTCAATAAAGAAAGTTTAAAAAAAAAAAAAAACATAGTGGAAGCCACACTATAGACGCATAGAATTATAAATCTTTAAGTAAAAAACTATATTTATTTTCTATAACACTTCATACACAGTTCAAAACCAAACTGAGAGCTACTTATATTTTCTTCCTCAACCAAGTATGATATAGAGGAACCTGAGAAAAAGTTTACTTAGGACCTCCCACCACACCGGTAATACTGTATATAGCGTTGTAATATAAAATGTAAATATGTCATTTAATTAAATTAACCCTCCGAGGCGTCTGAAAAGAAGATGGCCTCGGGATCTTCTAATATAGAACTTTAATTTAAGTTCTACCAATGGGTAGTTTCTCTTCATGTTGTACATGCCATGTTACAAATTTCTCATTTACTTATTGTATTCTCTATGTAATACAGTTGTAAATTCCATTAAAATAATAAAATAAAAAAAAAATTAAATTAAAATATTTTCATAAAATAAATTATAAGGAGTTGATTAAAAAATCCTATATACAATTCGCTGTTCACTTTGAAATCAGCTTGCGTCCAAAGCTTTGCGGATCGAATTTACGGTTTAACATGTGAACTAAATGTATACTGTATCAGTAACGGACACAGAATATAATTGATAGATACTTAATGCATTGATTTAATGATAGAGATACCTCACGCGCGAAAATGTATAGTAATTCTTTAGATATTTCATCATGTATCGTCAATTCACTTCTATAGGAGTGAGAAATGGAGCTCTAATGTAGTAGTATTGGGCTTTCAGGTCCAATAATATTATTCAAAAATACAACACAGTATTGTATTTTAAGGAGTATTTTAAGTAATTAAAAATTGGTCCATAGTATACCAGACAAAATTTTCTTTAAACAAAAGTAGAGTTTGTCATTATTAAAACTATTTAAAGAAAACTTTTGAGCGGATAAACATAGCAAAGTTCCGTTTAAAAAAAAATTATAAATTATTTGTGATTTTTTTTATCACTCTTTAACTGTACTACATTTACCACACTTGTCGAAAGCTTCTTCGTTTAATAAGCTTCAAGTCCAAATTAATTAAGTTGAGGTTTAATAAGACAAAAAAAATGAGATTCACGTCAAGTTGTGTAAAGAAATGATGTGATTTCCTATCCAGTCATCTTAAAGTTCCCGCATTTTCTGCAAAAATGACTTTACTTAAATTTTGAAAAAAAATTTATTTCTTGTTTTTCTGTGAATATTTTAAAAAACATAATTGCCTAAAAACAAATTTTAATTATAAAAATAAATAAAATTAAAATAATGATTTTTATAAATATTTTTCAAGTAAAAAGGTTATGAAATTGTGTTTTTCTCACCGATATCCGTCATAGGAATCGATATGTATTTATCAATGACAAACTTAATGTTTTATTACTAAAATTTACGTTTAAAATAAATAAACCTACTGATTTCTTCAATTATTTTCATAAAAACGTAAATATTAGTGCTAGAAACTTTAAGTTTGTCACTTATAAATACACATCAATGACAGAAACCTGGAAGAAAGACACAATTTCATAACCTTATATAAATAAATTTTGAAAAATTATTATTTTTTATTTTTATTTATTTTAATAAACAAAATACCCTTGTTCGATCTCCACTGGGCTTAGCCCCAGTGACGCGGTTGAGAGAGAAGTTCAGGGATCTCCTGGAGTCATGCTTTTCCATCCACAGTTGGAGGGACAAGTCTGGTTTGGAGATTGTAAATATTTTATATAGGTATGTATGTGTTCTTTTTATTTATTTATTGTTAGGTTATTTTATTCTTATTTATTGTATATATATATATATATATATATATATATATATATATATATATATATATATATATATATATATTATTTTTCTGTATAATTTATTTTATTTTTTGTACATAGAGGGTGAATGTGATCTCAGAACACTATTATAAATGTCCTTGAGACAGATTGTAATATTTTTCAATGGATAAGTTAAAAAGAAAATAAATAAATAAATAAAATGTGTTTTTAGGCAATAGTGTTTATTACAATACATCCTATATCACGGAAAAAAAGAAATAAAAGCTATACAACAGTTAATTGTAGCAAACATTTAGCTGAAAACATGGATACTTTTATGTGACGGATAGAAAATCAAATCATTTCTTTACACAACTTGAAGTGAATCCCATTGTTTTTCCAAATAAACCTAAAATTAATTAATACGGACATAAAACATGTTAAACGACGAAGTTTTAATAAAATCGGGGTAAATTTATAGTATAGTTAAAAGGTGATAAAAAAAAATCACAAATAATTAATGAACTTCCGTTTAAATAAATGGAACTTAGCTGTGTTATAGTTATAGTTTATCAGCTCAAAAATCCTCTTTTAATAGTTTTAACAATGACAAACCCTAATTTCATTTAAAGTAAATCTTGTCTAGTTTACTATGGAGCAATGTCTAATTACTTAAATTAAATATTTTTTAAAGGAAGGAGATGGTCCAGGGTTGCGGTCATAAATAGGCTAAATAGTGGTAAAACTATTTTAATGAAAGCCAACGTTTCGACCCGACTTTGCAGGTCTAAGTGAAACTCCTAGCTGAACACACCTCCCTGATGAAGACCTGCAAAGTCGGGTCGAAACGTTGGCTTTCAATAAAATAGTTTTACCACTATTTAGCCTATTTAAGACCGCAACCCTGGACCATCTCCTTCCTTTACAATGCAACGGTCAACTATTAAATATTAAATATTTTTTATGTTATCGCTTTCTATTCAACAAAAAACGTGACTCGCTTAAAAAACTAAATATTAAATTTTCTGCTTTTCAACTGGAAATTGGGCAATTGTTTATCCCCCACTTTACATCCAGCTTCGTCCTGGGAGTGAGAACTTTTAGCATTTTTACCTCATAACTAGTTCGAATAATGTCCCAAAGTCAAAAATTGTGTTCCATCCATTTCCCTCTATAGTCATTCATCCACTGGAGTATACTGTACAGAATGTATGACGTTCTGTGTCTCTTCCCCCTTAAAAGCATCTAGTACAGTTATTATGTCACATACAAATATTTCTGAAGTGCCGACGCTTTTGTTTCTAGTCGCTAATAAGAATATACTTGATTGATTATTCTTTATAATTTTATTATTGGCCAAGTAAAACGTACGTGTACATAAATTGTAATCTCATTAACCTTACAATGCATGTATGTACATCATATCTATTTATTGCTTCTTTTCTTAATCACTTTTCAAAAACCTATGTTAAAAAAATACATAAATACTGTTTGTTGCGGATTTCAAAAAGAAAAATCCTTTAACCGACCAACCACTTTCACAGTATATACGTAGTAAAAAATAACTCCCGATGATTAGATACCGATTGTTTTTATAAAATGATATAAATTCAATAGATAAAATGATGAAAATGTAACTAGAAGAAATTGTCGAGGAAGTAAATGCGTGAAAGGTAGAACGGGGAGTCATGGATTCCGATGAAGCGGAGATAACGTATTTCCGTCCTTGGATATCCAGTTTTGTAGAGTTCACTGGCTCTTGTGGCACCTTGCCAAGCCGCCTTAACAGACATATCATCGCTAATTACAAACTAAGTGAATCAAAACATTTGTATCGTAATGAATTATTTTTTCAAATGAATTATTGACGGTTTGAATCAATTGGATCATCGAGACCATCGAAATTTTATTTAGTAGGAGTCATCAGTTTGAAAATTCTATTCAATGAATCTGCAAAAAAAAAGATTGAAAAAAAAAATTAAACCATCTTGATAGCCTTGAATACGTAAATATTTCTTTAATTTCTTGTCAATTTATTAGTTGCAACGTAATATAAAATATATAACACAATATGCTGCCGCTGAAACTGGGTTTCCTCCAGGAGCCTGGACCAGTTGACACTGGCCCTATCCACTGCTTCTATGAAAGAAGATGACGTGCGTCCGTTGATACTGAGCCCTGCAATCACACGTTAGGTCGCCCGCCCGACCTTGCTATTAAGTTGGCAGGTCAAGGTCTTTTTTGGAATCTCGATCGTCACCTTCCGGCCCACGTGTTCACCCTGGAACCTAAGCTTGGAGGACGCTCAATGGACTTGACGAGGTCAATATCCTACTTGAACCTTTCCAGTTCTTCATTTTTCATTGTTTCTTAAATGTTACCCTCATTCGCAAGGCCTGCATTTTTTTTTCTTAATTAAAAATATGACGTATAATCTTCTCTTCTTGTTAATTTTATTTTATTATCACCTTAAGCTTCGTGTGTAGATTGAACGGAGAAAAGTCAGATATAAGCTGTAGTTCGACCCGCCAAGCTGTTTACACTATACGATTATCAGTTAACTTGAATCCTACAGCCATGTTTTGTGCAATTTAAATACGAGAAAGAGGCGGGACTGTATCGGCTGAACAGTCGTTCTTTAAAAGATTAAAGGATGTTGCTATCAAGAGATCAGTGGTTTCAGGTGGGAAGCATCGGTCGATCTGTACATCAATCAGTATTTCTGCAGGCACAATTCTTGTAAGTAGCCATTTGATTAAAAATAATTAGTTATAATGTACAACTTTATTTAATTCACTAACATCATAACTTTATTTCAACTCAAATATAAATGAACTGAAAATTTAACGCAATAAAATTGATAAAATACGTCGTTTTAAAGCCTATTTGATTTATGTACTTATTTATATGTATTTATGATTTTCACCTTTGATTAGGTTATGCATATATATATTTTCCGTTTGGCATTGTAAACCTCTAAGATCTTTAGCCGCCTTGACCATACCTCTCCATCTCTGCCTATCTTGGGGCATTTCTTGCCAGTTATCTGCATGCAGGTCTATTCCATCTCTGTTGATTCGATCGATCCATATGTTTTTTGGCCTTCCACCTGATCGTTTGCCTACCATTGAAGGATTCATGGCTCTACATATTGCCTTCATATCATGAGATATTGATTGACCAGTTTTTGTAAGCAGCCCATTATTGGTTTTTCTCTCGAATCGTTTAATACTTCAATTTTCAGGTGCTGGTTAGTGTCTAGGTCTCGAAGCCGTATAACAGCACTGGCTTTGTCATAGCACTTAACACCCTTAATTTCAGATATCTTGAGATCTTTAGGAATTTCAATACTTTTGAAAGAGAGAAGAAAACTCTTTTTTCGATTGTTATACGATGTTCTTTTTTGACCGTTGATCATTCATTGAGGTTATTGTGGAATCGAGGTATATGAATTTTTCACTCTAGAGAACGAGCTCCTGCTATTGGGGTGGAAGTTTAGGCTTATTATCAAATATTATATTTTATCCTCATTTACTTGTAGGTCGAGTTGCTCTGCTTCTCTTATCAGAGTCTTAGCGGGATTCCCAATGCTCTCTTGGCTGCTTCCCACGACTTTATGATTCATTCCTACGTGCAGCTCTCCATTTTCACTTGTTTTAGTTCTTGTTTGTTACCTTCTACAACGTTTAGTTGAACAACATTGGTGATAATCCATCTCCCTGCCGTAAACCAGTTCAAACTCTGAACTGAAGGCTTCAGATACTTGTCCTTGTATTAGGACTCGACATTTGGGGCCATTGGTGCACGCCTTCGTGAATCTCATCAACTTCCCTGGAACTCCCAGTTTAGTCATGAATTTCCAAATACAGTTTCTGTTCACGGAATCATAGGCTGCTCTGAAATCGATAAATAAGGCGTACACATCCTTGGCTACTTCCCATCGTTTTTTTAAGTACTTCTTTTAGGATGAAGATCTGGTCTAGTTTATTTATTTATCTTCCTCTGAATCCAGCTTGGTGATCGCTAATTACAATTTCATAATACGGATATTTCCGGTTTAGTAAGATACTGTTCATTATCTTATAGGCAACTGTAATGAATGCTATGCCTCTGTAATTACTAGACTAATACATGGAGCCTTTTTTTAGGATAAAGCTAATTAGGCTAGTATTTTAGCCCCTGGTATTGTTTCCTCCTCCCATATTTTCTGGATTAGTTGTAGTAACTTGGCTCTTAAGTCTGCTCCCCACCTTTAAACAGTTAGATAGTATGTTGTCCATCCTGGGATCTTTCTCGTTTTAATCATTTCTATAATAGCTATTTCTACATCTAGTAAAACTGGTTTTTCAACCTATTCTTGGTCAAGGTCCTCTGTGGTCCATGCCTTCTTCGTTCGTGGGATCCCCTTGATCGGGAAACTACTGGAAATGTCCTTTCCAGATCCTCAATATATTTTCTTTAGATAACATAGAAAGCCATATTTTTCTCTCATTTGGGCATTTCTCGCTTTATATCCTACCCTTTTTTTTCCTAATATCTGCGGCCAACTATAGACTACTGAATAGAAAATCTAAACTTTCTATTGACAAAAAATAACTGATCTACAAGACAATCCTGAAACCTATTTGTAGCTACGGACTAGAACTGTGTGGGACAGCAAAATTTCCTGACATCAAACGCATCCAATCGTTCAGTCCAAAGTCCTTCGAAGAATAGTCGATGCTCCGTTCTATGTAAACAACAAAACCCTACACAATGACCTGAAGATCCAAATCCCTTGCACAATCCCTATCTAAAACCATCCATCCTGTTAATGGATTATTTAACCTTAAAGAAGGTTAAAACGGCAGTGGCCCCCGAGATCTTTTGTAGTTTGTACATATTAAGGTTCTGGCAATGGGCAGATTCTCCATTCAAGACACGAGTGTATGTGGCTATAGTGATCTCGATCAATCTCCACTGGCTTTAGTACTAGTAGCGCAGGGATCTCCTAGATTCCGGCTTTTCCTCTACTGTAAAAAGTGTATATTGGCATGTATGTATTTTTTTTTCTTTAAGTTATTTAATTTTATTTATTGTATATATATATTTTTTTTATTTGGCGTCTGTTTATTTTATATTTTGTCTGTAAATATAGTGTGAATTTAATTTTACCTCCCTAAAACCATTGTCTAAGTTAATGTTATATTATTCAATAAATAAATAAATATTTAAAAAATAAAATAAATATTAGACCATCCCTTTAAATTTTATTGATTTGTTAATTTAATCATTGATATACGAACTCAAAAATCCTTAGTTGAAAGCTGATTTTGTGAATTTTGTTAAGACAATAATTTTATTTTACAACTAACAACATCTAAAAACAAATAACATAACATCTAAAAAGTGATAATTTCATATAATATTTTAATTATATAAATATTAGGCCTCCTGATAAAAAGAATATGACGAAATATTGTTTTATGGGTTGAAGATACATTTATGTTTCTTGTACTTATTAGTACAATCATTTCAGTAATAAAACATTTGTAATGAAAAAGCAGTAGATAAAGTTTTATCCTTAGGTGATCAGTAAATCAGCAATTAAATTAAAACAGGTATATTGATCCTTCAATGTTTGGACTTGAGTATCTGTTTTTATTTAAAATTATTTCCATTACTTAATTTATTCCATTTAATTGGATTAAGGCATATTTGAATCGTTAAAAGACTTTTTTTTAAAAATTAGATCCAAAATGTAATATTCTAGCTTCTTCAATCTTACAAAAATGATTTACTATAGTTTTGTTTAAATTTTTATTTATTTTTTCTGACATTTTCAAAAAAGAAATAAATCAAATATATCTTGTTACTCTTACAAAAGTAATTTTCTATACTTTTGTTTGAATTGTAAACACTGTTTTATTTAATTTAAAAAAAAAATCATTTCCAAAAAAAGTTGATATGATAACATAGGCCAAGACAAAATAGCAGGACTAAAGTCGAAGTTGAAGTACGAGTATAAGTTTTACGAAAACTATGCCTTTCCCAACCATGGCGCTTAGTAGTGTTGCCGAAATGCGAGACCGAGACGAGTCTTGGTCTTGGTCATGGTCTTGGTCTTGCGCAAGAGTCTCGCAACAGTCCTGCAGTTACTTATTAGATTATTACTGTAGAGACATTACCGTAATTTTTTAGAAAAGAGAAAGCTAATTAAGCAGGAATGAAAAATTAGAGGAATTAAATGCAAAAGTATATTGCTTATACCAATTCTTTACATATAGTAACTAAGATTGTCAAGTATTAGTAACTATTTTGCCTTAATTTTTATTCAAAAAAATCAACTTTTTTTAATATTCCTGGTCTTGGTCTTGCAACAGTTAGGCGAGCTTGGTCTGGGTCTTGCAAAGTGCAACATGAAGACCAATTTTGGGCAACGCTAGCGCTTAGTTTTCATTTTGATTGGGAGCGCGGCACAAAGAAAAAGCGTCGTTTTGAAAAATATTTATATATCTAAAATAAACCCTTAGTAAATAAAAGTTTGTGAAAATGCACATAATTATTGTTAGACGATCAATAATATAATAATGTATGTTTTTAAATAAATTTATATATGTATTTAATATATTTGTAATCACGTTTTGTGTGAGTGTGTGTATGCACGGATATATTTGAAAATGTGTTAATAAAGCAAATGAACATGCGTCAAACATGAAAAAAAATCTTTCACAACATAGGAACATTTTTCGAACTTAAGAATTTTTCGAATACGGTTGGGAAGTTAGTTAGAGGTAGCAGATAATTCTTTAATAAAAACAGATTTTATTAGCACTCTATTTGATAATTTATAAATGATATTAACAATAAAAGTAGGGATCCACAAGTACACCTATGAAAGCCATAAAAGTGCGAACAACCAGAAAGGATCACGTGCTTTATGTTTAAGGGACATATTTGTAGGAATACAAGAGTTCCAACCAAGACACAAGAAGCTATTGTGGAGCCGAGTGTAATTCGAATCACATTCTGATTAGAATCAAACTGAAAGAAACATCATAGAATCAATCAATATAATAGGTATCAAGCAGGAAAAAATAGGTATGAAGCATAATTCTAAATTGGCCTGAGGAATAAATTTTAACACTTAATTTTAGAGGTCCTGATAGTTGATCAACGGCTCCAAACACTGCGAGGCATCATACACAGGAAGAAATTGGTATTCAGGAAAAATAAAAAGTCCAGAAGCGGTTCATAGAAAAGATCGTGGAGGAAAGAAGAAAAATTATTTTCTTATAACGAAATACAAATGTCACTTTTCTGTTCATTATAATTATTCTTAGGGGACTAAATATCCCAGAGTAAAATTTACTTTTCTTTCTTTCTCACAACACACACAGACGCCAGGAAAAATACAAACAAAATGCTAAGAACGGTACAAAAGAGAATTTCTCAAAGGATAACTGCAAACCATAGAGGGCAACTGGCAGGCAAGAAATATATGCGAACTCTACGTCGACGTCAGAAAAGAAAGGGTATGATACAATGAAAGAAGCGAGTAAATGGAAGGAAAAAATGGCAAACTGACGACATCAAAAGAAAATATACTAAGCACCTGGAAAGAACGTTTCCAGCAGCTTCTTAGGAATATAGAAGACATTGAACACGCTTAGGACCTTGACCCAAAAGTGGTTGGAAAACAACATCCAATAGCGATTTTCACATTTCCATATCCCATTTGACATTTGTAGACAAATAAACCCCACCCCCCAATTTTAGCACGGCTCCCTAATCGGGCTAAAAAAATACGTGACACCCTTATAATTAAATAAATCATAAAAATATATATTAATGTTCATAGAAGAAAAAAACATGAATATAAAGGTAAAAGATCAGATGGATGGCTTATATATATATATATAATATTGGGAGCTGGGTAGGGTGATAACTGACTTCCAGAGCTCGAGGACCCAGATTCGAATCCGATTGATGACTAGTAATTTTAAGCCGTGGGTCGACCACGGGATCAGAATTGTGGAATGGTTTGTTCACTTCAAAATGTTCGTTCACGTATAAAACCAAAAAAATCCAAATAGATTTAAAGTAGCTCTGCAAATTTGGAATCTGCAAATTTTAAAAACAATAATTGAAATGACAAGATTCAGATAAAAAAAAACAATTAATTTAATCAAATTATTTTAGAATGTTAAAAAAAATTTATTCTGTTGAGCCAATGAAATTTGTCATGCAAGATTTCATACCATTGGTTGTTTAAAAAATTATTTAAAATTAGAAACCGTCAGTTTTCGTATTTTATTTTAATTGTTTACCTTCATATTTGCAGTAAGAGATAAGAGATATCAATATTGATTAATTTTTTTTTAATGTTATAAGTTTATAATGTATCGTCGTAAATTAGCGCTACTTTTTTTTCTTTCTTTCACTTACCTATATATCTAATATATAGTAAGGGAAAGTATTGCGATCGTGAAAATTTTTAAATCTGAATATTAAATGGAAATACACGTTTTAAGGTCCTCTGAGTCCAAATAACCAAGTCCCGCAAAATGGTCTGTGCGAATGTGAACAGTCTTGCTCAAAAACGAAAAGTCGTACGAAATTTCCCAATCAGAGATTTCATTTTAGCGTTCACTTGGTATAAGTATCATATTTTTGACGGAATCAAGTGTCTATATGAATTGTTATTTTAGTTTAAAGTTGTAAGCCAATAATGACCCTGGTGGTTGACGCCTTTATATACATAAAAAATTGTATGCGTTAAATTAAATGTATAAGAATTAATTTTTTATAATAAAATATTGCAATTTTAGGGCAGTGAAATGTTAAAGGAAAATTACCATGCCATTTAAAAATATTCTCACACCTGAAACCGAAGTAGCAACCATACTCAAAATTTCTTTTACTATGTTGTATACATTTTCGTAGTTTTTCTGCTGATGCAAACCACTACTTGGATAGGATCTTCTGTGTCATTTTTGCATCAAATAAAAAATTACTCGGATAAAAACGATTCGGTCAATTCCAAAGTGAACGCTAATAATTTTTAAAAAATCAGGAAACACGAACAAATATATTTTCTATTCCGATTATAATATCAAAAACCAATATTTTTCAAAAATTAATTAAGAAATTCTTAATTAGAACATATTTCTGAAAATCACTGATTATTCCAGTAGAAATTTTAAAAAAATGAAACCCAAATTGGGCCCCTTTTGGAAAGAATTAAAGTTCCAGTCCGGCATTAAAAAAAAAAAAAAAAAATAACAGATTTATTGAGATTTGTTTTGAAGATATTAAAAGGTGTATGATTCAGAGGGAAATAAAGTTATAGACATTGTACTACAAAAAATTAACCCCTTCTTTACAATAATGGCACGATAAAATAAATTTATATTAAATTTGCATTTGAATGAAACGGTTAAAAAAGCTTTAGATGACCTTTTTTTAAAGGATAATTTAGAAATTCATATTTCATTCCATTCCATAAAAATAAAACGGTTTCGAACATAAACTTACTTTCGCACTACTTTTTTAACTTTCACTTACCTATATATGAAATATATAGTGAGGGACAATATTGCGATCGTGAAAATTTTCGAATCTGAGTTTTCAACGGAAATACGTGTTTTTGAGCTCTGTCTGTGTGGGTGTATGTATGTGAACAGTCTAGCTTAAAATCGAAAAGCCGTTTGATAGTGAAATTGCATATTTAATGTTTTTATATACCTCAGATGTTACAGCAGCTTTTTCGTCAAAATCGGCTAACCAAAAGTGGCACTTTATATGATGGGTTTTATACATTTTTACGATTTTCTCGATAACGGCTCTAACGGTTTTGATTAAACTCGGTATATCAGTGTCTTATCAAGAGGTCTTTAATATCAGCTATGTCTTATTCACATTGATGTCGCCTTACAGAATTTAAACGCCCAATATTCAATGTGTCTTCCTCTAAAATACCTTTGATTGGGTTTATTTTAAAAAAAAATTAACTGTTAATTAATCTCCGGAAATAATAGTCAGTTTAAAATGCACTTCAAAAATTTTATAATAGCCCATAATTGCCAGAAAAGAATTTCTATTCAAAGACGATCGGTAAGTGAAAGTTGTGTGTTGGGCGCACCAGATTTTTAATATTCAGGTTTGTTTTTGAAAAAAAAAACTCCGTCGGATCCATTGGGTGTTTTAACATAGGGACCATTACTCATCTAAATCCCAATAAAAATTGGTTTGGGTTCACTTTGGAAATAAGATACTCAATTGCATCCGAATAAGTATTTAAAGGAACAACAAACTGAATAACCGGATGCCTTGAAGCAGTAATACTTTCGTATTGCTATATGCAAATAGATTCGCATTTAGAGTTATAGAGCTATCAATAGAGTAAATTATTAAATTATAAATAGAAATCTTTTTTTTTTTTTTTTTGGAAGGATCTCAAATGTTTAATCCTGGGTATTCCTCTTAGTCTTAGTCTTAAACCCAGTTCTACCAACGCCATTTTAGAATATTCCTATTAAGGAAAGTGGCGACGTTATCAGGTAGGCTGTCTAATGGCTGTATAATGGGTACCCATCTCCCCTAAGTCGATAGCGCATGAATCTTCCCTTCCCCCAAGATATTTTATTGCTCTCATCTCTTTAAAAACAGTACATGTTAAAGTCCAATTGTAAAAATAATTGGTCATATACAATGACACTTTCAGTGGTCTGTCCTTTGCTTTCCTCTTGTTCCCCGGTTGGAAACTTTTCATTTCGAAAATTCACAACCCTAAAAATCCTATTATATTTGCAGGCTTCAAATATTTTAATGTACAGAATACTATAACCATCAATTTAATACTTAACAAAAAACAAATGTGGACATTATAGGCATGCTCGTATTATAAATAATAAATCCACTAAATAAGCATATTTCTGTTTAATTTTTTATTTAACTATATCTTCATTAGTAGAAGAAGAAAAAATACAGTTTTAAGTTATTCATTGTCAATATTTTTGTAACATTCTTTAAACAACCAATATCGTAAAAATGAACAATAATATATTTACTGACCAACAAACTTTATTAATATTATTATAGTACGGCCTTGAAACTGAGTGAAAAACTGTGCAGTCCATTGTTCCACTCCATCAGTTCTCTACACTTAGAGCGAGTTAAAATGATTGGATTTTTCCTAGGGGTTATGGAGTTCAGGGGCGATGAAATTCCGGTTGCTCCACATTACTCCAAAAAATCCACAAAGGATTTCACACTCTCGGTCGTTCCACATTCCATTTGGCTTAAAGCAGTGGGAGTGAAGTGTCCCTCAGCGACCCAACTTAATAGGAACTAATATAGTCTTCGATTAGATTGATGTCAGAGGCAAATATCATCAGTTGGGCTTGCAGTACGCATTTTCATATCACTTCTTAAGTTACTTTATCTTAAAACGGAAAATTATAATCATTTTTACTGTTATTTATATATAAATAAAATTCGCGAAAATATAAGTTAATTATTTGAAAATAATAATTCATTTATCGATATGATATCATCGATATTTTTTGTTCAATCTCTTTCTTTGGTAGGAACTGAATTACATTGCAGTATTACCGCATTCAACTTACAATTAGTTTATACGTAGTTATAACCCATATTATTTCAAAATTGATTTTTATTTTTAATTCCAAAATGTGTGAATCTAATATAATAATGCTACATAAAATTTATAAAATTTATTATATTTGATGTTTTCGCCTTTTTCTTTTTTTATTTAGTGCTTTTAGAAATAGTAAAGGTCTCTATTATTATACGTATGTATTTCTTTTTATTGATAACCTCTTCACTTTCTTTTTAAATATTACAGTAACCTACCTTCGATTCACATTGAATAAAAAAAAAAAAAAAAAAGTAAAAAACATGGTGCCCACCACCTGACACATAACCTATAAATATGCCCGCAGGTGAAAAAAGGTTGGAGACCCCTGAGTTAACTGGTTTATTTTAACTGGTGAGAATCTCGGAAGCCGTCGCACACCGGGGCCGATGGCCGATCTAGGGGGACAAAATTCATCGAACATAATTTTAAATTAAAAATCACGTATTCGTCACAAATAATTTCAAAAACACTTTTATGGTCTTAATTAATTCAATATCAATATAATTTATAGTGAACATTTAAAATTATAGTTCCAAAAAAAAAAAAAACGAGAATATTAATAAAAAGAAATATAGTATGTCCTTGTTCAAATTAATTAAATCTATTCACTTAATCTTTTAATCAACGTCATTAAAAAGTCCATAATCGCTTGCTAAATACAATTTAAATTTAACTTTTATTCATTTTCCTAGATTTTTTTTATTCCTTCTCTACGTAGTCTGTAAATACATGCCTCCCATACCTTCAACAATCCATAACCTAGTAAAAATAAGCTACCTAAAAAAAATGTTGACGGTCCAACTTCCTTCTGGACACCTCTGTTATTATTTTTTCGAAGAATGGCGTAAAAAGATTATTCGGTCGGTCTCCCTGTTCACTCGAAAACTGGAGAATACGGTGGTGGTTATCTGAACGCTCTAAAAAATAGTTTTCTGCTAATTTTTTTAACACTCATTAATTTTGTATATAAATTGGGCTATATGGTCTTTCAAACCTGCAAATGTTTGATCATATAATTCACATATTTTTTTCATAATAAAAAAAAAATATGAACTCAGAAATTTTGGTTATATTTTGTGTGAACAATTTTTAAAAAACAGTGCTTAGCACAAAGCTGCGTAAGATTTGTCGATTATTTCATGATAAATTCTATGAAACCCTCAAAAAAATAAAAAATTTGGCGATGGGATACTGGGAAGGGTATTTTATTTTATAAGTGTTGTTTAAGTATTTCAAAAGTTTGATCAAAGCTATTTTTTAAATGAAATTTTAATTAACATTAAATTTGTTGAAGCTAATTAATCCAGTGAACTATACATAATGTAATGCTGGAGCTGTTTATCAACTGGTGGAACTGAAGCATGCTCGCCCATATTTAATATTTTTTTTTTTAACCTTGAACTTTGGAATTATACTAGGACTTTTTAGGTCACCAACAATTAATAGAAAGGATGCTATATTACATTTCTGCTATTAAAGTTGTTTTTGTACTCCTAGATAGACGATCTTCCTCCCTGTGTGTCGAGGGATATTTTATATAAAGTATTTAAAATTTAATATCTCTACAATAGTTAATTAAAGGATATGGTATACATTTAATGACAGATATAATAGAAAATAGATTTATGTTCCAAATTTTAAAAAACCTCATTAGTTCAAAAAAATAAAAACCTTGTTAGAACTATATATTTACCTTAATTAATTTATTATCAATACTTGGTACGATAATTGTTTACAGTATACTTGGAATTTTAGTAATTAATATTTTAATTATTCACCTATTTACCGTTAGCTTGAAAAATTTAAAAACTGGACTTGGTGAGTTTTATTTTTAATCACCTCAATTGATATAATCTGCTTAAATATGATACGAAATTATAATAATACATACATAATATATTATTATCCCGTAGTATAATACTATCTACTATAAACGAGCTCATGCAAATAATTCTTTTTTATATTGTAAAAAGTGTGAAAGGAGAAATGCAATCAAAGATGGCGACTGTAGTAGTAAAGCTGGCTGGGAAGGGGATAAATGAACCCTGACCTTAAAGACAGTCGCATACCTCCGCCCTTCCTTTAACCACCAACCAATAATACAATCTAACAATTAAATACCATAGTTATTTTATTGTTTATTAATTTTAATTTTATATTTATTTATTTATTTTAAATATCTTCTTTCAAGACATATTAATAAAGTCAAGTATGATTAATATTCCCAGTTGAATACACTAGCGGATCCAGCATTTAATTTTTGAGGGAGCTTCAGCCCGCTTTATATATATATATATATATATATATATATATATACATTGGCTTTTATATATATATATAAAAGCCAATATCCTCCAAATATTTAACACTTTTTTTTTCACTTAATTAAAAAAATTTGTTTGAAAAAATGGTGAATTGTATTCTTCAAACATTGATTAGTTTTTATAAACTTCTGGCTTTAGGTTGAAATCTTCCAAAAATGCATAAATGGTTATTATTTTTTGTTGAAGATTGGATTTCACTTCGATTATGTTTATACATTGAAGCCAGTAACCGAGTACTCTTGGAGCCTGAAACTTTCTCTATATGTGCAAAAGAAAATAATTTTAAATTTAAATATTTATATTATAAGTACATTTTTTCAGACCAACATATATATATATATATATATATATATATATATATATATATTACGAAGAAATGTACTTATAACATAAATATATGCAACTAAACTTCCCAGATAGTAACGCTGGTTGTTCTAAGCGATGCTCAATGATAATTATGGTTGAATGATGAGGGAATGTGATATCGCAAGTATTATTTACATATCAACCTTCATGAACATAAAATGGGATAAGATTTCAGACATTTATTTATCGATTATTATTAATTCGAATGAATTACTTAGTGGTTTCTCCTTAATATATATGGTAAATTTACAAAAATTGAAATTAAATAAGTAAATTAAACATTTTAACAAAATAAAACATTAAATGACCTATGTTGATTTAAAAAAAATAATAAAAAACGTAATGCTCAATTTGATATTTATTTAGTATTAAATGACAAAGATGAACTCAAGCGATTTGTTTTACATCTCACTTTCTGTTTTTTTAATAAAACTTTCCTTTTTTTTAAGTTAGGAAATGAATAATCCCACCAAATCGCTGAATATATATTTTTAATTAATATTTAATAAACTATCAAAGAGAAATAAGAGGGTTTTATAAATTCGAAAATTTCCAGTATATTTTCGTTTGAATTGAAAAAAAAAAAAATTTATAATTGAATAATTGATATTTTTGTGGGCTCAAATGTAATAGATCCATCAAAAATTACTTTAATAATTAGCTAATCTTTCATTACTAGAGAAAGTAACAGCTTCTTGATTTACACTTTCTCTGAAAAACTAGTATTTATCATTACTTATTTGAACGACACTTAAGAATTCATTCCTATTAATGATTGATACCAAAGTTAAAAAACCGATCATAATATTTCTAAAATTATTGATAAGGTAACTGATTAAGTTGATCACTTCGATATGTCACAGTAAGTGAGATATAAACAAAAAAAAAAAAAAATGAAAGGAATTTACAATTTTTAATTATAATAATTAACCAATTAAATATATATACCCCTTCATATTAAATAAAAAACGTAAAACTGAATTGTTTTTTAGATTTCTTTACAAAGCAGAATGCTTACTCAATATAAAATCATATTTAATTGTAAAATATTTTAATCAACATGTGGATCTCAATAGTTTAGTTGAGTAATTATAGCAATTATTCGACATTAATTTAATTATTTGTTTAATTTTTAATGAGTTCATATAGCAAAAACTATCTATAGTTTAAAAATATATTTTTTCGGCTTAGGTTCATCTTATGGGAAAAACAAAACAAAGTCTGTTCACACTATCAAAGCAGATAACACAAACTTCTCGAATTCTTATCCAATCAGAATTATTTGTGATACAGCTATAGTCATAATTATAAAAATAAATAAGTGCAACAAAAACATAAATGCACTTCCCTTTTTATTTTGATTCTATAATATAATTTTTTTTTTTATAACATTACTTTTTTAATGATTTATTAAGTTAATTGCTGAATTCGTTGTTTTGGTATATTTAGCCATCATATACGATTTTCTAGTAGCTTCATCAGTTTTGTATCGCATTTGTTAAAAAATGTTTCCCTCATATTCCCAACGCCATATTCATAAATTCCTGTTTCTAAAACCCAAACGGTTTGCAAGATGAAAAGGATCACTCTTGCTCCAATGTTTGTAGTATCCTACTGTGCCGAGACATCCATTATATCCTATCTTTTCAAGTTATCTAAAACCATCTTTACTGAATATTATCTCATTTTCGACAGATAGTTTGTAGTGCTGTTTTATCCAACAATCTTTTTTCAATGCCGTGTATTTTTAATGAAGGATAATTTGGAGGAGGTTTCTTCAACTTTCACCCAGAGAGAGGCCACTGGATCGGCTCCTTTCTCTAACCAGGTCGTCGCAACTGTTAAAACAACCGTCTTTTAACCCAGTTGATAACTCATGTTGAAACATGTCAAGAAAAATAACAGTGACTGCAGTCTAACGTGCATCCCCCACCGTTTCATTGATATGTAGTTCGTTACAGTCTACTCTGCACCCCACTGTCAACGGATCTTAATACAAAAAAAAAACAACTGTTACAAATCTTACATTACCTTAAACCCACGGAAATAACACCAGATCGGGGCTAGTTTGAATGGAATGTATAGTTTCAACTCAATAGTTCGCTATTATGAATATTATATTGAAAATCATAAAAAATGAAAAAAATTATCTTCATGTATGCATATATATATATTAAATTCAATTTATATGGTACATAATTTATTTTGACAAAAGTATTCTGTCTTATTGCTGCGATATACCTCCCTTGATATTGCTAAAAATGTGTATTAAATAACAAATTAAAAAAAAAAAAAGAGGAATTTTAATTGTTAATGTAAAGATATTATAAGAACATGTCAAATCAAACCTATACACAAAATGATAACAACTGGATCTGTTTCAAATCAATCCCAAATCATAAATACCAGTTAATATATTAGTTAAACATTTTTACTACATTCGCTAGTAAATCAAAAATTGGTATTACGCACTGTTTCATTGATTTTGATCCAGTTACAAATTCATTTATCTGGTTTCATCAAGTTACAAAACGATTTATCTCCAGTACCACTTGTAATTTCAAAATTAAAAAAAATAAAATAAAAGTGAAGTTGAATATTTTGGGTTAAATCAATCAGGTTTAGAAAGTTGATACACATCATTTTATTTTATTTTCATCAACGTTATATTATATATGATTGATTTAACATAAAACCATAAAATTATTTTTAAAAATAAAATCATTTCTACAGATTTAAAACAATATTATTACTTGTTCGTTTTAATTAGTTGTACCATTACCTGTTGAATTAACTTGCTTTTGCTAACTTACTCCTTACATTTTTATTTGATTTTTAGTTTTTTATATATTTTTTCAATGACATTTTTAGCAGTCAAGATATTGACTTGAAAATGATAACACGAAAAGTTCACTAGAAAACTATTACAAAGAAAAACTTAATTGCATCAAATTATGTTTTGTTATTTTTTCCTAATCAATCCTATGAGTTGATCGTTCATATTTTATTCAAACATTTTAACACTTCTTAGTCACTGAACCGTTTTTGTACTTATAAACTTTTTTTAGCAAAAAAAAAAGACTGGAATTCGTGCAGCGAAGAACCGGCTTAGTACCGATCACAGGCAGTAATTGTTGAAATGGTTCATTGAAAAAAACAAAACCAGACGATTCCACATTAATTTACTAATCCACTGTATTTTGAATATTTAAATTACATGTTGTATGACCTGACAGAACGTTTCTAAATGCTGAAAAAAATATTTTCTAAAATTTATTACAGTATGCCTTGGAATTCTAAAAAAAATAATTATTTCATAAATTATGTCTTTAAAAATGAAAAATACACTCTCGGAAGTTTTTGTATTTAGAAACTAATACATTTTTTATTCAAATTAAAAACACATTTTTTAGAAATATTCAATTACTGACTTCCACTCATTTCATTCATTATTAACAAAACGTTTCTATGAAAGAATGAATGGGAAACTGAGCCTATATTGTTATGAAAGGATAGATGCCCGCTATTCTTATAGATTTTAAATGTTAGTTCACATTGTGGAAGATTATACTCACGCAAGAGATGCACAAGAGACAGAAGGAAGAGAACGTAGGGAACCTTCATGTCGAATGGGCGCTGGTGCGAGACTGGTTCGTCAGCTAGGCCGCAGTCTGCACTTCTTCCAGGCTCGGCTATACTCGGCCTTTATCGGTTATTCTCGTACCACGACCCCAATGTTAACCAGGGTGATTAATTCCCAGCACAAACAAAAACAAAAATAGTTTATATATTTAGTAGTTTATAAAACTAGACAATAAAAAAGTTACAACAATTATAAACCATGTTAAGTTTACAAAAAAAAAGTTATTGTCCTAAATCCGAGTCGAAATTTTGTGACTTAGGTATTTAAAGAAACCTTTCAGCCACATTCCGTTATAATCCCTTAGCATTCAATTTGCACGTATATATACATACCTTCAATAATATATCATAAATTATAATAAATAATAGTCACCAAGATTCTGCAAAATTCGACATACTTATTTCTAATCTGTATGTTATAATAAAAATAAGTAAGTAATAAGTAATAAGCAAGTAGCAGGTAATAAGTATATATTAATAATAATAATAATAATAATAATAAGTAGTGGCGCTAAATAATTATAATTTCCAATTGATTAATAATAGAGCTGAATATCACTAAAACCATTTCTACTATCCCCTTTTTGATTTTTTTTTTTTTTAATTTTTAACCCATCGATATATTTTTAATATTTGTATTATTAGCGGTTGATTATTTTTTTGCATACCTTCCTCCTTCTATTTTTCTCTTTGATTTTTTGTATTTTACATTTTTTACCATATACAATGATGTATGGTACTGATATTAAAAATATCAATTTACCATTGCCAGAACCAAATGCTCAAGAATTGGATTATTTGAAGACGATTTGTTTCAAATCACCATGAAAATGCACATCATCCCGATACCAAAATAAAAACGTTGTCTGCTGAAATAGAGGAGGGGGTGGGGTTGACTTTCACCGACACACAATTTTTTTTTTTTAGCTTGTTTATTGAAAAATATTACATAATAGTATTCATTTATTATAGTGTTCAGAGATCACATAGAAAATTAAAATTCACTTTATTTTCCACCCGATAGTGCACTTTTGCAAATAAAAAAAAAAAGTTCTTTCCTACTTACATAGTTATAGTAGAATAATTTTTAGTGTATCCAATCAGTATCAACTTTTGCTCTGATAAAGTTCTTTGCTCTCAATAGTTCAAGAGAAACGGTCTTACAAAAAATGTTTTTGGAATGTAGAAAAATACACTTAGTTCTTTCATTTATTTTTTTTATTTGACTGTCGTACTGATATTAAAAATATATTTGTGGCTTAAAAAGTAAAATAAAATAAAAAAGAGGATAGTAGAAATTGTTTTTAGTGATATTCAGCTCTATTATTAATCAATTAGAAACGATAATTATTTTGTTCTACTTTTTATGACACAAATATATTTTTAATATCAATAAGACAATAAATGAATGATTGGAAAAAATAAATTTAAAAGAACAACGAGATCCAATTGGATGGATACAGATTAGAAATATGTATGTAGATTTTTGCAGAATCTTGGTGACAATTATGAATTGTAATGTATAATGTATGATGAATCGTTGGAGGTATTTATGTATATGTTAATGTTTTAGATGAATATGGTGCAATACACTTATAGCTTCTTGTAACAATAAAATAATTTAGAGTGAAATTAAGGGCATTTTGCTATATTTCAAGAATAATATATACATTTAACCTTTTATAAAAAGCTTTCTTTTTTTACACGAAAACGTCACCATTTTGTGATTTTATTTTGGCAGATATTATGGGAACTGCTAAAATGAAAATAATTATTATAAACCACTCATAGTAATAGTAGTTTCTATGATAATTGCTAAAATAAAATGGTGATTCCCCGTGTTAAAAAAAATGCATGTTTTTGAAATGCATCTTCAAATTTAAGTAATTTTACATATTTTGTTCTTTCTCCCTTCAATAAGCTTCATTTTGAAACGTCCACGTTTTGAGTTGCCTAGCTAGTACAAACCACGGGCGGATCTACGGGGGGGGGGCTTTCGGACTGAAGCCCCCTCCCCAAAATTGTAAAATATATCCATGTTTTATCGAAACAAATGTTAAAAAATTATCTCTTAAAGTATAATTATTCGTGTAATTACATTTAAAAGGGCTTTAGGAGTCACTTAAACACCAGTTCAAATAGGTAGTTAGTTTCTTTCTTATTTTCCAAAGTAATTATCGTTATTTTTATAAAAAAAAAGCTTTCGGGCTGAAGCCTCCCCCCCCCCAAAATTAAATTCTGGATCCGCTAGTGGTACAAACTGAATGTTGAGGGTGGATACAACAAAGGTATACGATTAAAAGTATTCTTCAGATAAGGCACAACAATTTCTTTGGGCGTTTGGAATATTATGAAAATAAAAATTAGCTTTCAGATGATCAAAAAAATTGCAGTAGTAGGTAGTAAAGGAGGATATGATAAATATTTTCGAATTTCCAACTATACTAAATCATCGAATTGTTTTTCAGTATAACTGATGCATCTAGGATTGCAGAATTGTTGGAACATTAAATTTATTAGGTAATATTATGCTATTTTATATTGTTTTAAATGTTTAAGTTAGTGAGATGCTGTCAGGCGATATGGTATCGCAGTTGCATAAGATAGTATGAAACTAGACGTTCAAATTATTGATGTTTTAAATGGAAAGACTAAAAACTAAATCAGGAATCAGTTTTAAATCAGGAATTAATTTAAAAAAAAAATTAAAAATAGCGGATGTGATATCTTACCTTATTATTATATACATCAAGATAATTTGGGGCTGAAAAGATGGTTATGAGAGAGGGAAAACCTGTAGTCTGACTCTTTCTATACATTCGATACCTGAAAGTATAAATTCTCATCAAATTACCAAATAATAAATGGAGAGATGAACATGGTTGGTGCCCAGGGCACCTAAAGCTCCTCAAATTAAATATGAATAAAAAAAAAATTAAAAAGTGACTGTCGGGTGGTATGTAACTTGAACATTTCAAATAATAAACTTATTAAAGAGAAAATCAAATAAAACAATAATTCTTTTTTTTTTCATATACCGATGTCGTTGGTCATTCGACCATCCGACATCTTGCTGCCCAGTATAAGTTTGATTTTTTTATATATTCATTTACAAATGTTTTATTTCTTATGGGAGATTGTGTTAATATTCATTAAATAAATAATTATAATTTGAAAATCAATCTATTTTCTCCCTCACGCTGTCTCTTACCAATAGGTATGCAACAATATTCGTAAGAGACAACGGATGTCATTGTTGTTTCGTGATGGATCGTTTGAGCCATATGTACCTCCCTTCTTAACCTGCTTGCCTTCATATGATGAGATATATAGCTTGGCAAGATCCTACAAGCAGTTATTTATTAGCCCTTCTCTTACGTATGCTAGTGGTACACCCCCAGACCGTTCTTCAATACATACTTCAGTACCTCAATGGATATAGTGCTGGTTTTTGTCCAGGCTTCACAACGGTAACAAAACTGACTTTGTCAAACATTGCACACCCTTCATTTGAGATTTCAAGAGGTTTTTTAGGATTTCAATTCCTTCGAAAGGGAGAAGAATGCTCTGTTTGCACATGTTATATTCTGGCCTATTTCTATCTCTTGGTTATTTTTTAAGATTATTATGGAGCCGAGGTATTAAGAAGAGCTATTTTCAAGCACCTATTTTAGGATGAAGATACGGTCTGCTTATTCTTCTTATGAATCTAGGCCTGTGATTTTTTCGTAATACTCGTATGTGTTTACCCGATGTAGCGTAATTGAATATTATCTTTAGGCCTGAAAGTAAGGAGGGGACCAGAGGGAGTTGCAGTCCCTTAGCCCGGCCTGGCCTACAAGGTTTTATTATTTAACTTCCAAATTTAAATTTAAATAAAATATAATCTTGAAGAATGGTGTCGAAACTGCAGGATTAAAATAAATTCTAATAAATCCCATTAAATCACCTTTACTCTTCGCCGTAAACCTATGACCTCCTGTCCTACAATATCATTTAATAATAACCCACTTATCCCTGTTGAACAAATCCGATACCTTGCACTTAACTTGGACAAACCTCTAACTTGGAATCCTCATACCAGACTGAAACGACAAGAAACCGCTCAACGTTTCCGACTACTCCAACACTTACTATACAAACTCTCTAAGCTTCCAGTTAATTACAAAATACTTATATAGATGACTAAAATAAGACGTATTTGGGCTTACGGAATTGAGCTTTGCGGCTCCACTAAGCCATCGAATTCCTCTCTTATCTAATCCTTATAATCCGAAATCCTTCGGAAAATCCTTTATGCTCCTTACTTTGTCACTAATAAAATAATCCGTAATGACCTTAATGTTCCTTATGTTTCCGATTTGGCCCAATCCAGATACCAATCCTTCCATAATAAACTTCAGAATCATCCTAATCCTCCCGTCTCTAACTATGCTTACTCTTCTAACCCTGATAACACTCCGAGGCGTCTGAAAAGAAGATGGCCTCGAGATCTCCTATTGTAAATACATTTTTTTTTAGAGTGCTACAAGTGGGTAGTTTCTCAACAAGTGATTTCATCTTATTATGTTCTATTATCAAATTTACTAAATGTATTTTATTTATTAATACAGTTGTAAATATCATAGATAAAAAAAAGAAAAGAAAATATAGATAACATTGCATATATTATATAATTATCATTTAATATATTTACATTATATTTTTTTTTATATATTATAAATAGTACGCCCTGATTGGTATATACGACAGGCCCTGATTATCATGTAGGCAACTAGCGCTATGCCTTAGTAAGTACGATACTCTTACATGAATCCCCTTTTAAGAGCCGTTTTCGAAGTGTCTGTTATCTTTTTCCCCTTCTTATAATTTCTAGATCAATAGTAATAGCTTGGCTCCTAGATCTTCTACCCTATCTTTAAGCAGCTCTAGTGATGATGTCAATTAGTGTTGCCCAAAATCGGTCTTGGTCTTGCACTTTGCAAGACCAAGACCAAGATCGCCTAACTGTTGCAAGACCAAGACCAGGACTGGTGAAAAAAATCAATTTTTTGAATAAAAATTAAAGCGAAATATTTACTAATACTTGACAATCTTAATTACCATATGTAAATAATTGGTATAACCAATATACTTTTGCATTTAACTCCTCTAATTTTTCATTCGGACTAAGTTAGGTTTCCTCTATCTAAAAAATTACAGTAATATCTCTACAGTAATTAGCTAATAAGTAACTGCAAGACTGTTGCGGGGTTCTTGCGCAAGACCAAGACCATGACCGAGACTGAGTTTGCAAGACCAAGACTCGTCTCGGGCTCGCTTGGGCAACACTAATGTCAATCCCGGGGGTCTTTCTTGTTTTAAGCCTGTTAGTAGCTATTTTCCACATCCAGTATATCCATTTTTGCAATCTCTTTGAAAATTGAGGTCCTCTTAATTACCCACTTTGACTGCGGACGGGATATATGCCTTCCCGCCTGGGCGGTACCCACTTCAACAGGTAGGGGACAAGTCCCGCCTTCACCATTTGACTTGTGGCCTATCGGTGCATTCATTAGTCCCCTGTAGCTAACTCAATGCGTTCAGGATTCTGACCATTTGGAACCTATCAGTTGCAGATTTATTCTGAACCCAAGGGATGTCCTTTCTCTGTTATTTGTGTCATATTCATGGTCTTATTTATATTCTATTTAATTTTTTTTATAAAATAAATGTTAATAAGTTAATTTTATAAATTTTTCTTCTTTTTTTTAACTTTGGTTTTGACTCAATGCTGATTTTGGTACATGTGAATCTATCTACTAAACAAATAAATGTAAGTTTCCTATATATATTCTTCCTATTATATAAATTAGCTTTGAAGAGGATCCCATGGTTAACTAATAAAAAGAAAATACCGGGATCGAAACGTCAATAAACAGAAGAAATGAACATTCAATAGTTTATTAAATAATAATTAAGTGATCTTATTCCCAATTAAATAGTTAAGTTTAAATATATATATATATATATATATATATATATATATATATATAAAATTAAATTAAAATGTAATTATAAAAATTAATAAATGTAAAAATATACAGAATTAAAGTGATGCTTTAGTTGTTCATCATTTTTCCATCTATCTAAAAAATTTATAGATATATTTCATATAATATAAAAGTTTTTAAAACTCAAAATGAATGTAAGCTCAATAATAAAACTTATAACTGCGCTATTTTTAATATGAAACTTTTTAGGTAAGAAAAAAAATTGTAAATACAAATAAATATATAATTCAAATACCACCGTCGGTGTCCTTTTTTTTTTAGAAATAATATAATTTGATTTTTATGATCGCTTAAAGTTATTTTTGTGAACATTTTTAGTTATTTTGTTTTTCAGAAATGAGCAAATACGCAAGAAACCGAAGTGTTGCGGAATTGCCGCTCTAGTTTTGTATCGCTATGTGCGGTCGTGGGAAGGCATATATACCCTTTTTTAAAGTTGAATAATAACATTAAAATGAATTTTTGCAGGGTGGCTGAAAATATCATTTTAAACAAACTTATGCAAAATAAAACTCCGTTTTTTTTTTAGGTCTTTGTGGATTTCAGGATGCAACGTATGGTAGAAATTCGTGAATGAGCTCCCGCAGTCAAAGGGTTAATATTAACAAAACAATTACTATCAACATTAAATATCTTTCTCAGGTGTTACTATGAATGAATGAAAGAATTTTTTTTTATTATTTGTTTTGGAAAATGTTCCAAATAAATAAAGTTGGCTTCAATATTATAATTTGACTGATGTTGACTTATGATGATAATTATAAAAATGATAGTTTGACATAAAACATTTATCAATTAAAACAACGTCCTCTTCAAACAGTAATCAAAGACATGCAACTATGAGTATCTGCAATATAGTATAACAGAAAAATACAATACACAATATAACACAATACAATATAAATAAAATATGATATAAATTCAATACCAATTATATGAATGATCCAAGAATTTTCAGAAGTATAAATAAATATTTAAAAAAAAAAAAAAAAAAAAGCCCGAAAGATTTTTTTTTTATAAACATATAACGATAATTAATTTGAAAAAAAAGAAAGAAATTAACTATCTATATGAAATGATGTTTAAGTGGTTCTTGAAGTCCTATTAAATGTAATTACACGAACAATAATACTTAAAGAGATAGTTTTTAATATTTTTTTCTGTAAAACATGGTTATATTTTACCATCTTGGGGGGGCTTCAGCCCGAAAGCCCCCCACCCCGTAGATCCGTCTTTGATATTGGTTACCGGGAGAAAATATGGAAAAGACCATTAGTTCATTTTAGGCCTCTTTCATGAATGCATCTTAAACACTGGACTGTGTAATAGAACGAGAGCTTTAACACCGAGGATGCGTCTTGTAGGCAAGTTGCGGCCTTGATGCAAGACGTACCTGCATCTTGGAAACCAGCCGGCTGCAGATTTTTAGCATGCATCTTTGTTATGCTGGTCTTGCATACTAGCCCCTTCCACCTCGGTCCGCTAGAAGCAAAATATTTTTGAGGAGGAATCATCGGGTCCGGTCGGCTTAAATCGCCAACGCTCGACATCTCTATCAATTGCTTTTTTATTTTCAACAATTGTTTTATTTTTTTTATCTATTGTATAATTTTTTTTAAGCATACGTTTTATTATCAATTTCTCTGATTTTCAACTATTTCTGCATATGTTTTTACCCATATGTTGTTATTATCATGGAAGATTTAAAATGTTATGCCAAAATTACAATTAATCGGTAGAAATCATTTTCTATTGGAATGACGAGTGAATGTCATGAAGTGGTGTGACCTAGGGGTTTGATGTCTGAATTGATGAATCGTTGACAGCTTATTTTATTCTTCGCCTGCATTTTAAAGACACAAAGCTGTGAGGTTGGAGTTTTCCAATTATAAGGTAACATTTATTTTCTCCTCTCCCTTTCCCCTAAAGATAAGTATTGATACTTTTAATAAACAACACAGTACAAAATATACCTAAGTAATGTTTTCAGTTTTGAGCTACAGTCAAATGTTTAAAAAATGAGTAACACAATCCAGGGGAAAATATACTTATTTACCTCAGAAATATCAGTTGTCTTTCTTTCGCAGATACACACAACAGACAATTTGTATCCCGGCGACTCCGTGACGGTTCCATGAGATCCAAAACTTGTTAAAAGTCGAATTCTCCATATTATAGTACGCCTAAAACTTTCAGCTTGGTTCAGTAATTGCTGAGACAGCATAGCAGGGGCTATAATCTCCAGCATTATTCCAGTATGGAGGCTCCCATAAACAATTTTTTCTTTGTCTTCGTCCTCTTCTTATTCTACAAGCCAGAATAAGCATCCTGCATCCAGGACGCATGCATCTTGCGTCTTGCATCTTCGGTGTGAAAGGGCCTTAGTGTTGCCCAAATGCAAGATTTGCGCTCTCAGTCTTGGTCTTCGTGTTGGTCTTACGGAAGAGCCTTGCAGTTACCTATTAGCTTATCGCTATTTATTAAACATGTTACTTTAGATCTTAGAAAACGTTACAGAATAGGTACATTTAGATGTCTTATTAATATAAACATAGTAAAGTACAACCAAATTAATAAAATTATCTTAACAATACATTAAAGGCATTGTCAAAAAAAAAATGCGATAGCCCACAGCTTGGAATGGAAAATTTAGAGAGTAAAGACAATTTATACAATGTCACCAATTATTTAAATAAAAAGTATGGTGTGTCCTCTTACATGAATTTAACGATTTTTATTTTTTTTAATATGTTTACTAAAAATATCACAATTGAATTAGACTAATTTTTCTTATAACCGATCAGAGAAATCATTAGAGTACGATTTCTTTGATGAACTAAAGCAATGTAAACGGGCAGGTGAACAATTATTAAAATCATTTTATAAAATTCCTATCTAAATTACTATAGAGATATTACTGTCATTTTTCAGAATAGAGAGACCTAACTCGACCATGAATGAAAAATTAGAAGAGTTAAATGCTATTATTTAATGTTAATTATTTAATGCAGTAATATGCTATTATTTTGTACATTATTGTTATTCTGAAGGGACTTAGTCCCAGAATAAAGTTTTTTTTTCTATCTAAATGCAAAAGTATATTGGTTCTACCAATTATTTTCATATAGTAACTAAAATTATCTGGTATTAGTAACTATTTTGCCTTCATTTTTATTCATAAAGACAGTTTTTTTTTTACCTATCTTGGTCTTGATCTTGCAACAATTAGGCGGTTTTGACCATGATCTTGCAAAGTGACCGATTTTGGGCAACACTAGTTTATTTAGATAACTATGGGTGCAATTTTCTTTTGGATTGAAACAGTGATAATCAAAAAATAATTCTGATCAATGTATTCTAATTAACATTATTTATATCATTGTAAATGTGTTTTTATTGTTAGCAAGAATACATTAAAAAGAAAGGATTTTGCTGAACCTGCTATGAATTAGAAATAGTTGGTCGTGTCTTTCTGGTGAGCACTTGCTATTTCGAACAATATAGCATTGCCTGTAATATCTTATGGTCTTATGGTTCCATCTTCAAGTTAATTTTACTTCACGAGGTTGCTTTCATCTACCAGTGTTTTATTGTCTTCCAATGATTGCTAGCACGGGCGGATCTACGGGGGATAGGGGAGCTTTCGGGCTGAAGCCCCCCCCCCCAAATGGTAAAATATAACCATGTTTTATCGAAAAAAATATTTAAAAAGTATCTCTTAAAGTATCATTGTTCATGTAATTAGATTTAAAAGGACATAAGGAATCACTTAAACACCATTTCATACAGGTAGTTAGTTTCTTTCTTTTTTTCCAAAGTAATTATCGTTATTTTTATGAAAAAAAAAACTTTCGGGCTGAAGCCCCCCCAAAATCAAATCCTGGATCCGCTAGTGATTGTTAGTTCTTATTCTAACATCCAAATACAAATTTCCCTTGGATAATTACTGGATTGAAGGGGGTATCTGATGACAGTTTCTATTATTTTTTATATAGAACAATTATAATTTTTTTTAAATATTTTATTGAATAGTACAACATTCTGTCACAATAAGTATTGGGCTGTCCGGAAAATAATGCAGGATTTTGAGTTATCTTTAAAATACCCTTCGATATAAAAAACTGTTTACGTTTAATGGATTCTTCATTTGCATGAATGTCAGCACTTATTAATCCTCTTACAAACGATAATGTTTGTTTACCTCTGTAGCATTTCGCTGCTTAGAAATAATTCAACCTTTACTAAGATGTGATTTTCGTATAATTTTGTTTTACGAGTTTAAACTCGGTCGGAATGAGGTCCAGACGGCCAGAGACTGGACAAGTCTGGAGCAAGAGCAGCATTAATTAGTGCACTGTTCAACGCTGGTTCAAAAAATTTCGGGAGGAAGATTTCAGCCTAGAAGACAAAGAAGGACTTTCTCTCTTGATGATGATGTTCTGCGGGCTTTGGTGGGAGAAAACCCAAGAACAATTGTTCGAGAACTTGCTGAGTAACTAATCATTAGCAAATCGACCGTGGATGACCAATTCAAGGCGATTGAAAAGGTAAAAAAGCTTGAAAGTTGAGTTCCACACACATTAAACGACCGCAAAAAAAACAACAGCGTTATGAAGTTTGTTCTACACTTCTTTGCCGAAACAAAAACGACCCTTTTCCATCCAGCATTGTTACTTGAGATGAAAAGTGGGTACTTAACGATAACAGTAGACGTCCTGGACAGCGGCCAGATAAAGGAAAAGCAGCATAACATGTTCCAAAGTCCCCAACTCATAAAAAAAGGTGCTGGTTACTGTTTGGTGGGCTTCATTTGGTATTGATAAACACAGCTTCTTAGATCCTGTAGAAACCATCAATGCTGAATCGTATTGTAACCAAATAAATGTAATCAGAAATGCATCAGGAATTAGCAATAATGAAGCCATCTTTGGTAAATCGGAAGGGGATCCCTGGCCAAATGTCTCACATGTTACATCACAAAAATTGTTGGAGCTTGAATATGAAACTCTGCCACATCCGCCCTACTCTCCGAACCCTCACCAACAGTTTATCATTTTTTATACACCTGGACCACTACTTACGTGATAAAAAAATTAATGGACAAGGGGAATTAGAAAATGCCTTTTGAAGTTTATCAATTCAAAAGATGGGAAGTTCTACTCCGAGTAAATGGATAAGTTGCCAACACGGTGTGGCAAAAATGTTTTGATAGTAGTGGAGACGGTTTTGATTAAATAAAACAGTTATAAATCTTTCTTCTTTTTTTTTAACCAAAATCTTGCATTATTATCCGGACCCCAATACAATTATATGATAATGAGAAAAAATCTCATTCTCTCCATATTTACCGAAAATAAATATACATTAAATTAAATAAATGGAAAATAATTAATAAATAATAATATTGAAAACAATATTATAAATATAAATAAGATAAACTTATAATATAATTAAAATAAAATAAAATCTTTAACATTGTCGTAACTATATAGACTATTTACATTGAGCTAAGGGAACTTCAAACCAGGCTTGTCCCTCCACTTGAGAAGGAAAAGTAGGACTCCATGAGTTCACAGCTCTACTCTCCCAAACGCTTCACCGGCATTAACTGCAATTCGAGAATGAGTAAGAGCACTATAGCCACATAACACATTTTTGAATGGAGAAAATTCCATTATATACATATTTACAAAATGTCGCGAAGCCTCTTTCAAAGCACCGTTTCAACATAAGAGGCTGGAGGGATTTGAATGATGTGTAAGGTTATGGTAATCTTCAAAGAATTGTTCTGAGAGAAGATCTAACCCCCTCCATCTCCAATACAAGTTTACAGTTTTATAACAGAATTTTAAGTAATATATATATATATATATATATATATATATATATATATTAATTTTGATGAATGAATTAAGATCAAAAAAATTAAAAACCAGAAGAAAATATTTTCTTAAACCTAAAAATAAAATAACCGTTCGAAATTTTCCACGCCAATTTTGCCCCCAAGGGAAGTATACTTCCCTTACTTCCAGTCCAGCTTTGATCAATGTGGTGATGTTTCCTCTGCTAGTCATGCAGTGGGATGAATGGCTGTAAATAAAAAATTAAGAGTGTGATAGTTGACGGCCGCTGGAGAGGCACACTCCACATCGCCAGATCGTTCAATGACTTGCCCACTGCCTCAATTATCCAATACCCAGTATGCCTGACACTTATCTAATCTCAGCTTGCTCAGTAGTCTAGGCACTGAAATGGAGAGGCAATTTAACTTTCTATACAATATGTATAAATATGTTGAAGAAAAAATTAAATATGGGTGTTTTAAAAATTTCATTCGTCCATAAATTTTTATGGAAAAAAAATTAACGAAATAGCGTGTTTTTCGACTTCTTAGCCATGAGTATATAAAGTCTGTGATAATGACCCCTAGTGGTTGAAAACCGAAGCATTTAATTTCAAGTTCTAGTACAAAACTTTGGCCGAGATACTTGACCGTGTAAAGAAGACCTTTAGATTATTGGCTGTATTAACTCCAATTATAATAATTTTATTTTTTTTTCTTAAGCCATAGTCATTGGTTATTCGACCATCCAACATCTTGTTGCCCAGTATAAGTTTGATTTTTTTTAATAATCATTTACATATGTTTTATTCCTGATATCCGTCAAAGCAGGACATTTGTTTAGGTGGTCTGCATCCATTTTCGCTTGTTCACATAATTTACACCTAGGATCCTCAGCCAGGCCCATCTTGTGGAGATGACTTTGTAGATAGTCGTGACCAGTGGCCAGGTGGAAGCAGGCTACTTCATCTCTTATATGGTAGCTCTGCTGGGATCGGGTTTTCCACCAAACATCCAAAACGTCTCCCTTCCACCTTGTTTTTGTGCATATTTTTTGTTTCCTCCTTCACTACCATCCTCACCATTCGTCGAATTGAATCGTAAGATTTTGGATGGACTGTTTGAGGCAATTCTGCTCCTCTCCTAGCGAGACTTCCTCATTTCCTGGAATACCGCAATGGCTCGGAATCCACTGTAGGACCACATTGGTGCCTCGGAGTGTTAGATCGTAGAGAAGGTATTTGCACGCCAAGATAGCACTCGACAGACATTTATTCACGTCAGTAATAGCTAGTATTGCTGCTTGCGAGTCGACAAAAAGAACAGCGCTCTGAACTTGCCTTCATGATAGTGTTCTTAGAGCTACGAGTATCGTTGCTATCTCACCGTCAAAATTTGTGCCATCCTCACCCACCGCAGCACTGAACTGAAACTCTCTCGAGTAAACTTCTGCATTTTTAACGGCTGATTCAGCTGATCCATCGATATAAATGTGAAGCCAATCCTGAGGAGGGTACTTTTGAGCTATAGTTTCCAGTGCTATCGCTTTTAGCACATAGTCTGGTGTTTCTTTTTTATCCACCTTATGAAGGAGTTTAATATAATTTTATACATTACGGTTAAAGATGTGTATTGCTTAGTTTTGTTACATCTTATGTTTTGTTTTTTTTTGTTGTTTTTTTTGCGATTTACAGCAAATGAATGACGAATCGACTAGTGTTGACAAGAAACAAAACGTTCAGACGGTGTTGCTTGGGAACTGCCTTTTGTAACGCAAGGGAATACTCGCAACATCGGCTAACTGTATTTATTTTTTTTCAATTGAACTCTTTAATAAAATAAAAAACAGTGAAAAGGTATATTCTGGTAACTGAAAATATTTTAGGGAACTCCACTAACTCCACAAGGTATCAAAAAACAGTTTATCTAGATTTTTGGAGTTCTAAAAAACATCGTCCCTTACTTACTCATCCCACAGTGAAAAGGGCCGATTGCCCAGGGGCGCCGACCTAGGGGGGGAGGGTAGCGCGGGCGAGCTGCCACTTGTTAATTAAAAATAAATTAATTAAAAGCATATGAGAATAAATAATTTTAGTCTACTAAATAAATCATCGAAAACGATTAGAAAAGTGTACATTTGAACCACTTTGTACCGACCGAAGGAGAAAAGTGGGTTCAAATAGTTTTTTTAAGAGAAACAGAGAGGAGTATTGTATTTCGTAGCTCGAAAACCTCTCAAATACGAGTTTTCATAGCATTTGAAAAATAAAAATTTTTCTCTTCAAATTTTTATGTAAGCCCTACTTGGATATTTTTTTCGAATTTCAGCACGTATTATAGTTCGTCTCCATCAAATGGGTTATAAAAAATGTTTAACGGAAACATGATTATTTTTCTCGTTAAATAATATACTTATATATCATTTTTTACAAAAATTAAACGATAATATATTATACAATGACTCTTTGATGAGCACTTAAAACTCATCATTTGGTCCCTCCCTCGTGTTTTTCAAATTAAATGTTTTCTTTTTTAAGTTACTTTTCATGATGAGATTGTCGGCCATGCGGCCAAGGCCGTATCTCTGCCGAGCACGTGGACACTGGCATTGTCATCAAAATTTTCACAAGAGTGCAAAGCTCTAGGAGAGTGTTTCTAAGATGGTTTTGTTCTTTTAATAGCTTTATTATATCTTCGAGGCATTCTATGATGAGTTTTTGGTCCGCTGAAATTCGCAATAGAGGGACTTCGTTGTTTGGGACTTTGTTCCACCAAGACTCGGCCAAGTCAATATCTGTAAGAAAGGAATCGAGGATCCATATGTTCTTGTTCATTACCCCAAGTAAAAACTTTTACAGGAAAATTGAATTCTTTCATCGAAAATTTTGCTGCTATAGAATTAGCCGTCCAATCAATTTCATAAAATTTATATTTCTTCAGCTATTGTTAAAGGACATAAATTATTCCTTGGAATCGTCCATCTTTTTTAGAACCTTTCGCTTTCTATATAAAAGTGGATTATACACTTTCTAACTGAACCTTATTTTTTTCGTGATCGGATTTCACTTGATCTCATATCGAGTAAATCACATCTCTCCTCTTAACGATCTTAATGTTACTTTCAAAGAAAAATATATCATCTAGAAGAGTATTGTTCAAGCCTCTGATCTTCTTTCGGATGCCGATATAAAGAGTATTCACAGCATCAAGAAAACCATAATTTGATAAGAACATTTAAGAAATTCAAATTCTTATTAAAAACCTGAGCATCAGATGGATAGATTTCTGATATATGATTATAAAAACTTCTGCAGCTGATGTTTGATTGAATAGATATGTATTAAACAGGTTTTTGTTATTTTATTGCAACAAGAGCAATGTATTTATATCATTTATACATATCAGACTAATTTACATATACCTTAAACTCAGTTATTACTCTTAGGGGACTTTAGTCCCAAATAAAATTATTTTTTCAATCATTGAAGAGCCTGAAGGCTGTTAATGCTTCCTTCATATTTGCAACTCAATCATAGGCCTCACCTCGATAGTTGTTCAATGATATGTACAACCTAAATAATATGTTACATAATATTTAGAATAGACATGCCGCGATATTGTATCTTCCACTCTTCCAAGTTGAAGGAAATAATATCCGGGAATATGAACATGGTTGCAATCTGATCTCTTCTCTTAGACTACTGCTATTATTGACAATAGATTAATGTAACAGTGAAAAGAGAAAAAGAATGAGAGAATCTCAATACTTAATACATGGATTTGATCCAAGTTACATTATCTGTGCTTGCATTCTCCGACGATATGGGGGTGCTTGCAAATGACGAAGACCATCAAGAATATAATGTTATAATCCTAAAGGGGAATTCAATATATACAAGGGAATAAGAAAATTATGATTTTAAATCCTGACAAAAGAAAGGTCATGAGGATAAATGCAAAAGAAAAATACCACTGATAAGGTTGTCGATGACATGTTAAAACCGATTGACTGCTTCAAGTCTCTAAGGGTTCTCTCGGATGATATTTACTAGGGTAGTGAGGCCAGGAGTTAAGGACACTTAAAGTCACAGGCGGATTTACGGGAGGGGGGGGGCTTTCGGGCTGAAGCTCCCCCCAAAATGGTAAAATATAACCATGTTGTATAGGAAAAAAAAATTAAAAACTTTCTCTTAAACTATTATTGTTCGTGTAATTACATTTAATAGGACTTCAAGAATCACTAAAACACCATGTCATATGGGTAGTTAGTTTCATTATTTTTTTTTTCAAATTAATTATCGTTATATATATATATATATATATATATATATATATATATATATATATATATCCTTCATCCTAATAGTTTTTCCGGTTATTTTTTTTATTTATTTTTTTATTTCTTTATTGAGTATTATAACAATCTGTCTCTTGGACATTGGTTATAGTGAGGTAAGATGACATTCACACTATATGTACAACAAAAATAAAATAAATAGAAGAGAATAATAATCAAAAGTATATACAATAGTTATTTTAAATTAATTTATTGAAGTGCTACCAATAGGTAGTTTCTCTTCATGTTGTACATGCCAAGTTACTTATTTCATATTTACTATTTGTATTCATCATTTGATACAGTTGCAAATTTCAATAATAAAAAAGAAATTAATTTAATTTTCTTTAGTAACACTTAACCTGCTGACGAGATAATAAAGAAGAAAACGTTGTAAAAAACAAAATGTTTTGAAAAAATAAAATTTTGAATTTATATTATAATATTTAAAATAGACATAAATAGAAATATTTTATTATATTCGTGAGTGCTGGTGGAGTCGTTTTTCAATTAATTAAGTTTTTGAAAACTTTTACATTTCAATAAATTGTTTAATTACTTTTAAAAAATCTATATGATAAAATTGATTTGCAACATGAAAAGGTAAATAGATAATTAACATAAAAACTTTTTTTTTTACAATGAAGAAAATCCAATCTACCTGAATTTAATTAATTGAGTTTCTTTTCTAAACCAAAATTAATTCACGAAAATTTGTGACGGTATAAAAATTGTATTATTAACTAATTACATTTTTTACATAGTGTCGCACGGTATTAAACTATTGTCTTACTAATCAACATCTATGGTGTTCATGCACTATCAAGGTGTGAAGCACTTACAAAATGAAAACGAAGTTCTGAGAACTTATGTTGATTTCAAGCGGATTTTGATAAAATCATAAATAACTTTAAATAACGCCTGATGGATACAAAAGACTTATTTTCAGAGCTTTATTGAGAGTTTTTCGTTCAATGAAGTGTATTGACACTACCCTATATTGATACAGAAGTGACCCATTAATGGGAGATTCCGCAATAGAATAAACTTGATAGGTTTCATTCTATTAACCATGCTTCATTACAATACTAATGTATTCAATCGTATCATGGACTTAAAAATTCAAGAACAAGGAGGTGGTAAAATTTCCAACCAAGAAAGATGCAGCGTTCATCGACTAAGGGTTTACCAACTGAAAATCGATAGGATAAAAAAAATCCAAATTATGAAAGTTTTATATTTCACTTTGAAGCAACTCAAAAATTGAGTTTGTTTTCTTATCAGCTCTAAATACACCTGTATCCAAATCTTTCTGTCCTGAAATGAAAATATATTTATGAGTAAATAAATAAATAAATATGGTGAATTTACATAAGCATTCTACGAATTCACTCTTATCTTCATCCAATATTGTATATAGCCCAATTATAATAATAGGTGATAATCATTGATATTCATCAAGAAGGCCTAAGTCATTATTTTTATAAAATGAACGTGTTAATTTATTTCATTCGGTTTCAGATCAGTTTGTATTCATCTATATATTATATTATTCATATTATATATATGAATAATAGTATATTCATCTATCAGCAGAATTATTTGTTAAGAAAACGGAAACTTTTTCTCCCCATAAATATAATGACTTATGTTCGTTTGACCAAAGAGCAGCAATTTTAATCATAGTACGGTAGATATTAGTAATTATCAATTAAAATTAATTCTAATTATTATCAAATAAAATTTGGTATACAATAGTATTAGATCCAGTCACCATCTTTAGAGTAACGTAAACAACTTCTTTTAGAAGGTTTCCATTTATTTCTTCCACCGGTAGAAGTATAGGAAGGAAAGTATTGCCATCGGGTCAAATTTTCGAAGGATCTATACGTTTCAAAGCCTCCTGAATCCGAAAAACACATTTTTAGCCATAGGTCTGTCTGTCTGTGCCAAGATTTTCTCGGGAACTAGTAAACCGATTTTGTTACTTCTTTTTTTATTTTGTATGGTAACAAAATACAGACTACTGGTGCCTGCAACACAAATCGGGTGCTCCATGCAATAGTGGCTGCGCAATAAATGAAAAATATGTTTGTCTATAGACTGCAGCGCAAAAACGGCTCAAACGGTTTTGATGAAACTTTCCTATAATGTTCTAATAATTGTCCTTTCAATTTTCGTACATGTACTAAATTTCCGAGAAAATTCAGGAAAAAAAAGTTATAAAGAAAAGAAAAATGTTTTGGGGCCTGACTCGCAAAGTATATATTATATGGTAAAATTTATAATAACTTTTTCAAAGGTAATTAAATTAACAAAACAAAAAAAAAATCGTTCATTTCGGACAACTATTCACAAGTCACAGCTATTCAATTTCCAACGTAAAATTACAGGTTCCTATCCTAGTCTCAGAAAGGGGTGAATGAGAGAGTAAAAAGATAACTAAGTGAAAGTAAGAAAATCTGTTGCCGGCATCACACAAGTTTCACTATTTCCTCCACTTTTAACTGAAATTATTGTGTGACAAAATTAGGCTATAGCAAAAAGTTTTTGATCAGCAATCAATAGAGGGTATTGAAAATTTTAGAGTGTTCTACCTTAAGATGTTTTACATTGCTTTAGTTTATCTACTAAATCGTACTCAAATCTTTTCTTTGATCAATTGTCATGAAAATTAATGTAATTCAATTTTTTTTTTTGTTTTATAATGGACATATGTAAAGATATGAAAACTTTTTTGAAATAGGTAAGAAAGTCGTGTCAGTGGACACACTAGATTTTTTTTCCCCCGTCTTCATCTGAAGGAAATCTGCCAATATTATATTACAATACAAATAATAAGTAGATAAGTTGTTTCAGGAGCTTTTGTTAAAGGGTAAATATTGATTATTTCGATCAACATCAACAGCGATTTATCACTCATCATCTTATTCAGCATTGTACAGTCTCTTCTGGCTACCAGTGGGGGTGACGCTCCTGGGAGGTGCTTAATTGTCTTAGTCCTCCTTCCCTAAGTGGAGAAAGGTCTGTGATTGTTCTGATATATATATATATTTTTTCGTCTTATACATAAGGTGTGATTGTGAAGTGAAGAAACTGTAATACAGATAAAAAGTAGATTAAGTGTAATACCAGACTTGTACTTTTTTATAATAGTAGAAGCAGAGATGTTAATCAAGAAAACTGAAGGAAATTCCAATATTTAATTTTAAAATATATATTAGCAATGAGTATTTACTTTTATGTAGAAATTCGTTGTTCTTCATTCGACCAACCGAATAAATACACCATGGCATTAGACATATTTATATATTTTCTACTTACATATTGTATTAATCAGATAGAATGGTGTCGCATAGGTATAGGAAAATACTCGTGAAGTTGCCTTGCCTTTAGGAGAAAGTGGGTTTACCGCTTGCTATATTGGGGCCGGTGGTCCACTTCTTGTGCAGCGCTTTCTCCCGCTGCAACCAGTGCACTCCTTCTGCCTTACCTATAGGAAGGTGATGTACGGTTCCGCCAAACCTACCCTGGCTCTGTCAACTCTAAGGCAGCATTAATACATGTATTGCTCGACCTATTAGTATTAACCACTAGTACTACTTTATGGTTTATGCTAATACTAGTTGATCCAGGATTTAATTTTGGAGGGAAAGGGCTTCAGCCCTAAGGATTTTTTTTTCATATATATATATATATATATATATATATATATATATATATATAGCGATAGTTAATTTGAAAAAAAAAAAGAAAGAAACTAACTACTCATATGACATGGTGTCTTAGTGATTCTTGAAGTCCTATTAAATGTTAACTACACGAACAGTAATACTGTAAGAGATAGTTTTTAATATTTTTTCTATAAAACGTGGGTATATTTTACTATTTTGGGTGTGGGGGGAAGGGGCTTCAACCCGAAAGCCTCCCTCGTAAATCCGCCTTTGATGCTAATTATGTGAACTAGGGATGGGATCAATTCTCCTACTATCCTTAGTAAAATTAATTTTGTAGTTCCTGTCCGTCTTCGTCAGCTTTTTTCCATAAATTTCTATTCAAACAATTATGCCTTCCATTCGCCTAAAGATTGGATTCAGCGGAATGCTACTTTATTCGCACCCTTCATGGTTACATGCAGCATGTACGGTTCTAACAAATTTGGGCAAATTGAGTTTAAGGATGAGAAGGGTCCCTCGCACGCTATTTAACTCTACTTAGAAATGGCCATTGACAGTCAATATTATCGAAATATCGATATTTTCAGCCACTACGCATTAGATTTTATATGAAACAGGCAAGACGTTTATACATATTTTTATCAGATTTATATATATATATTATAACGATCAGATTCATATATAATTTCTAATGCTTCCCAAAAATGATGGTTTTAATTTTTATATTAAAAAGTCAAAGGAACGATATCGATAGTTGATAATATCCAAGTAGATAATATCGATGGTAAACTATCGAAAACTGGTAGATGATATCGATATTTCGGTAATATCGTCTATCTATGGCCATTCCTAGCACTAGCGGATCCAGGATTTAATTTTTTTTGGGGGGGGGAGGGCTTCAGCTCGAAAGCTTTTTTTTCATAAAAATGACGATAATTACTTTGGAAACAAATAAAAGAAACTATTTATATGAAATGGTGTTTAATTGATTCCTTAAGTCATTTTAAATGTAATTACACGAACAATAATACTTTAAGAGATCATTTTTTAATATATTTCCCCATAAAACATGGTAATATTATACCATTTTTGGGGGAGGGGGGGGGGGGGTAGCTTCTGCCCGAAAGCTTCCCCCCCCTCCCGTAGATCCGCCCGTGATTCCTAGTGTGAACCGCCAGTAATAATATATGGTTTAAGCTATTAGCTAGGTTAAAATGTAGTTTTAACTATGAATGACTATGAACATATAATATAGCTTGGTCAATGATACGTGATTCGATCTTCCAATATTGAACAAAATAAAAACATCAAATTGAAAAAAAAAAAAAAAAATACGAGTTGTATGAAACCCTACGAAAATTTTCTTTCGTATCTGATTATATTCAGCGCAGAAAGGAATTGTGGAGGTAGGGGAGACTTGGTACGGTGCAGCAATTTTCAATTAATCCTCCTAAACTTTGTTATTATACCAATTAGATATAAGAAAGGTGTTTTGTTTTATAGTAAAGTGTACACTTGATTAAAATGTTGTCCGTAAACGCAATGGTTATATCATAGCCGAAAATTAGAAGAAACCACACCTCATGGACGGTTGTACCATTGCTTGGGATCGTCGGGCAGGGTTTAAAAAAATCAAAATAGTCTAAAAATCAATTTTATTGTAGTGTATAACATTATAGAACAATTTAATCACTTATAACTAATAAAGCATAAAAGTTTGTGCAAAAATCAACTTTCGGTCTTCCTTGAGCGTTTTCTGAGTATGTGAAAGTATAAAAAATTTACTTGTGACACCTTAATCAGAAAATACGTTACAAGCATACCCAATCCATTCCTTCGCAAAAAACAGTCGCCTCGACAATGTAAAATTATCTATGTACAAAGTAACTGCTAATTAACAAATTGCTAATTCAATACTCTATACGTACATGTATAACAACAATTATTCAAAGAAATAGAATAAAAATAGTTACTTTTGTTCATTGAAAAGTAATGAAGTCCGCTACTAGCGTTAATGTCGCGCGATGCGTTAGTAGTACTATTACTGTTAAATACGTACGGATAGGCACAACATCTCTTTCTTCCCTATTAATCTATCCGTAATTCCTTATAGTTTCACTATTATGACGACTGTCATAACCGTACCCAGTCTCTCCATTTAATATAAGATAAAGCTATTGTATTTATCTAATGAAGTACTTGTTTATTACGCTGAATAGTTCTTGATGTACGTTTACTTTCTTGCAGTATTCTTATAATTATGTTATTATTATTACGATGATAACAAAAGTACAAGATTGTATGAAATATATAACCTCAAAATCTTGTTTTTGTGTAATTCATTTAAATTGCTTTAAAAAACATATTCATCTTCTGATTTTTTTTTTTTTTAACGATTTACAGTACGGGATCCCAAAAAAAATCTGTAATCGACCAAAACACTGGTTTAATTGTATAGATAATTATTATAACACAAAATATTAAGATTTGCAACCTTTGCGAAAAATTAAACCTATACCGTTTAGATCTTTAAACGGTTTAATCGTCTGCTGCAACATAGCTAACGCACACATTATACTTTACACTGTATTTTTGTTTTAGTAGGTACGTAATACTGTGCGCAATACTGTAGTCGTAGCCATCCTGGCTAAATGCAGGCCCCCTCTCACCCCCCGCCCCCCTCTCTCCCCCATGTTGGCGGAAGTTCAAGGAGTCTAGTAAGAGTGGTATGATTTTATAATTAATTAAAGTTTTATAGGTTTTTAAAGTGCAAATATAATATATCATTAGGTGTGTCGCATAAAATACATAATATCATACTCACAGACTCAAAAACAGCCATGTATACATATCACGTCAAGAGATGTGGGGGCCCTGGTTAAATGTGTTGAGGTGAGGATCCGAGCTCGCTCGGGTTAGAGGTTAAATAAACACAAGATCGACGTGGTCCGAGCACGATAACAAGAACGGTGGGTTTGATTCCCATCCAGTCAGTTAATGTTTATTTCTCGGCTGCCCCGAGTAATGAATATTAATACTTCCACTCTGATTAGTACGCGGGGACATTGCTTATAATTATAGCATACTTGTCAATGCCATTAGTCCATCAATGATTCGAAATGGCACTTGCCCCTTATTTAGTCTATGAAGCACGTTCAAAATGCAAAAGGTCGTGTAGTTCTGATTTGTCGATCAATTGATTAGGTTTAAATTGACATTATGTGACCCCTGTAGAATACTGAAACCTCGTTTTATTAAGGAAAATCCTAAATTTTTCATTTATTTTTCATCCCTTGCTCAATATCTTGGAAAATATCGTATGAAAAAGAAAATCCACAAATTTATTAATTTATAGTAATTTTTTTTAAATACGGTCCCTAAAAGAGATCTTTACGTATGATAGTGTCCAAAATACGTTTTTCCAAGTTTTTTGTCCAAAGTTTTTTTGTTTCTATTTTTATTTATTATAGTATCTGTATTTTTGGATATATCAATATATATTTAAGGTATTAATGCGATGAAGTTCAGCTTAAACTACTTGAATCTAATTGTTTCTGAAATATTGTACGTTTCTCACTACTCATTTTTGAAGAATGTAGAATAACGCCAAAACATTTTGAATGCTTCATTGAAATTATTCTGTGATGAATACTAACCTACTGTGACACAGTTTGTATCATTATGATTTAATTAACTATCACATAAATAATAAATTATGATTTAAATATTAAGAGTTGATTATTGATACACCATATACTTATAAATCGTCCTTAATCCAACATTATTTCGGAAAAAATATCCACGAAATCTGTTCATTAAATAATAAAAAACGATTATAGAAGTATTGGTAGAACTCAAGAGCAAAAAAGTTCATTTAGATAATAGTCTGATTCTAAGCAGAAAACTGAAAATTTAAGTAATTGTTTTTTATGTAAAAACCACGTAATGTGTTACATTACTACACAATTTAAATAGTATAAAATTAATGTTAAGTCTAGGAAGTCTGAGAAGGACTGACCATGTAGCTCACATGAGTGGTACCGATGTATCATGGGTACTTCATGGAACCAGAAAACGTGGGAACCAAAAGGGTGGAGTTACTCATGATTCTTGGCATTCGAAACTGATCGGTTTCTGCAAAGGACCGAGACAACTGGCGGAAGCCGATCCAGGAGGCCGTGACCTAGGAATAGGATGTGTGCCATTAAACAGGATGGATTGGTACTAATTTAACCTTCTTTAATATCTTAAAGAATAACGTTTTGCTTGAATGCATCGTTCGGGATTTAAAGGTGAAAAACCAAAATAATCATAAAGAAATGGTTTTTAGGATATAAAAAGTTCTTCTGGGGAGGCCCATATGAGCATTTTTGTATTTTACATCTTTGTAGCCATTTATACTGGTTAAAAAATTGAAAATATTCTACAACACTTATAGCAACATTATCCCCATTTCGAACCTAACAGGTATAGCCGAATGAATAAAAAAATAGGCTGATGTTTCGATTTTTAAAAAATTAAATGTAGTTTTAACTCACTATAATTATTGCCCATGTGACAGACTGGCGTAGATTTTACAAAAAATGAAAGGTTTTTAATTGATGAGAAGTTGGTTGAGGTGTTCAGTCAAAATACAAAGTAAAAATAAATAAATTATATATATTTGAAAGAGTTGTTTCTGTTATTTTATTATTGTTTACTTCGTGACTTTATATCCTTTAATTTATAATTTACTAAGTTTGTTCCATTATTTCATTAGTCACTGACTTTGTTACCGTCATCTTATCTATCTATTGTTATGTATAATTTCTAGCATAGATATCTGAATTTATTTTTGTATATTTTTTGTGCATCGATTTATCGATATCTTTTTGTCTTCGCGACCCATGGGCCTGAGATCTGGATGTGGCACGCAGGTTAAAAAGCTTGAAGACTCTTGGTCTAAATGACCTTCTTTTGCTGCTCTTGACCTCTACCAACAAATCTTTAAATATGTCCCATTATTCAGAGGAAATCCCGTAGAAATGTTAGTATGATTTTTTTCATTTGTGATTTTTATCTTTTAGGTAACTCATTTTTTTTTTTTTGTAATGATATTAATTTTTTTAAATTAATAATTAATAAATAGGACCAATTTCTATCTCAAAAGTAAAGCAATAAAAATTGTTAACAAGATTTTATTAAATTGCGTTATATTTAACCTGTAACGTCTCGGAACTTTTAATTTGATCATTTATAGTCCGGGAGCCCGTGGCAAAAAAGGTGTCATATTTCATACTAAGTTTTGTCCTTATAAATTGATCATATCCACAGACCTGATGAAAAAAATTCACGTCTGCCAACATAGAGCCACTGGGATGCAAAATGGCGGCCATGTGAAAATAGATAGAAACCCTACATAGGTTGTATGTAAGCGTATATACAGAGAGAGCTTATAGATATATAAAGCTACTAACCTTTTCAGTTTATAGTATTTACAGTCTTAAGACATGAAATAATAATCACTTACCCCATACCTGTGAATTTCAAGTCGGAAAATTGAGTTTACGATTCAAAAAGTTTGCTTTTTTCTGTTTTTCGCTTCTATCAGTTAAACTATGCCTTCTATCTACAATAATGTGATACGTGAAATCAAAGCTGACAAAATTTGCAATAGAAATGGTTATATTAGTTTTTTCTCTACATTCTGAGCTGTGTAATAACGAAAATTGCGAAAAGTAAGTTATTCTGTATAGTTTCGGAGTTTAATTATAATTGCTTTAGCCTTTGAATGGTTGAAGATAAGATCGTAAAATAATATATATTCTTAAAGAAAATTTAATATTAAACAACTTTCTTCCGTATTACTTTTTCGTTAAATGAAAATATAAACAGTTGGCTAGTCAAAAAATGATAAAAATGTGATGCGATTTTTTTTTTTTTTTTTAGTAAATTACGAGGACTGATATCACGGAAACTGTAGAATATAGCAAAACACTAACTATTTCTATTGCAAATTTGATCAGCTTTAATTTCGCATATCGCATTATTATTGATAGAACGCAAAATTTCACTGATATAAGCGAAAAACCAAAAAAAGTAAACTTTTTGATTTGTAAATTCAATTTTTCGACTTAAAATCCACGGGTATGGGGTAACTGACTATTATTTCATGTCTTAAGACTATAAATAATATAAATTGAAAGGGATGATAGCTTTATATATCTATAAGCTCTCTCTATATATAGGCTTACAACCTATGTAGGGTCTCTTCTATCTTCACATGGCCGCCATTTTGTATTCCAGCGGCTATATGCTGGCATACATGCATTTTTCTCATAAGGCCTGTGGTCAATTTATAAGGACAAACCTTATTATGAAACATGACACCTTTTTTGAAACAGCAATCAGCAATCAGGATGTATTTTATTTTATCATTAAAAAAAAAAATCGAAAGTGTATTTTTAAAATGATAAACTTCGAAAATAAAGATCTAAAAGAAAAAGTTAAAGTAATTGAAGGACATTGACAAGCATTCTAAGAAATGTTTTAATGAAGAAATATTTATGTAAACAAAAATAAAATTAATAATTAATTTTAATTTGAAAGAATAAAATGTTTTGAAATTAAAAAAATAATAACTAATTGATACATTACATACTTTACCCGGAAGAAAAAGAGCCAATTCCCACATGCAACAGAATCTTAGCAGTACAAGAAATACTAAATGTTCAGCACGTTATAACTCTGCACCACAGGCGGATCTACGAGGGGGGGGCTTTCGAGCTGAAGCCCCTCCCCCCCCAAAATGGTAAAATATAACCATATTTTACAGAAAAAAATACTAAAAACTATCTCTTAAAGTATTCTTGTTCGTTTAATTACATTTAATAGGACTTCAAGAACCACTTAAACATAATTTCGTATAGGTAGTTAATTTCTTTCTTTTTTTTTAATTAATCATTTCTATACTTATATGAAAAAAAAATCTTTCGGGCTGAAGCCCCTCCCAAAATTAAATCCTGGATCCGCTAGTGCTCTGCACCGAATCGTCCGATTTCGATGATGTTTTTTTTTAAAATGTTTTGTATGGAATTTAGTAAGCTTTCAAATACTCATATGTATAATGTACCAAGATTTGCTTACTTTTCGAGTTATTCGCAAATTATGAATTCATTTCTAACGTCTCGATTCGTTGAGACGGATCCATCACATGGTTTGAAACTTCCCACTTTTGCATTTACTTTTATTTAAGTCCTGTTATAAAATGAGGAATCAAAATTACGATTTTGTATTGATATTCCCTTTCTATTGATACATCATCCGTCAAAATGCATAACTCCTGAGAGCCGGAAAAGGGATATATATTTCAGAAATAATATATAAGATAATTATATCCATTTCCGATTGCCTTATTAAAAAACTTAGCGATAGGAGCTTTGTGAGGTCACTACTTGACTAATAGAAGTGAAGCTCTCTCTCCGTTGACACAGTTCTCGGTCGCCCCAGTAACCCTGAGAAAAAGATAGTTGGAAGAGATTTTTAACCTTCATTTCGTTGGCCTATTATTACGGCCATCGACTTGGTAGCCTCTCACTGACCTTTTGTACTCGCTGGAATATCTCACCCAGCAAATAGAGCAATGATAATTTAAAACCAATTTTCACATCTATGTGAAGAATGTAACCTTCATAACATATACTAAAACCAATGATTAAAAAGATCTTCGATAATTCATTGGAATTCTTTCAATAATTATTTGCCTTATGATACATAAATTATTAAATAGATTTAAACCATTTCTACATTTAAACTCACAAATATTAATAATTAAGCGATTTAATTTGTTTTCTGTTGACGAGTTATGAACCTCATAAAAAGTTTTATTATTATTTTAGAATTTCGCACTTTCTTGGCTTTCGCCAAAAATATTCACCTACCCGGACCACGGTCAATGGTTAGGCTCAATTGTTGGACTATGTTTAAAAATTTGTTGCCGATATTCGCCGTGCCAAAGAGAGCTTTTTTTTCATAAAAATAACGATAATTAGTTTGGAAAAAAAGAAAGAAACTAAATACGTATATAAAATATTTAAGTGATTCCTAAAGTCGTTTTAAATGTAATTACACGAACAATAATACTTTAAGAGATAATTTTTTAATGTATTTTTCCATAAAACATGGTTATATTTTACCATTTGAGGGTGGTTGTGAGATTGTAAGGGGGGGGGGAGGACTTTGGGACTAAAGCCCCCCTCCAAAAAGATAAAATATAATCATTTTTTTTTTTGTCCTCCCCTTCCTCGCCTTTAAGGCTATACGAGGGTTTTCCCGGGCCAGGGAGTGTGGGTGGGGATTTAAAAACTCCGGGCACCAGGACGCGAGTGCACACGCGTTAGCCCATTCGGCCACCCCGCCCACTTTAAGAGATAATTTTTTAATATATTTTTCCATAAAACATGTGATATGTGAGATCACAACCACCCTCAAATGGTAAAATATAACCATGTTTTATAGAAAAAATATTAAATACTATCTCTTAAAGTATTATTGTTCGGGTAATTACATTTAAAAGGACTTCAAGAATCACTTAAGCACCATGTCACATAGGTAGTTAGTTTCTTTCTTCTTTTTTTTTCAAATTAATTATCGTTATATGTATGAAAAAAAATGCTTTCGGGCTGAATCCCCCCCCAAAAAATTAAATCCTCGATCCGCTAGTGCCAGATAGTATCTGTTTGGGCTCATACCGATAATAAAGAACCTGGACAATAACCATGTTATATAATGAGGGTAAGGCTTTGTGGACAATCTTGGCTAGATTAATATGCCTCATTATAAATTCTTTACCGCTAGCCACCGCTTGACATCCCGATGATGTGTGCTGGATTGATTCGATTGCATTTTTATGTAGACGACATCGTTCATATAAATATATATATATATATTTATTTATCTCCGGATATATATTCCTTATGAGGATTTGTGATTCCTATCACTTTCTTAGTTGTTTCTTTCAGCCCTGCCTCTATTTACCATCTTGCGTTGTTCCATCGTGAGGCTCCCTGAGTCCAAGGGTTCAAATTTATTCTTCAGGCCAAATTGGAATTTAGTTTTTAATTCAGGATTTTTTATATTACGGACTTCTAATTAAACTAATAACTTATTATTATTAATTGACATGGTTGGAAAAAAAAAAACATTAAACCCATCAATTGCTTGAATTATTTTCATGAAAACGTAAATATTGGAATTATGAATATTTGCTTCATCCCCTAGAAAAATATATGGATCGATTCTCATGGTAAAGATCTTTGTAAAAAGATCTTAGTAAATGACAACTTATGATGATAACATATTCATAAATACATAATATTAATTTTTTTTTAATCAACCCTTAAATACTATAACTTAAAATAATTATTCTAATCGGGTTTCAGGTCGTTTAGATATAATCTAATTGGGTACATTAAATTTAGTGTTTATTCTTTCTATTTGATGTTTCGGTCCCGTTTTCCATATATAAATAATTATATTAATATGAATTAGTAACAAATTAATCAAGAGACAGAACATAAATATTAGGTTATAATATGAAAAAATCCAAACCCAACAGCCTTGTCAAAATGCAGGCAAAGAAAGAAACCCGTCAACGTTTCGCCAATTCAGGCATCATCAGGACAGAAAGAAGAATAGCTAATCGAACATCACTCCATGACATCCAATCGACAATAGAATACTGATGACAATACTGCCATTGTATAATGACAGTATGCGAATGCATGTCATGGAGTGATGTTCGATTAGCTGTTCTTTTCTATACCGATGATGCCTGAATCGGCGAAACGTTGACGGGTTTGTTTTCTTTGCCTGCTTTTTGGAGACATACGGCTGTGTGGTTTGGATTTTTTTCCATTATAACCTAATGTATAAATAATTTGATCCCCTTCAGTACTGGAAAAACAAATGCCCATCATTTGTACACAAATACAGGCTTTAAAATGTTTTGACCAATAATTTTAAATTCATCATAAATTCAGCATCAAAAATACAAAAAAAAAACAACAACAAAAAAACGAAATATGCATCTACAGGAAATATATCAATATAACAATAGTATCTAGAATAATCCCTGGTCATAAATTAAAGTATTCATATTACTAAAACAGGCAATAAAAGTAACTATACATATAGATGATGTAGAGATGGTTGACCGTTGATATAATATGAGAAGGAGTTGATCGGGGGTGCGGTCAAATTAATACTAAATTAAATAAGTAGAATTATTTAATAATTAAACTTAACTAAAATAATTCTTTCAGACGGTTACACAACGCCGAATTGCGTGAGCTGTATTCGGGTAATATAATTGAGGTAATTTCATCGCGGCGAATCAAATGGGCTTGTAAAGTTGCTGGGCTTAGTAACGAGAGAATTCCTAAAAGGTTAATATTTGCTGTGCCGAATGGTAAGCGTCCGAGGGGTAGACCGAAGCGAAGGTGGGAAGATTGCATTAAAGCCGATCTGAAGGGACTGGGTTTGGACGGCGAACGGTGGAGGGAGGTGTGTAATAAGCGATTGGAGGTGTCGGCATCGAACCTTCGGGTTCGCTAAGCCTTTTATTATTTATTATTTAAAATAATTCTACTTATTTAATTTAGTATTAATTTGACCGCACTCCCCGATTAACTCCTTCTCAAACTATACATATATATTGAACTAACCTTAAATATCTAAAACTTACAACTAAATAACAATAAATTTTTTTTTATTTATTGAAAAATATTACAATCTGTCTCAAGGACATTTATAATAGTGTTCACAGATCACATTCACACTCAATGTACAATAAATAAATTAAATTATACAGAAAAATAATATATATATATACAATAAATAATAATAAAATAACCTAAAAAACAATAAATTAAAATATAGAAACAGTCATCACATGAAAATGTTATAAAATTAGAAAAGTACAATAAAATAATGAAAGAACATTAATTTAGTTCCTACTCGGTAAATTGTTTTGAACTACCACTAAATCAACACCAACTTATAATATTCATAAGAATGAAAGCAAACTAAAATAAGGACACCTCTCATATATTTACTAAATAAAAAAAAATAAATAAAAACCTATACCACTAACAATCCATGAAGGATCTTGGGGTTCAGTACAATGCGAGGAAGTACTGTTACAAGGCCAACGGTTGTGCAGGGAGGTGACGGGCCAATATCACGCTCAACCGCCAGGTTTTCCCCTTAATTAATTATTTAATTAGGATTACCCACTTTATAGAGGCTGGGTTTGCCGCAGGAGGGTCTCCCGGCCCCAGGATCGACCCACGGCTAATGAAAAATTACTAGTCATCAGCCGGATTCGAACCTGGGACCTTGAGCTCTGGAAGTCAGTGCTCACCCACTGAGCTACCCCGCTTCCCTATATTCACTAATTATGTTGTCTAAATTATGTTGATTTTAAGACGTTGTTGTACCCATAATTTAATTTTTCCAAATCATTTCGCGTGTTTATAGGTTCTTTGTTCCTTCAAATATTCATCATTTCTAAAATCAACCTTTTTCGTTGATTGTTTTCAATATATAGAACTTTTACCTCATCAAAATTAAATTTGTGTTAGTTCCTAATAGCATGACTAGCTCAAGTCGTTTCTTCTTTTTTACTTCCAATGCCATAATTATGAGCGTAAATTATTCTACTGTGGTACCGTGGTGTTTGCCCAATTTATTTACCGGCACAATAGGAGCATTTTATTTCGTAAATCACGTTAGAAAGTTTGTCTCGGCTATTCCGATCATTGGGTTGATAGAAAGTTGTTGTTTTAGGACTATTATTGTACCTATATGATATATTAACACTGTGGCAATGGAAAATTCTTTTTATTTCCTATTAGAGGCCAATAGTTTTATAAATTCTACAGAAAAATAATGCTGAGGATTAAACCGCTTTTATTGGTAGCGGGACAAACAGTCAAACGCAACTCCCAGGAGGCACTTTTCAATAACACTCTTAGGATAACCGTTATCTAAAACCGAACTCCTTTACTCGTTTAAAGTTCTCTAAACAAAATTATACTCAGTGGAATGGGTCTGTGGTATAGATTCTTCGACGTATTTATTTTATACCTAAATAAAAAAGATTTTCCGAAAATTCGAGAAAAATGATTTTTAAGAATTGTTGTTCTATGTATAAATTATATAATTTTTTAAAATAAATAATGACAAAAAAAAAATTCCGCCTTGCCCTCTCCCAAAAAAAAAAAAAAAAAAATGAAAGCTGCGTAGGCCCTTGGTCCCCTCCGCCCATTTAAATAATATTTTGAAATATTTTAATGTAGATTCACACATCAAATTTACAATGGAGATTGAGAACGACAATTAAATTAGTTTTCATTAAAATAATTCAAGCAATCGTAGGATTTAGTTTTTTTTTTAATATTAATTGATAATAATAAGCTATAATTTTAAATTATTAAATATTGTGTCATGATGATTTTCAATTACCTCATTATGGCTATTTCTTAAGTGAAATGTCTCATTCCTTCAAAATAATTATTCTTTATGTAAGTAGGGTTTCCTTTCGATCATTTCCCAATGTTTCAATAATGCATCCAAATGCAGCATTCATTACCAACAGGTCGTAAATAGCAATTGAACGTAATAAATCCATATTGTAAATTCAGAAACATGCCAATAGCTGGATTTAATTTCATAAAAATGTAAATGTTAGAATGAGCTCTGGGTAAAAACTCTAGTGCGTCATCGTGATATATTTATGAAAAAAAAAAACAGTATTTTTTCATTAACAGTTTTATTATTATTATACATCCCTCTCACACGAAATCAAGAATTTAAAGCATTGTGATAATTTATTGTATTTTTGCTGAAATTACGGTTACTCTGTGATGACAGAGTAGCAAATTACATAATTTTTTTACACTAGTAGAGGTGAATCTCAACTTAACTAATACGAATGAGGTGACAAACCTTAAATTACTATATATAACGTATATAACGTTTTTACATAAGTGGGATACCTGAAGTCCAGTTGGAGAGTGATATAAAATAATCGTTAATAATCAATGATCTTAGAGAAACAGAACATAGCGTAATCTAAGCGTTTCAAATTCGTCTTTAAACGGTTCTAACAAAGATAAATTCTAATTGTTTTTAAAGTATATTTTGTCCTTTAAATTATACTAGGTAATATGAACAACCCAATGTTATTTTAGCTTCAATAGTAAATAGTCCTATAAATGGCGAGAGTTAATTTATGACAATAGACTCTTCAATGATGAAGAATAATATGAAAATATTTTATTCCTCAGATGAATGAAATAAGGGTCGGTTAAAGAGTCACTTGACTAGTTCCGGTTGTGCGGGATCCAAGTGGGACAGTAAAGGAAGAGAAAACTCTGTCCCACATCTGAGTAATTGGCTTCTACTACTGTTGCCAATGTTGCCACTCCTCTTCTCGTTATTGGTCCTTATCTCTACCTATTTATTTGTGTGTCCAGGAAATGTTTAAATCATCACCAAACATGACATCCTTTGAAGAATGGAAACAACATTTTACAGCCAAAAGCAGAAAGTAAAGTCCTTAAATTAATAGGAATTTGATTTAATTTTTGAGGAAACGAGAGTACACTGCCTTGCACCCATTCAAAACCTTCTGGGATATAATTTTATTTTGGATACGAAGATGTAGACACAAAAATAGTAATGACTTACTTTCATCTTTTTTTTTTAAATCGAAAATTATTTTAAACTAGAAATAAAACCAATAATAATAAAACAAAATATGGGGAATCAAAATATATAATCAACACCGGTCCAAATGTCATTTCTAATATTTTAGAATACAAAATAAATATTATACCCCAAACCTCAACCATCACAAAATATACTAATAACTGAAATTTATAAAAATGAGATACACAAAAGCGAATATGAGAGGAAATGATAAGATAAAAATACTGTTTGTTTGAAGACATATTTTCTCTTAAGAATAATTAAAAAATCAAGGCGCGGGCTTTCCATTTTTGTTGCAGAGAGGATGTGTCAGGGGAGGGGGGCGATGGACAGTCAAGAAAAAAGTCTCGGGAGTTTATATTAGGTATAAAACTTATACTATAATTAAAACTTATAAAACTGAATTATAATTAAAGTAATCAACATAATTACAATATAATACTATATATAAAAATTAACTTAAATATATGTTTATATATTAGGGTTGTTTTTTGTTTCTTTGTGTATGGGTATAATTGAAATTATGTTAACAACAAATTAAATATATTAAATACTTTTATTTGCAATTAAAGTTTTATGACAGTGTGTGAAATAGACTCTCCTCAATGCTCTTAAGTTTCAAATTTGCTGCTAGAAATGTAAGAAAATCTTCACGGAAAAACGGAAAGGTCCACATGAATGAATCATACAGTCTTAGGATATGTTCAGGAGACCTTCCTGACGTCATCCAACACTCCTGTTACCCCCTATATGCCGATGATTATCAAATTTACCAATTATTCCAACATTCTGAGATGCCTGAGGCTGTCCGAAAGCAAGAAGAGGATATCGACTGCATCAACAGACGGGCAGAAATAAATTAATTAAAACTGAATGCAGATAAAACTAAGACTATTCTCATCGGGTCCAGACATCTCATTAGCTCCCTTCCTTACTTTCCTCTACTTAACCTTAATAACCGTCCATCCATTTTTTTCCTACAGTCAAAAACCTAGGAGTAACCTTTGACCAGAACCTCTCCTGGAATAACCATATCTCCCAGATTACCCGAAAATCCATAACTGACCTTAAACAACTCCTAAGATTCCGTGATTGTATTCCTCTAAAAACCAGACAGCTCCTTGTAACCTCCCTTATATTCCCCACTTCGACTACGGCTGTTTGGTGTATGGAGGACTATCTGCCAGGCTAGAAATGAGACTGAAGAAACTCATGAACTGTTTCATAAGATACATCTTCGGGATCCCCAGGCGTTCACATGTTTCATTCTGGTACACCGAGTTGAAGTGGCTTTATCCTACTTCCCGACTACAATTCCTCCTTGGTGTTTTCCTTTCCAAGTCTTCAGAACCAAAAACCCTCCCTACATCCTGAACTCCTACGTCTACCTCTTAATACCAGGTCTCAACCTATAGACTTATATATCCCTCCCATAAAACTTCTTCCTTCAGCAAGTCCTTCGTCATTCGTGCTGCTTCTACTCTCTTTCTACCTCCATACGTCAATCCTCGTCCACAAATTCCTTTTAATAACTCCTGTTCCACCACCTACTCCACATTTAAACTTCCGCAAACACGTAAAATTACTTGGATCTGTACACTGTTTAATTTCAATCTGCTTCGAAATTGCAATAACAATTAACAGTTAATTAGTTTGTATTTCTTATTATTCAAAATCAGACTAAGACTCATAAATTTGTAACTATATTATTATTCTTAGAAGACAGTAGTTCCAGAATAAAATTATTTTTTCGTTTCATTTCATGTCATATTATGATATTCGAGGATAAACTAAATTTTCAGTAATAGGAACATAGGGCGTGGTAAAATACTGGCATAAAATTGAGAACACCTATTTCAAGGCCTTAGCTTGTCTTAGTATCGACTTTGATCGATCGTAGTAATCGACTTTTTATTTTTTTATTTTAGACGATTTTCTTAATTGATTTTATTTTACATATTTTATTTGTTCGGGTATAATAATTGTTATTGATTTTATTTTTGTATTTCGAAATATTTTTGTGGAGGAGCGATATTCTCACCACCTCTCTATTTGTATTGGGGAGACGATCGCCACAATTTGTCCCCCTCCCTTCTCCTGAAATCTGCGCTTATGATTAGAAATCTTTCCAAACTGAACTTACAAAATGAACATATAATTTAGTTGAAATAGTTTCTTCAATTCATTAGCAATAAAATAATATATTTAATAAGTACCGTGAAAGTGGGTTAATTTGTTCCTTTCGGAATGATATTGCACCAATAATGTTTAATATTTTGATTAGCTGTATGTGGCCCACCAATGGTAATCTAAAAGGCGAAAGGCTTGGCAGGGAAAGGAAATAAGAATATCTTCCGATTGGTGGGTTTTAGTATTCAATGGAAAGATAAACGAAGTTTTCTGGTATTTTTCTTTCTCTTTGTGGTATTCTCCGTTAGGCAACGTATATAACGGATGAATAAAAGCCGTTTATCTTTTATTGCTGATTGCTTCTTCTGGAAGTATAAAGGTGACTGGGGTCTCTGAATCGTTAAAATTGCATCTTCGATTAAGAAGCAAATATCAGTTATATTTATTAATTTTATTTACTAATCGTAATTTCTAAAAAGTCAACTGCAGGAAACTCTGTACCAGAAATTAGGGATACTTTGTTGCAGTAAATGTGTCCTAAAAAGTGGTGCTAATTGCCCTGATATGTTGATTGTCTTTTTTTATTTTAACATCGTACAATTTTAAAATGAATATATAAATTAAATTTATTTTGGACAGGATTTCTTTTTTTTATTGGAATGAGCATTTCTTTTTTTAATATATTGTTTCCTCCATCAGTTTTCACTGGTTTCTAATACCAGTGACGCGGCTGGGGGAGAAGCACTGGGATCTCCTGGAGTCCTGCCTTGGCTTCCACATTGGGGGACAGAGCATGACTCAGAGTCCCCTGGGTGAATGTAAATATTGTATATAGGTGTGGATGTGTTTTATTTACTTTAATTTCATTTATCTTTTATCAATTATTTCATTTTTTGTACACAGGCTTATTAATTTACTCTTATTTTATTTTTCTATATTTCTTTTTCTTTGTTATCTCTATCTTAGTTATAATTTGTATGTACATATTGTGTAAATGATTAATGTAGCCTTAATATTAATTTCCTTTAATGTGGCAGAATGTATTAATATTCAATATAATAAATAAATATATTGTTTAGGTGAGGGGAGAGAGGAGGCTATCCTGGGGATTTAGAGCTGTCAACTATTGCCTGTGTAGTCTGTGGGCCAGACCCCCTTACCGTGCACCCCCCCCCCCACATCCCTATAAATTGCATATCGTTGTGTTCCTTGTAACTATTTATTAAAAAAAAGCCAATGTTCCCACAAAAAAAAAGTGAACGCACTGCCCCAAAATGGCGTCCAAAGATGGCGGATTGACGACTTTGACTTTAGTTAGTTTTTTGGTCACTGAGAATCAGCATTTGGCTTAATTTCCTCATAGTTGGTCTTTTATTAAAGCTGAATAGTCATAAAATAATAAACCATGAAGAAATATTAAAAAATAATTGGCTTAGGCTATGAAAAACACTACTAAAGTCAATTTTTTTAACAAAAAAATTTTCAAGTTAAAAATCAAGCGTCATTTGTAATTAAACGGCCAACAATAACGCAAAACGTGCAGAAATAAACCATCTGGAGAATATATTTTTCTTTCCAAAACGCTGATTATTTTTTAAAAACTTTTAAACAGTTCCGTAGAAAATGCACTTATGCGGCAGAAAAGCGGTACTGGCGTGGGTGCCTACAGGCCTCTACCACACCATTCAGTAGACATAAATGGCTTAGTTAAAGTGATATAATAACATTTTTTGTACATTATATTGGTTTTATTAACGAACAAATATTAATGCAATAATGTAATCGTAAAAAAAAAAAAAAATTAAAATTTTTTAAAAAAATTTATTGTTTTTTTTATTTAACCTACATTATTCTACACGTATGTCGTTTAAGAAGACCTTCATTGTTAAAATGATATAATTATAATAATAAAACTTAATTAAAAACTTTGCTAAATATCTTGATTTTTTTATTATTTAACGTTTGCAATTTAACAATGTGTTTTGTATATTTACTGATTCTTAAAGGTAATTAAAATTTATATATACTTCCCAGGAAATGAGTCGTATTAATACCTGTTTTATGAACTAAAATAATATATACCTAATCTGAACTATATATAATGAATAGCTGCTGGGTTGTATAGTAAAACTATATATCGACAATATTTCTTATTCCAGCTTCTACGATTCTTGATTATAATTTCTTTGGTACACTAAACAGGAATGGATCTTGATGGGTATTTCCTAGTATCTCCTTTCTTGTAAGGATAAAAACCACAGTCCTTTCATATTATTTTCTAACATACTTGTTGCTTATGTATGCGCTAAACATCGTCCACTTAATATCATCCAAACTGCAATTGACCCCCTTTTAGCAGCATCTTGAAATATTCTCTTCATCTGTCTACTATACATTCGTTTAGCCATATAATGGATTCTGGTCCTTTTTATCTTTTCCAAGGTTTTGGCACTTCCTTTCTCGTTCGCTTAATGCATTTTTCCGTTTTCGGGTTCAATTTCGCCTTTTTCCTCATTTCAAGACCAAATCCAAACAATCAGTTCTGGTTTATAGAAGAACTTATAGCGTCACCGTTTCTATCTTTCTTTGTGCAGGGAGAATAATTCATTCAATAATAAAATTTCCTATTTATTTATGATATAGTCCAACTTCCGCACAAAATAAAGGAAATAAAAATTAATTTTTTAATTAGTGATATATGAGTTTTACTATACAACCCAGCAGCTATTCATTATATATAGTTCAGATTAGGTATATATTATTTTAGTTCATAAAACATGTATTAATACGACTCATTTCCTGGGAAGTATATATAAATTTTAATTACCTTTAAGAATCAGTAAATATACAAAACACAGTGTTAAATTGCAAACGTTAAATAATAAAAAAATCAAGATATTTAGCAAAGTTTTTAATTAAGTTTTATTATTATAATTATATCATTTTTACAATGAAGGTCTTCTTAAACGACCTACGTGTAGAATAATGAAGGTTAAATAAAAAAAATAATAATAAATTTTTTTAAAAAATTTTAATTTTTTTTTTTTTTACGATTAAATTATTGCATTAATATTTGTTCGTTAATAAAACCAATATAATGTACAAAAAATGTTATTATATCACTTTAACTAAGCCATTTATGTCTACTGAATGGTGTGGTAGAGGCCTGTAGGCACCCACGCCAGTACCGCTTTTCTGCCGCATAAGTGCATTTTCTACGGAACTGTTTAAAAGTTTTTAAAAAATAATCAGCGTTTTGGAAAGAAAAATATATTCTCCAGATGGTTTATTTCTGCACGTTTTGCGTTATTGTTGGCCGTTTAATTACAAATGACGCTTGATTTTTAACTTGAAAATTTTTTTGTTAAAAAAATTGACTTTAGTAGTGTTTTTCATAGCCTAAGCCAATTATTTTTTAATATTTCTTCATGGTTTATTATTTTATGACTATTCAGCTTTAATAAAAGACCAACTATGAGGAAATTAAGCCAAATGCTGATTCTCAGTGACCAAAAAACTAACTAAAGTCAAAGTCGTCAATCCGCCATCTTTGGACGCCATTTTGGGGCAGTGCGTTCACTTTTTTTTGTGGGAACATTGGCTTTTTTTTAATAAATAGTTACAAGGAACACAACGATATGCAATTTATAGGGATGTGGGGGGGGGGGGGTGCACGGTAAGGGGGTCTGGCCCACCGTGTAGTGGCTAAGGTCGAGATTCATTCTGTAGGTCCGCCACGAAATAAATTTTAACACGCCCAGGCCGGATTCGAACCGGCACACAGTGGGGCAGAAAGCCCTAAAATCTGACATAAATTCAAAAAGTGGGTGTTTTCTTTTGTGGAATTGTTTTTGATATTTGAACACAGCGGGAGTTGGCGGATTTAACACAGGCATAAACATTGACTTCGATATGTTTTGGACTGCACCAGCTAATTACTAAGTCAACAATCCAATACTTCTATGCGAGAATTAATATTAACAGTTGTCTTTAAGTATCTCTCTAGCATTGAGATTTTAACATTCTTAAATCAAACTGATATGGATAGGGTACCATTTTGTAAGTAATCAAATTCCTCGTTATATCAATTTTTATCTATCATAAATATTCGCTGGGAAAATAGAACAAATTCGTTTAAATTAATGCATTTAAATTAACTTTGATATAACAAACAAAAAGTTCGCCCCACATCACCTCTGACTGATTACATTCTTTTGAATCAGTATTTATCTGTCTATTAGGGAAAAGATTTAAATCTTGCAGAAACTTGTTTCTTTCCGATTTTTTTTAAATTTTACATACATTTTTTTATTTAAATGCACTTAACATCATTTTTAGCTGATAACAATTATATTTTGATATCCAGAAGAAAATTATAGGACATAATTAAATTATCGAATAAGTGAACAGTGGAGGATAAGTTAGAATACACTTAAACAAGTGATTTCTGAACGTGCAAATTGTCCCGAAAATAAATTACCAGAAATTACTCATAGACTATCTTTTTTTTTTTTTTTAATTTAAGATGAAGTGCGAGAAAGGTAACCGATTTGAGGATAGATTTTTGGAAATAATTCGATTTGGCTACAGGTTTATGAAAAAATAAACAATTACTAAAAATTCTCAGTTATCAAAAAGGTGGGACGGCCAAATCAGAAATGTTTGTGTGTGTGGTATCCAATGCCTTCATCCGTTCACAAAATTTTAATTCATGGTCCTGATATAATATATCATGATTTATTACCTATTGAACATTTGAGTGAAGAGGCACAAGAAGCTTAATATCTTAATAAAGATTTTTAGCGAACACGAAGACACTTTTCACGAAAGACCTTAAGAGAATTGATAGCAATCATAGGCGCAGACTACCGGGGGGGGGGGCGAGAGGGGTCATCTCCTCCCCCCAATAAAAATATTGAGGGGTGAGAAAATCGTTTCGCCCCCAATAATATGAGGGGAAAAAATTAAAATCAATAATAAATAAACTAAACGAATGAATAAGATGTGCAAAATAAAATCGATTAATTAACTAGGCAAGGCCCTAGTAGTATGTATGTAACGATTTTATTGACACCTAAATGATACTTATATTTATATTGTCTTTTATATTCAAAGATATACGTGGTTTCCCATAAGTAGAGGGAAATATTTAAACAAATTGTTGGATTTACATCACAAAATTTTATTGAATACAGTATTTTAAATTATCGTTGTATAAACAACACGGGGGTACCCCCGGTCTCAACTTGCAATACCCCCTCTCCAAGACGGCCTTATCTGCGGCCAAAGGACAGATGCTAGCGAGCGAAGTTGGTAAAAGGACTGCTGACGACCTATCTCCTGACCAGACCTCCAGAACAGCCCTTCGGCTATTTTCTGGACCCAGAACGGCGGAGAGAGAGAGAGAGAGAGAAGGCGCGAGACCGGCCCCCTCATCAAACTGTACGTAAACTATTTTACATACATTCACAAGTATTCCTCTCTAGAACATTTCTTTATTTGTATCTCTCAAGAAAAGGGCTCCCGGTCATATGGCATGTACCGGGCCTCCCATTATTGAACATATGGTGCCCCGGGTGAGGAGGAATACTTGTGAATGAAAGTATTGTAAACATCCGCCCATCATCTAAATATTTTAATTGCTTAATGGTTCAGTTTAACTCTAGGTTTGTCTTGGTCATTTATTTTTTTTTATTTGCGTTAAATTAATTAAGTTTTTTCAATATTAGCAGCATTTACTAACGAAAATGTTGTATATAATTAACGTAATATTAAACGGCTTAGACAGCCAGTAGGTGCCTCTTAATACCATTTCAAGTAACAGTCACCGCCGCCTAATTCCATCGGGAACAACAATCATCCTTAACTTCCGCCGCTACTTCTAATTTTTCCTGTTGTACGTGTTTCAATTCTCCAGCATCCAAATAATTCATATCTCGCCACATAATTTATGAATAGGTTATGTATTTATCACATTGTTTCGGCTATCAGCTCGGACTTATTTAGCGTGATCTAGATTAAAAAATAAATAAATACAAAAAATTGTATTGGTTCATATACGGACGCAGTAGTTTACGTGCAAAATGTCGCAGCATATAACTGCACCTATTAAAAGTTCGTATTATATTAAAATTGTTTGGTTCACGTACGTATAAACAATTTTATTGTAGCTTTGTTTGTGTATATTTTGATTGTTTGATTATTTTTCATATTTATTGTTTGTTAAGTGTGCGCACGTTTTCATACTTTATTTCATATTGTTGATTTTATATATAGATTTATTACCTTATTTGTCATGCATGTTTTTATATTTATTAAATATTGTTAAATTTTTTATATATTTATTAGCCTTTCACGCATGTTTAATTTCTTGTTATTAAAGTATTTATATTTCATTAGTGTATACGCATAATTTTTCTTTTTGTGATTGTTTTCATTTCATTGGTTTTTATTTTATGCATAGCTACTATTTATATAATTATTTACATTTCATCCTTCATATATATATATATATTTGTGTATATATATATATATATATATATATATATACACAAATATTTATTGATCTTATTAGTTTATATGCATAGATATTTATTTGTATTTCATTGGTTTATATGCATAAATATTTATTAAATTATTTATCTAGCATCAATTTAAATGCATGAGTATTTACTTGATTATTTGAATTTCATTATTTTATATGCATGGATATTTATTTTAACGGATTATATTTAATTATCCGATAATTTATTGTATCTTAAATTTTCATCTAAATCTTAAGTTTTTTTTTGTTCTGAAATCATTTTTGTAGAAATTTGAATCAGGCAAGTTTCGAAGTTTTAGTTTTGGATCTCTCACAATTTTACGACTTCGTTAAATAAACTTAGTGATTGTCTCCTCAAATTATAAATTCATTCGAAACCATGGGTGGCGGTAACGAACAGTTGAACGACTTATCTGGCCACGGTGACGCACTCGAGCGTAAGCTTCGCCATCTCAAGCGCGGTCTCAACAAATTATTTGTCCAAGCCGCTGATTTAAGCAGTGGGGACTTCTTCGAGTACGAAGTCATTTACGATGAATCAAGGTTAATGTGGGACAAATTTGAAAACATATGGGAGGAATTAGATGCGCTCTACACGTCCCAGGGTGCTTCAGCCTATCCGCCCGACTGGGAAACAGGCTACGACGCCATTCAGGGGGAAGTAAGGAAATAGAGGTGGGATATCGGAGGTTAAGCTCGCATCGCGCCGCGGTTGATAATAACGCCAAGTCTGGCTCAACCCCCTCGCTTTATCCGCCTCAACTTCCGGTCATAGACGTGCCCGTTTTCAACGGTGATTTGTCGAATTGGACGCGCTTTCGCGACACCTATGTGTCCCTGATCCACGACAACACCCACTTAACGCCGATAAGTAAAATGCATTACTTGAAAAATGCGCTTATCGGCGAACCGGCGTCGCTTCTCTCGGCGTTTTCATTCGATTCCGGCTCATACCAGCTGGCCTGGGACGCTCTCATGCGAGAGTATGATAACCCACGAGTTCTCGCGTCACGTTGCCTCCAAAGGGTTTTAAATCATAGGGCTTCTACTTCTGGAAGCGAGTATTCCAAGCATTCCGCTTGCCTCGCGACTGTGGGCGAAAGTATAGCGAGCTTCCACGCGTTGGCTCTGGAAAACGAAGGAGAAGTCATCATGTCCACCTTGGCTCTCCGCGCGTTGGACCCAACCACCAGACGACAGTTCGAACTCTCACACGCAAGTAACGAGTTCCCTACCGCGGATATGGTCATCGCTTTTGTGAGGCACCGGATGTCCTCTAAGATGGCCTGTGAATTCGAGTCTGCACCTTCGGACGCGTCACGCGCCAAATACTCGGACAGGAGGAAAGCTGGTTCCCCTTTTAACTCTCCTTTTAAGCGAAAAGTCTCGATTAAGAAATGTGAGAGTGCAACCATACGCCGATGTTCGCGTGACGGATCTCCACGGAGAAATTTCACATCTCCCATTAACGGCCCCTGCCTACATTGCAATGGAAGGCACCCACTGGCGCGGTGTTTTAGATTTTTGGCGCTTCCGATCAAAGACCGCTGCAATTTCGTGGGGTCGAGTGAGCTGTGTCCTAATTGTCTCAGGCCCGGCCATCGAATTTCGGACTGTCGGTCATCGTTTTCGTGTATGTTTTATGGCGAGAAGCACCACAGTGTGCTACATAATGAAAATCGCTCCTGTTTCGAAACCGAGAAATCTTCCGTGAAATCAGGCGATTTTGTCGGCCACACTTGTATCGAAACTCCCAACGGCAAACAATTTGCAACAGGCGTTTCTCTCCTCGTTCAAGACGCGCCAGCACCACCGAGAAAGTCCGGTCCCGCGAGCAGTGGCCACTCAAAAAGGATAGGTAGCGGCAGAATTCTCATGCATACGCATCCGCGCTCCGCCGATCGGAGATACCTGGACACACTATCCAGAAGTCACTCTGCTGCATACCGTAGTCGTGACCGCTCATCATCCGTGGCACCTCGTCGTGATGAATACTTCCAAAGCACGTTCATTCGTAATCCGCGCCATGAACACAAGCATGACGCTTTTATACCTCGTAACTCCGCTAGCTTCCATTCGGATCACGTATGTCACCCTCGTACACGACGTTTCAACCATAACAGGGGAAGGATGCGCGTGTCCGTTAGAGATAACGACGTTTCTGTATCTTGCCGCTAATTTCGGTCCTTGAGGATTATCCACGCAACCGCCATAAAGTTTCTCGCTCACGCGATGGCGGACGGGTCTAGACATCAACCCGTAGTAGGCCCGCCGTAAACTTTCTCGCTCACGCGATGGCGGACGGGTCTGGATATCAACCCGTAGTAGGCCCGCCGTAAAGTTTCTCGCTCACGCAATGGCGGACGGGCCAGGACATAGTTCCGTAGTAAGTCCCGTAGTAAGGTCTTATCTCGACCTTTCGATAGCCGCTCCTTATTTGAGTTTGCCCAAAGGCCGTTTTGGCCGGAACCCGCAACTTGAACTCGAGCGTGACGCTTTCACGCCGGAGCGTCAACGGCCGACTCACAACATCCTTCGCGAACTCCATTCCGATTGCACACATCGCTCTGGCGCAGGGAGTGTGAGTCGTAAGGGAGTAACCACTCGCGTTAAGTAGGCTTAACGACATCATCATGTCTGCCACTTAGCTGGAGGCGACCTACGCACATTCGGTAACATCATATTCGGTATTAGCGCGATGGGCCGAATCTAGCGGGTTTACGACCCCATTTTCGCGATTTTTTCAAATCCATTCGGTCTCATTCGCCGCTTACCAAAACTCTCCTGCCGGAGAATTGATGCTTGCCAAAGGTCTGCCGGGCGTTTGGTTTATTTCGCGATTCTCGTTTTCGTTCCGTCGACACGTTCAATAAGTTTTTCGTTTCCGATCCCTCATTTCGCGGATTTTCGATCCCGTGTGGTCTTATCCATCTTTCACCGCAACTCTCCTTCCGGAGAATGTGTGACTAACGTATCGGTCGGATTAAGACGTACAGGTTTCCCCTCACGGTTGCGGCTCTATTTTTTTATCGATGTTCCTGGGCTCATCTTGGTAGGCGGCAGGGTTTACCGCGGCGGCGATTTTGTGAGCCGATTCATACCTTTCCGGACGAATTGGCCATTGTTCAATGTGATTAACGATGCCACAATGCGATGATGTATATAACAATGTGGATGCGTAATGGTTTATATATTTATTTATTCTGTATAATTTATTTATTTATTTCATAAAATATTTATTTATCACCCTTATGGTGAATTTTATATATTTATCTCATGCGTGTACATAGGTTTGATCATTTATATATTTATTAATGTATATATTATTTATAATATTTATTTTTTACATATGCCGACGTTTCGACCTGAAGTTCAGGCCTTCATCAGGGCTAAGAAAATAACCAGATAACATACCTTATCTGGTTATTTTCTTAGCCCTGATGAAGGCCTGAACTTCAGGTCGAAACGTCGGCATATGTAAAAAATAAATATTATAATTTATTTTTGCCTTCCTTTTTGACTGAACACCCCAACTATTCTTCTCTTCATTATCCACGACATTCAACCAATTACCAATTATATATATTATTTATTTTACTTTGTAAATTTGGATGCTGGAGACAGTTTCGCCCTCTTGTTTACCGCCTCTCACCACTTCGTTTTTTTTTTTGCATTTTGCCTATTATTGTTAAATCTGGCTGCGCCAAATTTAGGTGGGCGGTATGTTGGATTTACATCCAAAATTTTATTGTATACAGTATTTTAAATTATCGTTGTATAAACAACACGGGGGGACCCCCGGTCTCAACTTGCAATACCCCCTCTCTAAGACGGCCTTATCTGCGGCCAAAGGACAGATGCTAGCGAGCGAAGTTGGTAAAAGGACTGCTGACGACCTATCTCCTGACCAGACCTCCAGAACTACAGCCCTTCGGCTATTTTCTGGACCCAGAACAGCGGAGAGAGAGAGAGAGAGAGAGAGAGAGAGAGAGAGAGATAGAGAGAGAGAGAGAAGGCGCGAGACCGGCCCGTCATCAAACTGTACGTAAACTATTTTACATATATTCACAAGTATTCCTCTCTAGAACATTTCTTTATTTGTATCTCTCAAGAAAAGGGCTCCCGGTCATATGGCATGTACCGGGCCCCCCATTATTGAACACAGGTAATAGGAGACCTCTAGAGATATTATAAACTTTATATAAACAGCAGTCCGATTTTCGGCAGAATAGTAAAAAAAAAAAAAAAAAGGTTGATTACTTATTGTGTACAATCTCAAATAAAAATACGTTTTTCACAGTCCGACTAGTCGGCCGCGGAAAATTTGAATAATATCACATGAAAATTGAGGAGTGAATGAATCATAAAATCCTTGGATCTGTTGATATGCTGGATATCCCGTAACTAAGATCCCCTCACTGCTTCAAGACCAAGACCAGTCGATTTTTTAAATTTTTTAAATAAAAATGAAGGTAAAATAGTTACCAATACTTGACAATTTTAGATACTATATGTAAAGAATTGGCATAAGCGATATACTTCTGCATTTAACTCTTCTAATTTTTCATGCGGGCTAACTTAGGTTTCCCCTATCTAAAAAAATACAGTAACATCTCTATAGTACTAAGCTAATAGGTAACTGCAAGACCGTTGCGAGACTCTTGCGCAAGACTAAGACCTAGGACAAGACTGAGTTGGCAAGACCTAGACTCGTCCCGGTCTCGTATTTGGGCATACACTACCCGTAAGTAGAGGGAACTGTTTAAACAAGTAATAGTAGACCTTAAAAGCGATAAAAAAAAAAAAGTTCATATAAAGAATTGTCCAATTTTCGGCAGAATAGTAGGAAATTTAACTTTTGTGTTCTTTTATGTAATGGTTTTTATGAATAGGAAGTGATAACTAAAACATAATTTAATGTAATTAATCAATAATTGTCTCACTGTAAACTAGGAAAAGTTTGCTTCAAACTTCGGTAGAGTTTGTTACTGTTAAAACCATTTAAAGAGGACTTTTGAGGAAATAAACTAAGCTATGTGGTGATATAAAAAAAATTATGAATTTTTCTTGATTTTAATTTATCACCAGTCCCATAAATATAAATAGATTTTTAAGTGATCAATTAAACGCTTCCAATCATAATATATAAGTGTAAAATAAAGAAGCTTGCTGATTACTTCAATTATTTTCATGAAATCATAAATATTAGGATTAGAAAACTTTAATTAATAACTTATAAATATGGATCAATTTCTTTAATACAGAGCTTAATAAAAAACACAGTTTGATTATCATTTTAAATGATAAATATTTGGGAAATCATTATTTCTAACTTTTTTTTTGTAATACATAAAAAGTGTATTTACAAATTTATGTTTATATTATACATCCAAGCTAAAGTGACAAATTAGAGCTTTGCAATAATTTACTGTGGTCATTTTTGCTGAAAATACGGATACTTTAAGATGACAGGATATCAAACCGCATTTTTTTTTACACAACTTGATTTCAACTTATTTCGTAATAAACTCTCAACTTAATTAATATGAACTTAAAGCTTACTAGACAAGAAAGTTTTTCTAAAAGTGGGGTGTTAGTAGTATAGTTGGAGGGTGAAAAATAAAAATCGCAAGTATTTCATGATATGTTAAAAACAGAACTTAGCTTAGTGTATTCGCTCAAAAGTCATCTTTAAATGGTTTTAACAATGACTAAACTTTCATTTGTAGTAAATATTGTCTAGTTTACAGTGAATCAATTTTTAATTGATTATGTTTTAGCTATCGCTTCCTATTCATCAAAAAGCATGACATACTTAAGAACACAAAACTTAAATTTCCTACCATTCTGACGAAAATCGGGTAATTGTTTATATGAACTTTTTTATAGCTCTTGATTTCTACTATTACTTGTTTAAATATTTCCCTCTACTTACGGGACACCCAGAATATCAATAGATCCTAGGATTTCATGATTCAATCACACCTCAATTTTCCACGGCGGACTAGTCGGACTAAGTTAAAAAGTATTTTTATCCCACTAAGAAATAAATAATATTTTTTTCATTTTTACATCATTCGTTTTTAGATGAAAAAGTTCCAGAAATGTACCAATGTTATTGAGACTGTTTCTCTATCTTCCTGTGTAGTAATCTAAACAAATATGTTATATATTCAATTGTATCTTTTTTTTAGACATTTTTAAGTATATACATATATATAATAAATAAGTAATACACATAAAAAAAAAAATAAATCCATATAACTAAACTAACATAAAAACAAATAAATTTTAAATATTCAATATCATATTTTTTCGTTTCACAATAATTATGTTGATTTTTTTGTCCTGTTACCACCTATATGCCGATGATTTTCAAATTTACCAATTATTCCAACATTCTGAGATGCCTGAGGCTGTCCGAAAGCTAGAAGAGGATATCGACTGCATCAACAGATGGGCAGAAATAAATTAATTAAAACTGAATGCAGATAAAACTAAGGCTATTCTCATCGGGTCCAGACATTTCATTAGCTCCCTTCTTTACTTTCCTCTACTTAACCTTAATAACCGTCTCATCCATTTTTTTCCTACAGGCAAAAACCTAGGAGTAACCTTTGACCAGAACCTCTCCTGGAATAAACATATCTCCCAGATTACCCGAAAATCTATAACTAACCTTTAAACAACTCCTATGATTCCGTGATTGTATTCTTCTAAAAACCAGACAGCTCCTTGTAACCTCCCTTCTATTCCCCACCTCGACTACGGCTGTTTGGTGTATGGAGGACTACCTGCCAGGCTAGAAATGAGACTGAAGAAACTCATGAACTGTTTCATAAGATACATGTTCGGGATCCCCAGGCGTTCACATGTTTCATTCTGGTACACCGAGTTGAAGTGGCTTTATCCTACCTCCCGAAGCCAATTCCTCCTTGGTGTATTCCTTTTCCACGTCTTCAGAACAAAAAACTCTCCCTACATCCTGGAACTCTCTCTTAATACCAGGTCTCAACCTATAGACTTATTTATCCCCTCCTATAAAACTTCTTCCTTCAGCAAGTCCTTCGTCATTCGTGCTGCTTCTACTCTCTTTCTACCTCCATACGTCAATCCTCGTCCACAAATTCCTTTTAACAACTCCTGGTCCACCACCTACTCCATATTCAAACATGTAAAATTACTTGCATCTGTACACTGTTTAATTTCAATCTACTGCACAATTGCAATAACGATTAACAGTTAATTAGTTTGTTATTTTGTATTATTCTAAGTCAGACTAAGACCCATAAATTTGTAACTATGTTATTATTCTTAGGGGACAGTAGTCGCAGAATTTTTATTTTTTAGAATTTAAAATATTTTTCATTTTCATTTTCAATATGGATCTTTTTCATTCTCCTCTGATATCTTCTGATCCAGTAATTTCTTAACTTCCGGCCATTACCGAGAAGAAAAGTAAAAAAAAAAAATTATCGTGATTTCTTGCAGCTTTTAAAAACTCCTGAAATTTCTTTCTCAAAATGTGAGGGCCACACAGAAAGAATTATGCTGACTGATAACTGTTTCACACTTCGTATATTTACACACACACACACACACACACACACACACACACACACACACACACACACACACACACACACACACACACACACACACACACACACACACACACACACACACAAACGCACATGCACACGCACACACACAAACAGACACTTTCTGTCTTTTTTGACCTTCTCAATTGTAATATAAAATAGCCTTATAAAAACTTTTATTTCTAATTCTTTTATTTTTTCGTTCGTACCCCACTAAAAACGATTTTTGGAGCCGCCGCCTTTGCCTATAAGTGGCATAAAAGATGTATTATATCATTGCAAAGACCATTTAAAGAATTTTTTTTCTGTTGCCTCTACTTACCTTTTAGAACTTTGGCCACCTGAACCAGCCTTCTCCACTTCTGATCTTGGGCTACTGTTTTCCATTTTGCACCATGAAGCTCAGGGAATTTTGGCCTCCCACGTGGTCTCTTGCCTAATACTCTAGCATTCATTGTTGTGTAAAGGCGTCCTGATGGATTGCTTCGAGCTACATGCCCCGCTTTTCTTAACCTCCTTGTCTTCATATCATGGGATATTGACTGATCAGTTTCTTTTATTTGACTGACCAGTTCTATATTGTTCCTTCTCCTCCATGTGCTAAAGTTCTGATTCCAGATAGATCCAGTTATCGTACGGAGAACTTATCTTTCGAATCTCTCAATTCTGGCTTCTATTGTGCCGGTTAGAGACCAGGTTTCATAGCCGTACAACAGAACTGGCTTTATCACGGCGTTGTACACCCTTAGTTTTAGATTTCTAGAATTTTTTTCTGCATTTCAGTACCCTTGAAAGGGAGAAGAAAACTCTGTTCGCACTTGTTATTTTCTGGACTATCTGTGTTAGTTGATCATTTATTGAGGATATTGCCGAGCCGAGGTATTTGAATCTGCCTACTTTCGGGAATGAATTAGGGTCCACGCAGATCATGCTATTAAGGTGGATTTTTCGGCTATCATAAATTTTGTTATACCTACATTTACAGCAAGTCTCTCAATATCCTCTTGATTGCTTTCGAGGACAGCTATGTCGTCCGCGTATGCTAGGATTTTGAGTTTCATTCCGATTTGAGTGTTGTTGTTCTTATTTCTTTCTCTAAGTCTAAGTTGAACAGCATCGGAGAGAGTCCATCTCACTGCCTCAAAATCTGTGTTTAGGATCATTTGCACTAACTTCCTGGGAAAATCCAGCTCAGTCATGATCTTCCAGAGACGGTTTCGGTCCACGGAGTCATAGGCTGCTTTGAAGTCGTCCTAAAGTGACACGATGTAACGTAGAACCAGGATCTATTTTTCAGTAAACTTTGCTATGCAACAGAATAAAAACTGTAGAATTCAGCTCAATGCAACAGTTTCTAAAGATGCATAATCTATGCACAACTAATATAAAATCTGAATCTGAATAATTTATACTTTTAAATATTTGAAGTGACGTGCAAAAAAACATGCAGTTTTTCTACAAAATTAGTTATATTTTATACTTGTTTATCAAAATAAGAAGAACTAATCAAAATCAATTAAAAATAAAAGTCATAAGAGAAATTTTGATTAAATAATGTTTTATTGTATTTATAATAATCTGTTATTTTATAAATATATCGTGATTTTTCATTTAGATGCCTATTGACTTTTGTCTCGTTAGATTGATGAATCAGCCCACTTTTTTTTTTTTTTTTTAAGCTTATTTATTGAAAAATATTACAATCTGTCTCAAGGACATTTATAATAGTGTTCACAGATCACATTCACACTCTATGAATGCGAGAGAACTCCAAACCAGATTTGTCCCTCCAACCAAACCCAGTGGAGATTAAGCAAGAGTGCTTAAGCCACATACACTCATGTCGTGAGTGGAGAATCTGGCCATTGCCAGAACTCCAATATTTATAAACTATAAAAGGTCGCGGGGCCACTGCCGTTTCAATCTCCTTGGAGGATTATATGGATGGGTGGTGCTGGATAGAGATTGTACAAAGGGATTTGGATGATGGGTAAGGTTCTGGTGGAATTTGGAGAATTTTGATGGGATAAGGTCTAGGACAAATGGGATATTAAGGTCATGGTGTAGGGTTTTGTTGGTTACATAGAAAGGAGCATCGACTATTGTTCGAAGGACTTTGGATTGGAAGGATTGGATGCGTTTGATGTTAGAAAATTTTGCTGTTCCCCACAGTTCAAGTCCGTAAGTTCAGATAGGTTTCAGTATTGTCTTGTAGATCAGTAACTTGTTTTCAATGGAAAGTTTAGATTTTCTGTTTAGTATCCGGTTTAGTTGGCCATATCGTCGGTTTAGTTCCTGTCTTTTAAGTCTAGTATGAGGGTTCCACGTTAGTCGTCTGTCTAAGAGAAAGCCAAGGTGTGTCTGAGAAAGGAAGCTGGATGGAATTAAAGTGTACTGGTGGACAGGAACTGCGTCGGAGCGTGAAGGTGATGTGTTGGGATTTGGATTCGTTTACTTTAATACGCCATTTATTACACCAGTGCTCAATCAGGGAGAGGTGTCTTTGAAGGTTTAAGGATGCTATATCGGGATCTGAGTCGGATGATAGAATGGCGGTGTCATCAGCAAAAGTTGCCAGGAAGGTATCGGGATGGACAGGGATATCGGCACCCCACTTTTTAGACTCGAGGATGTTAAAGTTTACGCTATAACACGCAAGGCCATCACGAACTCACTAATAGAGGTACCAACTCAGAGTGTCTCCTATTAAAATCTCTGTAATATGTTGAAAGAGATGCTCAATAGTAGATTTCACCTTTATTAGGAAAAATCACCACGAGCAGGTAACACATTTACTGATTAATTTCGTGCATAAACAATTGGCTAATCGTCTATTGTAAACTACCTTGTGTAGTTCAGTAACTAAGCCTCATTATCATTATCGATTTATAGCCAACCATATGAATCGATTTGCATACTTCTTTATGTGCAGTGGGGATTTTTTGCGGGTGACAGCACCGACCTGATGCTCTCCTGAGGCTTAATTCTGGATGACAACTGATCCTCATATTAATTGCCTGTAATATTTTTATCATATTTATCATCTCAGTATCCCATCTATCTGTCTATCTATCAGATAGCGCTACAACCCTGTGATGGGTCCTGGCCTCCTCTATGAGTCTCCGCCATTCGAACTCCAAGCAGGTCTCGTGATTGTACCACGCCATCCATCCGTCGTAGGCCGTCCGACTCTGCTTGGACAATGAATTTCTTCTTCCATAACTCTTTTAGGCATTTCATCGGGACTCATCCCTGTAACATGCTATGCCTACCCAAGGCGTCCCAGCCTAATAAAGTTCACAACATCTATATCCTGGAGCAGCTTATAGAGTTCCTTATTTCTTCTTTTTCTCCAGCATTCCTCATCCCATAGCGGCCCATAGATTCTTCGAAGGATCTTCCTCTCGAAAACCAGGAGTTTATTTCTATCCTGTGTGGATAGTGTCCATGTCTGGGAGGCATATGTTAGGACAGGCCTGATCAGTGTTTTATATAAATGTACCTTTGTTTTCCTGCTGATAAGCTTACTCCGGAGCTGTTTCAACAGACCGAAATAGCATCGGTTAGCTACCGTGAACCTTCGCTTTATTTCAATGGAAACATTATTTGTTGATGTGACCTGAGATCCAAGGTTAATAAAGCCCTCCGCTTTCTCAAAGATACAACTTCCTACGAAAACCTGCCTTTCTTGAGGTCTGGCTTTCCCGGTGTACATATATTTTGTTTTGTTTTCATTAATAGCCAGTCTCATGCATGCGGCAGCTCTCTGTAGGAGAAACACTCAGTAAGCGCAGTAGAGGATCGCGCCACTATATCAAGATCATCAGCATAACCAAGCAGTTGGACCGATCTATTAAATATGGTGCCATTATTCTGGATGCCTGTTTCTCTCACACTTTTTCCAACACTAAATTAAACAGGAGGCATACCAAAACATCTCCTTGCCTTAGTCCTTTGTTTGAGGCAAATTCAGAAGAGTATTCAGACTTTAAACGGACCTTGCAACTAACATCTCTCATTGTCATTTTTATAAGGCGTCATCTTCATTTCTATTAGTATCTCGTATAACGTAGGACGCTTGATACTGCCATAAGCGTTCCTGAAATCCACAAACAAGTGGTGGGTAAATATCTAATGTTCATGGGCCCTTTCCATGATTAATCTAAAGGTTATGAATTTGGTCCATTGTAGATTTCCTTCTCCTGAAGCCAGTCTGGTACTGTTCAATTTCTCGTTCTGCGTGCGGGGATATTCCTCTGTAATTAGCACATTTAAATTGTTCTCCTTTCTTGTGAAGAGGACATACAAAGCATTGCTCCATTGCTGAGGCATCTTCTCTTGAACCCATATCTCGAGGATCAGGTCATAAAGTATCCTGTGCTGTTCCTCTCCAACGTATTTAAGCAATTCTGCCGGCAATCCGTCCTCACCGGGTGCCTTATGGCTCCTCATTTGCCTCGTATGTATTGCATCTACAACCTCTTCCAAATCTAGTGTCTCAACATCTTCTTCATTTCCTTCTCCCGCTCCGGTCTCAGTAACCTGTTTAGTCGGCATTCTTCATTAAACCAAGGTGATCTCAGGCCTAAGCATTCATGCAACCTATGCAGTTCTTGTAATTGCCAGCTCCACATTGGCGCATATTGCCTGAGGGTCTTCATTGATGATATTACTCAGTGTCCCATGCAGTGTTCTACATATATGAGCTTGGAAAGAGTTGCATATATCAGGGTCTTGCAACGTCTGGACATTCTACTACTTAGTCTTTTCTTGTTTCTTATATCTCGCATTAGTGTTTCTTGTCCTGATTCGTACAATCGTTAGGTAGTGGTCGGAATCAATGTTGGCTCTTCTAAAGATTCTTACGCTCAATAAGTTGGATTATGGCGTGTACTTATTAGGAGATGGTCAATTTTGTTGAAGGTGTTGAGGTCTGGAGATCTCCATGTTGCTTTGTCTATCCTGCGGCCACGATAGAAGGTGGTTCCGAGAGGAGAGAACATAAATTTTATTCTGTGGCGAGATCTCTAAAGAATAACAATTATGAGCGAAAAATAAAAACCACATCTGGCCAAAAATTGCATTAATCAAAACAAACATTATTGAAATGAAAAGAAAAACAGGATTTTTTTTTAATTTATGATATTTACAACTGTATTAAGTAAGAATACATTAAGTAAATGTGATAACAGAAAATAAAAACATGAAAACACTTATTGAGAAACTACCCACTGGTAGCATTATAAAAAAAAAAATGTATTTACAATAGAAGATCTCAAGGCCATCTTCTTTTCAGACGCCTCGGACTGTTATCAGGGATCGAATAGGAAGCAAGGTTAGAAACGAGAGGGTTTGGAAGTTTATTATGGAAGGGTAGGTATCTGGATTGGGCCAATTCGGAAACATAAGGAACATTAAGGTTTTTATGGATGATTTTATAGTGACAAAGTGAGGAGCATTGAGGATTTTACGAAGGATTTCGGATTGTAAGGATTGGATGCGTGAGGAATTCGATGGCTTTGTGGACCCCCAAATCTCTACTCCGTATGTACAGATAGGTCTCTTAACTATAAAAGGATAGTTATGGGCTTTGTGCTCATCGAGGGAAATTAAACGGAATTTCGGTCTGGATTTGGTGAGTAGAGTGATAAGAGGTTTTACAATGTTTTAGAGGTCCAATAGGAAGGATGATATTGTGTTGGGTAAGGAGTGTTAACCGATGGTGGGATCCGTCGTTGTGTGCGAGGTGGGTCTGGATTCGACGGTATTTGTGCTTCTTTTTTTTCTGGATATTAGGATGAGATGGATGAGGATGCTGTGGCGGTAATTTAACTCGTAACAGTAGATGATGAGGGGGAATTGGCGGACGCGGAGGATGAGATAGAGGATTGGGAGTATTAGGTTTGGGTTGGGAGGTGTGAGGAGCCTGGCGTTGAGGCTGCTGCTTCTTGATGGTGGTTTTGGTGTACGATTTGCTGGAGTCCTGATGAGGATGCTCGATGTCAGTTGAAGTAGACGGTTCTTGTTGGGTAACATTAATAATTTTTTCGGTAATTCATTGAAATTTAAAATATTTTCAATTTCTGGTGGCTGGGTGTAACTTTCATTATTCAGTTTAAGGCTTTTTAAGGCTATGTTCCGTGATCTCAGCTTGTAATGATTTTTGTAGACTATGCATCCTTAGTCAGGGGAAATATAAAAACAAAAAACAAAATGAAATAAGCACTATGGGTTGACTCTTAAAATTAAAACTCAAAGGATTTCAACAACTATTCACCTCAAGGAATTATTTAGAACAGACTTTGCTTTTGCATTTAAGTGTAGGAATTCCACATCTCTCCTATCCTCTATTGAAGAGAGTTCCGCAATTACCTCCATTTTTTCAATATGCGTAGACTTCATTGCCCCTGTCATTATCCTTAGCCCCTGGTTTCGCAAGGTTGAGATTCCCTGTTGGTGCGAGGCAGCAGCGTTCCCCCACCTGGTAATTCCATACTCCATGGAAAGCCTAACGTATCCAGTATATAATGACCTTAATGTTACCATATCTGCTATACAGTATGTGTTACCCAGTTAGAGCCAGCTGCTTTCCTCATAAGGGCAGTTCTTGTTATTCCCTTACCAATAGATTATTCGATATGGGGTTTCCACTTAAGTCTTTGGTCAAACTTAATACCAAGGTAAGTGGGGATTTCATCCTTAGCTAGCTTTTCTTGATAAAGATTAATGTTAAGGGCAACCGGTATGTTTGTTGATAGGCTGAAATTTGAGTATTTAGTCTTGGTCCGGTTAATAGTCATGGACACTGATAGAGACCATCGAGGGTCACTTGCATTCGGTTCTTTGCTGTGTGGATGAAAGATGATCTGCTCCAAAGGGCGATATCGTCTGCGAACAGCGACGCTTTGACATTATTTGATAAGTCTTGAATAATGTCGTTTATAAATATTAGGAAAAGAAATGGGGAAAGTACTCCTCCTTGAGGCACACCGTTTTTTAATTTCCTTGCCTCTGTGTAACCCTGTCTTTCCGATCCTTGAGATAGTCCAATTGATACCCTTGTTGGCAGCTTTTAAGATTAAGCCTTTAGTCCATACCTTTATATACCACGTACATTGTTTACAAATTACACAATACAAATATGTGAACTGGCATATCTGAATTTATCTACAATGTCATATGCCAACCTGTGGCTTTTCTTTTTTGTAATTTTAAATCTAGATAATCCTGTAATTTAATTTATTCCTAATTATTTCTATTGTCAGACAATTGTCATTAAATTATACATAGTAGTTATTCTAAGGGAACTTAGTCCTAGAATAAAATGTATTTTTCTTCTACCTTACCGAATACCTTTTCTAGGTCGATCCAGACTGTCCTCTATTTCTTGGGCGATGTAAGCGAAATCTGCGGAAGCTTGATGTAGCCAGATGAGCCAGTTGCTCGCGAGTACCTCCAGTAGCTTCTCCATGCATGTAAGAAGGGTCAGGTCGAAAGCTGTTTGAGTCAGTTTTTCTTTTTCCTTCTTACAGTACTGGGATAATCATTTTTTCCTTCCAGGTATCAAGTACTTTTCCTTTCTTCCAGCTTGTATTGTAGAGCTTGAGAAGACACTTCTTGGTTCGAAGTCCTAGATTGATGAGAAACTCGTTGAAGATACCATCAACTCCAGAGCATTCTTCTGTTTCAGGCAACTGATAGCGTTGTTTAGTTCTTGTATTGTGAATGTTTCATTCAGCTCCTCTTTTCTAGATTTTGCAGCACGTAGGACTTCTTTTAATTTCTTTCTCACTCGTTTTTTCCTTGCAAGGCTTATTTTGACAGTTCCACTCCGGCATATTTGGTCATCTAAAATATCTCTATGATAAAATATCTCCTGCTTCTTTTCCGGAAATTAGCTTTCCATGTCTTTCCACAGCCAATGGGTCATTTGTGTTTGCATCACCAGATAGTGATTTTGCCAGTTTCCAAAGTTTTCTTCCCTCTCTGTCTGTTTAGGCAACTTTCCAATTGTATAAAAAAAGGCAAATAACTTTAATGAGTCCCACTTAGGCAACATTCGACATTATTTTGGCAGTGGACTGTATTTTTATTGAATGTGGTAAGTTATATGATCTATGTAAAGTTAAACTCACCCTTTTATGCTGGAATATAAATGTTACTTGGCCTTCGAAGGATGAATGGCGCCCTTCTCCATTCTGAGTGGTTCTGGTTTTCTCTCTGCTCTAGTGGCTGGCCTAAAGTGGGCCAAAAGAGGCTCATAGCTTTAGCGGCTTGACTCTTATCTTTTAGATCCTTATCAGATCTGTTTTTACGACTCACCGCAAAGCGGCACTTGGGTAAAAAATCACTTACACAAAACATATCCCTCACCGTTAAATATCTTATTTCACAAACAAAAAGAAAAAAAAAACTCATGGATTGGTAATTACTAGACAAGACACAAAAGAAAGGGAAATTTCTTGATTTACAATGAGAAATTATTCGAAATATACATTTGGAAAAATAAAAATGAGCCAGATCAAAGATAGGCTAATAATTACAACTCATTAAAATTAAAAATGGCTCTTCATTAAATTTAAGAAAATAGAAAAAATATACATATCAATAATAACTAGTCAAGGTTTCCTTGACTGAATCTTTTTGTAACCTATATTACTAGTTTTGAGTCTAACACCAGCAGTTTGAGAAATTCATTCAGTCTCTGAAAATGCATTTCCCCCATACCGGAGTAACCCATGTATGGTGCGATAGACATATAACACTGCCGTACAAATTTTTTTTGCGTGTATCTTCGATGAAAACTGTTTCTTTTGACTAATATTGGTGTAAGAAACTCAAATTTTCTGTTTGAATCCTTATATTAGCTACTGTTCAGTAGATACGTTAACCCAGTATCGAATACAAAAAATTAAGTTATTGGAAGTTACACGATCATTTCTTAGGCTTTAAAAGTGCTTTACTATTTGTGAAATTCTTTTACAACCCACAAAACATCAAATTACAACTTTTCTTGACAAGAACAACGCTGTTGTACAGTTTATTTAGGGCATTTCTTTTTTGCTTGACGACTATACTGGTATTCTGGCAAATCCCTCACAACGTTCCAACCGTAGTCTGCGAGCATTGAAGTATAAAGCTGACCTTGATATCTTCGTTCCATCGAGGATATATCTTGCGTGAAATCGCTCACCATGTTCGTCACTTAAAGATCCACGATTTTCGGGAAAGAAGTCCAAATAAGAGTGAAGAAAATGAAGTCCTGGTATTTGATGGATTTTAGAGGGGTTGGTAAGTTTACTTTATATGGATAGCATGGCCAATAGGGATAGAGGGAAGTAAATTGCAATTGTGCTACAGAACTGACTTGAGGGATAGCTTTGCTATGAACAGCCTCCATTCAGAAGGATTGTGATTGAGATTTAATGCTGTCATCAGACCAGGTACATCACAGCAGGTAACAAGGTTGTCATACTTATTGAAAAAGGGGATGAAGTATTTCTGACGATTTCTGTACATTATAATCTTTACATCAGGTTGTAAGAAGTTCCATTGCTTCAATCTTGAACACAAAAGTTCTGCTTTTTCTTTGGGAAGATCCAGGTCCCGAATCAAGACACTGAGTTCAGCCTGAGTAAGCGAGTGGGGTTTTCGTTGTTCTTGTTCGAAAGAAAAATCAGAATCATCTGATGGGGTTCCTACTATGGGATTTTCCTCTTCGTTATCCTCGTCCTCACTTAAGTCAGTGTTCAGAAGGCCTTGGAACAGACAATTTGTCCCCGTGTGGTATTGACCGTATAGCAAAAGGAATGTCAGGGTACTTCACTTCAGATTTCTTTTTTCGAGACATTCCGTGATGGAGAGGAAGGGTCATGCAAAAGTAGCAGCTGCCATTGTGATTAGTAGGCTCCCTCCACAATACGGGAACAGCAAAACGCATTGAACGACCTTCCACCATTTTCTTAAGGTACGCTAAATGTGATGCAGTCAATGTGCGGGGCCCGCGGTTTATCTCAGTCACCAACCTTCACCCCAAAATACTTGTGGTATGCTATCTTGATCATTTGAGTGATAGGACGTTTTTGACTTGCAAATATTTCTTCTCCACAAATGTAACAAAAGTTGTCAGGAGCATTCACACACTTCCTGGGCATAGTAACTTCATCAAAACTACTGGGCTATCACGACAAAATCGTTGAAAGAATGCCTGAAGCAAGAAAAATCACGTCAAGAGTAACTTGAAATGTAAACACGTCATATAACTATCAGCAAAATGATTCTGTAATTTACAGCTAATCGTTTCCCGTGATTCAATCCAGAAATCAATCCTATCAACCCAGGAGCATGAAATTTCCCCATATAAGTAACTAAATCATTGAAATTAGAGCTAGATTTTTATGAGGAAATTCGAATTTCTCATAACAGAAAACACGGAATGAGGCTGTTTTCAAGTGAGATACAATTTTAATGTAGAGCAGTGTAATCCTTATTCTGTTCCTCATTATTCATCTGAATATGGGTATCTCTCAAGTCAATGATTAAGAATTGAGCTTCCGTTATATGCTTTCAAAGATAATCTTCAAAAGTTGTAATAAGTTATGCTAGTTCTGATTTAATTTATCTAATTGATTATTTGTAGTTTCTTAGCTGTAAAAATAAATGTACTTTCCATTAAAAAAAGTTTTGTAATCTCACTTATTCCACTTTGAATTTAAAGCTAAAAATTGACTTGTGGGAATACTTTTGACTGCTACTGTAAATATATTCACCCAAAAATATAATTTAAAATGGTATTAATCATGATCTCATTTCTACTTCATTGCAAGTAAATAGAAAGTCGTTCAATGATGCAGTGAAGACGGAGAAAGACTTCGGAAAATTTTAATTGTTCTGCGAGAACAGTCATTGTAGAAGAAGGTTATGATTATACACTCTTGGTTAGAAGTTGTTTTGATTTTGTTGTTAGGTGGTTCATGTAAAGTAATAAAACTTTTCTTCATTATTATCAGAGATACTTCCCTTTTTTTAAAATTGATTTTAAGTTAACAATCATCATCGCCGAAAAAAAAGCTGATGTACCATTTATTATGTTTTAGATTATTGTCAGTTGTGGTACGCCGCAGGCGCACTAGTCTGCAATATTTTGATATAAGAAAAATTATTTGTTACTGTTTATCGTTAATCATTTAATAATTATGAGGAGGTGTTTATTCTGAAATGCAGATATGCTTGCAGCACAGTTTTTGAACGTAGTTTTAGAGGAGAATGATAAAACCGAAGGAGAACAGTGGGTATCTGTATAAATAAATGATTTTAACGTTTTACTTTGTTTTCGACCAATTACAATAATATTTCATACTGTGGATAGTATATATTTGAATTGGAAAATTTTTTTGTGATTTTTCTGACTTAGTAAGATTGTTTTAATTTGTTTAATTGATTAAACATTGGCTTAACAAGAACAATTTATTTTAAAACCATTTACATGCCACTCGAATCACTTCACATGTATATATAATGTTATAACTAGAAATTAAAGCCAATAACATGTTTATTTTCAAGTGAGAACTCCTCACTGAGCCTTGATAAGTTTTTAAATAACTTTGGAATGTTCTCTTATACAAGATATTGTAATATCTTGAACTGTTTTCATATAAATTCAAAACTATTTAAGTACCATCAAAATTTGTATATAGTGTATATAATATTCTACTATAATATAAATAATTGTAAATAGGTGTTTTTATTTTTAATGTTTCTTCCAGTTCAGATGAGCTCCATGAGAATAACAATAATATCAATATCAACTATATTCTTAGTCAGCTTGACATCAAATCTCAGCTGGCTAAGATCCTTATGTCGGAGTGTATAATTGAACCTTCAAAAATTGCTCAAAAGTAAGTTTTCAAAATAAAATTATTATTTATTATTGTTCAGTAAATAAGAAAAAAAATTATCTTGTAGTTACAAAAATTGACTGTTACTTTTCATAAATTTTGAGGTAACTGATAATGAGAGTGGATGGTTTATTCATCACTGATTTTGATCAAATTATTTTTATTGGCTTATGTTGAAAATAAATCATCATGTGATTAGTCATTACATCCAATTGCCAAAAAGTAGAGGTAGTAATTTACTAGTAGTGCTCCACTTTAATGGTGGACACAAGGTCTTATGACCACACTATAAATAAAAATCCATGAATGTCCGGAAACAGGCAGAGATGACAGAACTGTCTAGTAAGGCCTCAACTGGAAAGGAGCCGTTGGGGGTTTGTTATCCTTTTTAAGCAAGCAGAAGTCAAAAGCTGTGATTTAATTAAAACTAATTAAAGCCCCAATTTTTACTGGAAAGGAATAGTTGGGAGTTTGCGAAACGCATAAATCAGGAAATATATATACTTACTTACTGATGGGCTCTACAGTAGGAGGTGAACCTTTGCCTCCTTCAGGATCTTTTTCCAATCCTCTATATACTTCATTCTCCCCTCCAATTTACTACTCTCATCCTCTCTAAATCTTCTTCCAAACAACATTTCCTTAGTCGTCCTCTTTTCGTTTTTCCGGAAAATTCCTCCTTAATTATCTTTTTTGTGGCTGTCATGAGGCAGTCCTTCCTCGCCAGCTAATTCTTCTAGCCTTAATAAAGCGTACAATATCCTCATGCTTTAATAGTTCATCCAGCTCCTGATTTGTCCTTATCCTCCATTCTACTTGCATACATAGGAGACCAAAAATTTGTCTCACAAATTTTCTTTTGAAAATCTTTAATGCCTTTTGGTCAGCTATGTTCAGCGTCCTGGTTTCAGCTACATAGCACACAACTGGTCGGGCCAAGGATTTGTTCACTTTGAGTTTTTTGACTCTAGACAGGAGTGTTGATTTAAAAAGCTTTAACATATCAAAGTATGCTTTATTGCCTGCTATAATTCTTCCTCTTATTTCCAGGCTAATCAAGTTTTTGCTATTGGCTTGCACACCAAGATGAGTGTAAGTCTCCTCTGCTTCAAAAATGTGTTACTGGAAAACAAATCCTGACTTCCTTCTTGAATCCGAGGTCAAGACTACCATATATTTTGTTTTCTAGTCATATCATTCAGGTTCGGTGCCATTTTCTCATAAGTTTTTTATAAAATATTAGGCCATAGGTCACCAGATGTACACAGTTTTTACATCCTGTATTATTTTTTTATTCGACGTTTTGTCTTCAGGATTCATTTTCAAGATCCTGCAAACTAATTTTAATTCAGTTTTTATAGTTCAAAATACATCCTTATTAGACACATATTAATTTAACAACTATCAGTTATATAAATAGTCCAAATTCTATTTTATAAAAAAAATGTTCTCATCTTGCTGTCATGCACCGCTTCATAAAATTTCTGTCTGGCTCCTGAAGCCGAAACGTCAAATAAATAAATAATACAGGATGTAAAATCTTTGTACATTTGGTGACCTTTGGCCTAATATTTTATAAAAAATATACTTTGTTTTTGTGTTGTTAACTATCAATCAAAACTTCTTACATTCCAGAACCAATGTTGATAGAACCTCAACTATTGCCGCTTTGCTGCTATCTAGAATTGTAATGTCGTCGGCATATCCCATTATTTGTCTTGTTCGACATATTAAATTATCATCTGGCTTGATTCCTTCCTTTAACTGCATTATGTAGCGCCAAGTTAAATAGAATTACTGAGGGTGCATCTCCCTGCCTTACTCCAAAGTTAAATTAGAAGATTTTGATAACCTGATGGCCAATTAATACTTTAGCTTGTGTGTTCAGCATAGTCATTTCAATTAGGTGGATTAGTTTAAACGGGATGTTATATTCACGCAATACATTAAAAAGTTGAGTTCTTTTAATTCGGTCAAAGGCTTGTCTAAAATCTATAAACACTATGTGTACATCAATATTGTACTCATAACACTTTTCGAGCACTTGTCGAAAAATAAAAATTTGGTCTCTATTAGGCCGAAAACCACACTGGTAATCCATTATGATTCTTTCTGAATAAATTTTTAGTCTTTGCACCAGAAAGATGAATAAAATTTTATATAAAACATTTAAAAGGGTTATTCCCCAGTAGTTTTCACATACCAGTTTGTCACCTTTTTTTAATATTGGGAAAATTAAACCTGAGCCCCATTCCTTAGGTATTTCTTCATCAAGCCATATCCTCTGCATTAGATCATATAATCTCTGTTGGAAAAATCTCCGCTACACTTAATAATTTCTGCCGATAAACTGTCCTCTCCATGAGCTATTCTTTATTTTCTAATGCATCCTCAAAGGAAAGCGGTTCAATATCAGGATCGACTTACGTATCCGGCTCACAGGCATCATTGATGTTCTCATTGTCGTTTTCATTTTCACTGTTATTTAGGATCTCTCTAAAATAATTGGACCATCTATCCATCACTTACACACCCTATCCAAACAGTACGCCATCTTTGCTATGACAAACATTCATTTTAGGCTTAAAACTGTTTCTCATTTTCCTGACTGCTTGATAAAATTTTCTTTCTTCCCTATTATCCCGCTTTTCTTCCATTGTTTCAATCCATTTTCTCTTTTTCTTTTTACAGTTCTTATTAGCTTTTTCCTACTAATCGTCTATCTATCTCTGTTATTCTTGGTACCCCGCTGAAGCATCTTCATCCTGTCTGCATTCTTTTGTTCAATTGCATTTGCCCATTCGTCATCAAACCGTTCTGAAATTACCCTACTACTTGTCTCTCCCAAACTTGTTCTGCTCCCCCTTGCACTATTTCTTTTATAGCAGACCACTTATTTTCAATGTCTTCCTTTACATGACATTGCTGCAGTTTATCTGTCACCCCTTCCTTGAAACTTCTTTGATTCATCACATCTGGGTTTTCCATGTTTATTTTTTCCTTTCTACTCTGTGAGCTTTTTTACTTTCACTTACCTATATATGCAATATATAGTGAGGGTAAGTATTGCGGTCGTGAACATTTTTGAGTCTGAGTTTTCAATAGAAATACATGTTTTTAGGTCTTCTGAATCCAAATAACCAAGTCCCGTAAAATGGTCTGTGTCTGTATGTGTGTTTATGTTTGTTATCAGTCTAGCTCAAAAAACGAAAATTGGTATGAAAGTGAAATTGCATATTTAAGGTTTTTATAAGCTTTCGATGTTACAGCAGCATTTCCATCTAAATCGGCAAACTGTAAGTGGTGCTTTATATAATCGATTTAACACATTTTTACAATTTTCTCAAAAACGGTACTAACAATTTTGATTAAACTCAGTATATCAGTGTATTATTAAGCAGTTTTAAATATAAAATAGGTTTTATTCTCATTGATGTTCTCTATCAGAGCTCAAATGGCTAATTTTCAATATTGGCTACCTCTAAAGTACCTTTATTTTTTTTTATTTGAAATAATTAATCATTTCACATTAATCTTTGATAAAAAAAATAGTTCAATATAAAATATGAAAGAACTTGATAATTAACTAAGGAGGAATAAGAGATCATAATCGACAATAGTTGTAATAGAAGAATCAAAGGAATACGAGCTTGCCTGAACTCGCCCGAAATATTATAAGAGACTTTCATACGTAATATGAGCTTCACATAATACGGACTCCGACAATATTATGTTCATGTACATATACGTTTTCCTAAGTGCTATCGTTGGTAATATTTAATTGTATAGAATGCAGTATTATAAAAATCAAAATTTGTACGTATAACGGTGTTTAAACAAATAGAAATACCCACAATGAATTGTAAATAAATATAATTCATATAAATAAAATAAATAATTTTTAGTTTCACTTCCGCTTTGTCTGAAAATACTTATTTCTGCTAAGAAGAGGGTGGTAAGTAAAAATCGTGTGATATGCGCATCAGATTTTTAGCATTTGTAATCCTTTGCCTAAACAATGCTCTCACTAGAAAATGATCACTGTCACAGTTTTGCTCTCTGCATGCTCTAACATCAATTATGCTAGATGGATGTCTTGTGGCGATTAGTACGTGGTTCACACTTCCTCCAGGTGCTTTCCATGTGCCAAGATGTATACGTCTGTGCTGAAAACTTGTACTCTTAACTTTGGTGTCTCTCGATGCTTCAAATTCAGCCAAGTGGTACCCATTTTCATTTGTTATATCATGCATTGTAAGTTTTCCTGCCACATCCTTGATTTAATCCTCTTTCCCAATCTGAGCATTAAATCTCCTAGGATTACCACTAAATCATATCTAGGGGTTAAATCAAAGATTCTATACAATTTATCATAAAACTCATCTTTTTCTTGCTTTTATCCTCTGTGGGCGCATGCACGAAAATAAGAGTTATATTTCTAAATTTTCCCTTGAGCCTTGCATTGCAGATTCTATTGTCGATAGGTTCATAATCAATTAAGGAGCCTCTGAGTTTCTTACTTATTATAAATCCTGTTCCAAGGTGACCTTTCTCCTGATCCACTATAAATGAGAGAGTAGTCCCTTTTATCTATACGTCCTTGTCCCTTCCATCTTATTTCCTGTTTCGCAGCCACATCAATATTAAATTTCATTACTTCATCAGCAGTTTCTTTCATTTTTCCTGGTTGAAGCATGGTTCTTACGTTCCATGTAGCCATGGTCGAAGATTTCCTCCGGTTATTTGTTTTACTTTTCTTGTTTGGGTCGTTGCCATTATGTCTGTTAAGCGTTTCTTTGATCGTAGGTGTCGTAACTAGAAGTTTTTTACAAGATGGGGGTTGACCCCACGCTAAACCCTCATACCAGGAGAACCGGTGGCTTTGATTTGGGGTGCCCTTCCCTAGGAAGTTGCCTTCACTTTGGCTGTAGAGCTTTCCCTGCCCTTCTCCAGTAAACAATCTAACTATGTCTCAGGAAGCTGGCATTGACTCCGGTAGTGTTTGTCCACCACTATTCCTTAGATACAAGCCCTGCTGCCAACTTGCATAACTCAGTACTGCTGCTGTTAGAATAGCCCAGGGAGCACTACGGATAGGTAGAGGTCAGATTTTGCCCCCCTCTCTCCCCAGGAAATAAATATAGGGAGATTATTATTAGGAACGATTGTAAAATAGTATGGTACTTGTCCGGTCAGGACAAAACCTCTCTTGTTATCCAATAACCTCCTTTCTTATCTCGTGTAAGCTGTGAGTTATTCCATTGTTTATTTTTGTTCCATTTGTGTGATTTTCTTCAAATTATGGATGTTATTAGATTCTGGGAATTGCAATCTTCAGAAGAAGAGGCTATCGAATATTTTCAAAATGCTGGGATAATTCCATACGTGAAATTTTGTCAAGAAGGTCATCAAATTAAGTTAGACAAGAAGACGAAATAGAGATACTTTTGTACCTCTTGTAACAAAAACATTTCTATAAGTAAAGGAACGTGGTTAGAGGGGTCGAGGATTTTGTTTTTAACTGCTTTAAAATTAATTTATGGGTGGTCCCATAATTTAACAACGATATAATGGGGCAAAGAGCACCTGAAACTATCCAAGGCAACTATGATTATGTGGAACAAATGTTTAGGAGAGGTTTGTGCCCATAACATGTTATACAGGTCAAGTAAAAAAATTATAGGGCTTGGAAAAGGTGTTGAAGTAGACGAGAGTCTTTTTTCTAAAAGAAATAATGATGTAAGGTGAGTTCTACCTAAGCAATGGATGTTTGGCGGAATTTGCCGAGCAACAGACGAGTGTTTTATCATGAAAATAAACGACAGAAAGGCAACAACTTTATTACAAGGTATTAAAAACAATATACAAGAGGGAAGCACCATTAATTCTGACTGTTGGATAGGAAACAACGCCCAACAACTGAATGAAGCAAACTATAATCATTTACAGGTGAATCACTGGTATAATTTTGTTAAGCCATCAAGTGGGGATCATACTCAACATATAGAACAATTATAGGCCTCAGCTAAGTGGAGAAACTGCCTGAGAAACATAGAGGAACTGCCAGACAACACCTCGATTCATATTTATGTGAACTTTTGTGGCGGCGGCTCACAGAGAAGAGCGGCTCGCTATTTTAAATAGCATTAAAGTATTTTGTCTGCCAAAATAAATGAAATGAAAATGAAATTGTTTTATGTGTAGATATGTTGTTTATATTGTTTCTTTTATATGTACATATGTAGTTTATAGTGTTTCTTTTATATGTACATATATTGTTTAAATGTTTTTTATTATTACATTTATTTTTTTCTATTTCATATATATGTTGTAAAATTAAAGCGTTTTCTTATCGTTGTGGAAATTATTACATTTCTTTTTGTCTATTTAATATATATGTTGTAAAATAAAATTATTTTTTTATTATTACATTTGTTTTTGTTTCCAATTTCAATAATATGAATATAATACAATAACTATGAATACGAATATAGGAATTGTCTGTGTTCAGGTTATAAACTTTGGCAGATAGCAGTCGATCCCGACCAGCTATCAGACTAGTACCAATAGTACTAAAATAAAATAAAACGAACTTTATTCTGTATTTCAAGTTTGGTACTGAAAATGTGAACCTGGAAAATTAAGTCATCATGGGTTATGTGGTCTACTCGGAGGTGATGGGGAAGTCAACAAGATAGAAGATTAAAAATAACACTATTTTTTTTTTCTCAAGTTTCGAAATGACTCAGACCTCGTTCTGCCACCAAAACATCTGTTTTTAGAGTAAATTAAAAGTTTAAAGTAAGGAATCTGAATTATTAAGTAAAGTTGCTATATATTTTAGTCACACTGAAAACATGATATATTTTTGTTCAGAATTCCAAAAAATACTGTAAAATATTTAAAGCTTTTGAAAATATTAAAAACAAAATTACTTTCTCTGTTTTGAGGGGGTTCAAAGTAGAAATGAGTAATTCAATTCTTTTAACTGAATCGACTCAACAATTCAATCATTGTGATGAATCGATTCTTTTCATAATTAAATTTTTATCGAAAAAAATAACAGTAACAAATATTCTCAAACCTTATGACTATTCAGGCAACAAAAAAAATGTCTTTTTAACTGATTGAAATTAAAAGTCTAGCTTCAAATATGAACAAATAAAAAGTCATGAATCTTATAAATAGAAAGGAAGTTTAAATTGGATGGAAAAGGATTTTTTTTTTATTTTACATATTAGATTTTGGTCTGTGTATATAAATTGTAAATTAAATTAAATATAATTTTACTATCCTGGGACTGATGACCTTGTAGAACTAATTATAAATACAAAATAAATAAAACATGACAGTGTGCTCATACATTAAAGTAAATATTAACATAATAATAGGTAATTAAAAAATTAAGTACAAAAGAGAAAAATCTGTACATATATGTATAAATAAAACAAACTAAGAAAGAATTAACAAAGTAGTAATGCAACTAAGCTTAGGTTTTAAACATCCGAAGTGCAAAATGCTCGTGAAAGAGTAGATTTGGAAATTAAACAAAACGACCCAACAAAAAATGGAACACGACTGGAAGATTATCTAGAACAAAATCTGTGAATCAACCGATTCCTAAGGAAAATCGACCAATTCACCGGGTTTGTTCTAGAAAATCTTCCAACCTTGTTGCATTGTTCGCTGAGTTGTTTTGCCTACTTTCCGAATCTACTCTTCCACAAGCATTTCGCACTTCGAATATATATAACATATGCTAATTTGCATTACTATTTTGTTAATTTTATCTCTTTTGTGCTTTTATTTTTAATTACCTATTATTATTTAAATATTTAATTTAACATTTCGCACTTCAGACATTTATAACCCATGCTTATTTATATAATAATTTTGTTTATTTATTTATTTTTTCCCTCAGGTTTATTTATATGTTCATAGAGTTGTTTTTCTTCTCTTTTACTTTTATTTTTAATTATACCTATTGAATCAACCAATTCCTAGTGAATTGTGATTCTTTTCTGTGAATTCCTTGAGAGTATAATTCTTTCAGAGGAATTGACTCTTATTCAATTCCTGATTCGCCTGCCCATCTCTAGTTCTAAGTATTAAAACCCACAAAATTATGTTGTAGTTAGAAGCTCTTTATCTCTTCTTTAGTTTATCCGATTTCAACGTTTGTTGATTCATTAGAAAGAGGGGAGCTTTTCCTTCTATTCATATTCATGAATATTGAATTATTTTTAAAAAATGTGATCGGAAAATTGAGGTTTTTTGCAGCTAATGTTGGTTCTACAACACATAGGAACTCCCCAGTTTAAGCATATCACATAATTTGAGAACATTAACCAACCCTCCAAAATTTTTTTTGAATCAGTCAATGATTTCTCTAATCATGGGTGGTTTTACAAACTCGAAATTCAAGAAATTAAAAAATAATAAAAAAATATGATGACTCGGCCATTGAAGAAGAAAATGATTAATGGCAGTGATAAGTTGAGTGTTATTTAAAAAAATATATAGGAAGGAGATGGTCCGGGGTTGCGGTCATAAATAGGCTAATTAGTGGTAAAACTATTTTATTGAAAGTCAGGCTTTCAATAAAATAGTTTTACCACTATATAGTCTATTTATGACCGCAACCCCGAACCATCTCCTTCCTTTATAATGCAACGGTCAACTATTAAGTATTCAATAAAAAAATATATATTGTGATCTTTCATTTGTTTTGAATGTTTTCCAGTAAATCACATCATAAACTGTTTATTTTAATAAACTGAATGTGATTGGTTCACATTATTTCTAAAATAATTTAAAAATTCAGCTGCCAAATCTTTATGATTTCACTTATCACTTGGTAAATCCTTTGACTGCTTAGTTAAATTTAGAGTAATTAAGTAAACAGAAATATATTTTGATGTGAAAGTCACTAACTTGTACTGTTCGAAATACAATTACTGTTTAAATATTGTAAAATTTTAATTTGAATGGTTTATTAAATCCATGAAATTATTGTGCCATTTTCAAATAAATATATTTAAGTCTTAAGATTCAAATATATCCAAGCAATTTCATAAGATTACCCTACCAGCTAATGTGCCAAGATTTTCGTTCACAGTTTTATTGAGAGATGAATATGGATAAGCCATTTCTGAACTGGCTGCTTATTCTGAAATTTCAGTCAAGGTTTTTTTTTTTATCTAGAAGAGTTAAATAATCTACATTGTTTTTCTGATGAGGGATTTCCTAAATCATCTCTATTGATAGATAGATATACTTAATTCACGAGGTTGTCACTTATGATGTTATATGACCGAAATTTACTGTCTTTAAGGGACAGATAACCAAAACATTTTTGTCTGATGAATATTTCCTGAAGCATTTCTATTAGAACATTTTCATGCAAACAATTTTTGTGATGCTTATGATGTAATTTTGTTTTTCAAATTTTTTAAATTTATGGTTTTGTCTGGTTGTTCAAACCCACAACAATATTTTGTCAGATTTTTTTGCAAGACATTTCTAAGAAGTCTTAAGACTGGCATAAACTATTTCCCAAGGTTATGAGGTAATTTTAGTCAATTTTGAAACATGGTGCACCCCAATATCACCCGGAGAAAATGCCAGACAAATATTTTCTTCATACTAAATGATAAGATCTTCCATATCCAGTGGTCAAACCTGTCACTTATAAGGTAATAAAAAAATTATTCGTTGCTGGACTATACATGGTTAAGAACCAGGCCTTTCTGAAGATGTCATATTAAATCGGAATACAATTAAAAAATTATGACAGTGCTTAAAATGTTATAATTAATATAAAAATATTTATGAACCATAGATTATACGTTTTAGGGGATGAGTAACCCTTTTTTTTTCTTCCAATGGGTTAGCTGTTAATTTAAAAATGTTGTGCAGGCTACATATAAGAAATTTAAGACTATAAAACAATGAATGATAAACTCAAATTATCTCTTTATTAACAAAATAAGGCTATAAAAAATTGTAAACATGATATTCATTTTTAGACATACTATTTTTTTTCTATTATTTTTCCTATTTGTAGTATACTGTCTTTAAATCTGTAATTATATTTCTATCTATGAAGCTAGTTAATCAGAATTTTGATTTTTTTTTTTTTAATGTTTTTATTTATATTATGTTTTTTTTTTTTAGACGGGAAAAGCCAGTGCTGAGTTTTGAAGCTAATGTCACTCCTGTAAGTATATAATAAGGCAACTTTTAATATCAATAAACATGTTATTACTGAAGTAATGACAGCCAATGAACTAAATATAAAATAAAATTAATAATCAAAGTAGATTTTCTAATTCCTTACCCAATATATTAATTTGCCAGGAATCAAAATTCTCCTTTAAGGTTTTTTATGTATATAATTATTATTTAATAATCTTATCTATCATTCAGAAACTTAGATCTGACATTGAAATACTTTATATGATTAGAGCAAAACTTAAATTAAAGTACTCATAAACAATGAAGTAATTTAGAAAATTATCAATTGAAACATTTACTTATTCTATGCATCATTGTTGTATTTAATTGAAGCATTTAAGTATAAATTAAAACAAAATGGTGATAATATATCAGTATCATACTATTCAGGGAGTGGCTAGCCAGTTATGTCTGTTCTTGACATGTTAGATTATGTTACATTTTCCAACAATAAGAAGAGAATAAATTAATTGGCCTGGAGACTTAATACAATTGAATACTAGAATTTAATTATAGAAATAACCCAATGTAGAAAAGTAGGTATATATATAAAGATATTTATTAGGCATTTTTTTATATACCTTTCAAAAGTAAGGTACGCACAGGCACCATATAGTAAAAAATAATTTGGATTATTTATGGCAGTATATAAAAAGTATTCTACAATAGTGTATTAATGAAGTGAAAACTAATTATATTAATGAATGGAAAGAGATCAGAAATGTTTAGTAACAATTTGAAAACATTTTTATCCTTTATTTCCTACAAGTCAATAAAAATACTTGGAATTTATGAATTTTTATTATTATTTTTCTGGAAACTTGATCATTTTATTTATTAGTTTTTATAAGTGCATTGATAAGTTGATCTTTAGGTCTGTTTTAACTTTCCACTTGTTTCTTCTTGTTAATCACTATTATTTTAATTGAATCCATTATACAATCAGTTCTCAACTCACCAACACCTCGATTTGTGTCTGTTTGAATTTACAATGAACAAAAGTTTTTATTACCAGTACTATGTAAAACAAAATGATGCAACCAATTCCATCTACTGAAGTCCAGGCAGATACTTATTTTGTGTGTTTGAAGGGGGTTGTCATTTTACCGTGTTTCTAAATGACTTATTTGTTATTTTTATTTTATGCTAAAACAGCTAATGAAAATAATAAAAAAGATAATAGTTCTAGAGATGAAATATAAATTAATAAAACCTCATGAATAGAAAGACAGTGTCAAATTTGTCAAGGGTGTCTACATTATACGCTTTGACCATTTCTACTTTTGTAAGAATTTTTAAATATTCTTTAAATTATTCTTAGAGTAATACACTGACAGGCAAAAAATTCCAGCCACTTGATTTTTTCATGTTTTCATCTAAAAATATTTCTGCTTTGGATTGGTCTATTATTTTTAATGAATAAATTGGTAATCTTTTTGTTTGTTTTCAATTAGGAATGTTAATATAGAGGACAATAACCCTTAATCCTTAATTCAATGAAATTATTCTAGATTCCAATGTTTACTTTCTATGGAATCAAAATGTTTATTCAGTATCATTCAGTTCAGTGCCGTTTCTTGCAGCACATTTCTTAGTCTCCGGCTTTTAATTTTTTCAATATTAAGTTTAAAAATGCCTCTTAGTGCTGAGAATGTTGCGCGTGGTGTGGCACTTATTGATGATGGACGTTCCATTAGATATGCAGCTAATGCCATCGGACTTCCATATGAAACTAGGGTAACAGAACCATAGGATGACCGGTTTTTGACTTTGAGAATTTTACGAAACCGGCACCTTACCGTTGTTCAAGCAATTCATCAGCTCGAAGAAGTTCGAGGTGTGCAAATTTCTGAACGTACCACTCGGAGAATATTACATGAGTATAGGTTAATGGCTTTTCATCCAGTAAGAGGACCAGAGTTGACCAGAACTCACAGAGTAACACGGCTGGCTTTTGCTCGAGAACACAGCCATTGGACTATAGACGAATGGAGTGCTGTACTTTTTACAGATGAGTCAAGATTCGCTCTTCGATCTCCAGATGGGCATGAAAGGGTGTGGAGAAGAAGAAACGAAAGATATGCAGCCTGTAATTTTTCCCAGAGCCAACCTTTCCAACGTGGTTCCTTAATGGTGTGGGCTGGGATTTCAATGGAGCACCGCACAGAATTGGTTGTTGTTCGTGGAGGGTCTTTGACGTCCATTCACTATGTAGATGAGATTTTGTTCATGTGTTGCCTATCCTCAACGAAATCGGCGATCGTTCTATTTTAATGCACGATAATGCACGCCCACATGTCGCCCGCATACTGCGGACGTTCCTTCAACAGAACAATATTGAGGTTTTAGCCTGGCCTGCACGTTCTCCATATTTGAACCCCATTGAGCATTTATGGGATAACCTCGGAAGACGAATAAGAGTACGTGCAACTCTTCCTGATACACTGCAGGGCCTTGAAAGGGCTCTTCGGGAGGAATGAGCTATCCTCCAGCAAAGGGACATTTCCGGACTGGTGGAAAGTATGCCGAGGCGTCTTCAAGAAGTAGTGAAGGCAAGAGAAGGAAACACGCGCTACTAAACGATAATGTAATTAATTTCTTTTAGAATAATAATGGTTCGTTTTTCAATTTTTTTTCTCTAATCTTTCTTACCCAATTACATTTTAATTATTAAAGGTAAAAAATATTATAAAATTCCATAAATACTAAGTATTATCTACAAATACCATGTATTATATACCAATACAACTTTTTTTACAAGTAGGTAAAATATTTTAAGATAAAAAAATGAAAAAATCAAGTGGGTGGAATTTTTTGCCTGTCAGTGTATAAAAAGTGAAATCAGCAATCACCATAAAGAGAACTAAATGGTCCAATGTATAATAGGGAAAAATGTTTATTAAAGTCTTAGATGGAGGAATTATTAGGAAAGAATGTTCTAATGACATACATAAAAATTCAAAGTTAATCATGTTGTCTTTGCAAAGATTCAAAAAGGAAGAAGCGTTACTAGAGTAACCAAAGTTTTAAATTAAATTCTAATTCATTAGGTAAGATTTTAAATATGTAAAACATATGTGTGGAGATGCAGGAACTGCTAAAATATAAGCTATGCTACAGCAAATTCTTAGATGTAACCAACGTAAATTGGAAAAAATATGAACAGATGTTCATTCAAAAATAATTGTGCCCAGTTTAAAAGTATTTGAAGATGGTGTAAAAATCTCATTCTGTGGAAATGTTAAAATGTTGAGGTTAAAATCAACTAGAAGATGATAGATATTCACTCATGAAGAGAAATTTGAGGTAACTTACAAAGAAAAAAAAATGACTAAAAACCATTGTTGCAATCTTTCACCAAAAAATTAAAAATTAAGGATGAGGATATTGAAAGAACTTATAAATTCAGATCCACTTCATTCAACCAACACTTCTTTATTATAATGTAATTATAAATAAAAACAAAGAACAATAAAACAAACATGAGCATTCAAAAACAATCAGTAATATCCTAGTTGATTAAAATTTCATGGATATTATGAAGAGTAAAATATCCTATAATAAATCATGTACCCAAATATAATGTATTATGTAAATAATTTCCTGTAAATTTAGAAAATCAAAGGTTACATGGAAATGGAAGGTTACTAAAGCCAAACAATGGTTTGCTGAGCCAAATATTATTAAACATCATTTGTACCTTCAAATATTTACTTTGTATTCTAGGATAGTTGTTCCGTTTGTTCGTCATTTCTGTTCAAGAAACATCCCCAAACACCTTTCAAATATGTAATTTCCTAAAGGAAAAAAGCCAGTGTTAGTGGAACTGATAGTGAGCAATCACCTGTACTAAAATTGACAATATATGGTTTTCAATAAAGGAAAGAGATCTTTAGTGTTCGGCCAAACCAGGATACCCTTATTTTCTTCTAATTAAAGTAAATTTAACAATGCAGGAGTATAACAGAGGGAACCACCAGTCCACAGAGGAAATAGAGAAAATGGGAGAAGAAGGAAGAACAACAGGGAACCATTTTTCATTGCACCATCAATTACAAATCATCAGGTATCAGATATTTAACCACCACTTAAAGAAGCAAAATAAATTTTACATTAATCAAAATTAACTAACAAATTAACATCATTGTCACCCTGATTTTTGCCCATTTCTACCGATTTAATTATGTTTGTTTTTATAAATACAGCATCCTATTTTAATTTGCAGTCCAGTATTCATTCGTAATGTCCATCCATTCAAAACAAAAACCGGCATACACTACAAAACCCTAATACACTCATCAAACCATAGATCACAGAACAATTTCAGTTTTAACGTTCATATCAGACTCTTTTTTTATTGTGATTTATCATAAGTGAATCTAATGCGATAGATAAACGAGTTGTGAGAATGGATAAACAACTCCAGACTCTGAAGAGTGCATATAGTTGTGAGTCTGTGGAAATAATCTGCCTGAACTGAACTTTGGAAAAATTACAGTCTACAATATGCAAAAGGAAAGGCGTTGTATTGAAGATATTTGTTTAAACATTGAGACAGATTAAACCATTTATAATTCCTACATGCAGGAAAAAAAAACATTCTCTGTCATGTTGGTGAAGCTCTATTGTTGTGGTTCTGCAGAAAGGTAGTGGAGGTATGCTCATCAGTGCACTGCAGTTGCCTAATGCTGAAAAATAAAGATTCACTCCAAAATTGAAGACCTAGAGAATTTCGTAACAAGTGGAGGTTGGATCATTTAGTAAAAAATGTGACATGGCATATATTTTGCTAGGGTAAGTGGTGAGAAATTGTCTGCTGGTAACTTTAAGGGAATGATAACATTGGATAAATTAACACAAACTAGTTCAGAACATGGGCGAAACTAAGCTGATTTTTAAGATGTTGCCAATTAAAACCTTGTTGGACAGTCAAGAAAAATTAATGGTTGGTTTTAAGGAAAACAAAGATCACATCTCAGTGGATGTTGTTCAAATTTATTGGAATTCACAAACTCCTACTTTTCTCTCCCCTTGTACTATAAGTTCATGAAATGTGTCCTGAATGAGTCTGATTAAAAAAAAAACATTTTATTTCTGTTCGGTTTGAGTTAGAGTTTGTTCCAAAAGTAAAAAAGAACTTTAAGGGCTTAAACTTGTCTATAAAAGCACTCCTGATATTGGACGATTCACTAATCCATCCATAATAAACTAAACAGTGATATAGCTGTCATAAAAAAAATCTGGTGCAGTGCTTGAATCTCACAACTTTCACTTACCTTCCTATGTTTAGTAGAAATAGGTATTTTCAGACAGCTGAATGAAAGTAAAAAATTACAAATTGTACAAAACATTATTTTAAAAAATTAATCAACATATGTTTTTCCTAGCCATCTATTGTATTATATTTTTCCATTTGTTATCACTAACCATTTCCTTTTTCAATTGTATATTTTAATTATTTATCTAATTATAATAAATAATGAAGTGCGGCAAAATGTTTTTAGTCTGACAAGAGTGATTTAGAAGGCATTATATTTAGTATTTTTAGGCCATTGTGGGTATTTTTATTTGTTTAAGCACTGGTATATATACATATTTTAATTTTTATATTTCTATAATCTAGGAAATTAAATATTAAATAATATCAATACTAGAATTCATGATAACCGCACATGTACATGTATGTATGTAGTATTATTGGAGCCCATGTTATATTAAGCACTCGTAACATTTGGAATCCTATCCTAACCTGTCAGTCAAGCTCAGGTGCACATTCGTGTTTCTTTGGTCCCATGTTACCATCCCTTATTTCTCCTTTAGTTAATTATCAAATTCTATCCGAGTTTATATCCAACCATGTTTTATTCCTGGTTATAATGTGAAGTAATTAATTATTTCAAATAAACAAAATCGCGGGTACTCAAAATGTGTATTACCGTTGAAAACTCGAATTCTAAAATTTTCGTGATCGCCTTACTATAGACTTCATATATAGTTTATTGTAAGTGATAATTTGTCTACACCCTAATGTTACTTACAAGCATAGTCCAACCTTTTCGAAACTTCACAACATTTGGAGTATGAAAACACCACTACTTGAAATCATAAAACATTTCAAACATCAAGGACATGATTTAGGTGTCATGTATGGCTTAGTAAGAAGTTCTGGCTTCTACTTTTTTTAAATAATAGCAGTAAATTTGATCAGTCATTGAGAAATTTGTTGCTGATATATTTCTTTCAGAAAACATGCAAGAAACGAATTCATTCAAGATCTTACAAGTGGATTGTAATTATTTTAATGGGATTATGAGTTTGATGACCATTAGTTTTTAACTAATGAGAAATCCTATCACTAGCTATCTAAGTGAACTTAAAGGACAATGAAGACTAACAGTAGTGTTAAAGATGTGGAAAAAGTGTCCCATAGTAAAGTCAGAAGTTGATTATTGTACATTAAAAATTGCTGTGGTTCAACTGCTATAAATGTTATAATTATGAAAAAATGGAGTGTTTCTGGCATTAAAAAAAATTGTAAATGTTGAAAAACTAAAGAAAATAACAGACTTTTTCAAAAAATAACTTTCCTGTCATTGTTAGTTTGTGCATTGTTCATACTTCACAAAACAGTTTTGTTTTATATTTCTGTTATCATTTCCCTTTAAAATACATGCACATCAGATTATATGGCTAAAACGGAAACAAGTAAATGGTCCCAGTCCCGAGGTGGCCAGTTAACAGATTCTCCACTGTAGCAAGACTTATCTTGTAAAGTAGGGGGATAGTTCTAGTTTTGTCACAAATTGGTCATTCCTTAACCATTCCTTGCAGTGGTGACTCACTGCCTTTGCATTTGTTTTGTTTCTACCAAAGTTTGTCCTCCTCTTAACAATTGTTAATATTATTTTTCTGTAATTTTGACTTATAATATAAATTATTTTAATTTAATACTAACATTTCTAACAGTTAAAAAAACTAATATTGGATATACAGTTAGAAAATTCAAAACTTGTTTTTTTTTTTTTTTAATGAGATCAAGTTATGAAAGAAAAAAAAACAGATCCTGTTATGATAATAGGTTTTTTCTCTTTCTGAAGGATAATTAGGGACCTATGGATATCTAAATAGATGCCAAAAAACTGTAATTGGGGAAAGAATGAGGTAAAAGTTCTAGTTTGAGGTAAATGGAGTGTGAGGAATGTATTCCAGGATTTAGAAATGGTGTTCATGTTTATTCTGCAAAGACTATAACATTGGAATAGGTCAAAATTTAGTTGTGCTAGAGTACTTCGAAGAGGGTATCAAAAGAAATTCAAGCTGGTTAGTAGACTTCAGCATGCAGTAAAAAGAAAGAAATAGTTCAAATTTCTGCAAATAAGTACTCTAGATCAGTTAAATGAATTTTGCCTTGATGTTGTCATGGATGCTTAGGATGTAACCATCTCTCTTACAACTAGATCTATAGGCATAATAAAGGTTAACTTGGGAGGAAGAAATTTTCTGAATGGTTTTAGCCATGTTTCAGAAACAGCTCTTATGTAGTTAAAAGATCTTAAGGAAATAATGCTAGAGTTCATTATTTTAAGTTTTTCTATTTCAATTGTATTATTTTCCATTTTAACTTTAACACAACTGGATTTGAATTAATTCATAAGTATTATATTCAGTTTCTTTTCTTGTTTCAACATAATCATTTTAAAAATTATTTTGCCATATTCTCCAAATATTTTTTTCATTTATTAGATATATTTATAATATCAATTGCTAACTTTTACTAGTTATAAGATTTTTTTTTACTACTATATCTCCTTTTTTGTATATTTTAATGGCCAGTTGGAGCTCATCTCACTAGGCCTTGTTAGTTAGATTCATTTACTTGATTTACTTTTTTTTTTCAGTTTTAACATTTTGTTAATACATAGAACTAGGCATTAATTAATTAATGCTATATAACTAACATTATATAACTTATAACTAACTAGATATTAATAAATTAATGTAAGTTTTAAAAAATCTAGAGATGAGCATTGGCACCACAAAAGTTTATGTTGAGTTTAATCTGTCATAAGTACATTACACTAAACAAATACAGTCAGGGACAAAAGTATTACTACACCAGATCTAAAACATTTTTTTTTTTTAAATATTGCTATCATTAGAAAGGAGTCATTTAAAATAATTAAACCATTTATATAAACATCAATACTTTAATATAAATGCATATCTATGATCATATAATTGGCGTAGCTTTAAAGTATAAATAAATTATTTAAAATAATTATAAAAAGCACAAGTCAGAAGTATTTGATCACTTTATTATTAATTTATTTATTATCACAATATCTTGAATGTTAAATGCTAAAGATGGTCCCACTAAATATTGATAAAATCTTTAATATAAATTTAGAATTATAACAGTAAAGTGTGTGAATACTTTTGACTCTTGATTATGATTAATAATTTATTTATGTAGCAATGCTATGTGATTTGTATGATCAAAAATACGTTTTAAAGTATTGATACATTTTTAATATTGAATAGTTTTATCATTTTGAATTACTCTCTGTCAATGATAACATTATTTTTTATTTTGTTTTCTAAGTATGTAAGTTGTTTGTTTAAACTATTTTTTTATGTACATATGTATAATTTCAAAATAGAATGCTATTTTATAAATTAAATATTACATCTGAATATTTATTTATCCAAAATTTTAATAAATACTTTTAAAACGAAAAGTCTTAAAAAAAGTTACAACAATTAAAACAATGAAGCTTTTGCAATTTTAGAAGATAAAAAATAGGAATTCTGCCTCACCCGATTTTGGTTTTATGTAAATTTCAATGAATATATCTATCACATTAAGTGGGGTATGATTGATAGTATTTCTCTAATAAAATGAAGAAAAAAAAGTTATCAAGAACAGATAATTTTATTGTTACATAACACAAAAATTATACCTTTTATGATAAGCTATATCTGGGGCACTTCTAAATAGGGATTGGTTGCAATTTTGTCGATTTTGCTTTTTTGTCCTGACATAGGTCAAGTATTTTTTCTGACATTTTCAACAGCAAAATAAAGGTTGGACCTATATTCCAAAATGATTTATGTTCGAATTTGATCTAAAGAAATTTGAGTTCGGCTAAATTAAGCGTTCTTATTTCACTTCATGGTTTATTTTCTCTTTTAGTTTTCTCATTGGAATGCGACCATAATCAATGGGTAGTTTCTCTTAAAGTGTTTGTCATGTAATTATATCATAGCTCATATGAACTTGATGTGTTTTTTATGTTTTAATACAGTTATACATTTCAATTAATAAATGGTCGGTTTATTGCTGAAAGTCATTAAGTTACATTCCGTAAAATTAATTTACTAAGTACTTTGATGAATTTTCTCCTTTGTGAAATCTGAACATTGTGCACTTAATGTGACTATATAAAGGGATTTGTGTTATTTTGATGCACTTATTGTGTTTTTGTATCAACAAATAAGGTTGAAGTTCATGAAATGTACTTGTCTTTAGCTCTATCAAAAATGTACTTTGTGGCTTTTCGCAATAAACTAGTGAAATAAATGATTTCGCGATTACTCTTTCACTTATTATTACTCATTTCGGAGAGAGAAAATGCAATAAATTTTTTTTTTCAAAAAGAGATCATGGATGATACAGACGTTCAAGGCAAATGTTAGGTTTAAATTGAGAATTGAGAATGAAAACAAAGATGACATAAAACCAGAATGGAAGAATTACTGATGTAAATGGTACTTAAAATTAAAACTCATAAAGGCTGTACCATTTTGTCTGTCCAAAGTTGAGGTAAGTTCTTGGGAATCCCAAACGTTTATTTTATTTTAAGTATTCACTCTCAATATTATTTGGTCTCAGTTTATTTATGATTTATTATCGTGTTGGGGAGACATGTAAATAATATGAAGTATATTCCTCTTCCTGTGTCCTGTATAAATTTTCTTTTATGAAATAAAATGATATGAAAAAATAATTTTATTCTGGGATTACAATTGCCCTAAGAATAATAACAGAGTTACAAATTTATGAGTCTTAGTCTGGCTTAGAATAATAAAAAATACAAACTAATTAACTGTTGGTTGTTTTTGCAATTGTGCAGTAGATTGAAATTAAACAGTATACAGATGCAAGTAATTTTACACATGTTTGCGGAAGTTTGAATATGGGGTAGGTGGTGGAACAGGAGTTGTTTGAAGGAATGTGTGGACAAGGATCGACGTATAGAGGTAGGAAGAAAGTTCCAAAAGGAGGTAGCACGAATGATGAAGGATTTGCTGAAGGAAGTAGTTTTATGAGAGGGGATAAATCTATAGGTTGAGACCTGGTATTAAGAGAGTGGATAGAGGAACGTAGAGTAAGGAGTTCCAGGATGTAGGGAGGGTTTTTGGTTCTTAGGACTTGGAAAAGGAAAACACCAAGGTGGAATTGTCGTCGATAAGTAGGATATAGCCATTTTAACTCAGTTTACCAGAATGAAACATGTGATCTTATGAAACAGCTCATGAGTTTCTTCGATCTCATTTCTATCCTGGTAGATAGCCCTTCATACATCAAACAGCCATAGTCCAAGTAGGGGAATATGAGCGAGGTTACAAGGAGCCATCTGTTTTTTAGAGGAATACAATCACGGAATCTTAGGAGTTGTTTAAGGTCATTTATGGATTTTCGTGTAATCTGGGAGATATGGTTATTCCAGGAGAGGTTCTAGTCAAAGGTTACTCCTAGGTTTTTGATTGCAGGGGAAAAAATGAATGGGACGGGTATTGAGGTTAAGTAGAGGAAAGTAAGGAAGGGAGCTAATGAGATGTCTGGACCCGATGAGAATAGACATAATTTTATCTGCATTCAGCTTTAATTCATTTATTTCTGTCCACCTGTTGATGCAGTCAATATCCTCTTGTAGCTTTCGGGCAGCTGTCTGAGATCAATTAGATAAGAAGGAGAGGAACCATTTTAGGACACTATTTGATATGGACAGGCTTGGGAGTTTTGAAAGAAGGATCTCATGATTGACGGAATCAAACGCTTTGGAAAAGTCAAAAAGGATTAGGATGGAGATTTTGTGTTTGTCTACCGTTGGTTGGAGGTCTTGCATAATCCTTAGCAAGGCAGGCTGGGTGGAATAATGGGAACAGAAACCAGATTGTAAAGGATTGAGGAGATGGTTTTGCTCGAGAAAGCTGTTCAACTGACTAAGAGTGGACTAACCGTTCTAGAGGCTTCGATAAAATGGATATGGGTCTGAAGTCGGAAGCTGATGAAGGAATAGGAACTTTATTCAGTGGGCAGACTATTTTTTTCCAGGATTTGGGAAAAATGAAATTTATGAGAGAGAGAAATCATATATTTGTAGAAGTGCGGGAAGTAAGGCTGGAAGGCAGAGTTTGATAACTGTAACAGGTATTTGGTCAGGACCATAATTGTTCGTTTTGGATTTAAGGGTGGCAGAGAGTTTTATGGTACATTTTCACACTATTATCCTTTGTATTTCTAAACCAAAGGACGGATGTGGATGAGAGAAGGTTTATTAAGTCCAAGAGCATTTTCTTGAAATTGGAATGTTCTTTTTCATGAAATTTCCTTTTCTCACTAGCCACTTCACAGTGGACTTTACTTTTGGGACATAGGAGTTATACTGAAACTGAAAGTTTTGAAAATATACAGCAAATTTCATTATAATTAAATTTAAAAGTTTTATCTTGTTGCTAGCCCATTAGCTGTTTGTTCTTAAACATTTAAGAAGTAATATTAAGGACTTTTACTCATTCTTCCTACCATGTTTGACATTAATTATAATTAATATGTTATGCATTGCACAATGGTTGAAAATGTTCTTTTTCCGGAGCTGTCAAGCATGATCTGCGAGCCAAAGCCAATTAATTTTGATATCTTAATTAAATAGGTTTAAAATATATTTACTGTTAATTTTATAACGAAATGATACAAGAGAAGAATCAAGTCAATAATAGATTGCTTCTTGGTTAAAAGGGAAAGAATTAAAGACCAATTAATTAGATTAAAGAGAGGATACAGGATTGGAAGTGGCTATTATTTAGTTAAAATGGAGAAATAGACATTGATCTGAATATGCACAATGAATTAACAGTGAACAGAACCACTTGGAAGCAGCTTTATAGAAAGGAACCCCCTCACACTGCTGACTGGAAGAGAGGGCTGGATTGTGATAAATTATCTAATATTTAAATAATTTAAAATTTCAAAAAAAATATTAAATTAACATACATTTTAGTTTGAATTATTACACTTCCTGTGCCCTCAAAGAGGTTATTAACCAATTCCTGGAGTACATTGTCCAACTTTTCAGTTGTACTGGGAATGGAATTCTGATTTCATCCATGGAGCTTGAACCATAACTTAAACATGCTTTATTGGATTGAGGTATAGACTTTTCAATAGCCACTCCAGGAGTATGATACCAACATCCTGGAGATATTCAACTACACTCAATGCTCTGTAGCTTCAGCAAGCAAATATTTTGATTGTCAGGGCTAAATGGTATATGAAAATATTCCTCTGAGTATTTCATGTACCTTTGAGCATTTAAGGACTTGCATTACTCAACAACTAACTGGGCTTCAGAAGAATACCATCCTAGGGCATGCTTGAGATTGATTCTCTGTGGTAAAATCTGTGAATTTTTAGAGTATTGAGCTTATCGTTCACATAGGTGTCCAAAAATTGAAACACTGCCATCTGATACTCATGACCCGCTCTCACACCACAGTAATAAGAACCCGTTTTCTAGACCTCTAAGCTTTAATGGATGTGTTTTGAGTATATTTAAGTCTGTTTTAGGAGCTCTGGTGAAAAGAGGATCACACAAAGGGTTTATACCACTTACGTTAGCTTCATTAAGTCTTCTCCCCACTCCCCAAATGTAAATCTATACCTTGCCAATTTTACTTACAAAACATCAGATTTGATTTCTGATTACTATATGATTGCTAAGATCTGAATGTGAACTAACATGTCATCCTTATGGCTAGTGGATCTTAGTAGCTTTTGATCTTATCTTCAAAAATGTGAACCTAATGAAGTGTCATAGAATCTAATGATTTGTTATGTAATGAACATGGATCCCCCAAGCACCCATTAACACATATTATAACCTTTCACTAAACATTTAAATACCTATTCATATATATATATATATATATATATATATATGTTTGTGTAAGTAATATTTGTTAAAATCATTAACATACAAAGACAAACATCTTTTTTGTACTCTCTTTACATTACAATTTTTACACCTTTATAAAGACAGCAATAATCATGATAATTAAAACCTTTTTTTTATCCAAAAATGGGAGATTATACAAACTCTGTCACCATCCTCTCATCTCTTACTTCATCTGTAAATTACTTCAGTAGGTGAACCTTTGAATGTGACTCATTTGATATTAATGTCCTACATGCTATTTCACTTTCCAGTATGAAAAGTTTTCTCTTAAAATGTGAAGAAAGTTATTCTTCATTCTCTTACTTTGTGCATTTGACATTAAAAATTACTCTGTTACTGATTCTAGTCAAGTTCTTAGTCATGTTTCTTCAAGTCAACTTGAATTTTAAATAAAAATGATATTATACCACTCGATAGCTAAGGGTATTTGTTACGTATAGTGGGGAACGAAACGTATAATAAGTGGTGGAGGGAAGGAGCACACTGCTATTTTGAGATTATTTCCACGACTTTTATTATTTCCGTATTGTATAGTTTTTAAAATGGTGAAACTAAAACATTTGTCCAAATTTTAAGCCCTTTCAAGATCTATGGTTATAGTCATATTAAATAGGGTTCAAGTTAAAAATGATCAACAACACAATTTGGGGTATCATCAAAAAGCCAAGTGAAAATATTAAAAAAAATTATATGGTTAGATACCAGTGAAAGCTCATATGATCGAATAAAGGGGTATAAAGTACAAAAAGAAACTATACAATTCTAGGAAATACCTATAATTGATTTAACATGAATCTGGATTCCTGCTCCTTGTATTACTCCATAAATAACATATCTCGATTACCAATTCTTGGAACCGAAAGAGCCAATATCCAGAACTGTAAACTCTGAGAAAACGCACAAAAGAAGTAAGGATATACATTCATAGTTAAAAGGGCCAATGTCTTCCAGTTATTAGCTAATTCATAATGGCAGGACAATGGTCCTGTTTGTTGCAAGGTACAGAGTTATAAAATGATTATATATATTTATTTATTTGACCTTTTTTTTTATTATTTTTTGTTCTCACTTCATGATAATATAAGTATATATATATATATATATATAATATATGATATTTTTTTATTTTTTCCTTCATGATAAAACATGTTTCTTTGCTTTTAATTCATTATTTTGAATGACATTTTATGATTCTGATCTGAGTTTTCTGAAATATTTATTTATATTTGGGTGTTCGATTTATGTCTCTACCTAGTCATTTTACATTTCTCTTTAATATTACTTTATTAGAAATAAAACTTTATAAGATCCATTTGTCTCAATTACTATATTTTCAACTCCAATATTTCAGTGTTTAGGTCATTATCAAGGAAATTCTTTAGCTAATATTTTTAGCATACCATTCTTTTTAATAGTCAAATCTCCTTGCAAGATAATGTACCTTAGTCCTTAAACTTTTTATTTTTTTTAAATTAAAAAGTGGATCATTTGAAGTTTGTTTAGAAACTAATGAAATACCTTGTCTCCAACAAAAAGAAAATTAAAATAAAAAACATTTATAAATTGATAAAATTGCCTGTTCAAATCAACAGTATTTAAAAGTTGAGTATTTTATTTATTAATTTAATTATTTTAATGTTTTAGGTTTGAAATAAACCTGAAAAATCAGAATATTTTATAGTACTACATAGAAGGTAATTCAGTGTAATATGTAGTAATGCATGTATATATTTTTTTTTCTCTCTTCCAGATTTATGAAACTCCTGCAAAGAAAACAAAGACAAATAATGAGGTATTATCAATTCAAAATAATAATTGGTTTTATTTTTAACCTTTGTGTATATTTATTTCAGTAAAATCACTTTGTAGCAGTTTGCCTTGAATGCTGTCGAGGCTGTATATTCCGATGGTGAAGAAGATGGTGACTCGCAAGCAGTTCCATGTCCAGTGTGCAACCGGTAAGACCCTGTGGTTTATTAATAATAATTATTATTATTTATTCTGGAACTAATTAAGCTATATAAAATTATTAGTTGTTTACCACTGTATAACGTATATTAAAAAATATATGAGTTCTCAACATTGAGATGGTAAGTACATTTCTAAATGTGTGTATATATATTAAGATGGACGGGGCATGTAGCTCATAGCAATCCATCTGGAAGCCTCTACATAACAATGAATGCCTCAATAAAAGGCAAAATACCACATGGAAGGCCAAAAAGCAGATGGATGGATAGATAGAATCAACAAAGATGCAATAGAGCGGCATGCAGGTAAATGAAAAGAAATAGCTCAAGGCAGGCAGAGATGGATCAGGCTTGTTAAGGCGGCAAAAGATCTATATGGTCTGTAATGCCAACAGAAAAAAAAATAAAAATATGTATATATATATGTGTGTATATATATATATATATATATATATATATATATATATATATATATATATATATATATATATATATAAAATAGGGTGTATAAAAAAAATTACCGTTTTATCAAATTCAATATTTCAAAGGACTGTAAATATTTTAATCCTATTTAATACTTGATAATCCCTTTAGAGCACTCAATAAGCTTGTTTAATCCCATTCAGCTACTTCAAATAAAACCACAGTTTAGTTATTTGTTTCAAAGAAGAAACATGACAGTGTCCTACAAAATTCCTGTAATTTTAAGGCATTACTGGAAAAAAAATTTCACAGCTGCTGAAGCAACTCGTGAAATTATTAAATATGAAGGGGAAGGTGTCCTTGACCAGCCCACTGCACAGCATTGGTTTGAAAAATTTAGCAGTGGAGATAGGACGTTGGAAAGGAAGAAAGGCTCCGGGCGGCCATTAATGGATATTGATGAGGTTCTGCAGGAAGCTGTTGAGTCAAATCCGTCCACAAGTACTCACGAACTTGTCAGGGAGTGTGGTGTGTTGAAAGATAATGTTAGTCGCCATCTACTCTCCATGGAGCAAGTGAAAAAGAGCAGTAGACTGGTCCCTTACGAACTTACTCCTCAGCAATCAACTAACGGGTTAGAACTTTGTAAAAATTTATTGTAAGATCTTTCTGATATGAGATTTTACTGGAATATTGTCACCTGTAATGAAATGTGGGTTTACTGGCGAAATCTGAATACCCGTGAGCAGTGGTTAGATCCTGGTCAAACTGCTTTTCCGGTTGCTGTAAGGAGGCAATTTGAACAACTGGAAAGATTGTACACGAAGTTGTCAGAGCATTATCCTGCTTTGATCAACCAAAAAGGGATTTTATTCCAACAAGATAATGCTCGTCCTCAAACTTCCCGTCAAACCAAAGAAAATTTTAAATAACTTCTTGAATTGAACTCCTGCTTCATCCATCATATAGTCCAGACCTTCAAGGGAAAAATTTTTATAGTTTTGCAGAAGTTGAAATTTTGGTCCAAGAGTTCTTTGAGAGCCATCCCAAAGAATGGGATCCAGCAGATGGCTAATGATTATAGATAGCAATGGACTATACTTTGAGTATTAATTGTATTTTTTTATCAGGTTGAAAAACGGTCTTTTTTTTATACACCCTATTATATATATATATATATATATATATATATATATATATATATATATATATATATATATATATATATATATATATATATAGAAGGAAAAATGCCGAACTCGGTTGCCTTTATAAGGACATGGTGAAGTTTATCAAGATAGGACAACTTCAATGGGCCAGGCACGTCGCACGTATGGATGACTTGGCGATACCCAGGAAAATGCTGTCCAGAAAGATGCATGGACGAAGAAAGGTTGGCAGGCCAAATGTAAGATGGGAGTACTCAGTGACATCGGACGCACGGGCTCTACTGGGAGTCCGAAACTGGAGAGTTGCTGCAGCTGATCGTATCGACTGGCGAAAGCTTTTGGAGGAGGCCCATTCTCGGTGACAGGATGTGTAGCGCCATATATGTATGTATGTATTTTATATATATATATATATATTAGTTAAAATAATAGGAAATACAAATAATATAAAAAAATAAGAGAATAATAAAGGCACAAATAAACACTCCAGAGATTGGCTTAATACTGACCTTTAATTACCTCTCCCAGGGCTTTATAGATTCTTTTCTGATTTATTTAGAAGCTTTATTCAAGCTCCCTACTAACACTCCCATCCCAGTTCGCAAAGTGAACTCAGAGTTATAAGTAAATATTATATAAGAGATGACTAAGATTACAAAGCAAAGAATTCTTTACACATTTATTGAAAAGATAAGAAGGAAGTTTCAAAATTTACAACTTAAATTATAACTTTACCCATATATAGAATAACATAGCCTAGAACAATAATCAAAAAGATTACATTTGTAGCACTTACAGCTACAAAGAAGAAATAGAAAAGAAAAAATAATGAAGCAAAGATCATCATTGGACAATCTGTAGAACACCAGTATCCAGCAGTATCTGGGTCAACAGGGATGTGGAAGTGGCGTATATGTGTGTGCTTTACTCATTGAGTACCTGTAAGCTCTTAAATTGTTTCTATGTTGTGCTCTTATAATGCTATCACTCTAAAAGACTCTGTATAACGCTTATCCCCCTTTTGCTGACTCAACGGTGGTTTTTGGTGTACCATCATACCTAGCTTAATTTTGTGCGATTCACCAGGTACCGTTAAACAGATGGGATTTGCTCCTAAGTTATTTTCTTGAAGGAGTTTGGTGGGTCCTTCTGAGACATATCTCAGTTGCTTATGCTTATGTAAAACCGCGACCTGTGGGTGTATGTATGCCATGGTGATAATATCACCCTGTTTCATAGTAAGGGATGTCTGAACACTACTTCTACCAGTGTGAATCTCTTGGCTCATTGGATAGTATTAATATATGATGATACCTCCTGAGGCATTGTTGGTTGCTCTCCCAATCCCCTATGTAGTTGAAATAGGGGTAGGTGCTCCCCTAGAGTATCATGGAGCTGTTCAATGGCACCTTGTTCTGGTGTATTCCTGAGAGAATTGAAGTGCCATTGCATACCAAGATCTGAGCATTACATAGTGGTTTGAGCGTTCTTAAATTCCCTTCTGTCATCTGATATATTATTGTGGGGTGCCCTGTAGCAGAATATCCAAGTAAACATTTCTTTCCAGACAGCATCTGCTGTTCTGTTAGGTAAGGAACCTCCTCCTCTAGCAATATTTCTCCCACCTCTTCTCACATTTCTGTATCATCTTCATTCAATAGTGATAATTTCTATTTTTCCTACATCTCACCTACGAATCTTATTTCCTCCATTATGAAATCCCATTCCAGCTCCATTGGATTTGATGGAATTCCCGTCAAATTGTTTACATTGTGCCTCTCTGAAATCCTTCCAGTCCTTCTATTCATTGATAACTTTTCCCTTAAAAATTCTGTTTTTTTCCTATATCTTGGAAAAAAGCCTTAGTCCGTCCTATTAAAAAAATTCCCAACCACACCTCTCTTAAAGATTACTGCCCAATTTCCATCCTCTCTAACCTGTCAAAACCTTAAGAAAGAATAGTCCAATTCCAAATATCCAATTTCCTCGAAGAGTTCAAACTTCTTGATCCTCTCCAATCATGCTTCTTTACTCAATCCCCTCTAGTTATAATCACAATTGGCATATATACTGCAATGGACAAAAAAAAGCTAAATGTACTAGTACTCCTGGGCTTCTCCAAAGCATTCAATTCCTTAGACCATTCTATCCTCTTTACTAAAGTGTAATCTCTATCCTTCTCCGTTAGTGCTATCCTTTGGTTCCAATTTTTCCTTTCCCATCGGACTCAAGCCTTTAATATTCCAAATCAACCCTTATCTTCCTTTCTCACTCTAGAGTAATCCAAGGTTCTAGCATTTCCCCTCTCCTTTTCAATTGCTATATCAATGATCTTCCTAGTTCAATCCTCCATTGCTCACACCATCTATATGCTGATCACTCCCAAATTTATTTATCCTTTCCGCCCGCTGACTTGTTAGCAGCATTGGCTAATATTCAGACAGACTTAGATAGGATCAGTGCCTGGGCAAGCTTGAATAAATTAAGTTAAATACAATGAAAACACAGGCAATTCTTATAGGTTCTAATTCCCTCCTTAGATTCATTACCACCCTTCTTTCTTTAATTATTGATGACCAACCTATCTCCTTCACATCCTCTGTAAAAAACTTCGGAATTCTCATTGACGAAAACCTTTCCTGGAAACCTCATACAGCTCATATCTCCTGAAAGACTATTGGTACTCTTAAACTATTCCATCGTTCCCGTCATCATATCATCTTCCACAACCTATCTGCAAGCTCCTCCTTCCCTCATTGATTTTCCCCCACTTTGACTACGACTGTATGGTAGTATACTGTGGTACGACTGTGTAGTGGCCTCTAGATTGTATTAGAGGATAAACTGAAGAGAATCTTTAACTGTTTATTAAAATTTGTTTCAGTACTTCAAGATGGTCCCATGTGTCCCACCTGTATAATGAATTAAAGTGACTTTTCCCCTCCTTCCACTGCCGATACTTCCTTCAAAGTTTCCTGTACCAAATGATCAACTCCCAGCACCCTTCCTATATCTACCATCTTTTTCACTCCAAATCCTCAGTTCATTCGCAGAAAACAAGATCACATGTCTCTGACCTCTATATTCACTCCCATAGAACTAAATCCTACCAACATTCCTTCATAGCCCACTCTGTTACCTTCTAGAATTCCTTACCATCTAACATCCGTCATGCTTCTTCCCTGTCATCATTCAAATACCTCCTTATATCCCAAATAGGTGATCTGCAAACATAAAATTTCTAGTCATGAATTGAATTTTAATAGAAGTGAATAATAGTGCCTACTGTTTAAGTGTTAACAGAAAAAATCAGTGCCTCTTCATTACTGACTTTTGTTATTTTTTCATTTAGCCAGGTTTTGTTTTTGCTTTCTGTACATATACAATATATATATTTTTTTGTTATGTTTACTCAAATTACAACTATAACTATTCTTGAGAAGATTCTATTTTATTTTTTTACGATTCACAGATTATTTTTTAAATTACTGTATATATTAGAATTTTTTTAAGCTAGGCTATTATTTATGTTTTAACATCTACAATATTTTTTTGTTTTCATTTCTCACATTACAACTATAACTATTTTTGAAAGGTTTTTATTTTTTTAGTTTCTTACACATTATTTATTTAATTATTGTATATATTGTTAGAATTTTTATTAAGTTTGCCTATTTTTTACGCTTTCAACATCAAAAATTTTTTTTTTTCTAAAACACTGATGACTTTTTAAAATATTTGAAGTGGTTTTGTATAAAATGCACTTAATCAGCAGAAAAGTGGTACTGGCGTACGTGCCTACAGGCCTCAGCCACATCATTCAGTACTCATAAATGGCATAGTTATAGTGCTATAATAACGTTTTTGGTACATTGGCAATCTCCATATATTGATTATATTGATTTTATCCGTATATTGATTTTATTAACAAACAAATATTGATGCAATAATTAAATTGTCCAAAAAAATTTAACTATTTTTTTTTTAGTTTTACTTCCTTTATTCTATACAGAGGTTGTTTAAGAATTCTTCTATTGTAAAAATGATATAATTATAATAATAAAACTTAATTCAAAAATATTTCGCTGTATATCTTGAAGTTTTTATTTAACGTTTGCAATTTAACACTATGTTTTCTGTATTATATTAATTCTTAGAGGTAAGTTAAACTGTATATATATTTCTGGAAATGAATCATATTAATACCTGTTTTATAAATTAAAATATATCCTTAATATGAATTACATATAATGAATAGTTGCTGGGTTGTTTCAGAAAACATATATCACTAATCACTAAGTTTTTCTTTGATATGCTTTTTTTTTTTTTTTTAAATAAAAAAAAGATTTGCTTAAATTATTTATGTTTATGCACATTCTACTTTTATTATACTTAGGTCTTTCAGCAGAAACTGCTCTCTGGCCTTACATCTGAAAAGCCATGATCCATTAGAAGATGCCAGTAAGAGATTTCAATGTCAGCTGTGTCCAAGGAGTTACTCACAGAAATCTGTCCTAAAGAAACATCTGGCAGTAAGATTGAATATATTTTCTAACTTTTTTTTCAGATAACACCAACTTATTAGTATGATAATTTATAGTATTGTTTTTTTATTTTTTTTATTTTATTATTATTTCCATTCTTTATTCTCGCTTTGCAGGGTAAGTTTCTGAGGTGGGAGACCAGAAGTCCAGCCACTTCAGATTAATATCAATTACTTTTTAGATATTTAAAAACTTTCGAACAATACGTGCTGTATCCAAGAAAACTGAGTGTTGAGCCTCTTTCAGCACTTCAAGAGGTAATTTTAATCCCATCGTGCCTGCCACTGTTGTCTTTGGTATCAATCCATTGGAGGATATTATAATTGGAGTGGTGGTGACGTTCCCCAAATGATACAGTTCAGTTCGATTGCCAGTTCCTGGTATTTTCTCAGTTTTTCTCCAACAGTGGAGCTTATATTATTATCATTGGGGATCCCGACATCAATAAGCTCTGCTCTTTTCTCTCTCAGGTCTATCAGAAGGATGTCTGGTTTATTGTGACGCACAGTATGGTCAGTTATAATCGATTCATCCCAGTAGAGCTTGAGACTACCTTTTTGGAGGGGTTTATTTGGGTGGTACTTATAATATGGAGTTTTGTCATCTAACAAGTTGAACTTCACCGCCATAGCCTGATGAAAAATTCTAGCCACATTGTTATGCCTCTGGAGATACTCGGTGCCAGCCAACACTCCACACCCACCTGTGACATGTTGGATTGATTCCAGCGTCGCTGAGCATAATCGACATTATTCCGTAGTTGTTGCGTCTTTAAGAACATGCCTTCTATATGATCTAGTAGCAATAACTTGGTCTTGGATGGCGAGCAGAAATCCTTCTGTCTCGGAGAATATCTTTCCAGCTTTCAGCCATTCAATGGATATGTCCTTGTCAATCGAGCTATCATTTAATTTGCTGTAGAATCTTCCATGCAGAGATTTATTTTTCCATTCTGTCAAGCGTTCATTTTCTGACACGATTGTAGAGACCTCACGATTGCTCAGGTTAAGTGCGGTTAGACCATAATCCAATCTTGAGATTTATTATTATTATTATATTATTTGTTTATTTTTTGAAAAATGTAAAAAGTGATTTCTGAAATTATTTTACACAATTATGAAAGGTAAATCTTTTTTCTTTCTTTTTTTATTAAAATCCTTAACCACAACTGTCAAATTATTGAATCGACAATCAGTGAACTTGATTTTTTAAAAATAACTCAGTTCAGTGACATGAGGGAAAGCAGTACTTGCAGCACTTCCTCCCAGCATGATATCAGCATCAATTTTAAATGAGGAGGTCCTTCATCCAGCTGTTCTTTAGCCTTCTACTAATGTTACCTGGCTTGAGTGGTGTGGCTTTATTACTTATGCGTGAGTAAAGGTGTCCTTGTAAATTAAATTATCATGGAATTGTTTGTAGTGGGTTAGGGTTGTATAATGTTTGTGAGGCATATTTTGGATTTTTATTTCTTGTTAAGGTTGCTGTATCATCTGGATATGTCTCTGTTAGAACCCCAAGGAATGTTGTGTTTGTATTTAGTGTTGAGTAGTGGAGCGAACACTGAACCATGGTGTACCCATGCTGAGATAGACTGTAGAGAAAGAAGGCGGCTTTAACCCTTGTCATATGGAGGAAAACTTGTTGGAAAAGGAGGATTGTAGAATAAGATAATAAGTAGGTAGGAGAAATATCTTGAGTATCAAGATAAGTCCCTGGTTCCAAACTCTGCCAATCACTTGAGCAACAAGTAGAAACATGCCAGCTGAATATCATTTCTACTCTTGTCCCTTGGATATATAGTCCCTCACTCTGTGTACTTGATAAATAGTTGGTTGCTCTGTCTTAAACCCAAATTATAGGTTTGGTAATTCGATGGTGTTTGTTAATATGTATATGATTCTTTTGTACAAAGATTTTTAAACGTACCAGAAGTAAGGTGACTGGTCGGTATGATGAGAATGAGTTTTTGGCTTTGAGGAGACAGAATTTCTCAACAAATGCATTGCAAAATTTGGGATGATTCTTTGATATGCTCCAATTTAATTAACATTGACTTAAAGCTTATTAAACTAGAAAGCTTTCCTTTTTTTTTTTTTTTTTATTATTTATTTATTTATTTTTTTTTTTTTTATATACATTATAACATATCATACTGATAAGTTACATGTTTATGGTTACACATGACATAATAGTGGTTTGAATACTACTTATAAAATTGAAATTTATTTTTTACAGTAGGAAAAATCTCATAAAAAACCTACATAAGATATAAATGAAAAAAATAGGTTACAATCATTAAAAGTACAAGAAAAACTAAATATAATTTATGTGCAAAAGGAAACTATATATATTTACACACACACACATACACATACATACTCACACAACACACACACACACACACACACACACACACACACACACACACATATATATATATATATATATATATATATATAGATATATAGATATACAGATATACACTGACAGGCAAAAAATTCCACCCACTTGTTACCCATTAAGGAACCACGTTGGAAAGGTTGGCTCTGGGAAACATTACAGGCTGCATATCTTTCGTTTCTTCTTCTCCACACCCTTACACGCCCGTCTGGAGATCGAAGAGCGAATCTTGACTCATCTGTAAAAAGTACAGCACTCCATTCGTCCAAAAGCTTCAGTTCTCGGGCAAAAGCCAGCCGTGTTACTCTATGAGTTCTGGTCAACTCTAGTCCTCTTACTGGACGAAAAGCCATTAATCCATACTCATTTAATCTTCTCTGAGCGGTACGTTCAGAAATTTGCACACCTCGAACTTCTTCGAGCTGATGAATCGCTTGAACTACGGTAAGGTGCCGGTTTCGTAAAATTCTTAAAGTCAAAAACCGGTCATCCCGTGGTTCTGTTACCCTAGGCCGTCCAGAACCGGGCCTTCTATTGTAAAAACCAGTTCCCCGACGCCTGACGGCGTCTCATAAGTTTCATATGGAACTCCGATGGCATTAGCTGCATATCTAATGGAACGTCCATCATCAATAAGTGCCACACCACGCGCAACATCCTTAGCACTAAGAGGCATTTTTAAACTTAATATTGAAAAAATTAAAAGCAGGAGACTAAGAAATGTGCTGCAAGAAACGGCACTGAACTAATGATACTGAATAAACATTTTGATTCCATAGAAAGTAAACATTGGAATCTAGAATCATTTCATTGAATTAAGGATTAAGGGTTATTATTGTCCTCTATATTAACATTCCTAATTGAAAACAAACAAAAAGATTACCTATTTATTCATTAAAAACAATAGACCAATACAAAGCAGAAATATTTTTAGATGAAAACATGAAAAAATCAAGTGGGTGGAATTTGTTGCTTGTCAGTTTATATACATACACACACACACACACACACACACACACACACACACACACACACACACACACACACACACACATATATACACACACACACACATACACATACACATCATATAAATACAATTTGTTGATTGGGGTGATTGAGTTTATTGTTACTTGTTTGGTGATAGATAAGAAACCGTTAAATTTTCACAAATAAACTGATTGGATTTAGACGTTTAGTAGTATGTGTTTAGTCCGTCTGTGTGTATACCGTTTTAAAGATGTTTTGTCATAGTTTCCTATTGTTCGGATCATAGGGTTTTCAGTGGTTGGTGTTAGCTCAAAAAATCTCTGTGTTTGAAAATAAATATATTTTTTTATTGTGGGAAGCTGTAATTCTGCTAGCATAATAGATACTTTGGTATAACATGGATAATTGTTTATGATTCTCATACACATATTTTCAATTACTTCGAGTTTTTTGTAATTAGTCTCGCATATGTAACTCCATACTGGGGCAGAATAAGTGATTAAAGGGCTGATTACTGTTTTATATAAAATTAGTTTATTTTTTGTATTCAGTTGTGAATATTTATAGAAAGCTTTCCTGATATTGGACAATCTGCAGTCTAGTAGGAAGTTGCCAAAAAAAATACGAATAATCAATGTATGAAGATGGTTGGGGGTGTGGTCAATAGACGCATATTATATATTATAACATACGTCCATTGGCCACATCCTCGACCAACTTCTCAAATTAGAATTATGGTCAACTATTTCCATACCATTATAAAGAGTTAATTTTTTTTTTTTTTATTCAAAAACAACTTTGTGCAGTTTAGTCCCCTTTAAATGATATTGATAGAAACATAAAGTTTATTTTTAAGTAAATTTTGTTGATGTTGAATATGGGAATTATTATTATTTTTCCCAGCACTACAACACGGTTAAAGGTCTTGGCCTCCTCTTCCTGTGAGCATCTCCCGCCACACCATCCGACCATCTCAGCCTTGGTCTCCCTCTTCTCTTTGTTCCATAGATTGGCTATGCAAGCAATATTTTAGCCATTTCTCCATCCGCCATCCTGGCAATCTTAAACGCCTCAACTTCATTGCTTTCACGTCCGCTTCTCCGAAAGCATTGTACAGCTGCTGGTTTGTGCGCCGCTTCCACTCCTCTCCAATTTTAACTCTCCCAAAAACATGGCAGAGAACTTTTCTTTCAAAAATAAGGAGTTCCTTTTTAGTGGCCTTCGAAGTTGTCCGGCACTCCGGTCCATAAAGACACACCAATATCTTGTAGAGGTGGAGCTTGGTCTGTAATACTGTTATACTCATGGCCTCTTTCAAGAATGGTTTGCACACAGAACATCTGGTCAGAGGTGGATCTTCTTTTCCTAAATCCACTCTGGTATGGACTGAGCTCACGTTCAGCATATGCAAAAAGACGCCCAAACATGGTATTAGGTAGTATCTTATAGGCGCAAGACAGCAGTGAGATACCTAGATAATTGCTGCACAGCAAGCTATCATCCGTTTTATGTATAGGACAGATAATTGACCTATTCCAGTCAGAGGAGGAGATCCTGTAGAGCTTTGGTAAGCTCGTTTCGATCACATTTTAAAAGTGCAGCAAGGAGTGCGTCAGCACCAGGGACCTTATTATTTTTGAGTTTGCTGATGGCATCTGCAACCTCATCTTTATCAGGTGGTTCAAGATCCATCTCTTGTTCTCCTGTCTGTATTCTGTTGATTTCTTCTTCTTGGTTTATTACTTCATCACAGATGTCTTCTTCACTTGAGTTGAGAAGATTATTGAAGTGATTCCTCCATTCGTCAAGAACATCCCACATGTTGGTCATCAGGTTACCTTCTTTATCCCTACAGGATTTTAATTTATTATATTGCTTTCTTTCCTTGTTGACCATTCTGAAGAAATCTCTTTCTTTGTTACAATGTAGCAGTTCTATATTTTCTGTCGTTTCTTTTTGAGATGTAAGCGTTTCTCTTCTTTCCTTCTCTGTCGGTATTCATCAAAAGACCTCCTTGTGGTTGTCCTAATCATTGCTTCATATGCAACGTTCTTCATGTTCGTGTCTGCTCTTCATTCCTCATCAAACCAGGGTGGTCTTTGTTCCTTCTCGTATGATCTTCAGCCGCTTCCATTATCACTTTACAAAAGTCCGAACTTTTCAATGTCCTGGCCAACATAATTATATTGAGTCTGTACATCCTCTTTTTTTCTAAGGTTAAAACTTTTGGTTTTCTTGGCAGCTTTTAAATTCCTCACCAAGCAGATCCTCCGTGTGCTCCTTAAAAGGAAAAATTGAAGACTCCTTCGCAGTTTGTTCAGGCCTCAGGCAAGGTTACCATATATTTTGTTTCGGACTCATTAACTTCCAGCCCAGTCTCTATACCTTCCCAAAATAGGACTCAAAATTTCTATACCTTCAGTGTAGGCCAACAGTTGGATATGGTTGTTAAATATATTTCCTTGTTGCTCCTGTAAACCAGCGTCTCTTACAACCTTCTCATGTACTGGCGGAAACAAAATACTAGCCAGCACATTCCCTTTGTGGGAGTTCTTTACCTAAGATTATAGCAGGGAGTTCATTTGTACCAGGGGCCTTATTATTTTTGAATTTGCTGATGGTATCTGCCATCTCATCTTCATTAGGTAGTTCATCTGTTTTTTGTTCCTACACCTGTATTCTGTTAATTTCTTACTTCCTCACATGTGTCTTCTTCCCTTGAGTTGAGGAGATTATTGAAATAATTTATCTATTTGCCTAGAACATCAGATTTGTTGGTCACCAAGTTACCCTCTTTATCCTTATAGAATTTTAATTTGTTAATTTTTTTTTTTTGTTTTTTTACCAATCTGAAGGAATTTCTACTTCCTTTACAGTGTAGCCATTCCATATTTTCTAGCTCCTCCCTCTCCTTCTGTTGTTTCGTTTTGTGATATAACCGTTTCTCTTCTTTCCTTCTCTGTCGGTATTCATCAATAGACTTCCTTTGGTTATCCTAATCATTGCTTCATACGAAACGTTATTCATGGCTGCTCTAAATTCCTCTTTGAACCGGGGTGACCTTGGTTTCTTCTCTAGTGTCTAGTACTTCTTCGGCTGCTTCTATTATTGCTCTAAAACAGTGCGACCAGAACCTTTCAATGTCCTGGCTAGCATCGTAGCTTCCTAAATGTAATTTAGTGTCTTAATACTTTTGCTTAGTTATGCTGAGTTTGTGCATTCTTTAACTTTCTTGAGTTGAAACTTGTGTGTTTCTTTTCAGCTTTCGAATTCCTTACTGAGCTGATCCTCGCTGTCACATGCGCTATGCTTAGTAAGTGGTCTGAATCTACATTAGCTTTTCTGAATGTTTTCACATTTTGTAGATTGCTTTTATGGCATGTTTATATCAGAATATGGTCAATCTGGCTATCTACTAACCGGTCGGATGACTTCTGTTTGTCTTTGTGGATATTCTTGTGTGGATACAGAGTACTCCCTATAACTAGGTTCCTGGACTCTACAAAATTATTGAACCTTTGTCTTTCCTTTTTTTTTTCTTTATGTTTGTTTAATATTAATGAACTATGAATTTTATACTTACTTACTTAGTCTATCCTCATCTACCGCTAAGCATTGTAAGACTATTGTGTATAGAGCCTGATCCATATGAATTTTATAAACAATGTATTGGTAAAAATTATTTTTTTCAGGTACATACTGGTGAACGAGAGCGTTGCGCTATTTGTGGTGCTGGTTTTAGTCAACGATCTTCTTTGGTGCGACATGCAAAGCGCATTCATGGAGGCTTATTAAATAGCCAGCAGGGTACTCAGCAACCTGCTACAGTTCATCTACAACCAGTAGCCCAACATGCATCAATCAGCACCCAAACATCTAATAGTTGTGTTTTATTGTTGCCTAATAATGGGCAACTATTAGTCAACAACGTCCATCCCCCTCTTTCGTTGAAACCTTCACTTCCATCATCAACTACTTTTAATGTTGTTCAACCTAGTTCTTCTGTTTTACAGGAGGATCAAGCTAAGGTTAATAATAATGTACACCATGTTGGGGTTCCATGATATATACTCTTATTCCCTTCTTCCATTTCCAAAGGCCCTATTGCTCCTAAGTATTCATACACTCCTCTGACACTCAATCGCACATCGCGACCTTAAATATTCTTGTTAGGTCACTGCACATTTCAATGTATAGTATAGACTGTAATATTATTTTATTAAATGAGGTGACGGTTTGGGTGGGTGGTTAAGATTATTCCATATATTTCATGTGTATCTCCAAAAATAAGGCATAATCAGAGATACTGGAATTAAAGGAGTCAATCGTTGCAGCATAGTTATAAAGATTAATTAAATATTTTAAAAATAAATTAATTAATAAGAGAGAAGAAAATCAATCGCACTGATTTCCAAATATAAAAACGTTTTAAGTGTTTTATTTTATTCTTAATGTTGATGCATTTACATTTGCATAAATAATTCTTGAGTCATATGAATGTAATGATTCATAAAAATGTAACTGAATTCATTTTGCATACTCTTTATTTATTTTTATATTCTAATTTCGCACCAATGTTTATATGGGAAAGCTTCTCATACAAACTAGCTTATTTATCTTATTTTACTCTAGAATGATTTCAGTGTCCAAATTTAACTGGGTTTTGTTTATTTATGTTCTTATATTTATTTTTTTTTATTATTATTAACCCAAGCTATAATGATAAATTTATCCATATATGTCATGTGTATCTCCAAAAATAAGGCATAATCAGAGATACTGGAATTAAAGGAGTCAATCGTTGCAGCATAGTTATAAAGATTAATTAAATATTTTAAAAATAAATTAATTAATAAGAGAGAAGAAAATCAATCGCACTGATTTCCAAATATAAAAACGTTTTAAGTGTTTTATTTTATTCTTAATGTTGATGCATTTACATTTGCATAAATAATTCTTGAGTCATATGAATGTAATGATTCATAAAAATGTAACTGAATTCATTTTGCATACTCTTTATTTATTTTTATATTCTAATTTCGCACCAATGTTTATATGGGAAAGCTTCTCATACAAACTAGCTTATTTATCTTATTTTACTCTAGAATGATTTCAGTGTCCAAATTTAACTGGGTTTTGTTTATTTATGTTCTTATATTTATTTTTTTTATTATTATTAACCCAAGCTATAATGATAAATTTATCCATATATGTCATGTGTATCTCCAAAAATAAGGCATAATCAGAGATACTGGAATTAAAGGAGTCAATCGTTGCAGCATAGTTATAAAGATTAATTAAATATTTTAAAAATAAATTAATTAATAAGAGAGAAGAAAATCAATCGCACTGATTTCCAAATATAAAAACGTTTTAAGTGTTTTATTTTATTCTTAATGTTGATGCATTTACATTTGCATAAATAATTCTTGAGTCATATGAATGTAATGATTCATAAAAATGTAACTGAATTCATTTTGCATACTCTTTATTTATTTTTATATTCTAATTTCGCAACAATGTTTATATGGGAAAGCTTCTCATACAAACTAGCTTATTTATCTTATTTTACTCTAGAATGATTTCAGTGTCCAAATTTAACTGGGTTTTGTTTATTTATGTTCTTATATTTATTTTTTTTATTATTATTAACCCAAGCTATAATGATAAATTTATCCATATATGTCATGTGTATCTCCAAAAATAAGGCATAATCAGAGATACTGGAATTAAAGGAGTCAATCGTTGCAGCATAGTTATAAAGATTAATTAAATATTTTAAAAATAAATTAATTAATAAGAGAGAAGAAAATCAATCGCACTGATTTCCAAATATAAAAACGTTTTAAGTGTTTTATTTTATTCTTAATGTTGATGCATTTACATTTGCATAAATAATTCTTGAGTCATATGAATGTAATGATTCATAAAAATGTAACTGAATTCATTTTGCATACTCTTTATTTATTTTTATATTCTAATTTCGCAACAATGTTTATATGGGAAAGCTTCTCATACAAACTAGCTTATTTATCTTAGTTTACTCTAGAATGATTTCAGTGTCCAAATTTAACTGGGTTTTGTTTATTTATGTTCTTATATTTATTTTTTTTATTATTATTAACCCAAGCTATAATGATAATTTTTTTATCTCTTATTGCATGTCAATTGTTTGTTTTTCCTTTTGTGGTAAAATACCCAATGACTTCTTATTTTTCCTAATTTTGACTGTGTTTTTGTGGACTTATACAGAATGAATTAACTCACAATGAAAATTGTATGTTAAATTCTTAGCATTCACAAAGAATAAAATCTGAAACTCCTGTACCATCGGTTGTTTTAATTCTAAATAATGATGCATCCTAAAATTACTCTTTACTAAATAGTAGAATTATTAATAGTAAACATCCAGCTAAAAATTATTTTTTTAAACAGGCTTAATCAATCATCTAAACATTCATTTCACCTAAAATCAGCTTTGATTTGTTCTATTATTACAGTTAGGTGTAAGATAAATTTATTTTGTGATACTTTTATTTTTGTATGTTCCTCAGTTGGTAATATTCAATACCTGTCCAAAAATGTTTTCACTTAACAAAACAAAGCTTGCAATCACTAGCTTGAATTCGCTATACAGGTCCAATTAGAGAGGGAAGAGGGCTGCAGGCTTAGTCTAAAATATTGTATTTTTTAGATAACATAATATCATTACATAATATTTTGGTTGCATATGTTGTAAAATGTGAGGTTGGGTTTTAGTGGTAAATTTAATATTTGATAGAGCCCGGGAAAAGTCTCCCTGGTGCCCTTGGTTTCCCTGCATGGCCATGTTGCTATAATCGAAGAAGTTTCAAATCTATTTTTCAAAATATATTGTTATATTTTCCTGTATTTTACTAGAGGTTTTATGCAAAGATTTTTAATTGTAAAAAAAAAAGTAAATATTATTTGTTATAACTACAGAAAAAATGTTGAATTATAAAATTCAACCATGTTTTTAAATGATAATTTCATCTAAAACTTTTATTGATTTTTTAATTATTGTAGTAATACAATGATGTTATAGAATCTCATTATTGGTGTTACATTAGGATTTTGATTTTTGTAGACTTATAAAAGAACTAGCAAGTGTAAATGATATATTCATGAGTTCCTAGCTTTCTCTCTTATAATATATTAATGTCATTCTTGTTCAATGTTATATTTTTATTGTCTATGGTAGTTTAATGTTAAATAAATGTAATTTTTTAAAAATGGGAAAGTGCCCAATCGGTTCAAAAGTATTGTAAAATATTTTCATTTGATAAATTAATCTAGCAGGTATGATAAAATTAGAAATTATTAGCCATAGTCAATACCCCGTTCAGAACATGTTAAAAGAATATTTTGATATGGACCTAATAAAATGTGATGTGAATAAGTGTTCTTTTAAACATGTATGCATTCTGACATTTAAGGTTTAGAATCAATTTTAATTATGTTTTTATCCTTGTAACTAGTTATTCTTCTAAATATTTAATATTTAGTGGAATTCTGTTCTATCTTGTTTCAATGTTCGTTAAATCATAATCCTATAAATTCTGTAATTAAGATTAAGAGATCAGTTGGTTTTAGACAATATATTTTTTAATTGTTGTAAACAAAAATATCCAGATACTTGTACTCTTTTAAAGAGAACGATTCTGGTGGAAATTTGTCTTTAAAAAAAAAGAATATGAGAACATAATCAAAATTTTTTAATAAATAACATTTTAAAATGTTTCTGCATATGGTCTATAAATAGTGTTATATGTTGAAATATTAGATTATTTATACTTTGTAACAAGAGGTGCTAAAAATGTTAAAAGTCAGAAATTGGCTTAAATTAGATTTATTTGAATATAATCTATAATCATGGTTGTTCTCAATTTCATAGATAAGGTATCATAAAGTAAGGATATATTTTATATGCTAGTATTGTCATTGATTTAAAATTTGTCAAATGCTATATCTCATGTACTTATGCATGTTTCAAGGAAAAGTACTCATGTTTGTCCATCTTTTTATCAAAGTGCCTCTATTTCTTTGAATAAATTATTAGTCTAGTGGTTATTATTTTTAAGGTATATATTGCCAGTTAAGGAATTTTTTCCGGGACCAGGGGCTTGTCAAGTGCCTTGAATTTTGTATTACTCTTATTAAATATAGCTAACTGTTTATTGATAATTGTTCTATATGTTACACACTATATGTTAGTACTAAGTATTTTTATTTTATATAAATAGGATGGTTCAGCAATGAAAGATGATAAATCCTGTTGGTAAAACACTCTAGTCCTCAACTTCAAGTGGTACTATTTTTTTTATAACTGTTTTTGTCATTTATGGTTTATCTATCAATATAATAATCCACTAATGAAACTGGAATTGGTAGCATTAAAAAAAATTAATTGGACTGTTATCATAAGTTGGTAGGTATGTGAAAATCTAAATACAATTTCAGATATTTCTAATTAAATGAATGTCTTTCTCTTTTGTTTTAGCTTATGAATTGTTATGCATTAAACGTCAGATAGTTTCTTCATGAAAATTTATGAGTTACCTAAATTCTCCCCATTGAAATTCCAATTTCTATACTTGCACAAAAAATCATTTAATGTCCGATTGCTATAGATAATTACTTTTTTTCAAATTATGCTTCATCCTATTATTTTCAGAAGAAAACAATATATAAAATGTTGGAAATGTAAATAATGTATCTCAATGTTTTTATAAGAAATAATAACAGAAAGAAGCTAAGTTTTATTGCAATCATCGCCTTAATTGATTCTTCTTCAGAATATCCTACAATTATTGTCTGAATTAAAATAAGAAAAGATTAAAATTTTATGACTACTAATTCCTTAAACTTTTGTTACAATTCAATATTTCAGAATTGAAATTATTTAAGTAAAGAATTAATCACAAGTCATAGACTATGAAATTTTCTATTTGAACTGGTGGTTTTTTAAATATTTAATAAGTTGAGAATTGTTAATTAAAAAAAACAAATAATCAATTTCTGTCCTTTTTTCGTAAAAATATGTGTTATTGGGTAGGTTTTAAGGTTTATTTTGAAGTATGACACATGAATAGATTTTATACATAAAAATAATCTAAAGTTCAATATAACCAAAAATATTTATTTCCATGTCATTAAATATTATCTGAAAAATATTCTATAGTTTAAAGGGTTTAATTATTTCATTGTTTGGATAGAATTTTGTCAATAAATAGGGTTAATAGAATGTAATTAATGTTGTAATCCTAGGTGTACACTACTTCTCTTAGTCATTGATGTTTGTTGTACCACTCATTATTATGAAACAATTTTCAAATAATTTATTTAATGTATTCTTTATACACATTATTAATTTAAAATAAGTATATATATATATATATATATATATATATATATATATATATATATATACTCATACATACATATACGTATACACACATACCTAAAACGTATTATAAGCACAAAATATTGACTTGAATACGTTTAATTCTGAATATATATACATGTAAATTTGAAAAAAAAAAATTAAATAGGGGATTAATATTGTCTTCCTCTCATCCAAACAAAATAAACTATTGTTATTTAATTTTAATTCGTTTTTGTTATATTTTCCATTTGATAAATATTTTGATTCCTACCTAGTTTATACTTTAGTTTTCAAAATTTTATTTACACAACTTGTAAGTATATAATAATTAGAAAAAAAAATATGAATTGTGTTAATTAGTGGTGCTTAATTGCATTATAAGTGAAAACATTACTGTACTAGGATTTTCAGGGCAATTATATTTTACCTCCTTTTAATAACTATAACCAATGGGATCTTTTCTCTTAAGATGCATCCAGATCTACACCATTGTATTATAACGTAACACTGATGTGATGAGGAAATTTGGGCATGAGTCCCAGAGAACCTGGTTCTAAACATTGTGGATTGGGTTCTCACCTGGATACATTAATATTTATTTCTCAGTGGCCAGTTCCAAGGGCCTTGACACCCCCAATCTTTTTTTTTTTTTTTAGTCCTTCCCTTCAACTTTTAGGCGATAATAATAATAAGGGATTATATCAATTGGAAAGTGTTACAACACCAATTATAATATCCACTAATGGGCTTATACCAATGGCAGGAGGTAACGATAGTCTGGAATTATCTCTTGATGTGCCAAGAAAAGCACAACAATCAGTTCTTTTGGACACATCAGGAATCGCTGGAAAAGTTTTATATATTTAAAAACAAAAATAATATGAAGGTGGCTGGACATTGTCTCTCACCTCAGTTATTCAACACGCAATAGCGAAAAAAATCATGATAAAAATAATAATAATACTTTATTTATTCTGAGACAAGCCTCTTTCAAATAATATGCAGAGATAGAAATCTGGGATTTAGAGCATCAGAGAATAACTACCAAAAAAACAAATAGACATAATAAATAAATAAAAAAGTATAAAATATCTTCTAACTTTATCAATAAAAAAAAGGAAATAAAAATATAGGGACTGAACGGATAAGAGGTGATTGAACGAGCAGGATTTAAAGATGGGGAGAGTACTGAAGGGATAGAATTACATAGGGATGAGGATTGGATAATGAAAGATTTGTCGAAAGCAGTGGTTCGATGGACCCTGGTTTATAAATCTGAAGACCAGGAACAGGTTTTGTGGGAGTTAACAGAGGATTTGGATTGAAGGAACTCTGATATGTACATAAAGGAGGTGGGATTGAATGACTTGGAAGAGGAAGGATGCTAGGAAGTACTTAACAACAATAGGAAGGATAAAGCCACTTCAGCCCTGCATAAAAACAGGAGACAGAGGTATCCCTTGAGATCCGGAAGTTAAATCGTACAAAGCAATTTATTAAACATTTAATTTCGCCTTCAGATCCCCAGGGATTCCCCATATATTGTACAGCAATAGCTGAAGTGGGGAAATATTAAGGAAGTGATCTGGTGTTTAAGGGTTTCAAATGGAAATAGGTGGTGGAGGTAATTTAGCCGTTTTAAAGTGGAAAAGGCACAGCAGAAATATTGGATACATGGTCTTTCCAGGAAACGGTTCCATTAAAAGTTATTTCAAGGTTCTTAGCTGTGGGGTCATCATTTAGAAACATGGGTTGTGTATTAGGAACAGTTTTAAGGAGGTGATTGGAGCCTATCAAAATTGCCTTGGTTTTTTCTGCATTCAACATTTTTTTTTTTTTTAAAGAAAAATAAACTTTATTCTGGGACACAGTTTCCTCAGAATAACATAATAAAATATACATATCTGGCTAAAGACTAACTTAATAAAAATTCTAACAATATATAATATTGTTTATGTATATGTATATATATATATATATATATGCAGGGTGTCCCATAAGTAGAGGGAAATACTTAAAAGGTTGATAGTAGTCATCAAGATCTACGAAAAAGTTCATATAAACACTTGGCCTATTTCCAATAGAGAATTAGGAAATTTAAGATCTTTGTTTTTTAAGCGAGTCGTGTTTTTTGTTGAATAAGAAGCGATAACATAAAAAATATTTGATTTAAGTAACTTAACATTGATCCATAGCAAACTAGACAAAATTTACTTTAAATTTAAGCACTAGCGGATCCAGGATTTAATTTTGGGGGAGCTTCAGACCGAAAGCTTTTTTTTCCATAAAAATTACGATAATTACTTTGGAAAAAAAGAATGAAACTAACTATCAATATGAAATGGTGTTTAAGTGATTCCTTAAGTCCTTTTAAATATAATTACATGAACAATAATACTTTAAGAGATAATGTTTTAATATATTTTTCCATAAAACAAGGTTATATTTTACCATTTTGGGGGGTTCTTCAGCCCGAAAGCCCCTCCCCATCCCGTAGATCTTAGATCCGCCCGTTAATTTAAGTAGTATTTGTTATAACCATTTAAAGAGGACTATTGAACGGACATAGCCAGCTAAGTTTCGTTTAAAAAAAAGTCATAAAATAGAAAGAGAAAGCAAAACCTGGAAAAAAGAAAAAGCATTGATTTTTTATGTTAAAAACATAAACATTAGGCTAACTTAATAAAAATTCTAACAGTATATATTGTATTTTAAAAAATAATCTGTAAATAAGAAATAAATAAATTTAACAACTTCTCAAGAATAATTATAATAATTATAATTGTAATGGGAAAGAAAAAGCAAAACCTGAAAAAAAGAGAAATGAGCAAAAGTAAGTGAAGAAAAAGTACTGATTTCTGATGTTATAACATAAATAGTAGACTGACAACAAAAATTAATAAACACTAACAATAAAAATTATAGCATATTTACAGTAGTTAAAATAATAATAATTAACAATTAATGGAAAAAAATCTCCCTTACCATAATTATAGTTGTAATGGGGAAAAAGAAAATATGTATATATACTCGTATGTAGGGCTAAGGCGCTTGCAATAGGTAACCAAGTTAAGCAGCTCCGAGCGTGGTTACTTGGATGGGTGACCGTCCACCAGGGAAAGGCACGCTGCCCGAGACCCCCTTCCTGTTTTTGAGACCCATCATACTACTGGAGGCAACTCACACCGACTGGACGAAGGACTGGTGACCCTAATCCCGTGTACTTAAATCAGGAATCGGGATGTGGTCTGGAAGAAATTTCATCTACCAAACGATGAACTCCAAACACCCTTCCTATATCTTCCACCTCCTTCAGCCTAAACCCTTAGACGACTCACAGAAAACAAGATCCCGTGTCTCTGACCTTTATATTCTCTCCCATAGAACTAAAACCTTCGAACATTCCTTCTTAACCTGGTCCGTTACCTTCTGGAATTTCTTACCATCTCTTATCCGTCATGCATCTTCTCTATCATCTTTCAACTACCTCCTTACGACCCAAACATACGATCTGCCTTCGAAAAATTTAATTTTATGAATTGCATTTTATTAGATGTAGCAGTGTATACTGGCTAAGTCTTGACATCTATTGTATAGAAAATTTGAATATATATATATACAAACTCAATACACACACACACACACACACACACACACACACACACACACACACACACACACACACACACACACACACACACACACACACACACACACACACACACACACACATATATATACAGGAGTGGCTTTCTCCCTCAAGGTCGATGGCGCATGAACTCTCTCCCCTTCCTCCCCTCCTTGCACCCTGTTTACATGTACATATTTTTTTTTTCGATTGGTGCTACAGACCTTGTAGATCTTTTTTTTTTTTTTTTTTTAATGAAAATAATTTTATTATTCTGGGACTAGTGTCCCTTTAGAACAAGTTACAAATACAGAATATATATTAATATTCTGGTGTGTCCATAAAATACAATTAAATATTTACAGGATGATTAGGAATACAATAAAATTATAGATAATAAAAAGATATAAAAACGTGTATAAATATAAAATAAACAGAGAAAGTAAATTAAGTAAACAAAATATCAATGAATCACAAAATAATCAAAGTATCTGGGTGTACTTTGAGATTCTTACAGCTTAGGTTTTTAAGTGCATTTCGTGATCAATCGGATTGGGAATGGAGTAGGTGTTTGAAGAGGAGAGATTTGAAAGAGGATATTGATTTTGCGTGTCGAATATCTGAGGGTATAGAGTTCCAGAGGGAGACAACTTGAATTAAAAAGGATTTATCAAACGCAGCAGTTCGGTGAGGAGGAGTATAGAGGACGGACGCACTGGACCTGGTGGGACGGGATTGAAAGGATCGTTTGAATTGTAGGATCTGTGGAATATAGGCGGGTCGCCGTGTTCTAATGACTTGGTATAGAAACGTAGCAACGAAATATTTACGGCAGTAGAACGGATAAATCCGCTTCAACTTTGTGTAAAACTGGGTAATATGCGTATCCCTTGAGATCTTCTTCTAGATCACATCCCGGTTCCTGATTTAAGTACACGGGGGTAGGGTCATCAGTCCTAAGTCCGGTCGGTGTGAGTTGCCTCAAACCCGGGAGGGTTCTCAGGCAGCGTAGCTTTCCCTGGTGGACGGTCACCCTAATCGGGCGGTCACTCATCCAAGTTCTAACCACGCTCGGAGTTGCTTAACTTGGTTAAATATTGCAAGCGCCTTAGCCCTACATACCAGTATATATACATATTTTCTTTTTCCCCATTACAACTATAATTATGTTATGGGAGATTTTTTTTTCATTAATTGTTTAATTATTATTATTTTAACTACTGTAAATATGCTATAATTTTTATTGTTAGTGTTTATTAATTTTTGTTGTCAGTCTACTATTTATGTTATAACATCAGAAATCAGTACTTTTTCTTCACTTACTTTTGCTCATTTCTCTTTTTTTCAGGTTTTGCTTTTTCTTTCCCATTACAATTATAATTATTATAATTATTCTTGAGAAGTTGTTAAATTTATTTATTTCTTATTTACAGATTATTTTTTAAAATACAATATATACTGTTAGAATTTTTATTAAGTTAGCCTAATGTTTATGTTTTTAACATAAAAAATCAATGCTTTTTCTTTTTTCCAGGTTTTGCTTTCTCTTTCTATTTTATGACTTTTTTTTAAACGAAACTTAGCTGGCTATGTCCGTTCAATAGTCCTCTTTAAATGGTTATAACAAATACTACTTAAATTAACGGGCGGATCTAAGATCTACGGGATGGGAAGGTGCTTTCGGGCTGAAGAACCCCCCAAAATGGTAAAATATAACCTTGTTTTATGGAAAAATATATTAAAACATTATCTCTTAAAGTATTATTGTTCATGGGACACCCTGCATATATATATATATAAACAATATTATATATTGTTAGAATTTTTATTAAGTTAGTCTTTAGCCAGATATGTATATTTTATTATGTTATTCTGAGGAAACTGTGTCCCAGAATAAAGTTTATTTTTCTATTCTAAAAAAAAAGATGTTGAATGCAGAAAAAACCAAGGCAATTTTGATAGGCTCCAATCACCTCCTTAAAACTGTTCCTAATACACAACCCATGTTTCTAAATGATGATCCCACAGCTAAGAACCTTGAAATAACTTTTAATGGAACCGTTTCCTGGAAAGACCATGTATCCAATATTTCTGCTGTGCCTTTTCCACTTTAAAACGGCTAAATTGCCTCCACCACCTATTTCCATTTGCAACCCTCTCTCTCTCTCTCTCTCTCTCTCTATATATATATATATATATATATATATATATATATATATATATATATATATATAGAGAGAGAGAGAGAGAGAGAGAGAGAGAGAGAGAGAGAAAACAACTTCATTCTAGGACAAAGTCCCTTAAGAATAACAATGTTGCGGAATAAAAGAATACTTCTGACCATAAAGACTACATTAAATAAGAAGAGTTGTATTAAATAAATAAAATATCATATGTAAAATAATAAAATATATTAAACAAACTGATGAAACTATATACAAAATGCTTGGAACTATATACATTACAAATAAACAATAAAACAAAATGACCACTGTTTAGCTAAAAATAAAGAAAAAATATAATAAAAAGAAATAAAAAAGGTAGGAACAAAAGCAATAAATAAAAAATAAATTTCTCATCCCACGGGTGGCGGATGTGGGGATGGTCGGGGGAAATTCCCTAGAAGTTCCTCCCAGCTAAGTCCGATGGACTCACTGACCAACAAGGAGAGGGGCCCTCCAGACTTGTTGGAGGCAGGGGCCCACCAGACTTGCTGGAGGGTCTGACGTAGGATTGAACGCCCTACTCACATATCCTTAGTTCACCATGCACCACAAATAGTCATGGATCTCCCTAAGGTAAAACGCTCATTATCCGGAAGTAAACTAGTCCCCCGTTCGGGTCTCCGGGTGGGGACTGCTTTAGGGGATTCATGTCGCATGTTGAAAAATAGGGATTTAAATATTGGTTCGTGGAATGTAAGGAGTTTAAACACAGCAGGGGGTTTAAAATTGGTCACTAACGAGGTTAATGGGTACAATTTGGATGTCGTGGCTCTGCAAGAGGTTCAATGGTCAGGGGAGGGCTCGATGAGGGAAGGAAAGTACACTATTTGATACGGAGGAAGCGGTAATCATTGTTTAGGTACCGGGTTTCTAATTATGAATAGATTGCTATCCGCTTTGAGGGACGTACAATTCTTTAGTGATATAATTTCGGTAGCTATATTTCAGGAATTGGTTTAAAATCGCATTATTAAACATACATTGTCCGACCGAAGACAGTGACGATGAAGTCAAATGTGAATTTTTCTACAAACTCGAATGGGTTTATGATAAACTACCGCGAAACTCCATGTAAATAATTGTAGGTGACGCGAACGCAAAGGTGGGAAGGGAAGAAGTTTATGTTCCGACGATTGGTAAAGAAAGTTTGTACGAATATAGTAATGATAATGGGATCCGTCTGATAAACTTTGCCAACTCGAAAAACTTGATAATTAAAAGTACTACTTTTAAACATAAGGATATTCATAAATATACTTGGACATCACCGGATTCGCAAACATGAAATCAAATTGATCATGTCTTGATACAACATAGCTGCCACAGCAGTATAATTAATGTACGGTCTTATCGCGGAGCAGAATGTGGGTCGGATCATGAATTAGTAATAGCGTAACTTCGACAAAAACTTAATAAAAAAGAGAAAAGAGAACCGTTTCGATTTTGATAACTTTAATTTAGAAAAATTAAAAAATCCATCTATTAGAACTCAATTCGAGCTAGATGTCAAGAATAGGTTTGAAGCTTTAGAGCTTTCTGACGGGGACCGCGAGGATGTTGACAAGTTATGGGTAGAGATCAGGGATAATATTAAAGCGGTCGGTACCTCATGTCTAGGAAAACAGGAAAATAAGAATAACAAACCGTGGTTTGATGAAGTTTGCTTAAACATGTGCGAAAAAAGAAAAGACGCTAAATTAAAAGTAGCTCTAAATAATCCTAACCGAGACAATCTGGAATATTTCCGAATATTAAAGAATGAAACGACAAAATTGCTCAAAAATAAAAAAACGGGAGTATCTTAAAAATAAAATAATTGAAATAAAAACTAATAGAATCGAAAATAACGTAAGAGACATGTACAAAGGTATAAACAGATCACGTAAATGTTTAGGGCCCTTCACGTCTGGAATTAGGGATGAAAATAACAATATTCTGACCGGTTGACATATTAAATAGGTTTAAGAACCACTTTGACAATATTTTAAATACGGGAAATTATGATCTGTGTTCTCCTTCTGAGTACCAGAGTGCTGAACCGTTGATAGAAGAACCGATTAAAGAGGAAGTTGAAGTAGCTATCGGAAAATTAAAATCTTATAAAGCAGCGGGAACCGATAATATTCCTACTGAACTAATTAAGGCATCCGGGGAAGCTGGTGTGCCTAAAATTCATCGGGTGGTTAAAAAGATCTGGGGGAATGAGAAATTACCTGAAGAATGGAAGTAATCTATTCTTATTCCGATCCACAAAAAGGGCCTGAGGACGGATTGTAATAGCTATCGAGGAATTTTACTCCTTCCAGTATGTTACAAAATATTCACTTTAATCTTAACTGGTAGAATCACGGAGGAAATTATCGCAGACTACCAATGCGGATTTCGACGGAAATGTTCGACTATTGATCAAATATTTTCCTTACGGCAAATATTAGAGAAAAAAATAGAGTACAACGGTATTGTTCACCAGCTGAATATCAATTTCAAAAAGGCTTACGATTCTATTGACCGCCAGAAATTGTATAATATTCTAATCGAGCAGAGGATTCCCCCCCCAAAAAAAACAACTAGTAAATCTAGTCAGGATATGCTTGACGGAAACACTCAATAAAGTTAGAATCGGTAATAATCAGTCCGAAAAGTTTGAGAACGATAATGAAACATCGTCAAAAATTAAATAATTACTATCTATTTAATTTAGTATTTATTTGACCGCAACCCCCGATTAACTCCTTCTCACGGTAATATTACTGGTGAAATCGATACAGATGACAATATGTTTGAACAGGTAGAGAAGTTTAGGATTCTTGGGCCTAGAAAAAACGAAATTGGAGAAGAGATTAACGTTAGACTGAAGACGGCAAATGCTTGTTATTTTTCTGTGACAAAATTACTTAGCTCGCGTCTCTTGTCCCGCAACTTAAAAATTAGAATTTATAAAACCATTGTCTTACATACAGTTGTTTTTGGTTGCGAAATGTGGCCGCTTACATTAAGCGATGAGCAACGTCTTAAAGTTTTTGAAAATAAAGTATTGCGTAGAATATTCGGACTGAAGAAGGATGAATTAACCGGGGAATTCAGACGGTTACACAACGCCGAATTGCGTGAACTATATCCGGGTAATATAATTGAGCTGATTTCATCCCGGCGAATCGAATGGGCCTGTAAAATTGTTGGGCTTAGTAACGAGAGAATTCCTAAAAGGTTAATAGTTGCTGTACCGAATGGTAAACGTCCGAGGGGTAGGCCGAAATGAAGGTGGGAAGATTGCATTAAAGCCGATCTGAAGGGACTAGGTTTGGCCGGCGAACGATGAAGGGAGGTGTGTAATAAGCGATTGGTGGTGTCTGCATCTAACCTTCGAGTTCGCTAAGCCTTTCATTATTATTATTATAGTAAATGAGCACCAAGTAAAAATAACTAACGTACATCAAAATATAACGAAATAAAGATTTATATATTTCATCTTGGTAAAAATTAAAACATTCATAACAAAAATAGTAAGAAATTAAATAAATTGAGCAACTTTAATAGTAATCTTTTAGTTTTGAAAAGAGGATGGAATGATTGATGAAGTCAAAGGCTTTGGAGAACTCAAGGAGGACAAGAACAGTTTTCCCCCTTACAGCAGCCTGGACATCACTGATAATTTTAATTAGGGCTGATTGCGTGGAATATCCGGGGTGGATAACTAATTGGTGGGGATCGAGTTGGTTGGATTCTTCAAGTTGGAGATTTGGGATTGCACTATTCTTTCCAGAGATTTTGAGAGGTTGGAAAGGATTAAGATTGGACGAAAATCTTCGGATGAAGATGGATTAGACTTTTTATTTAAAGTAAGGACAATGTTATGTTTTTTTCCAAGAGGAAGGAAATATTGAATTCTGAAGGGAGAAATTGTAGATGTAAAGGACGACTAGGTGGATTTCAGGAAGACATAATTTCATTAATTTGACAGGAATGCCATCTGGACCTATGGAATCGGTAAGGGATTTCATTACAGCGGATAAACGGTCTGTGGGAGAAATGTAGGAAAAGTAAAAGTCATCATCGTTAAATGATCTCCAACAGGAGGGAGAAGGTCGGGAAGAGGTAGAGGCAGCATATATAAAATGTGAGTTTAAAGTCTCAGGTGATACTGGAAAGGTACTAGCTAGGTAGGGGATTTAGAGTGTTCACAAAGGGAAAGTTTGCGAAGGAGTGACCATTTAGTTTGGATATATCGAACTGTTGAAAGGGCTTCATGGAAGTGTCGAGGTATTGTATACTAACAGTTGCTAACAGTTACCAGAAGGCCTCGACATTGCATGTTCAGTATAGAGGGTTAAGATGATTAAGTGGAAGTAGGAAGATGTATAGAAGGATGATCTCGAGTGTAAGGCGAATCAGCACCTTAAGGGATCAACCTTAACACTCTGCGAGAATGGTAACCACAACCAGAGAGATCAATCTCCATACTTGTGGGAGGATGAAATACTAACGGAGGGATCCATCTCCTGCCTTAGTATATAGGAATACAAACGGGCGGATCAGCGTCCAAACTTGCATGGAGTAAGGGAAGAGGATAAAAGGTTTATGGACAAAGTGAAGTAAAATGCAGTTTGTTGAAGACCAAAAGGCGTATATGTATCATATACTGACCATCTGCATAAAGGTCTACACCCTGAAGATCTGACAATTTGAGACAGGACTGCGGTATTCATTCCGCCAAGACTAAATCGGCTTTCAAGAGCCGTTACAATTACAGTTATTTTTAAGCTTTGATCAGTATATGTAATCGCCATTAAACTTTATTAATAAAAAGTGTTTACAATTAATATTCATATTCCAATTTACAATTTGAGTATTTTATTAAACAACAATAATAAATGAAAATACATTTTTAAGGTACATTGCACAGGCGAGCTTGTATGGCGCTGCTAAGTAGCGGGTTGGTGAACCAGTTGTTCCCTGTAGCAAGAGGAGGAAATCTGTTACCGTTACAGAAGTAAGAGGACTTTGCTCGTCGGATTCTGGATTGAATCAAGTTGCGCAGCACCCTAAACGCTTGGAAGTCATCTGCAAGTCTAGTGCGTCTAAAGCGTCTGCGGGCAGTATCGCTTCTCTTCTGCAGATCTTTAATTTCTTGACACACCCAAGGTGCAGGCCGACGACGAAAGGTAGAGGTTTTTATAGGGGCATGGATATAAAGGATACTGAGAAGATTGGAAGTAAGAATATCAACCATGAAGTTAACGAAAGAGCAGGAGTATATTCCAGTCCAGTCTAAGGATTCAAGATCAGGTATCATGTTTTCACGGGTGAGATTCTTCAAATGGCGGAAAGTAATGGTTCTTGACTAAATCAGGGGAGTTTGGATATTACAGGATAGTTGAATCAGGCCGAGAGATGATAGAAAGGTCTGTCTAATGATGGAAAGGATTGTCTAACCAGGTATCGGACCTACAGGTGTGGTGAGTGGGGAAAAAGGGGACGATGAAGAGGCAAAGCGAGAAAAATAGGTTTTCCAGATAGGACTTATGTTTTGTATCTGTGAGGAGATTGGTATTTAGGTCACGGGAAATAATTATTCTATGGTAGAGGAGAACGAAGTTGAACAGGGTTGGTTTCAGAGATGGGCAAATGCTACTCTGAGTAACGAGTACCAAGTATTTTACTCAAATTAAATCACTATCGGGAATTTAATCACTACTTCAGTTAATCGTTTGACATCAACTGAAATAGTAATTAAATTGTTTGGTACTCAAAAAAGGTCAGTATTTGAGTAAAATACTTGGTACTCTGAGTAGTATTTGCCCATCTCTGGTTGATTCAAAGGGAGGATCAAAAGGGACAAGAGGAGGATGGTATATTACGGTATTAAGGAATGTAGAAGTATAGCAGGAAATTTCGACGGGAGGTACTCAACTTGGGAATGATTGGAGGGTGGGGGGTAATCTAGGATCCAGGTCTTCAGGCTATCATCGACAAAGATAGCTTTGCCACTGCCAGTCCGGTTGACCCGGTTGTGGTGGAGAAGGTTGTAGCTTAGGAGGGAGACAGAAGAGGACGGAATGTAAGGTTTGACCCTAAAGACCAGGCTTCGGATATCGTCACTAGCGGATCCAGGATTTAATTTTTTGGGGGGGGGCTTCAGCCCGAAAGCTTTTTTTTTCATAAAAATGACGATAATTACTTTGGAAAAAAAGAAAGAAACTAACTATCTATATGGTGTTCAAGTGATTCCTTAAGTCATGTTAAATGTAATTAAACGAACAATGATACTTTAACAGATCATTTTTTAATATATTTTTCCATAAAACATGGTTATATTTTACCATTTTTGGGGGGGCCTTCAGACCGAAAGCCCCCCCCTCGTAGATCCGGCCGTGGATATCGTGATAATATGATAAAAGTTTTGTGTGAAGTACTACAGGAATTCTTCGTTATGAGAAGTGCTTAAACAGTTATCAAGAACTTTTCTGTTAACTCCTTATTGTTTGCACTACAAATATTTTTAATTCTCTTAGTGTTTAAAATCCCATATAACTGACGGTCCTTCTACTCTAGCTGGTGATGGTTGTTTTCATGCATATTCATGATGATACAATTATATATATCAAAATATCAGTTGGGCACAAATCTTTATATTTTTTTTAGGTATATCCTATCTTTGGTGGAGCGGCTAAAGGTTATATTTGTAATTTAAATATTAGATACAAGACATGGAAAAAATTTCAACCGGTCTTAAACGATATTAATTGTTTTAATAATATATTTATTTTTGAATATTTAATAGTTGACCGTAGCATTTATAAAGGAAGGAGATGGCCCGGGGTGGTGGTCATAAATAGGCTAAATGGTGGTAAAACTATTTTTATTAAAAGCCTGCTTTTAATAAAATATTTTTATAAAATAGTTAAAAAGGCTTTTAATAAAAATAGTTTTACCACTATTAAGCCTATTTATGACCTCCATCCCAGACCATCTCTCTCCTTCCTTTATATTTATTTTTGTATTTTCTCAATGGAATTTAATAAACCCTCTCATTTGCACATCCCATTGTATCAAAATGGTTGATAGTATGCTGCACTTTTTGAAATTACTATTTCACTGAATACACTTGAGGCCAAACGAAGTCAGATGACATCATTTTGTTCCATCGTCTCCCGGTCTATAAAGCCCATTATTAGAAGGAACGAACGGTAACATGTTGATATTTCTGTGTAGAATCACTTATATAAAATTATAAAATAAATATAAAATTGTATTCGAAATCGGCTACAGACACATTCTGCACTACTCTAGTCAGTAACTAACTATAAGTTAATAAAAATTTAATTATGCGATGGATGTTATGATATTTTTAAAAATTTCCGTTAAAAAATATCCTGATTTGAAGAAAGGTATAAAGTAATGAGCAATAAACAATTATTTGACAATTGCAATACATCACTATAAATTGGTAACATTGATTCTACAAGAACAAAACAAAACGGTAGGTTTTCAAAGGTGGCGCGTTTGGAGCCAGTTCGATGGGGTATTGATTTTTCCAATTCTCGTTCTTGTAGCCTGTCATTAGTTGCGGAATCCACCGGTTTAGTTGTGGTTATTTCTTTTTGGAGATTTAAAAGTGCTTGGTGCAAGGGATGGACGAGACGCGAGACCACAGGCTGCACTTGGCCCAAGAGATGCGAGCACAGAACTTCGACTTGATTAGATTTGCCAGCTATAGAACTGCCTGCAAGTTGAGGTTTATACAGAAAAAATTAAATCGTGAGTATTGTCTGCTAAATATTTGGATAGTTTTGGTGAACATTCAATTACGAATCAACTGATTTCACTAATGTAACTACATATATTCTTTAAAAGACTTTTCTGTTGAAGTAAACGGTTTGTGTATATCCTATTTGCCTTTGAGTACATAAAATTCATCACACATGATTTGTTTATTTAATCAATGTATTGGCAGTGAAGATTGGTTTTATTTTTTTAAAACTTATCTAGAATTTGTTTTGCTGTTCTTAACTTGGGTTAACTTCATGTAATCTTGTTTAGATTTAGCTGAACCATTATGCTGTCCATGTTAGAGATCATTTATCTCATTTCTTTGGTAATCTACCGTAGTTTAACTATGTAGTAAAAAAAATGTAAACAAGCTTTCTGTGCATCTTGCCTAATTTCGAAATATAGAATGGGGAACAGGATAGCCCAATGGGTTAGGTACTAACATCCGAATACCAAGGTCCTAGGTTCAAATCCAACTGATGACAGGTAATTATTTTTCTGTTTCATTGGCTGTGTATCGACCCTCCAGGGGCACATCCAGCCTCTATAAAGTGGGTATCCTGAAGTAATTCATTAATTGAGGAGAAAACCTGGTGATAAAGCGTGATTTGGTCAAATCACCTCATTTTCCAATCTTTGTTTGACCAAGAAACAGTTCTTCCTTACATGGTAGTGAACCCAAGACCCTTCATGGGTTATAGCGGTACAGGTTTTTTTTTTTTGTAGAACATTTTAAAATATTCAACTAATTTATAAGTATTGCCCAAATTTGATTAGCTGTCACAACATATTATGATCGTACTATAAATGGAATTCTGAGAATGACCTAGTTTGTCCAAAAGTAGATGGAAGTTACCAAACTGTCTGGTTAGGCCCCTACTTCATCTAGAAGTACCTGCTTGGAATTTGTTCCGATTTCCTCAATGGTAGCAATTTCAGTTTGATAGAAGTTTATCTGGTCTAAAAGTATTCTCAATCCTCAGAATCCATTCAGGCTACAATAGTATACAATACAATAGAATTGATACATTCCATGATCCAAGATTAAAATCAGTCAAGCAGTTGCTGGTATAATTTCTTTTCCATGAAGAATATATTTAACAAAGAATATTGGTATTTAACACGGAGTTGGTGACTGAGGTCCTCAGGATTTGATCTGGCCTGCATGGGCACTATTACTCACCACTAAGAGGTATGATTTGGAGTCTTTGACCCATAGGAGACTTGTCTTCACTTGTTAAGTTGTTTTCTTCCTAACCTAGTAAACTTAAGAAGGGGCTCTTACATGGTAACACCAGGTGGACTAATTTGTTTAGAAATGTTGCTCCTCTATCCTTCTTTCCTGTAAAGGAGTCCATAAGTTTGGTTTTGGACAGGCTCGGGGTCTCAATACTGAGTATACCGCAAGTTTTGTTGTAAACCTCTTATAATTTTACTAAAAAGTCATTTATGAATTTTCCCTCAATGTGGCCCGCAGGCCAAAAGGTTTGGAGGGCCCTGTTCGAAACTATTTTAAATATAATAAATTATGATTATTACTTAAAAGTATATGTTACAAATAATTAATTTTCAATAAATAACTGTTAAATCATTATACAGAGTTAAGTGGCCAAACTGCAAAAATGAACTAAGGACCTCAAAACAAGAAAAAGATTTCCTCTGAAGGTATGTCCGCATACGCTTTGTTTAGGAGATATTCACATCTAAAGATTTTCGTTGTTATGAATAATTTACGTTATATTAAATAAATAAAACCTATTTATTTGTTTTAACTACTTTATTAATTAAATTTCAACATTAACATTCATATTAAATGTTGTTCAAAGGGATTTCCTTGAGCGTTAAGACAGGCTCGCCATCTTTCTACGACAGCAGCAATGGCAGAATGGCACTGGATATGTGTTATTGTTTCACAAGATTAAATTATCCTTCTTTGCAAGGAATTAAGGTCATTGACCGGACTTGCATAGACTTTTTGTTTAATGTCACCCAAAACCAAAAAGTCCAGTGGTGTCAGGTCTGAAGAGAGTGCAGGCCAAGCCACTGGTCATGCACAGCCAATCCATTGATTGGAATATGAGATATGATTGAGCAAGTCCGGTCAATGGCCTTAATTCCTTACGAAGAAGGATAATTGTAGCTTGTGAAACAGTAACATATTTCCAGTGCCGTTCTGCCACTGAAGAAAGATGCTGAGCCTGTCTTAATGCTCAAGGAAATCCCTTTGAACAACATTTAATATGAATGATAATGTTAAAATTTAATTAATTAAGTAGTTGAAACAAATAAATATTTTTTATTTATTTCATATGACGTAAATAATTTATAACAATGAAAATCTTTTGGTGTGAATATCTCCTAAACAAAGCGTTTGTGGACATACCTTCAGAGGAAATCTTTTTCTTGTTTTGAGGTCCTTAGTTCATTTTTGCAGTTTGGCCACAACCCAGAAATACAATCTATATATATATATATATATATAAATAAATAACATAATATACACATATAATTATCCTTAAATACATGCATGCATGTCTTTGTGGTGGAATGTCTAGTAATACATTATTGCTTGTACTTTTCTACAGTTCACCTTGTTGACATTTGGAATGTGATAGAAGCATTCAGAGAACATTCTTTGAATACTCTACAAATTGAGACAGAGCTGAGCATTTCAAGATGTGAAAGCCTTGTTTCTTCACTTTATGAGAACTTAAATAAGAGATTGCCTCCTTCTCACCAAGTTATCATTGATCAGAACTCATCTGCTCTTCTGAATTGGTTGATTTCAGCTTATTCTTTGTAAGTAAAACTATAAATAACAATCTGTTTTTATCTGGTTTAGCAAAAATTAGATGTAGTTTAAATTTGTCATATAAAAATTGTTACATTGTGGTTTAATCATTATTGATAAGGTAAATTATAATTTATTTACTTAATTTATAACCAGTCACAGTTACATTATCCTGTTTATTTTTTATAAAAATTAAAATTAGTATTTAAGTATGCTTTTCATGGAGCTTAACTTTTAAGTACATATTAATAAATTTCAATCATATATATCAATTCAACAAACTCATTAAGTGCATAAAAAGGCACCAACCCTATTATATGTTTGTGGAGGCAGCGGGCGTTCAAAATTTAAACAGCCAAGTCTGCACAACCTAATCCATAGGCATTGTAGCCTTATTAATTAATTAATTTTAAAATGTTAAAATCATGAAATCCATGAGGATAAATATGTTTCTAAATGAAATGGCAAATAGCAGTAATTCTATATATTGAGAGAAATATAATAAACGGATTAAACATGCTATAAAATAAATGAATGAATTAACATTAATAATATTTCTTCTGATGCAAATTAAAATATTACTATTGTAATATGATACAAATAAATTTAATTAGTACGTCTAAAGCGTCTACGAGCAGCGTCGCACCTTTTCTGCAGGTCTTTAATTTCCTGACACATCCAAGGAGCAGGCCGTTGATGAAATGTAGAGGTTTTGAGAGAGGCATGGGTATTGAGAATATTGAGGAGATTGGTAGTAAGAATATCAACCATAGAGTCGAAGAGCAAGAATATATTCCATTCCAATCTAGGATTTTCAGGTCAGGTAATATTTGTTCTCGTGTAAGGGAATCTAGAAGGTGGAAGGTGATAGTTCGAGGATGGATAGGAGGAGTTTAAATATTATATGTTATTTGTATCAGATCGTGAGATGACAAAAAGGATACTGGCAGTTGGGAAGAGGAGAGGAGGTTTTGTGCAGATTCTATAATGTAGAAATCTAGCCAAATGTCGGATCTGCTATTATGGTGAGTGGGAGAAAAAGGAGCGATAAAGAGGTGAAGGGAGAAGAATAGGTCTTCTAGATATAATTTGTCATTGGAGTTAGATAGGAAATTGGTATTGAGGTCACCAGAGATGATTATTCTGGGATAGAGGGGTACGAAATTCAATAAGGTAGATTCAAAGGACGTGTGAAATGGAACAAGAGGAGGATGATATAACACAGTGTACAGGAGAGGAGAAGTATTACAGAGGATTTCAAGTAATAGATACTCAATTTGTGAGTGGTTGGAAGATGGGGATAAATCGAGGATTCAGGTCTTCAGACTATTGTGGAAAAATATGGCTACTCCACCGCCAGCCCGGCTTACCCGGTCATGACAGAAGAGGGTGTAATTAGGCAAGGAGACAGAAGAGGAGGGGATATAAGGTTTAAGCCACGTTTCGGAGATTGCTATAATATGGTAAAAATTTTGAGTGAAATATTGCAGGAATTCGTCATAGTGGGCAGGGAGGGATTGAGAGTTCACATGGCAGGTGATTAGGGTACTAGACATGAGAAGGATTTGGAGGGAAACAGTCAGAGTTTGGCAGAGAAACACTAAAACAAATAGAAAATACAGAAAAGCTGTTACAATTAATAAAAATGAGAAAAAAGAAAGTGTTTACAGAAACAAAAAATAAAAACCATATAGGTTATAATACGTAGTTTAATATGTGAAAGTGAAGAAATACGACTAAAAGCAAAAATCTTTCTTTGAAAGAAATTTTGACAGTAGTTATTTTGATAAGGATATGGGGTAGACGGATTCTGTGAAGTCAGGTAAATATATCGAGGTCTGAGGCCTGTTCGATCAAGATAATCTTATGTCCGTCCTCTTTCCGACATCGCACCTCTCTAGCGGCAAACCAGGTATATTTGATTTTCTCCACTGCTTTCTTCTGTCGGGCAAGCCTGTATAAGTGCCTGTTTGTGTGAGTCCCAGATATATGGTGGCAGTCATTATCCCGCCTGGAGAAATCTCTCTTGACTTTTCTTTTCGATATTAAATCGTCTCTGACTGATAAATCGCTATAAACAAATCGTGCGATGACAGGCAGCGGTCGCGGGTCATTTTTCCTGCTTCTGCGGCGATGCACTATGTCCAGGTCTTCTGCAATAAGCCTGACTCCCAAGCTGGCTCCTATACTGGTCACCAAAGCGGCGGGCATTTCACCAGTTCGTTCCGGTATCCCTCGGATCTCCAGTGATCTGAATAACAGGCCCTGCTCTGCATTATTCAGGCGAACTTTTAGTTCGCCCACTCGGGATTTGGGGGCTTTATTTTCCAGAATAATTTCTTCGAATTTACTGGCTTGATTTTCAAGGTATTTTTCAATTTTTGATAATGTTTCATTAACCTTGAAACTGAACTCCTCATATTTATCAATGGCTGTTTTTATGTTTTTTTAAATCTTCGTTCATGCTTGAGTCTAGCCGATTTACTGCCGCCAGTATTTCTGAGGCAGACAGCTGTGTTGGATTTTTTGGCCTAGTCGCAATCAGGGCATACCCATGTTTTTTTTGTGCACTTTTAGGGCTTTGATGTCTTTATCAGTTAAGTTGAAACACCTACCATGAAAAATAATTTTACATTTTGTCAGACTGAGAGTCAGACTGATCTTGGTGGAGGCAACTTGGTGTCAGGCTGTGGAGAGCTGCTGTAGGTGTCAGGCTGTGGAGAGCTGCTGTAGGTGTCAGGCTGTGGAGAGCTGCTGTAGGAGATTGAGCAGGGTGGCATAAAATCGTAAATGAGTCCCAGGTCCCACCAGTAGCGCTGCAGAAGGAGATGATTCCTGTCCCTTTTTCCTTCTTATTTTATCAAAGACCTGAAATTGGGGCTATCTCCCCTTATTAAGGAGATCATCAATTGCCAGTATTTTACCTTACTCATTCTTGATATTTAGGCAAAGATTACATTGCTGTGTTTATGTAATGAAAAACCACTCCAGATAAGAAAATTTTGAGACTATGTACTAAAGTTGCTGCTTCTCTAATCTTAATTTTATTCTCAGTCCATATGTTACCCTCACTTCTGTCCATATTGACTTTTCTCAATATTTTTTCCTACTCATTTAAGTAGGATTTTCAGTTAACTGATTTTCAGGTTTGAGAAGTTGGTACTTGTATTTTTTGTATGTAGTTTACTTAACAGTAAACCAAACCACATTTCTTCTCTTTCTCTCTTCAGTTTTTCTATTACCGTTCTGTTTCTCCCCCTCTAATATTCAAAGAAGAGCAATCAACATTTTAACTGTATTTATGATTAATTGAAACACTTTTTATCAATTTTTTGTAAATCTTAATTATCATTTTTATTTATTGGTATCATTAATTGATATTAATGGATTCTAGGGAAAACACTGGACGGATAAGAGTTTTTTCTATCAAAGTTGCATTGGCTACAATGTGTGCCGGAAAACTGATGGATAAACTTAGATGTAAGTATAAGTTTGTTGAACCATTTTTCAACATTAGTGTTAAATTTTTTATATTTTTTTAATTTATCATTTGTGTTAAATTAATTTTTATGAATTTATGTATTTTTTTTCTATATCGCCATTTCAATTGCAAGTAATCTTATTTAATATTATTCAATTTCCTATAAAGAGCATTCTGACCATTTTGTTTCTTATATCCCTATTCTCCGATACATTATTACCTATTATGAGATTTCTATTTAAAATTACTCTTTTATGACAAGTGAAACCATGAAAAGAAAAATCACTGGTTTATTGCAAAAAGGCACTAAGTATATTTTTGATGAAGCTAAATTTTCAAATACATTTTTGTGACTTCTGATATTTTTGATCTGATAATTTTTGTGAACACATAACATGCATCAAAATGATCCAAATCATTTTATATAACAATGAAAGTTACAATAAGTGCACGATGTTCTGATTTCACAAACGGAAAATTCATCAAAGTTCTTAATGATTTAAGTTCATGAAATGTTACTTAAATCATTAAAACTTTTGCTATTAACTGACAAAATTCTCTTTTTCATTAACGGTTCAAATTGCTCATTAGAATTCACATGCTTGTTGGGTCAGAACGAAACCGAGGAGCATGTAAACATATATCATAATGCATAGTCTGGGATATAGCATACAAATTTTCAATTTCATATACGTATTGTGTATGGTTTTTATAAATTGGTTGCTTGACTAATTAAGAAAAAAACAATTTTTATATATATATATATATATATATATATATAATAAAGGGGGAAAAAATTCTTTACTTAAAAAGATAATAAAATCTATAGTGGGGGCCATTTAAATGACCACCAGGTCTCACCGGAATTCATCTAATCTCTGCGGTTTTAACTAGGTGCTGTTGCTCGGATCTGTTTAGCTTTATTTCAAGCACCGACACTCGTGATTTTAGAGTCGAATTCTCCAAAACCAAGCCATCTAATTTCGAGTTTTGAGCTTCTAGGAGCAATTCTATGGCTTTTAATTGCTCCGAGTTTTTGAAAATGATAGATGCCTGGGTTTTTATTGATGATTTCAAATCCTTCAGGTCGGAGGCATTAGCTTCAACGGAACTTCTCAGGAACTTCATGTTGTAAGCTCTTTGATTGCAGAGAGCAGCAACTGCAATGTAGCATCCCCAGTGGTATGCTGTGAGCTTGTGCCTCTTTCAATAGGCGAACTATTTCCTTGGGGCTTTTCACAATTGGGTCATTTCAAAGTCATTTCTTTTTTTAGGGATCCAATGTCTTTTATTTCAACATTCAAACATTTCCCGTGATAAATCGCTTGACAGTTGGGAGTGGAACAAATTAACTTTTTTTTTATCTTCCCTTGACACGATCTGCTTGCATAAGGGGCAATTGATTATTTTATTTGTTTTTTAGACAAATATTCGAGAGAAAAGCGACAAGAAAAAAATAAAAACGTGCTACCTCGTTTTGGAATTCCCTACGAACCTCTTTAGAAAAGTCCTCATCCTTGACCTCATTTAAACATAATTTATTTTTCCATCTCCTCAGTAATCAATCTTCCGAATATATGTAAAATAAAGTTATTTTGTACTTTAAAGATGTCAGTTACACTATACCGATATCTTGCAGATATTTATGTATGTGTCATATTGCTTATTTGTACAAATACATGAACTCTTCCTTATGTAATCATCTTTAAATTCATATGTCTACTTCAAGATCATATGTTTACTACAGTGTCATTATTTCTAATATTAAGAATTTTTAATATTATGAAAAATTTACATTTTTCTTTATTTTAATATTAAGGTTAGACAACTTTGTAAATTAATTTATTTTTAATTGTAATTTAATTATTCACAATCGACAGACAGACTTCATTTCTTTGTTCATTGTAGTTATTCTGAGGGGCTAAATGTCCCAGAATAAAATTTACTTTCTTTCTTTCTGGGATTCTGGTAGGGATAGATTATGAAGTATTTTCCATTTGGATTTGGAGTCGTTAGCATTGGAAAGAGCATTATGGAAGTAGGTGGCTTCAACACATTGGACTGCGGATTATGTTTCATTGTGAAGTTACTTGAAAACGCATAATCCACAAGTTTACACAGAGTTACTGCGTCTCTTCTTATTATCATTTTCTTTATTTCACTGATCAGTCAAGGTGCAGTGGGACGACTTAAGGTTCTTTTTTTCAGAACTGTTTAGTGTAAATAGTTTTAGTTTTTCTGATCGTCAGCATCCATTGCCCTGACATAAAATCATTTTAATTTCATCCTAATTTATGTATCAAGAATCTTTTTTTTTTTATTTTTATTTTGTTATTTTAAATTTGCCACTGCGTTGGAACGCATCAAGCAAATGTGTTGGCGTTAATTATATCTTCTTGAATTCCTGATATCTTCTTAACTTTTCAACAGATCTCTAGGCCACTGCCTTTTTAGTCGTCTTTGAGGCTCACCAGGTAACAGGGAGGAAGATAAAGATAGAACGAGTGGATTTGGATGATTGAGAGTAGAAGTGTGAAACGTGTATGTAGGATTTTACTTTTGGTATGTTCATGTCTTTGTGTATGGTGTGATTTGAAATAAACCAAGGAGCATTGACAATTTTACGGAGTATTTTGTATCCAATTATTTTTTTTTTTTTTATTTAACAAACTTTTATTTGTTTTGATACTATAAATTTATTTCATGTCGTTTATCATCAAATGATAGTGATGTTCTTTACTAGGGATATTACAAGAATTTCTTATTCTAGATGTCACTCAATGCATCTATTGTTGTTTATTACTAATATTTGTTTTTTATATATAATCAAATTCTTATGTATAGTTATGTTAACAAATGGTTATCTTCTTCTCATGATGTATTTGTATGTTATTATTTATTTGTATTTTATATATTATTTAGCTGTATTTACATACTTAGCTTTATTTTTTCTTAGTGGAAATTCAGAGCTTAGTTATAAGAAGAATTAATTTATTTATTTTTATTTTGGAAGGAGATGGTCCGGGGTAGCGGTCATAAATAGGCTGAATAGTGGCAAAACTATTTTATTAAAAGTCAACGTTTCGACCCGACTTTGCAAGTCTTCTTCAAGTAGATGTGTTCTGTTAGGAGTTTCACTTAGAACTGATTAGAGCAGCCTATTTATGACCGCCACCCCGGACCATCTCCTTCCTTTATAATGCTACGGTCAACTATTAAATATTCAATATTAATTTTATTTTATTCTTAGTACTGTATATTTATACTGTTTTATCATTCTATATATTTTTAAGTGTTTTGTATATAGTTGTAAGTGTTTTGTTTTGTATATAGCATGTTTATATAATGTTTTGTTTTCTTATATTTTTTTTATTGTTTCAAACATTAGGCTAGGCTAGAAATAATCTTTTATTTTTGTACAATCTTGTTATTCTCAAGGGACTTAGTCCCTGAATAAAGTTATTTTCTATCTATCTATATATGTGAGGTGTGTTGTCATAAATTATTTTCAAGTTACTCAATTTGTTGTTGGAATCAAGAGCAAATAAATTCAAACACTTAGCTACAACAGTTTGGTGATGAGGATGGGATCCAGCATCAATATCTCCTGGATCCGAAATAGCTTCATTTGGTGAATCTGCTGCATTTGCATCTAAATTCTGTTGATCCAGCTTGTCGCCTTTATCCATTTCTATTCCTCTTTTTTCAAATCCAGTGATATATCAAACTTAAAAGATGGATAGGCATGAATAAAGGCGACAAGTTGAAATGTTATTCATAGCATGTGGGTCATGCTCTGCAGTAAAAAACAGTCCACCGAAAGCATCTCTTCATCTGTGGGATACTCCTGATGGGAACTGGCAACTACGTGTCCACAGACTATGCTGGTCCGTTCCAAGGTTGCTACTTATTGTTTGTAATTGATACTAAATTGAACTGGGTTGAAATCAAGCAAGTGAAATCAGCACCCACATCACTATAAACTATTGGATGTTTAAAATACATTTTTGCCTATTTTGTGTTCCCCAAAGTCCTTGTCTCAGAGAACGCAGCAATTTTTACAAGTGGATGATTCAAAGAGTTCTGCAAGGTTATAGTGCTACAGGTTTTATATAAGTAGTTTCAACTTTGAGAGTTGAGTGATTAAAAAATACAGGATCTCAAAAGTTGACAATAGCCTAATCTAATTTATTTTTTATTCTCTCATATCTAACCCACGGTTATTATTTAATTTTGGATTTTTGTTTTGTTTGTTATTAAACCTTTATTTATAACCCTACCAAATAATATATAATATGATCCTTTATTAATTAATTTTTACTACTCCATATCAATTTCACTTATTGTTTTGAATATATTTTTGATTTCAGATGTTTTTTCACAAATATGTGATGAAAATGGATATTTGGTCATATCGAAGTTTTCTCTTTACTTAAGAACTGTTTTGTCACTCCCTGCTTGTGTCTATGAAACTCCATCATTCCCATACACAGAAGAGTTGTCTTCAACAATGTTTTCAGGGGTGAGGTTGTGTAAAGTATTACTATAACTCATATGTTAAATAAATATATTTTTGTTGTGTTTACTCTTCTATGTGTCTTTGTTGTGTTCGGTGTCTCTATCCTGGGCCTTCATCTTAATCTCACCCAGGGTCGACTCCCGCTCTCGTCCGAGTCTATCCATATAACTATTATATGTGATTCTTGGTCATCCAACCGGTCGCCGCCTCCCCACCTAGCTGACATCACTCGTGAGGCATTCTTGTCCAAGAGTACCCTGCTCCAGACCGGGAGGAAGACAGATTTAAAGATGCGGAACTTCGCCTCTTTGCTCACCTCTTACTCACCCACCAGTGTTCTGGAAATTTAGAAGAAGACCTGGTTAGCTTAACGCACTCAATGCATAACTTCTTGGTCCATCTTCCCATCCTGACTGAAGACAGTTCCCAGATATTCATAAATATCAACTTGCTCCAGTTGGTGTCCTTCACACACAATCCTGAGCTCCGCCTCCTCCTGTCTTACCTGCGCAATCTTGCCTTACCTGGGTTGATGGCGAGTCCTCTTCTCTTAAGCTCCTCGGACCACTCCTCCACTGCAATTGCAGAGAATCCTCATTGTCTGCTCCCACCACAATGTCGTCTGTATAAACGAAGCACTGGACCTGGACGGGCAGCCTATTCCAATATCCAATGATTGCTCTGGGTGTTCTTCGCTTGTATACCTTCAACACCTCGTCCATGATAATGTTAAACAGAAGTGGACTGAGGCATCTCCTTGCTTGACTCCTTTATAGAATCTGAATGGAGCCGACTTCATTCCATTCAATCTAACCACGCCTTTTGGATCCTCTTCTCCTGTAAGGCAGTCCAAATTTCCTGTCTGGGGACCGAATCAAAGGCCGCTCTAAGGTCCAAAAAGGCAAGGTAAACATTTTGTCCTCGGTCCAATGCTTTCTCCGTAAGCATCCTGAGAGAGAGGATATGATCCTGGGTTTGACTTGAAGGCCGGAAAGCAGCTTGTTCTTCTTCCATATTAGGTTTGACATATGCTCTCAGCTGCTGCTCCAGAATTCTTGTTTACACCTTATACACCACCAGAGGCATATGGGTCTGTAGTTTTCACTTAGGGTCTGGCCTCCCTTCTTGTATACAGGTATAATTAAATTTTCTTCCCATTCCTCAGGTATGGTCCCATAGTTCCATGTCCTCTGAAAATTGAGCTAGGAGAAGGAAGATTAAGATGCGAAAAAGACTGGCAGGAATCAAATGGGGTGCTCACAAAGAATCATTGGCCCTGGCTTACAAGTCATACTTAAGAGAAGTAATGGAGTATGGAAGTGAGGTCTGATTGACTGCATCAAAAAACTCTCTGTATGCCTTGGATGTGGTGAAAAACAAGGCTTTGAAACTGATTACATGGGTGGCAAAATCCAGACCAACTGCAGCTCTCCAGGTTCAATAGAACCAATTCAAACAAAAAGAGAAGTGTCTGCTATCAGTCTAATAAGAGAATACTAAGACTTGGTTTGAAGTACTATGATGCTCAAGAAACATCTGTCCAGTGCCACAAGTTGCAAAAACCAATAACTGTAAAAGTTAAAGAACTGTTGGAAGGAAAAGACATAGATCTAGGCATGAGTCTGCTAAATAATAGATGTAAAGACTAGCCAAGATTTGTTGCTGAGGCATGACTAGATCTTATGCACGCTGTAAGTAAGTACCTAGTACCTGAATGGAATTAAAAGCGCTTGCTCTGGAAACAATAAATTGCCGTTGCTGCCATCCCTGCTGGTAATCGGAGAGCAAATATCCATGGGAAAGTCTAAGCCATTTTGGCAGCATTGGCTAGAATAGGGAAGAAATTCAGCTATCCCCAGATTGTGTTCTTTGTTGATTTACAAGCCACCATACGGGTGGCCATTTGCAGTGGCTTGGATCATCCTGATGTCACAGAAGCTAGAGTTCAGATTGATAATTTAATTAAAAAAGAAATTTGAGTGACATTCCAATGGGTTCCAAGCTGTACCAGCAAACGAAAAAGCTGATAAGCTTGCACGGATCACCTCGGAAATGCTGCAAACTAATCCTTTGCTGACCTACGAATCTGCTAAAATTATTTTAAAATCCTTTTACAAGGAAGAGGTACAGAATTTGCAAAAACAACAAGTAGCAGGGGAAAAAGGGAAAGATTTAACAGAGGGGCTGACAAAAGAAATTCAAGTAGGAAATTATGGATGTGGAATTTCTGTATGACGACTAGACATGATTACCTGCAAAGGCATTTGCTTTGGGTCGGAGTCATGGAAAGCAGTTGTCCTTTGTGCTGGTAAGATGAGATGTATGACCTGCACCTTCCTTTGTGCCCCACTGTCAGATGTTCACAGTAATCTTTCTGATGGGATGGGCACAGATATAAGCAATGGAATCAAGAAATTAGAAAATTCCATTATGGTGAAATTGTATTAGGCTGGCAGGAGCCGAACGACCTAATAAGCGGCAACAGCAGAGGCATTAAATAAAAAAAAACTCTTCAATTAATTTTATAGTAAACCAGAAAAAAGTCTCATCATGTTCAGTTAATAGAAGCTGTAATCAATAAGTCAAAGTATGTGATTGAAATGTTCAATTTTTAGAATAATTTTCAGGTATAAATGTTTCTCATACCCATCAACAAATTCATAGATCACAAAAACTAATGATAGATAACATAATATCAATTGTTTATTTTGAAAAATATTACTCATTAAATGATTTGAGGTGGCTAGGATGTTAATACAGTGTGTTTGCTATTTTTAAAAGGAAGTATTTCACTAATTATTATTGTTCGTTTCAATGCATAAAAAGTCTGTGATATTCTTTTCTGCTAGCTGTCTAACCTTCTTGACAAGTCAGCTTGTTTGATAAGGTCTCAATCTTTAGTAAGTATTCAGGCTTGCTTAACTCTTGAGAGAGCAAATAAATGTAAGTAGCTAATATATATAACAATCAAATAACCAGGGTACCTAAAACTAACAAATAAATCTTTCAATGATAAAAAGGGTATGGAAATAATTAAAATTTAAGGTAAGTAATGTTTATTGGATTTCCAAGCCAATCCAATGAACATTAGTCCCACATATGTGTGTAAATGTTGACTGTACTCCCCTCCCCCCTACCAACTTCTTAAAAAATAGAAACATATTTCCTTAGCTAAAGTAGTAGAATCTAAAAGTATAGAAAAAATGGATTCCTAAATAACTGAAAGGTGTTAGTAATGATTCCTAATAACCCTGGAGCCAGAGCCAAAAAACGGACCGCATCGCAGACGAAGGTTTGAATGTAAATTATGAAAGTGTATAACATTTTAATTAAAATGAGCTTTGTCTGCCATTCCAAAGCCGCTGCTTTAAAAAATGGCGGCAGTGCAAAGAGGACCGAATTTGCCGGAAATGGACCTCATCGCAGGCTAGATAAATCTTTCTACAATGAAGCGCCATTTTTGAACAGTGCCTTTTCTATGCCGTGGCAATCTTCTGGCAGAATTAAAAAATTGCAATTTTAGGTGTAAAAATTTATTTAAGTTAGGAGATTTGAAACTAAGCTATATAATGCTTATGTATTAACAGTTGAATAAAACCTTAGTCTGCCTATGATAGGCCGCAGTAATCTACTGGCAGACTCAAATTCAAAAATTTCAATTTTTGATGCAAAAATTGACTATAGTGAAGAGATTTGAAACTTCGCTATATGATACTTATATAGCATTTCCAAGTCAATTTCAACCTTTTCCAAGTCAAATTCAACCTTTTCCAAATCAAATTAAACTTTTTTCAAGTCAAATTCAACCTTTTACATTCAACCTTTTCCAAATCAAATTAAACATTTTCCAAGTCAAATTCAACCTTTTATATTTCAAATTAAACCTTTTCCATTTCAAATTCAACCTTTTTTTATTTATTTAATTATCTTTAATTTATCGATGTGTGGGTCTGTTATTGTATGAGTAGTTTTTCAAAATAACCTCCATTTTAAGATTACGTGACTGCGTTTCGAATTTTTTAAGTTTTTTGGTTAATTCGATGTAAGGGTGTATTTTTATGATTCTGGAGCTGTAGATTTTGAAAATGACCTCCATTTTAATGAAATTTTTTGCCCTAGAAAGGAGGTAAAGATGTTAAAAGTGCCCACTCCTTGGTGGTGAGCCAGATGTGGGGGAAGGACGGAGCGCCTACTATGTCACTTTTTTCGGGCTTTCCCTTACATCCGGAAAACTATCCATCGCATCGACGAAGACATTCTATGCAAAATTAAAGCTGATAAAATGTAGTGTTAATTGCTGTTTTTCGGGCTTTCGCTTATATCAGGAAAACTATCCATCGCATTGACAATGACATTTTATACAAAATTGTAGCTGTTATAATTTGCAATATGATTGATTATATACCTTTTCTTGCTACCTCGCTTAGTTTCCGAGATATCCGTCCTCAACTATCACTAATCTGGAGAAAAACTATTTTTACTGTATTTGACTGTCTAAAGAAGAAAGTTTAAAATAATTACATTTTCTATAATAATATATATTATTTGACTAAAAAACGTGAGGTAAGCTTTTTTTTCCCGCATTTGTGATAGTTGAGGACGGATATCTCGGAAAATGAGCGAGGTAGCGAAAAAAGATAATAACATATCATATTGCAACTTTTTTTCAGCTTTGATTTTGTATAGAATGTTTTTGTCGATGCGATGGATAGATTTCCTTATATTAAAACCTGGAAAACAGCAATAAACATGAGGTCATTTTTTTTTCTCTCAAAGTTAGCTATAGTTGAGGATCAGATATCTCGGAAACTAAGCTAGATAGTGAAAAAAGATATATAATTAATCATATTACAGATTTAGAAATGCTAGTTTTGTATTATTCTAAGTAAGTCACGTTAGCGATAACTAAAAATCTCAGTTTAAGTAGTTAGCAATTATTTTCCTGTAAACTAGACTAAAAATAGACTGTGAACTAGATTTAAAATAAAGTAGAGTTTGTCACTGTTAAAGCCATTTAAAGAGGAGTTTTGAGCAGTAAAAATTCAAAATAAAATTATCTAATTTACAGATGAAAACATTTAAAAATCATCTAATTATTTATAATGTTAATACATTTAAATCCTATCCAACTTGATGTGTCAAAAAAAAATTAAAATTAAAATCCGTATAACAATCAACTAACGACAACAGTACATAACCTAATACAATAAATTACAATTAACCTAAATCTGGAAGAGAAATTTGAAAAAAAAAAAATAGAAAATTGAAAGACAATTCACTAAACGAATACAAAAATATGACCATAATTAACCGACAAATAATTAAATATATTTGTTTAAATTTCGCTTAAATTGGTTAATTGACTGGCACATACAAGGAATTAAGTAATGTAGAAGATCTTAAAAAGATTAAAGGTATGAAGGTATATTTTAAAGGTTTTAATGTATATTTTATATATACCAGAACATTTGATTTCAGATATTTAATTTTAATTAAACTTTTCAATAATTTTTTCTAGGCATTTTTGCTGAAAATACAGGTATTTTAGGTGACAGGATATCAAACCACATAATTTATTTATACAACTTGAGATGAATCTTAATTATTATGGACTTAAAGCTAATTAAACAAGAATATTGCTTTGAAGATGAGGTATCTGTTGTATAGTTAGAGGATGATAAAAAAAAAATTTGAAGTAATTCATAATTTGAAAGAAAAAAAAAATAGAACTGAAGTGAGTTTTTCTCTTTTCTCCTCTATTTCCAAAAAATATTTTCACCGAAAAATTTTCTATTGGCTGAGCTTCCAGGTCCTAAAAGGGAATTTAGGGCAAAGCTCTGGACTTCCCCTCTAGTGCTTTGTAGTGCTCTCAAGTGGTTTTTCCATTTCCTTTGTAGTCTTGCCTGTAAATATATGTTATCTTTACAACGATGATTGACGCTCTTTTATTAGAGGAAACGGCTGGTAAAGTAAAAAATATGTCAAGCAAACCTAGTGCACCAGGTATCACGCGTATTGCCCAATTTTCTTCAATATTTCATATATTTGTTTCTTGGGAACTCCTTTTTTATTTAATTAATAGGTTAAAACTGATTTTAATAATTTACTTTAAATCTTACGAGTTTTAGCCAAAGATATTAAGACCGACCTTTTCTTAGTACGTTAATTGCGGTGTTGAACTCAATAAATAAATGCACTATTGTTCCAATAATGTGTACAAGGTTTTGTTTTGTTTTCCATTTCGTCAGTAGTCGTGCCATTTGTTGTATAATTTTTACTTCAAATAAATTGCTCTGCTGTATTCATGAGACATCATTCTTTTATCTACTATTTTCACATCCTGTACTCAAGTCAAATGGGTGGCTAAAGGGGCGTCGACTAGAAGTTATTTAACTTCAAGCTCAGTCTGTCATTACAAAACAACGGTCTTTTAATAACAGACTGCATTTTTATTTAACATCTAATATACCTATATCAAATAGTGAAATTTCAAACCTCCTAACTTTGGTAATTTTTTGCACCTAAAATTGTAATTTTTGAATTTAAGCCTGCCAGCAGATGGCTGCGTCCTAACATAGGCTGACTACATTTTTATTTAACAGCTAATATATAAGTATCATATTGCGAAGTTTCAAATCTCTTCACTATAGTCAATTTTTGCATCAAAAATTGCAATTTTGAATTTGAGTCTGCCCGTGAATTGCCACGGCCTATCATAGGCAGACTAAGTTTTTATTCAACTGTTAATATATAAGTGTTATATAGCTTAGTTTCAAATCTCCTAACTTAAATAAATGTTTACACCTAAGATTGCAATTTTTTAATTAGAGTCTGCCAGTAGATTGCCACGGCCTAAAGAAGGCAGACAAAGTTCTTTCTTCCTTTTATCACACACATTCATTGTAGTTATAATTTCAAGGTTCCTAATCTTGGTAAATTTATTACCCTAAAGTTGCAATTTTTTTAATTAATTCTGCCAATGGAAAGCAGCGGCACAGAAACAGCAGACTGCTCAAATTGTAGAAAGATTCATCTATCAAAGTTTCATCTACCCTGCTATGAGGTCCATTTCCGGAAAATTTGGTCCTCTTTGCATGGCCGCCATTTTTTAAAGCAGCGGCTTTGGAATGGCAGACAAAGCTTATTTTAATTAAAATGTTATAAACTTTCATAATTTATGTTCAAACCTTTGCCTGCGATGAGGTCCATTTTTTGTTCCTGGCTCCAGGGCTATAAGTCTACTTCAATCAAACGTAACCTTCAGTATTCTTCCTTCTATAAGCATGGTTTTGATGAATTACTTGATCATTAAATCATCTGACTACTAACTCAATATTCTGGTTTTTAATCAGGAGTATGTTATGGTGGGAAAAACAGTATTTAAAGGAAGCATTGCATTATTGTTATTGTAATAGGAACTGAAGAGGGAGGATCAGTTTAAAAAGAATTACAGTGTTGAAATTCATTAGATACATGCTCAACTTGGTTGCTTTATAGGTAGCCAATTATTATCAGATAAATTTATGAGTATCTTAATGATATTCACTTTTTCTCACATAAATATAGAATTATACATATGTTGCAAATTTATTGCATTTTTATTTTCTTCAGAATGGTAAAGTGACTGTTAATGATTTTTTGGACACCATGATGTCTGACCCAGGACCTCCTGTGATGGTTTGGCTTCCATTACTTCATAGAATGGCTTCAGTTGAAAATGGTAAGTTAAGGAAAGTAGTTGCAAAAACCATAATGTTTATTTAATAATTAAACTATACATTATTATTTAATATTTTACTTGTTTCAACATTTTGACTTGCATTGTAGATCTTTCCACGAAATCTAGATAAATTAAAAATTGTAATCTGTTGAAACTACAACAGTTGGATGGATGGTTGTTATCAAGTTGCTGGTCCTACGTTTTCTGATTTATAATGTTGGAGATATTGTTCACCTTTGATGAAATCTAGAAAACCATGGTTGAGGTTGCAATAAGAAATTATTTGTATTACAAGTTATGATTGTTATTCTTTTATCTCGTTTTCATGGCTCTCATAAAGACCTACAGTGTGGGACAAGCTGTTGTCAAACTAAAACTGTTAACAGTAGTTTACTATGTGTTTTAAGAACCTTTATTGTTATATAACATATGATTGAGGCAATAATCCATTTAGCTTCTCTATGCATTCTGTGACTTACTCTTGCTATATAATTGTATGACTAAAGACAATGAAGTATTTTTTGCTTGATAACTCAGATTATTTTTACATCCTTATATAGCTAGTGTAGTTTTGATTACCCTTTTACTCCATATGCCTTCCTATCTTATGGCTCTATAGATTCTTCTCATCATTTGCCTCTCAAATATTAGGAATTAATTTTCCTCATGCTTCTTGTTTATCCATGTTTAGTAGCATTAGTTACACTTGGGTCTTGATTTTGCTACCTAGCCTGCCATTCATAATCTTTTTTGGTAGCCTCTCATTTGGCATCCTATGAACACTTGGCCCAGCCATTGCAGCCTTCTTTCTTTGCGGATGATGGATGGCCACAATATTAGGCTCACCAAAGAGCTGTTCGTGCTCTCTATTTTTCTTATTTTTCATTGTCCATCCTTGTTTACTGTAGCATATTTCTCTCCCAAATCCTCATACTCATCTCACTCTCCTTAGTCATCACTCTGCACTCGCTTCCATATGTCACCATCGGTCTTATTATAGTCTTGTATTTAGTGATTTTTGCTGATCGAGACAATACTTGGAATTTAAGCTCCTTAATATGCCTGAAAAGGTATCTACTACCAGCTACTATTCTGATTTTGATCATTGCACTTATATCATTTTCTTCTGTTACTAGAGTTCCTAGATATTCCAAGCTCTTGCAGTGCTTGAATTTGTGCCTATTAATTTGCACTTCTTCTTCTCGACCTCCTTGAGTTCTAGATGTCCTCATTTACTCCATCTCAATTTCATTTATTTTCAAGCCTTTGCTCGCTGTTGCCGCTTCAAACTCTTCCAATGCTCCTAAAAGGGATGGTAATGTGCGCACTGTGATAGCTACATTGTCTGCATGCGCCATATGCTTGGTAAGGCCGTTATAAATATTTCCTCTGGAATTGATTTTAATTGCTCTAAGCGCCTTTTCGAGAGCCTGGTTGAATACTATGGGCGACAGTGGGTCAACTTGTCTCAGTCAGCCTGCCGAATGAAACTCTTCCGATAGGGCTGCACCAACTCTTACCTGAGACTTTGTTTTTTTCCTGTCATTTGAATCAACTTCACCAGCTTTTGCAGGATTGCTAGCGAACTGATATCCTTAGCCACCCTTTCCCTGTTTACCGAGTCGTATGCCTACTTGAAATCTATAAAAATGTGGTGCAGCCTAATGTTATGCTCATAACTATTTTCCAATGGCTTTCTTAATGTGAAGATTATGTCAGTTTTGGATCTTCCTTGTCTAAAGCCACATTGGTAATTACCAATCACCCTCTCAGTCCATCTCTGGTTAATCGCTATGGAGAGGATCTTGTACACAGACGACAGAAGCCCTATCCCATAATAGTTTTCGTATGCCATCCTGTCGCCTTTCTTATAAAGTGGGCAAAGGATAGCTTTGCTCCAGTCTCTCAACATAGTTTGCTGAATCCATATATCCCATATCAATTGCTATTCCTGGCTTCCCCTACCTGTCCTTCATATTTCAGAAATGCAGCCGGTGTCTTGTCAGTACCTGGGACGTTAAGCTTCTTCTGTGAAGAAATAATTTCCTCCTGATCTGGTGGTACTTCCTCTTCATCATCATCCTCTTGCTCCTCATTCTATTCTTCCTGCTGCCCTCCATTCTATCCAGGCTGCACATTTAGAGTTTTTCATGGCCATTTTAACCAATCGTTTGAGTTTTTCTATGAGGTAATTCTTTCTTACTATTACATTTTCTCTCTGCCAATCCTTGGCAGCATACGACTGCTGACCTAAAATAAACAAAAATATGTTGCATGTTCAGCTTATATTTAGCTTACATTTGAAATGTGGGCTTTGAAGCCTCAGAGAATTTTCAGAAAAACTTAAAACTAATAGAAATAATAAATAAAAAAAGTATAAGTTGTCTTTTAACTTCATGAATTATAAAAAAATTAAATAAAGGTGAAATAAACATATTTAAAACAGCTTATAATTTATATACATATTTACAATTTTATGGAGACTAAACTGATAGGAACTGATTAAATAGGCGAAACTTAAAGGTGGAGAGAGTATTGTAGTGACAGATGCAGGGAAAGATAGAATTCCATAGGGACAATATTCCATAGGATAATGAAAGATCTGCCGAAAGCAGCGGTTCGATGTGCCCTTATATACAAATCCGAAGACCAGGAACGGGTTTCATGGGAGTAGATAGAGGATTTGAATTGAAGGAGTTTGGAGACGTATGAAGGACAGTGATATTGGAAAAGGAAGGAAGCTAGGAAGTACGACGGTAGGGAGGATAAAGCCTCTTCAGTTCTTCTTAAAAAAGGGAGATAGAGGTGTCCCTTGGGATCCCAAAGATGAGTCTAACAAAGCAATTCATCAAACGTTTTAATTTGGTCTTTAGATCCCTAGAGACATCCCCATATACTGTAAATCAATAGTCCCAATACAAGTGGGGAAATGTTAAGGAAGTGATCAGGAGTTTATGGGCTTCAAATGGAAATAGGTGGCAGAGGTAATTTAGACTTTTAAAATGGAAAAAGGCATGGCGGGAAATATTGGATACGTGGTATTTCCAGGAAAGATTTTGATCAAAGCTTATTCCAAGGTTCTTAACGGTGGGATAAAATTTGATAGAATTATCATGTAGAAACAGGGTCAGGATTTTAGGAACAGTTGTAACGAGTTGATTAGAGCATATCAAAACTGCTTTAGTCTTCTCCGCATTCAACTTCAAATTGTTAGCTTCCACCCAGTCACAAAGTCTATTTAAGTCATCTTGAAGTTTTTTTGTGGCTGCTAATAGGTCAGAAGGGGGAAGAACAAAGAAGTATACGACATCTACAATGATCTGTCTTTGTCAAATTTCATATGAATAAGCTGGCTGAAATGATTTGCCCATGTCAACCGAATGAATGAAGACAGACAGGTGAAGAAAGTATACAAAGGGAAGATCTTCACCACTAGAGCAAAGGGCAGGCCAAGAGCTCGATGGAGGGAGAAGGTGAAAGAGGACATGAGACAGGCGGGCATCCGTGTGGTGGAGGACAGAGCCCTGTGGCAGCAGATGTTGAAGCAGGCCAAGGACCACTTCGGTCTGTGGCGCCAAGAGGAGAAGAAAAAGAAATATGGTATTGTGAGTGATGGATCAGGAGAAGAAGGGTATTAATGTAAGTAGTAAACAGAGTGTTGAGTGGCCAGGGCAAAAGTCAGATTGGAGAGGATTAATTAGAGAATGTTCTTGTTGGAAAGTTGATTTTCCAGCAGTTTTGAAAGGTTGGAAAGGAGAGAAATAGGACGAAAGTCGTGAAGTTTTATTAATAATGGACCCTTTTGTTGTACTAAACTGAAATGTTACAAAAACTTTATATATGATCGCACAATCTTATATCTAAAAGTGTTTTCATTATTGATAGTGCCCCCAACAACATTATAGTTGGGCCTTTATATTGATTAAATCGGATAAGTTACAAAAACTTAATGCGACGTAATCATAAATATGACAATATTTTCATAAAAAGTGCCCCTGACATCATAATGGTGGACCCTTATATTGAATTAATCTGTAAAGTTACTAAAACTTTATGCACAATCTTGCAATCCTATATCTGAAGGTATTTTCATTAATAGCACCACCACAACATTATAGTGGACCCTTATATTGAAGACATCCTAAAATTATTAATTTTAGGATGTCTTCAATATAACTATTAGTCTATTATTGTAAGAAGTGCCACCCTCTGCCTCAACATAACAATGGTACCTTATCGGGCGTAAGTTGTCTCTCACATGACAACACCAAAATGTTATACTTACAATATTGAAATTGTTGGGAATCAAATAAGGGAAATTGGATGGGAATCATTAAGAGTTGATGGGTTAGAAGTCTTCTTCAAGTAGCATTTTGAAGAGAATAAGCATTGCTGCTCTATTTAAATCTCCTTTCAGGTGTGTCCACCTTGAGGAGACATCGTTTATTTCCTTATTACTTCCTAGGAGCTCAGACACTCTCGAGACAAATCTTTGTCTTGTACCTACGTCCTTCTGCCATTCCAGATCTAAGTGAAGCACGGGCTCTTCTGCTCTTCCTTGGACCTTCAATGCAATGTTTTGCTTATATTTTATTTTGACTAGATATTGGTCTGATCCACACACTACTCCTTTACAGCTTTGGATGTCTTGAATATTTGTGGCATTTCTAGACTGAATCAAGACATGATCCCTTTGATCTCTCGACTTGCCATCTGGTGATATCCATGTTTCTTTATGGATATCTTTGTGCTGGAAGTTTGTGCTGCTCACCACCATGCTTCTCCCCATAGCAAAATCCACTAACCTAAACCCTTTATTATTAGTTTCCTCGTGTTTGCTGTTCATCCCTATCGTGGGTCTGAAGTATTCTTCTTTGCCTATCTTCGTGTTGAAGACTCCAGGATAAGTTTCACATCGTTGGTGGGTAAAGCATCGTACGTTCTTCCTAGAGCGGTATAAAATGCATCCTTCGTTTCATCATCCACATCTTCAGTAGGGGCATGCATACTGACCATAGGAATATTGAAAAACAGTTCCCTTAGTCTTATTGCACAGATACCTGGGTTGATGGGTTTGTATTTCATCAGGGAGTGTTATGGTTTATTATTTATCATAAATCCTGTCCCAACTTGGTTCCGTTTATGTCCACTGGTAATTAAAAGGTAGTTCTTTAGGTTAACGAGCTCGTTGGGTGGGGTGGCAGAATGGGCTAACACGTGTGCACTGCACCGCCGTTGCCCGGCAACCTGATAAATGAATCAAAGATATATAAAGAGACATGAATTCGCGTCCCGGTGCCGAGGGAGTCTTTTAAATCCCTGCTCACACTCCCTGGCCCGGGAAAATCCCGTATAGCCTTAACGGCGAGGAAGGGAAGGACAAAAAAAAAAAAAAAAAAAGGTTAACGAGCTCATTATCCTTCCAGCAGATTTCCTGGAGAGCACAAGACCAGCAGGTACATTATTTTGTATCTTAAAAGAAGTTCTTCCTCAAGATTCCTACATACTCCGATCTGGAGGAGGCTTCTTGCATTTCACGTGTTGTCTTCATTATAGGAATATCATTTACCCGGTACCACCCATATCTGGGAGGCATTCCTCTATCCACCACCTGGGGAGCCGACCGATGGAGGACTAGCAACCCCTCAAGGGATTTCACTCTTTCATCAATACTTTTTGTGTTAGTTGTTCCTCGAGGGTATTTCCTTTTAGTAACCTTATTTTTCCATATAAACTACTAGAAAATGAATAAGCATATATTCTAAAACTTTAATTATTAATTTTATGAGTTTTAATCATCCTTACTGTTGTAAATCTTAAGAACAAGTTGATGGGGAGAAATTTGGTTGGAAGACATATTGTCACTAAATAATGCTGATATCCTGTATTATTGATGTTTGCTTTATTCAAATGTCGTTGAGAACCATCTCGTTACTTCGTTATTGTGCTACATTCATACAGTTTGTTTTCCTTTCAAATATGTATCTCTTGGTTATGGAGCTGTTTAGCAGGATGAATGATCCTTCATTTTTAGTTGTAGAATGTCTTAATTAACAAATTAAACATTCACTCTAATTAAAAATTAATTAATTGAGCTTGATAACATTTTTATTGTAGTGCCTGCCTGATTTATCTAAATTAGCATTACTTTCGGAATCAATAATGTTTTCAATAGATTTGATATAAAGGCATGTCAATTATTTTTTCGGTTATTCAAGTAACTATTGTATATAAATCAGGCTCAAGTATGTTAGAAATAAAAAAAAGGAAATATCTATTTAGTATATCTCAAATAGTTGTGGAATACTTATATCAAATTGTGTTAATTAACAAACTTTGCAAATTGTGTTGGAGTGGTGATAAATTTAAATGGAAAATATTTTGACTATAATAGATTGATAAGTATAATATAGTAAATATTAGTTAACTTCTCAAAAATGAATTGGGATATATGTGGAAAACTTATTCTCTTTTTATGATTATTTTACACTATTTTTAATATTTATTTATTTTAAAAAAGTGTTTTAAATGTATGGCAACACAAAATAAACTATTTCATGCACTCTAGATAGTCCTCCATACAATGCGCATTTGCAGTAAAAGCGGGGGAGGATTAGATATGGTAGTTGATAATGACGAGCAGTTAGCAGCGTAAAAAAGTATTTCCTTTGTATACAGGGTGTCCAGCGTATGTGAATCTTCTGAAACTCGGGAATTGTACATGAGAAATTTATGCACAATTCACATTAGAAAAAAAATGGAAATGTACTGGAATTTTTTAGTAATTCCTTGGGGGGAAAAAAATTGTTTCTGATGCTGGAAGAAAATTTCCTAAAACATCCAACAAATATAATAAATAAAAAAAATAAACTACAACTATAAGAAAGTTACATAATTTACATCAAAATAATAAGAAACTTCCCAACCAAAGAAAATAAGAAGACATTTATTTTATTTAGGTTTTCTCTCCATCGATATAATATTATTTATGATTCATTATTGTGATAGGATAACATGCAAGTTTTATAAGTATACTCTTCTGTCTGAGATCATCATAAATTTATGCCTATGAAATTCTATTTTGAGGGTAGGTAGGACCTATTCCTTTGAAAGATTTCGAGGAAAATCCTAACTAATAAACCTCCTGAAATTTAATTCTGTTTTGGTGATAGCATTATGTTATATAACTTTTTTTTTTAAATGTTTATCAGTAGTAATTAAGTGTAATCTCTAGTAAAGTGTTATGATTATGGGACATTTAGAAATTAGAGAAACATTTTCTACATCCTAAAACTTGAAAGTTTGGTAATGTTTAAAAATAAACGTGATCAATGAATATCATAAATCCGAAATGTGATAAAAATATATAGCTTGTCATATTTAATTTTTTTCTGCCAACATTAGCATTATAGCTGTTGGTAATAATCGTTATATCTCTTTGGGGGATTTAAAAATATAGTTACAGGACTCAAAAATACAGCCGAAAACTGTAAAAAAAATTTGCCCTAAATTTGGATCAAAAATTGTTCAAGTCCTAGGGATGAAAATTTTTCTCATGAATCTACAATTTTGTTTAGATTATTGTTGTTATGGCCCGAAAAGCTATTATTCTAATAGTTCTGTTTATTATTAGCAATCATGGTGTTAACTTTTAAAAAATTGATTTCCAAGAATTAATTTTACTTTTTTGAACACTAAAAATTTTGTATGATTTTATTTTATTTAATTTTTTTTTCTTCCATTTTAGCAGTTTTTTTAAGAGTTTAGATGTCCCCAGATAAAAAAAAGTGAAAAATAATAATAATTGAATATTGCCATTGTCATCAACATTAAGAAAAGAACAATAAAGATTAAATTTTTTTTTTTTAATTTCTCTAATTTGCATTCTGATTTATATTATTTTCAATAATTCTGTTGTTTTTTTTTTTTAAATAATAATTTGAGTCCTAGTTGTTTTTCTCTAACCAATATTGTAGGAATGATGTGTTGACGGAATGTAGTTTCAGATACATAAAATATTCAAATAAAAACAGGCATTGTCATTAGATAACTTAAGGAGTGGCTCTCAAAAGGTTAATACGGATAATAAAAATACAAAAATTCATTTTTAACAGTTTGACAGCTTTATTAACTATTTCTAACAGTCTCCAATATCCAATATAACAATCCAAAGTTGTCTTTAAGAAGTTAGTATAACGTCTTGTATCCAACTGTATTGTATTACCTCCTTTTGAACAAAGATGGTTCTGGTGCAATAAAGAGCTTTAGTTTTTGGGATGGTTAACCTGATGAACTGTAATGTTTTGAAGATGAATTCAGGTTTTGCCTTAAAACAATGCTCAACATCAAACAGTTTACTGGGAGCATGGTAAATGCCCTAAACCTCAACCATTGCTTTGGTGACAGATTTTAGTGAAGTTAGTGTTATGGTATCCTCCATCATTATGGGTTTTTTACAGCACAGCAATGCTGTGAGGAAATTATCAATGGTTACTTACTTGCAATCCATCAGAGACTTCTTTAGCCATGATTTTGTTTCTAGATGATAATGCACAGCCACATCGAGGAAGAACCATTTCTAATTCTCTAGTCAATTGGGGAATAAGGTATTTTTCCCTGCTTGGATATTCTTCAGACTTAAACCTGATTGAACACATGTGGGTTGCTCTTCAAAGAAGGTTATCGCTCCAAAATATGAAATCCATCTCACCCTGAGAACTACAGAATGCTTTATTTATGCTTTGGCAGGTAATTTCTATCCTAGAGTTTAGCAGGAAATTTCTATGAAAGTGTCGATAGCATCATAAAGGGTATGGAAAGAAGATGCTGGGTTACTTCAATGAGAGGGAGAGCACTTTAGCCTATATTATAAAAAATTAAAATTTTATTTTTGTGAAAAAATAAAATTTATTGTTTGATTAATTTTTTTTTTTTGTAAAATAGAAAAATAATGAATGAAATGTTCACTAGCCATTTTTTTTTCATTAGGTTGTCCCTAAGCTTGGCAATATTAACAATTATGATTATAACTTAATCAATAAAGTTTTAGAATATATCCTTGTTCATTTTTTAGTATTAAGTTTATTATAATAGATGTAATGATATACTGTTAGTTATGCATATAAAAAACTAGAACCTTAAATAAATAAGTGTACATGTGTTTGTTTTGACACAATTTTTTCGGCTTTGTTCCGAACTGGAGAGGATGGCATGCCATATTTTTTATGATTAAAATATTTTATATCTCTAAAGGTGGGTTGATCCACTATTAATTGTTTAGGCTATTTGTTAATTATCTTCCATATTCACAATGAATCCAGAAGAAAGTAAATTACTGATGGTTTGCGTTAGCTTTTAAGTTGAAAATTACCCTTCAATGAGGGAAAAAATGAATGAAATGAAATGAAATGAAAAAAATGTTTTATTATTCTGGGACTGTTGTCCCTTAAGAACAAAATATGAATACAGATTATATGTCTGTGTGGCTACAATTGAATTGTATATTTACAATGAAAGTTGACTTACGATAAAAATACAGAAAAGAGAAAAAAAAGAACAAGTAAATTGTACATATGTATGAGAAACTAAAATAACCTTAATAAATTGAGGTAGTCTCTGGTGGTGCTCAGATATTTCTCTAAGATATATTTCACAATCATTCGGATTGAGAAAGGAGTAGGTGCTTAAAGAGGAGTGGTTTAAACGAGGAAACTGATTGAGCGTGTCGAATATCAGGTGGGATGGAATTCCAGAGGGAGGCGGCTTGTATTGCAAAGGATTTGTCAAACGCAGCAGTTCGGTGAGGAGGAGGATAGAGGTCGGAAGTACGAGATCTGGTGGGACGGGATTGGATGGAATATTTGAATTGTAAGCTGTGAAAAATGTAGGAGGGTCGATGGGTTCTAATAATTTGGTACAGAAAGGTGGCTAGGAAGTACTGACGGCGATAGGATGGGTAGAGCCACCTCAACTCAGTGTAATACTGGGTAATATGCGTATCCCTTGAGATTCCGAAAACAAATCGTAGTGCGCAATTCATTAGGCGTTTAAGTTTGGCCTCGGAATCTCCCGGGAGTCCGCCGTACACCATACAGCCGTAGTCGAAGTGGGGGAAAACAAGGGAGGAAACTAGGAGTTGACGGGACTTATATGGAAGGAGATATCGTAGACGATTGAACTGTTTTAGGGTGGAGATAGTGCGACGGGAAATTTGGGAGATGTGAGGTTTCCAGGATAGGGATTGATCGAAAGTAACACCTAGGTTTTTAACGGTGGTGTAGAATAAGATAGGTGAGTTGTTCAGGAAGAGATTGGGAGATACTGGGGAGGATTTGAGGAGTGAAGGGGATCCGATCAAGATGGCTTTTGTCTTCTCGGCGTTCAGAGTGAGCCTATTGAGGTTTGCCCAAGCACTTATTCTGTCAATATCTTCCTGAAGTTTTTGAGTGGCATCTGAGATATCTGTCGGATTAAAGGAGAGGTAAATTTGAATGTCGTCGGCATACAGGTGGTAATGACAGTGCAGGATAGAGGATGGGAGGTCATTTATATAGATGGAGAAAAGGGTGGGGGATAAGGAAGAGCCTTGTGGGACGCCTCTGGTCAGAGGTAGAGATTCTGATGGTGGGTTATTAGGAATTACAACGTACTGGGAGCGACCGGTTAGGAAGGATTGGAACCAATTAAGGGAACTAGAAGAAAAAGAGATATTTTTAAGTTTGGTTAGGAGGATGTTGTGGTCTACTGAATCAAAAGCTTTGGAGAAGTCTAGGAGAATAAGGATGGTTAGTTTCTGCTGATCTATGGCTGTGTGAAGGTCTTGGGAAATTTTGATTAGGGCAGACTGAGTAGAATAACCAGGCCTGAATCCAGACTGGTAGGGATTTAGGAGATTATTGTCCTCTAAAAAATGGGATAGCTGGGATTGGACTAACCGCTCTAATGGTTTTGAGAGGTTTGAAAGGAGGGAAATCGGTCGGAAATCATTAGGAACTGATGGGTTTGAAGTCTTCTTCAATGGGCGTACTAGGGCGGTTTTCCAGGATGTAGGGAAGGTAGCATTTTGAAGAGAATAATTGTATATATGATAAAGGATCGGAAGAATGGATGGCAATGCGGCTTTAATCAGTCTGACTGGGATGTTGTCGGGACCGTAATCATTGGTATGGGACTTCTGAATGGATTTAAGGAGCTCATCTGGTGTAATATGGGAAAGAAAGAAGTGATCAGGATTAAAGGAAGAGAACATAGGAGCCAGACTGGACGTGGGAGATGTGGATGCAAGAGGACAGGAGACAAAGTGAGCGTTGAGGTTATCAGCAGAAACGGAATTGGACTGAGACTGGGGTGTATTACCAATGGTCAGTTTTCTAAGAATAGCCCACGTAGCCTTGGTATTGGGAGAGTTGGATAGGGAATGATGGTAGTAACGGGATTTAGCACGGCGTACTGCTGATTGAGTGCTATTTCGAAGCTGTTTGTAGGAGAGAAAATCATCAGGAAGTCGAGTTCGTTTAAACCGTCGCCTTGCAGCATCTCTTTCTCTCATACACTCCCTCAAAGCAGGGGTAAGCCAAGGAGCTGGAGGATATCGGATGGTTTTTGTGATAAGAGGAGCATGTCGGTCGAGGATAGAGTGAAGTTGAGTGGTTAGGATTTCTACCATGGTGTCTATGGATTTTGAGGAGTAGATGGGATCCCACTGGATATCGTCAAGACCTTCTGACAATGTTTCGTGAGTGAGATAATCTAGGTTTCGGAAGGATATTGTTCGGGGAGAAAAGGATGGAACAGGGACATTGTAAGAGATCTGGACAAGATCGTGGGAAGATAGAAACGGAACCGGGTGCTGAGATGCGGCAAGGAGTTTGTCTGAGGAATCCAGGATAATTAGATCGAGCCAGGACTCTGAATACTGAGTATGATGGGTTGGATTGTAGGGTACTATGTAAAGGCTGAGAGAATTAAAGAGGTTTGTTAGGTAGGAATAATCAGAGGATGGTGCCAGTAAATTGGTGTTAAAGTCACCGGAGAGGATGATGTTTGAGTAGGAAGGGATTAAGTTGTACAATAAAGTCTCAAGTGATTCATCGAAAGGAATTCTAGGAGGGCGATATATGACAGCAAACAGAATGGCAGATGAGGTGGTGAGGATTTCGGCGAAAAGGTATTCAACGTGCGGAGAATCGGTTATGGAAGAGCAGTGAAGAATTTTGGATTTGAGACTGTCATGGACAAAGAGACCTACTCCACCACCCGTGCGATCTACTCTGTCATGACGAAGGAGAGTATAGTTAGGTAGAAGGATCTGGGAGGACGGGATTGTGGGTTTCAACCAGGTTTCGGATACGGCAATTAAATGGTAGAAGTTATGGAGAAAAAAGTCGTAAAATTCATCAAAATGGGCTAAGAGTGACTGAGCGTTGACGTGGCAGGTTAGAAGGATATTAGTCATGGAAGAAGGAGGGGTGGCTTGGTAAACGGACAGAAGGAGTTAAGGATAGGAATATTTCTACAGCAGCTAGAGCCAATTGTGTGCAAGATCTCCTAGATATTAATAAGGATGGTAAACAAAAAATATAAAATTTAGTTAACGAAAAGCATATTCCTATTGTGCAAAAGAAAAAAAATACACAAATTAGAGTTTCTGGACAGATCAGACCTAAAATATTCTCATAAACAAAAATGAAATTATTATCATAGTCTATTATTAAAACAAACGCAACAAAAACATAAAACTGGGGATATAAAAAAGTAAAAACAAAATTGTTCAAAGTGTTGTAACATGTATATGCATGTCAAGCAAATGTTTCTAAATCTGATGGTGAGTTGATGACGACGACCTGCTGTCCATCGTCTCGTCGACATTTCACCTTGCCTGCGCTAAACCAACTGTACCTGATTTTTCCTGCAGACCTCTTTTGCCGGGCCAGCCAGTACAGGTGTCTGTTGGTTACGGACATAGCTTCGCTCAGGTAGATCTTGTGGGCGTCATTTTCTTGCCATCCGAGGTGACGTGTTGAAAAATCCCTAATGACTTTTCGCCTCTGGATCAACTCATCCCTAAGCGACTGCCGGACGAACCTTACCACAAGCGGCCCAGGTGTATCGTCTTGCCTGTTTCTTATCCGTTCTGCATAGTCAATGTCCTCCACCTTTAGACTAAGGCCCAGGCCCGCCCCCACGCTCATAACCAGGCCCATCGGGGTCTCTCCAGATCTCACTGGGACTCCTCTTATTTCTATTGACCTGGAAAGGTGCAGTTGCTCACTTTTATTGAGCCTGATTTCGAGCTCCGAGACCCGAGACTTGAGAGTCGTGTTTTCCAAGACCAGTCCGTCAATCTTGGAATTTTGAGCCTCCAGTAGTGACTCTATAGAGTCTAATTTCGCCGCATTCTCAAAAGTTATGGATGCTTGCTTTTCGAGAGATATTTTTAATTCTTTCACCTCGTTAGCATTGGCATCGAGGGAGAATTTTAATCCCTTGACCTCTTCTGTTAAATTTTTAATGGCAGCAAGTAGCAGTTGTGACGTGCTGTCGACAGTTTGTTGTTGTGGCGCCGATCTTGGCGGGCTGAGACACTTGTCTGTCGGTTGGATATTTTTCCGTGCCTTTTCACATTTCGGGCATTCCCAATTTTTTCGTAATGCCCTCAGTGCTTCAAACTCACTCTCGTCTGCGTTTAGACATTTTCCATGGAAAATGGCTTGACATGTAGGGACAGTGCATGCCATTGTTTTTTTTTCTTCACTTGCAATGGTCTGTTTACAGATTTGGCATAAAACCATCTTGATAAGCGAAAGAAAAGAAGAAAGAGAAAAAAAAATGCTTTTAAATTAAAACCACTTTATTATATTTCTTACCTCTTTTCTGTTAATCATAGTCCATTTACAGTATAACCACAAAATAATAATAATAAAATAGTTTTAATGTTATTTAAAATGACGTGGCCCTATCAGGAATAGGAAAATATTTGAAATTGAAAAAAGTCTCTAAGGTACTGACAATTTAAGAGTTTCCAGAAGAACCTTTTTAAAGTCTGGAATATTTTCTGTTAAAGATAATATAAAAAAAATGCATTTATAAAAATTGGTTGGAAATCATAATGGATACATAGGCATAATACAAGATAATTTGAAATATTCAATTTTTATTCTCCCCATTACATGGATGAAGGTAATTATAATACTTCTAGCTAGATTTTTTAAAAATTATTACCCTGATCATGATATATGTACGTATTATATTATAATACTATATATAATAATGTTATACATATATAGTACATTTACTTGATTGTATGTCTAATTTACACCTTACATTTGTTGCAGTCATGCATTCGACCCAGTGTGATTCTTGTCTGAGGAAGGAATATACTGGCTTCAGGTTGTTAAATTTATTTTATTAATATTTAAGTCATAATTAGGATAGAAATACCAGTTGTGGGTTTTACTCCAGTATTTGACTCTTTGAATTCTAAAATTTAAAAAATTAGATTTTTATCCTATTTAATAAAGTCCAATTAATAGGCCCCACAATATACCTAGTTCTGCCATAAATACTTTAACAAAAGTTGAACTTTGTTTACATCCTTGGGTAACATTTAGATACTCCTTACCTCTATCAGGTTATTTTCTTTACATGTCAGGATAATAATCCCAATTAGTTTGTATTTTTCTCTGTTAACATGGAGTGGGGTGATATAGGAAACCGAATAGCTGTGATTGCCTTACTCAAAATTGGAAAATGTAGGTCAGAGATTTTCAACACTTTGAAACCTTTGGTTATCAGCCGTATGTTCGTGTACCACACTATAAATAGTATTAATGAGACCCTATTTGTATGTGACAGACCTCGACCTGGCTGCCCCCGCACTGTGAGAACGGCAAATGCAATGAGAGCAGTGGCTACTGAAATCAGAAGAAATCACATTCGAAAACAACAAATCATGTCTCTGGAAATGGGAATCTCTGTCAGATTAATGTCTCACTTAATAAAAAGGGACCTTAGGATGGGTGCATTTCGAAGAATGATTGGGCAAAGGCTAACCACTTCCCTAAAACAAATTAGAGTGGATATGTGCAAAGTGCTCCTTGGCCGTTACACCAATGGTTTTCATCGAAAGATTTAGTTTAGCAATAAGAAAATTTTTCAACAATTCAACAAAAATTTAATCGCCTAAATGATCGTGTGTATGTGCACAGCTCTAAAGAAGTCATTGGAAAAGTGGAAAGAGGTCATCACTGTTCCTCAGTAATGGTTTGGTGGGGAATTTGTTTTGATAGAACCACAAAGTTCCATTTTTGTGAAAAAGGAGTTAAAACAGCCGCTAAAAACTATCAGGGCGATATTTTGGAACCTGTTGTCAAGCCTCTAAATGATACTCTGTTTGCTGGAAGTCATTGGGTTTTCCAGCAGGATTTCGCTCCAGCTCACAAGGCCAGGTCAACTCAGCAGTGGCTGCAAAAGAACATTCCAGAGTTCATCTCTGCCTCGGATTGGCCTTCAGGAAACCCTGATCTCAACCCACTAGATTATCGGCTTTGGTCCGAACTGGAGAGGATGGCATGCCACAGAGCACACCCTAACTTGGAAAGCCTCAAACAATCTCTGGTCCGAGCAGTTGAGCGCTTTCCTCAAGAAGTGCTGCGTGCTGCTATTGATGACTGGCCACAGAGATTAAGTGCCTGTGTCAAGGCAAAAAGGGAACATTTTGAGTACTTTCTTTTTTGTTTTACTCTCTATAGGAATACATTATATTATCTCATAAAGTTTTTGGAAAAAATAATTTATGTTGAAATACGTATATATTTCATTATAACAATATTTATGACCAGACTAGGTAAGCCTATAGTCCTGAGTTTTCAGAATTGACAATTATTTTATGTTGGGACAATCTGTATTTTCACAATTCATCGGGACTAAGCTAATTACTATTTTTTTTTAAACTAACTTTTTAGCCTATAACTTGCAAAACCTTTTAAACATTGTAATATATATGTACTAGTCTCATTAGAGTTTTTATTTTGTGAAATTATGCATAACCGTTACTACGAAGGATTTTTTAAAGTTGCTGCCTAAAAAATCTAACATATCGTATTTTCATTTAAACTTTTATAAAAAGCTATGCCGAACTAGGTTCTCTGAAACATTTTAAATAAAAGTACTACTATTTGAGAAACAATGTTATTAATTTTATTCACGTACTCAGCCGTGTATGTTCATGGGTAAATCTTATGTTCTTTAAGTAAAGTTTTTGTAAAAGGATTATTTTTATCTATTGGAATTATTTGTATCACTCATTACCTTAGTTCTCTATTGTCTTATTTATATTAAGGAGAGTACTCTCAAAAACTATAGACAGTATAAAAAACATCACTTTAAAAAGATTTCTTGAACTGCCATGAATGAAGACTTCTTTCATCTTCTCATGGTAACTTCTGATCCTGTAATTAGTAATTTAAGACCAGACATTAGAAAAAAACATTCTTCCTTTGAGTGATGATGCTTATAATTAATTTCGTAGATAAATGATAAATTATAGTCGATTATTTTATTTTTATTATTATGTAATTAACTTTAATGAGTTATAAGTCCTCTTCATAATTAGTTTTTAAAATTTTAGATATTTATAAGCTCACGCACAGTTTTTTTTTTTTTTTCATGAACAGACCTTAAAGACCATGTGAATATCACGAATTCAGTGCTTCCTCTTCGTCTGTCTCCTCTTCTCCCATTTGCCCCTCATAAGCTCCGCTTGCTTATGTTTTCTCTCCTCAGACCACGCAACTTTGGAGCGCTTCTTTTCCGCAAGAACCGTTATTCCGTAATAAATCACCAAAAAGTTTATAGTTTTTGAGTTATTCGCAAATAAAATTTTGCATTTATTGTAACTTCTTTTGTATATTGTATTCATCAATTATTATGTTATATATTAAACTGATATTTTTTTAAATTGATAATTTCATTCAATTTTTTGAAATAATGATAATTTTAATTTCCTATATATTATAATTTATTGGGGGTTGAGGGCTTAAATGGTTCATGGACTGTGAATTATTAAGGATCTAATAAACATCATCGGTACATTAAATATTTGTATTTAATCTAAAAACGCATTTTATGATAAAAAAAAAAAAAAATTACTATGATTATATCTTCTTGATACTGTCTTTCTAATATATCTGATCTCACATATTACACTGCATAATCTTGATACCGATACTTCACTGGAAGATGGTATTCATTTAGGTGTATACCTGCCTGATAACTGTGAACATGTTCTCTCGAGAGCATTCCGGAACCGACAACTGCATTGGCCAATGGCTGGATGAAGACTGAGGCTAGACAAGTGGGGGTTAGGTCCTCTCTTCCACAATATTTCCATCACCAACATATATTTTTGAATATGAATACTTAATAAATAAAAATCATAACAATATCTGCATATAAATTTAAAGAGCAAGAACAAAAATTCAAAAAGAACTATGTCAAGTTCCATCAAAACCATGGTATAGCCGTTGGTAGCATAGGTAGCTGTGATATTTAGAAACAAGTTTTTCGGTTGCTGTTTTATAAAGAAAAGGCGGATTGTAATGTTGAGTTGCTAGAATTATCGTATGGTGAATTTCTTATTTTAAAAAAATCGAATCAATGGTCTCGAAGAAAAGCCATGGATGAATGAATTTTTAAAAATTTAATTTACGGATGTTACATATCTTGAAACATAAAACCTCAAATTTTGAGAATTTGTTTCCTCATCGATTACAAAGGTCCATTATTGAAAATAATAAACTAAAAATATTTATAGCTATTCATTTAATGAAATTCAGTATGCAACAGTTATAATAAATTATACATACTGCATAGTGGGGAGCATATATAAGTATTTTATTCAAGATTTACACTACTCTAAGTAAGGTTTGCAGTTTCTTAGTAACTTCAAAGCTGTAATTGAAAGTATAAAGTAGATTAGAGCGATCTTCTTTTCTTTTTTTTTTTTCCTTAAAGGTATTTTTGTTTTTAAAATAATGTATTTTATTTTGTATTAAAACAATAACTACAACTATTAAATCATTGGACAATAAAATATTAGTTTCATGCATCAGTTGTCTGAAATAGAAATAAATATCTAAAAGAAATTAATATAGTAATGAAATAGTGCCTAAGTATGTTAATTAATTATATCAAAACTAAATATGAAATAATTAATTAACATTAGTGTGGGCAGTGTGTCAATTAAAATAATTGAATAACTGCAATGTTTATTATCATATTTAATTGGTTATGAATGAGTCTATCACAAGTAGTTCATTGTTATCAAGCTCCTTTCCTATATATTTGTTGTTCTTTTTTTTATTAGAGTTGATAAGTCATTATATTATGAAATATATTATTATTTAGTTTATATATATCTAATATTTTTTACATATTTTGTTTTAGGTACAAATGTGTCAAATGTAGTTCTTACACAATGTGCCAAGACTGCTTCTGGACAGGTAGAGCCACTGGAGGGCATAGCACAGAGCATGCTGTCCGGGAATATAGCTCATATGTATGGCTTAGTTGTTTCATAAATACATCTGTTTTTGTTTTGCGTGTGTGTGTTTCAATGTCATTGGTTCATCCTATATCTTTAACTTTTTTTTTATTTGATATAATTAACCATTTCACATTAAACTCAGATATAAAAAATATTTAAATATAAAATATGAAAGAATTTGGTAATTAACTAATGGAAAAAAAAGAGATTGTAACGGAGTATAGTTCTAATAGAGGGACCAAAGGAATACGAGCGAACCCGAGCTCGCCTGAAAGATTATAACAGGCTTCCATATACGCCACATGAGCTTAATATAATATGAACTCCGACAATATTATATATATGTAATCTATATATAATAAGGGTTCGCTCATATTCCTTTGGTCCTTCTATTACAACTATTATATATATATATATATATATATATATATATATATATATATATATATATATATATATACGTCAACATAATTACTTAAATTGAGAATTATGCCACTAAATTATAATTCAGTATACTACAAATTGTTCATTGATCTTGTTGTTTATTCGATGCCGGTTTTTTTTATGCTAACAATGGGATCCTCTTCAATGTTTTAAAATAGAGCCTCGATGCCTTAGGCCAGGGGCACACAGACAGTCTCAGCACAGCACCGTCGAATAGCACACATATTAAGCTACTGTTAATAGTAGCAGGAGCTTAATATCTGTGCTTTCTATCTCCAACTGCAAAGGGTATAGACCTAACATAACTTCCATGGCTGCAGTCGGAGTGGTTATCATTGCACCTTTTATCATTAGACAGGCTAATCTTTGTAGTTTTTCCAATTGTGACCCCCTCTTGCCCTATGCCACAATACAACAGTTGAATATAAGAGCACAGGTCTAACCACTGTGACATACAGCCAGTAAACCATTTGTGGTTTAAGCCCCCATGCCTTTCCTACAGCATTTTTACATGCCCAAAGGCATTTTAGTGCTTTATTAGTTGTGTTTTCAACATGACTATTCCTTCTTCTTCTTTAACTCGTTGTGCTTTAACTTCTCGTTGTGCCTTTCAGCATCGAGTTAGGTTAATCCAACCCAGGATCTCCATCTAGCTCTGTCTCTTGCAAGAGTTGTCATCTGCTGCAATGTCTTTAGATGTAGAGGTATTGAAAGCAATATCTAAAATCGAATTCCCATAATGATTATGAAAAATATGTAACTCAAAGGTGAACAATGGAAATCAAAGTTATAGAAGCCAAAAGCAAAACGTGGGAAGATTTTGGAAGAAAGAAGCTAGAAGACAATCAGAAACTTTTCTACAGAATGCTTTGAAACATGTGCAATGAGAAAGAACCTGTTCTCAAGCGAATTAAAGATAGGGAAGGTAATATAATTACAAGCAATGAAGGAATCATGTAGAGATGGGCTGAATACTTCAAGGAACTTCTAGACGAAAATCAGGAAGATGAACTGTCGAATTTGATCAAGTTTGAAGATAATTTTAAGGGAATAGAAGTTTTCCAGCACATTCTAAAGGATTCTTGTAGTCCCAATATTTAAGAAAGCAGACAACAGAGAATGTAAAAACCACCGGGGGATATCTCTTCTTAGTGTCCCCAGTAAAATATACTCAAAGGTTTTGGACAGACGCCTACGAAGAACAGTGGAATCCTCCCTGAGTGAAGAACAATATGGATTTAGGCAAAATAGGAGTACCAGGATCTCATATTTACTTCAAGACCTCTGCATTCTTCAGGAAGGATTAAATAAGATAAATATGTAAATAAATGTGGAAAAAACTAAAACTAAGAGGATTGGCAGAAAACAAGGAAGAGATGGCAGAATAGTTCACTTGAGTGGAGTTCCATTGGAACAAGTGAAGAATTTTAAATACCTCGATAGATCGACGGAGAAATAAAGGAATAAATGAAGTCCGCAGGAAAGTGCTTTAAGACAACTGTATACAAAACTCTTTCCAGGGTTTGGTATAAAGTACAGTTTGGATCCTCTTCAATCTGTAGGAAGGAAACCAAACGCTAAGCTGCCCCTTAATAACTCTTAAGAGATAGAGTTTAATTATTGAAAGTCCTTTTTGAATCAATTCTGATAAGATAACATCCAAACCTACAGATTTATAAGAAGACAATGAGTTTAATGCCCTTCCCAGTCTATTTACCATAACAATATTTCTTACTTTATTCCACACTTCTTGATTAGCTGTATAGCTAGGAAGTGCGGTATCAATATAAGCCTTCTCCATTGTGTTACTACCAGGAAAGTGTGCTATTGCCAGTTCTCTCAGAGTTTCAAGCTCGTTGGTGGTATATTTACCATAGACCATAGACCTTGAGTGTACCCAGTGTTCCTTGGTCTTTCTGTTTAGAAAGTATTTTCTTTATCCTACACCTTAGAAATATTGTTTATTTCTTGGCAAACTTCCTCCAAGACCGTCTTTTAGTTTTCCTCTCAGATGTATGATATGTGAGAACGGTCCTGTAGACATCCTGATTGCCAGATCTTTTGGTGGCATTGAACAACCTTCTTGTGAGTGTCCTTTGTCTATCTAAACCTTTGTTCCACCAGGATATTTTAGTTTGAATTTCATTGCTGCTCAAATAAGAGTTCTTAATCTCATCTGTTGAAGATGAATTGAGGCATTCTAGCTGGCTTGAATTGGTTGGTTAAGCTTGTGGCAATGGAGGAATTTAGATACCCTAAAATATGTTTCGAAAAGCTAATAAACAGATGTTATCAATCTAATTCTTCTCTGTCAAAATATAATTGGTGTGCTCAGCTGAAAGTATTGTTAGATGCTATTAATGAAGACGATATAGTTTATGAAACCAATTCAGCCATAATTAGAGCAAATATCGACAGGATATTAAATAAATATAAACGACATTACAGGAGGGTGACAAGAAAACATTGCATGGCTCAGCTTATAGTGAACATTTGAATCTTTTTTTTTAATAATGCCCAGATCTCGCAGTATTTGTTGATGCCGATTAACTTCAAATATACCAGATTATCAATGCAGATTCGCCTCTCAGGAAAATACATGATCAACGTCTCAGTTGATAATAAAATTGTAAAATTCACTCCACAACTTGAGTGCAAAATGTGTAATATTAAAAAAAAAAAAAAGAGACACTTTATCACGTATTATTTAAATGCCCAATATATAATACTTTAAGAGTAAGAATTTACCAGGATATAGGTAATCTTAATGGGATGGAAATATTTGAGCCAACTGCTACAGAAGATATGAGAAAATCATGTTTTTTCATATCTAATATATCAAATTATAGAAAATTGGTGGGGTAATTGGGAATATTGTCCTTTGAATATTATTTATTTGTTTTCTTTGTTCATGCGAGTAATCTTTTAATTGAATTTCAAAACATAGTTTATTATGTATATTTAAAAAATAAAATGTATTTGTTGTTTTTATTGCTATTGTGTATGTGGTTTGACAGAATTTTATATTTCATATAATTGTTAATAATTGGCGTTATTTTAACTGTCTGATGTTTTACCAAATAAGGCATTCTTGTAATAACATTGTTGTAATATTTGTAATGTGGCATATAAATGAAAAAAAGAAAAAAAAATATTTGTAATACCATAAGAGTAATAATGTTTGTTTTAAAAAGATAGACTGTATTTGTATGGGGTTCTTCCGTGGCAACAACTAAAGATTAAATAAATAAAAAATTCTATTTTGATCATATTAAAACACCAATGTTTTACGAATTATAGAGATTATTTATTATAGTTCATCTACTAAAGAAAGTGTAGGCTCATTGCCATTTAATCTTAAAGGAATTTAAATGTTTATATATATATATATATATATATATATATATATATATAATTTTTTTTTTTTTTTTATTTCAATATATATATACTTTTTTTTTTGTGGCTTAGAAATCTCCAAGTAAGCAGATTGGCCATAGTTTGAGGAAGTCATTTCGTTGTGTGCCTGATAAACCCAGGACTTCACTTCCAAGATATCCTGATCAACCTGAAAAGACTTTGAACCTTTCACATATAGTGTGAGTAGAATATTATTTTTTTTTAACCAGTTGATTCAGATCATAACTTTATCATTTAAGTTATAATTCCAATTAAAATTTAATTATTATATCTATTCCTTTATGATGTAGATATTGTTGACAGTAGATTGTATTATAGAAGTTTGTTGGAAAAAATTGTCATTAATGACCCATTTTATCTACTAATGAGTTAACGGTTAGTTGAATATCCTGATTTAATACTTTACTCTGATTATCTGGTTACTAGGATGACTATATCTTTTGTTAAATCTTCTTACAGCTCCAGCTACTTTAGTTATAAAATATATTTTTTTTAATTTAATGTTTACAGACCTCCATCTCCACTTCCTCCACATAATGGATTTCCTGATTACCCTTCTTATGACATGGGCTCTCTTGATTCTCGATCAACTGCACGGAGGTAAATAATTTTACTATTTTAATATTTAAATTTAATATATTAATTTTGAGTTTTAAGTAAGCTGTGTAGACTTTTCCAACAATATCTGTGTTTGAGTTGAAAATATATTATATTTTCTATGTATTTCTTTATTATATTATAAAAATTCTCCTATCTAGGAATATTGTGTCTTGTTAGATACACTGACTGTTGAAGAGACTGTTGTCGGGAATTTTGGGAATTGTCTATGATCAGGAAAAGTCGGGAGTTGTCGTAAATTTTATAAAAGTTGGCAAATTGTTATTAAATTTAAACTTTAATGTCTTATTTCAATTTTAATAAACTGTTAATTTTGGCAATTTCTATTTTATCCTAATTTAGCATTTCATATTTCTTTTTATGAGGACTATTAAATTAATAGTTAATTGTTAACATCAAAAAGAAATACTAAAAAAAAAAATACAAACATCTCGAGAATACAAACAATTCTCTTAAACAGAAAAAAATAAATAAATAAAATGAATTGAATTGAAAGAAAAAATGAAAACTGGTTTGATTCCAGAATTAAAACTTAAATATATGAACACCCTTAATCAGTCCAACCCAACAATTTATTCTTAAATTAAAATTAAAGTGTTAAAACAAAAGGTTACTTAACAACCTTTAAACAAAACAGACGAAAACAAGCTATTGGTCTTTGATAGAAAAGTACTACGTCGCATTTATGGACCAGTACGCTCAGGTAACGATTGGAGAAGGCGGAGTAATGCAGAACTGGCCGCCATACATAATGATACGGATGTAGTCCGGTTCATTAGAATACAGTGTTTGAAATGGGTGGGTCATGCAGCCAGAATGGATGAGAATAGTCCAACCAGCAAAATTATACTGACACTTCCAGAAAGAAAAAGAAGAGTTGGAAGACCTAGATTGCGCTGGATGGATGGGGTCGACGCTGATTGTAGTGCTCTTCTTGGACTAACTAACTGGAGGAGAGCTGCAAGAGAGAGAAACCAGTGGTTGAAACTAATTGAGGAGGCCAAGACTCAGCGATTAGTTGTAGCGCCCATGAAGAAGAAGAAGAAACAAAAGGTTACTACTGATTGTGTAAATAAAATAAAAATGTTAATCTCTAACATTAGTCATTAAATGGATATTTTAAACCATCTATTGTGCCACAAAAGTTAAAGAGTGTTGGTGCCACAGAATTTGGTCATGCATTCAGTCTGTCCGAGTCAACCATGAAGATGTGAATACTGAAAAAAAAAAATTGGTGTTTTTTTAATATATATCGATATATATATTAATAGTGAATTGATGTATCAACACAATATATCAAGACTAGGGTTGTTAACAACAAACAATAATTTTGATATATATAATGTATCGATAGTAGCAAATATATAGAAACAATTTTAATTTTTGAAAGAAAGATAATAGGATGAACATTGAATTGAAGTCATAGATTTGCAATAGCTTTAGTAGCAACAATTAGATATTTATATAATGCATATCACACAATTTATTAATATTAAACAATCATTACTTTTTTCATAAGTTTAAAAAAAAAAATGTTATTAGAAAATAGGAAAAAATCAATTAAAAAAAAATTAAAAATGCTGGGAGAAAGTCAATATTAAAAGATTCCCCAAAAACCTGTAGAATGATTATCATTTATTACTAAAAGACAGATTACTAAGAACTAGAGAAAAATAAATTAAAATGCCAAATATTATTAAATGAAGAAATTCAAAATTAAGTTAATAATGACTGAAATTTATTCATTAAGCTTATATTACCAAAAAAAAAAAAGAAAAAAAACTTATTACTAACAAGGGAGTTTACGGACCTGGGATCACCAATTTCAATGAAACTCGTTTTGGTGATACTAGGTTGGAAAATATTAGACCATTGTCCAAGAGTTTGTACCAATGCCCCCTAGAAAAAGAGAAAAAAAAATTATAAAATTTGTTTATATTATCGTTTTCTGCCTTTTTAATGAATTTTCATTTAATTAAAAATATATAAATTTTTGGACATAATTTTATTGTATAATTTTTACTTTCACTTATCTATATCCACACGTAGACTCCTAGTATCCTCCCTCATCTTCCCCCATCTAGACTATGGCTGCGTGATCTACGGCACCCTCTCGGTGGAACTCTGGGACAGACTAAAAAGAATTATGAATAGCTTAGTAAGATTTTCATGGGTGATAAATATTTATGACACAGTCTTTACTAAAAAAAAAAAAAAAATTAATTTTTTATTTGTGCCATTTCAACCCCAACATGTGGGTCATCTTCAGGGCGTGGTTTGAGAGGTAGGGAGTGGTTTTAGAGTACTCAACCCACGCCCTGAAGATGACACACTTGTTATGGTTGAAATGTTGGCACAAATAAAACATTTTTTTTTTTTTTAAAAAGACTGCGTTCTAAATATTTATCACCCTTGATATGTAGAACTAGCTTCCTTCAATAAGTCATCTTAGTAAGATTTGTTGAAGGGACCTCGAGACGTTCCCGTGTTTCTCACTACTATGCCCAGTTAGAGTGACTCTTCCCCTCCTTCAGAAGACAATGCATCCTTGGCTCATTCCTTTATCAAATAATCAACAATCATAGCCTGTCCTATGTATACAGTCTCCTCCAATTTAAATCATATGTCTACTCCCTCTCCACAATATCTCAGCGTTCTGATCTTTACACCCTTTTCCATAGATCTGCTTCATTTCAACATTCTTTTATTGTCCGCTCCTCCACCTTTTGGAATGCCATCCCACTTGAAATCTGCCATGCACCATCCTTATCCACATTCAAAACTCTCTTATTCCAATTCCTCTTCATGATTCAATCAGACGCTGGTTAATTATGTATCATGAATTAAGGATAATTTTTTTTTTTTCTTTTCATACACCATTATTTTATTTTACTTTTTGTTTATTATTTATGAATTGGAAAGATTCAGTATCACTTTTGGCATAGCACTGCGGGGTGATGCATAAAAAATAAGAGATTGTTTGTTTTTATCCATTTTTTTTTTTTCCATCTACAAGATTGTGTATAATTTCGATGTATTTCATTTCTTACATTCCTCAATTTGTATACATATATATCTTTTCCTATCTTAATCCCTATGTTTTTTTATAGTTTACAATACCATTGCGTATTGTATAACATATATATATAAATGATTTATTTTCTTTAAATCAGTTCTTTTTTTTTTTTTTGTCGCAATTGTTTTTTTATAAAATTAATTTATTGCTCCTTTCTAATTGTATTTATCTATTTATTCTTATTTTATATCTTTTTTTTGGGAGTTTAAAAATATGAAAGAATTTGATACTTAACTAAAGGAGAAATAAGAGGTTGTAACAGATAATAGTTGTAATAAAGGAATCAAAGGAATACGGGCTTGCCCGAGCTCGCCTGAAAGATTACAACAGCCTTCCATATGTAACTTGAGCTTCATATAATACGTGACAATATTGTGTTCATATACATATGTGGTTTTCATAAATGTTATCATTGGTATTATTTAATATTTAATTGTATAAAATTAAAAGGGAGCTGGGGTAGCCGTACGGGCTAAGGCGCTTGCAATAGGTAATCAGAGTTAAGCAACGTCGAGCGTGGTTAGTACTTGGATGGGTGACCGCCCGATTTGGCTGACCGTCCACCAGAGAAAGCCATGCTGCCCGAGTCTTCTCCCCCGGTATGTGAGGCCCGTCAGCCTACTGGGCGGCAACTCACACCGGCCGGGCATAGGTTAATAGCCCCCCTGAGGTTCGGTCCATGGACGTTCTATTTCGGGGAAAGAAATATAGGTTCTCGTGCGCCTGCTGACTCCGAGCAGCCATGATCCATGGATCTAGACCGATTTGTCACTGTCCTTGAACCCGAGAAAGTCGGTGGGAAGGACATTGCCAGATTGGTTCCAAAGGGATCGGCTGTGGAGCTGCAGGTGGCCTGCCACTTTACCATGGAAACCATGGTTCGTAGCAACGTGAGGTTGGGTGACCCCTTTCAGGCTATCTAAGCTCCCGCAAGAATCACACGTCTGTAAGGAGACAACATCTCATGGCCAAAGATCTTCATGGTCTGTAGTGCCAACCGAAAAAAAAATTGTATAAAATACAGCGAAATAAAATTTAAAATTTTTATATTAAGGGTATTTAAACAAATAAAAATACCCACAATGAATTGTAAATAAATATAGTGCTAATGATTTTTACTTCCACTTCGCCTCAAAATACTCATTTCTGCTAAGAAGAGGGTAGTAAGTGAAACTCATGTGATGCACACACCAGATTTTTTTTTCATGTCTTCATGCTTTGAGCTATATACCCCACCTTCTTAATCTCTATGCCTATTGCGGTATTGACTGATCAGTAAGCAATTGATTTTTCACATGTTTATACTCTGCTTCCAGATCACTCCAGTTATCATGCAGGGGACTTTCCTCTCAAATGTTTTAATACTTGTTTCTAGGATAAGGTGCTGGATAGAGTCCTGATCTCACAACTCTATATCCACAATGGCTTTGCTATAGCATACTACATCCATAATTTGACATTTCTAGAGATATTTTTGGGTGTTATTATCCTTGAAAGAGAGAAGAAAGGTCTATTTGTGCTTGTTATATGCTGGTCTATCTCAGATAGTTGATAATCTATTGAGGTTATTGTGAAGCCGAGGTTTTAGAATCTCTACTCTCAGGAAAATTTTCTATCTACACAAATCCTGTTGGGATGGATTTTTCGGCTTACTACCAAATGAGGTGACTGAGTATGTTAAAGCGTAAACTTTAACATTCTTGAGTCTAGCGAGGCTGGTTCAAATCCAGCCCGGAATATCTACTCCTGTCATTCCAATTCGGATAAAAATTTATTTCTTGTTGGACCCATGGAATGAATCTTAACCTACCCACATTGGTTTGGTTTGGTTTGGCTGTACCTCTAGAACCCCTCTTTCCCATATACTAGAAATGGTGAGGTAAGGGGTAATCAAAAGAAGAAAAAAAAGCTTACTATCATTTGTTTCGTTTTATCTTTATTTACTTGCATGCCAATTTGCTCTGCTTCTCTTATCAGAGTCTTAGGGATTCTCTCAAAATCCTCTTGATTGCTTCCATGGATAGCTATGTCTACTGCAAATCCTAGGATTTTATGATTCTCTCCAATGTTTACACCTCTATTTTCATTTGATCTTGTTTTTATTACCTACCAGTGAGTCCATCTCCCAGCCTCAAACCTGTTTGAACTTCGAAGGCTTTAAATATTTCTGCTTGTATCTGAATCAGTTTTTTGTTTTTTTTGGATCATTTGTAACCTATGTCAGTATCATCAATTTCTTGAGCACTACCAGCTCTTTATTGATCTTACAAAGACAGTTTCTGTCCATGAAATCACAGGCAGCTTTGAAATTTACAAATGAGGTTTGCACATCCTGAGCTATTTCCCATCATTTTTCGAGCTGATATTTTTTTTAGAATGAAGATCTGGTCTAGTGTGTTCCTTCTTTTTCTGAATCCTGCTTGGTGGTCATCCATTATATATGCATAATACGGATAAATTCAGTTTAGCAAGATATTGATCAATATCTTAGAGACAATTGGAACTAGTATGGAAGGAATGCTATGCTTTTGAAATTATGACTCACATACGTGGAGGTCATTAATAGGATACCGTATTCCAAGCCTCTGATATTCTTTTCTCCTCCCATATTTTCTAGACTAGTTGTAATAGCTTGGCTTTCAGCTTTTTCACAATCTTTAAACCTTAACATGGTCCATGTCCTGTTTGTGGGTTTTTCTTGATTGAGAAACTCCTTGAAATGTTCTTTTCAGATACTTATTATATTTTCTTTTGATACCTCACATTTATATGTTTCTCACTTCATATCTTACCTGAAGTTTTCAGGAAAGAATTATATTTTCAGCTTGTCTGTCATCCTCAATAATTTACGTTTTTTCTTTTAGAGGTGCAGGCCATAGTTTAAAGACACCTGGTATAGAACACATTTACTATTTATTTTATGTTTTGTATTTTAATTTGTTCACAGTTGAGCATTAGCTATCTGATATGAACAGGAGATATAATTTTCAACTTATCTTTATTTAATTTGTAAATAATAGTTTTCTAATTTATCAAATAAACAGTTTTATCCATTTATTAATTTATTAATTGTGCTTCTTAGATGTAAAACTTATTATTTAAAATTTTATTATGTTTGTAGTCCTGGTAAGGGGATTCAAAGTATGCGGATAGATGATGAGCATCGTCTGATAGCAAGGTATGCTGCTCGTCTTGCACAAGAAGCTCAAGCAGTAAGTTTATTTTAAACTAAAAGTGTAAAATATAAAATAAGAAAAATGCCAATTTAATATTCTAGTACTTTTAATTAAAATAACAGGGAAGGAGTCCTGTAGAAGGAAACCTAGGATTAGATAACTCTAGGGCACAGCGGGAATTGATACTTCAACTTGAAGCAAAAAATAGAGAAATCATGCGTGAAATCACTAGGCTTAGGTAAGTTAAGTTTAAGTCTTATTTACTTGAATTTCATTAAATGGTACCTTGTAGATAGACATTTAGATGTCCATAAAGATTATTATGTGAAAACCTTTCTTTTTTATGTGAAAAGAGAGTACTTTACACTTTGTACTAGACAGAAATATGTCTTATCAGATGTCTGTTGAGCAGGACCCATTGCTATGATAATTTCCATAATTAATAATAATCCTAGGGAATAAAATAATAATAGTTTTTGGTTCTCCCTGCTGCCTAATTTAACATGATAATTGTAAATTTGATTTACTGAAATGGTATCATTTATTAAGGTAGGTGGCCATCTACCTGAAAAAATGGGAAAATTCAGGGAATTTTCAATACCGGGTGAAGTCAGGGAATTTTTTTAGTTACCAACTATTTTTTTCAAATTGGAATTAATATATAATGGATGTTGTTTTTAACAACCTTAAGGGACCACCTGGTAAACTTAGATAATGTATAATTGATATAATGATGATGGATCATTATATAACCTCTGTCTATCCACCTGTCTGTCAATAATGTCCCTTGCCATTATATTGAAATTAAACAAGAGTAATGAACAAAATGTAAGAAAAATGGAGTTAAAACAGTTTTTTCAAAAAAGAAAAATATACCAATACTATTTACTTTCTGTAAGGTATGGACATATTGTTCTGTATACATCTATAGACATATTTATTTTTTATATAAGGTAATGAACTTAACGTAATTCTGTGCTTTGAACAAAATCGGTAATCTCCTGATGGTTAGAAATTGGTAATGAAGGTAAACGTGATTTTCAATATTTCAACAGTACGGGTGTCTATTCTATTGAGTTATTTTTTTTTTAGAGTCTGTTACATACAGTATAAGCCTCTTTTCCACCTCTCAGCAGCAAAGGATTTTTATAAACGATGTGTTGAAAGATACCGAAGTTCAAATAAAAATAATGAATCCCCATTCAAGAAATATAGCATTTCCAAGTCAATTTCAACCTCTTCCAAATCAAATTCAACCTTTTCGAAGTCAAATTAAACCTTTTCCATTTCAAATTAATTCTTTTCCATTTCAAATTCTACCTTTTCCATTTCAAATTGAAGTTTAGATTTTTTGTAAATTTTTTATTTTTTTTGTGGAAAAAAGCTCCATTTTCCAATATGAGGCTTCCCTATGTAGAGTTTTTCAAAATACTATCGATTTTATGATAACTTTCGGATATCGATTTATTGTACCTGCTTGGATTTATTCCATATCAGAGTCTAGTAAGGACTGTTACGACAATAATAATGTTGTGTGCCTAGTTTTTGAAAATAATCTCCATTTTAAGATTAACCCACTGCGTTGTGACTTATTTAAGTTTTTACGATTTATTCGATATAAGGGTGTATTCTTATGTTTCTGAAGCCGAAGATTTTGAAAATGACCTCCATTTTATGTTTATGCCTCTGCATTTCGACTTACGGATTTTTTCCATATAAGAGTGTATTCTTGTGTTTCTGGAGCTGTAGATTTTTAAAATGACCTATATTTTATTATTACACCACTGTGTTTCGACGTATTTCAGTTTTTTGGATTTATTCGATATAATGGTGTATTCTTATGTTTCCGGAGCCATAAGAAAAAATCATAAAATGGAGGTCATTTTCAAAATCTATGGCTCCGGAAACATAAATGTAGACCCTTATATCGAATAAATTCGAAAAACTGATATATGTCGAAATGAAGTGGTGTAATCTTAAAGTGGAGGTCATTTTCAAAATCTAACTCTTCGGAAACATAAGAATACACTCTTATATCAAATAAATCCGAAAAACTTAAAAAGGTGGCGTAATCATAAAATGGAGGTCAATTTTAAATTCATACATCGAAAAATTAAAAATAATTAAATGAATAAAAAAAGGTTGAATTTGACTTGGAAAAGGTTGAATTTGACTTTAAAAAAGTTTAATTTGATTTGGAAATGCTATATAATTGCCCTACAATAAAAATGTCTACTCAGTGGACGCAAAATAGGATGCTCTCCAACTTTGATTCTATGGGTTTATTCTCTTCGAAAACTCATTTCCATATTACAGGGCCATTTATAGCATTTTGTCTCAGTTTTTGACAAATTTGGTAATAATCAGTGTTGGTTAATTGTGGTTTTATACCTCACCACTTAACCAAATTATAAAGTTTAAGTATTCATTTGGCGCACGATTTAACGTTCTTTAATTTATTAAAGAGTTCACTTTTCACTTTGATGCATCGTTTAGGAGTTATATGTGAAAAAATAAAAAAATATCGATATTTTTAAATATTTCCCTTGGTGGCCCACATTATGAATTTTGTTTTTTGTGAATTCATATATACAAATTTTAAAAAATGAAAACTTTTCTGACATTTTTCTATATGATTTCCCGTATCGATCCTCAAATTACTGGCCTAATATTCTTTAAATTGGCCGCCATTTTTGAAAGCAGCTGCTCTGGAACGGCAGACAAGGTTCTTTTTACTCAGAATTACATAAACTTTTGTAATTTACAATTAAACTTTCACGTGCGATGAGGTCAATTTTCGTGCCCTGGCTCCAGGGCTATATAGAATAGCAGCTACCGACCATATATGTAACAGAAGGATTTATAGTTATAGTTATCATTTTAAATAATACCATTGATAAATCTCATCTGAACAGACAACTTTGGTCACTCGGTCGAAACCTGTTGCTTTATATACTAAAATTTAAATTAAAGAGGTGAAATTTGACGATTCATTTAACAGAAGAACTGACAGCTGAAATTTTGATTTGATGCATAGAATATGTACCTAAATGTTGGTTGACTGTTTGCTTATTTCACAAGGAAAATCTCTTTTCGTCAGTTTTTCACCAAAAACTCATAATCTATTCATCTCTCGAAGAAATTTATCATTATCTATTTGAAATAGCACTAAATTTCCCATGTACTTCATGTGGAAATGTTAATGTTTCAGAAGATTAAGCGGCTGTTAAAGGACAATCGCAGGTGTATTTCACTCATAGTATTTTCCGCTCTCAACTTTTCAATGCTTTCAAGCGCTTCTTTTTTCAATGATTCGGCTAATTTAACTTTATTTATAACGAACCTAGAATGTATAAACAAATTACATAGTTTTTATGTATTATGTTAGTATGAGAGACATCAAAATTCATAGTAATCAAAAACATAGGAACTGAAATGCGCTTTAAAGTCCAAGCGCTCGAATAGCTTTTCAACTTTTTGTATATTAACAATTATACCCGAGCTCAATAAAAATGATAATGCACTTTCAATTTAATTCAAGCTTTTGTAGAGTCATAATATGCGAGTAGGCGAAATGTTGTTCGACTGCTCGGACTTTAGAACGCATTTTGGTCCTTAATTTTTTGATGATTGTTATGCATATTGAAGTCTCTCATACTAACAGAATATATAAAACCTATGTAATTTGTTTATACATTCTAGTTCTGTTATAAAATAGTTCCATTAGCCGAATAAAAAGCATTTAAGTTGAGAGCGGCAGATACTACAAGGGAAATATGCCTTCAATTTTAAGAGGTTTAACAGCTCCTTAATCTTCTCACATATTAACGTGTTTACATAAGGTACATACAAAACTTAATGCTCTTTCAAATTGACTATATTGAATTTCTTCGATAGATGCATAGATTATGAGTTATGGGGAAAAACCGACAAAATAGATTTTTCTTGTGAAAAATGCAAACAGTTAACATTCTCTTACTCCTCACTTGTTGGTCCTACATATAAAAGCTATGTATGAAATTGATTTTGAATTTATTTTTAAATTTGCCGATGTTTCGGCCCGAAGTTCAGGCCTTCATCAGGGCTAAGAAAAACCCAGATAACAATAGGTATGAGAAACTATAAAAATTGAATAATAAAGAATTGAAATTAAAAAGGTGAAAGCATAAACTAAAAAATGTAGATAGAATAAACTTAAAGTAAAATAAAGTAGATAGAGGGAACATTAAAGTAAAATAAAGTAGATAGAATAATAACAGTAACAGAGAACTAAGAAATAAACAATAACAGCAACAAAGTACGGAATAATGAAATAAACATAATCAAAATAAGGTAACATAAGAAATGAAAAAATGGTAATCTGAGAACAAAATGTAAAACAGACAAAAAGAAAATGAAGTATATAAGGAAATAATAGATATAAATAGAAAATTGAGATATTGGAAAATCTATCAAAATATACTGACTACTTTAAAAAAGATAAATGAGTAAATCTATCAATATATACAAAATAGAGATGGAGATATGGAAAATAGAGTGACAGGAAAGAGGAAAACAAAAGGAGAAATTTAAGATAAGAAAGATAAACAGACCTGGTCAATCGAAGAAGCGTGAAAAGACAAAGGTATTACGCATATGCAATATGCATTATAGCATTAAAGAGTAGAGCTATGTAGCGCCATCTGAAACAGTTAGATTTATTTTAAAATTGATTCTCCTAATTTTTAGGATATTATCAATATTAGGGTCTACTATAATGTTGTAGTGGGTACTTTTTATGAAAATACTACAAATTAAAGATTGCGCAACCACACATCAAGTTTTTGTAACTTTGCGGATTAATTCATTTATTTGGGTACAATATTTTATGAAAAAATATGATCGCAATATCTAATCCAACTGTATTTTAATATAAATCGCCCCCCACAAAATTATAGAGGATCCTTTTATCGATTAAATCCGAAAAGTTACACAAACTTGGTGTGCAATCTGTAATCCGACAGTATTAAAAAAAAAAAAAAGAGCCTCCGATAACATTATATTAAACTCGTATACCGATCAAGTCCAAAATGTTACAGTTCAGTACATTGCAAAAACGTGATGCACAATTGCGCAATCTGAACTTCTACAGTATTTTCATAAAAAGAGCCCCCGATAACATAATAATGAACCCTAATATCGAATAAATCCGAAAAGTTACAAAAACATAATGTGTAATCTGGAATGAGACAGTATTTTCATATTTCAAATTTTAAATTTAAGAAGTTTTATATTCTTATTAATGAATTATTTTTATTTCTTTTATCCATTTATGTCTGAAGCATTAAAAGTAATTTATAAAACGAACATTGCAAGGATAAAACAAAAATAAATACTCTAAATTTTTTTTTTTTTTTGTGATATACCCTATACAGCTTAGAAAAGTAGGATAATAGTATTTAATAAACAGAGCTAGAGGAAAATTATCCCAAAAGCAAATGAAAAAATCTGCCAAGTAAGGCCAATTCCTCACAATTTTCATTGATTACACGTTACCTGTATCTCTAGGTCTATAATTTTTCATTTGAGAATAATATCTTTAGGAGAAACTGTTTTCAAAATTAAGTAATCTTGATTTGATAACTGGGAGTTTTCAGCATCAGCGAATATAAAAATGCAGATGAGTTCCACATTTGTGAATTGTATATTTTATTATTCGTGATTACGAAAAACTCGTGAAATGAAACAATTCCTATTACTGTTTGTATGTATGCATTGAATGAACATGCTTATGTACTTAATAAGTATGTTTTCATTCCTAAAATAAATTGGACGAAAATTCATTAAAAAATTCAATTTTATGTTTGTTCGGTGTTAATGAAACCAATTATTTTCATTAGTCACATCAAAACTAATTAGAGTAAGAATATGAGTGAAGTTTAAAAAGTACGTAAAAATAAAGCTTATACACAAGACTTAAAATTGATTGATGTCTACGTTTTACCTTCAACAGTAACTAGTTCAAAAATGCATTTTTGTGACCTCTTTCCATATGTTCAGTGCCTTCCAAATTTCACAGTCATTATTATTTTAACTGTTATTTATATTAATTTTAATTGTAAAATGGAATTTAGTGAAATTGATGCTAGACAATGTTTTGCAATATTTTTCAAATTTCTCCAACTTTGTGTCAAATCAAACTTGCTGTTTTCAAGGTGTAGGCACATGTATTTGCAGATCCGAAAGCTAATATATTTGTTTAATGTAATGGATGGAATTTGATAACATTGTTACCTACTAGATCATTTGTTTGCCAATCTCTTACTTTCCTTCAAATTTGGGCCAAGTTGAACGGGTATATCAAGAAAAACACGTTTGTACATATCTAAGAGAAAGTAGTAGATGGAATTCAGTAAGATTCATATAGTATAATTTTTTCACCAACGCCCAACTTTATTCTAGCTTTGGGCAAAATCGAACAGGCCATTTGTGAAATAAAGGCATATCTAATAAAATATATGTAACGTGTGAAATACATATTGCCCGGCAATATGATAAACAGATGTGTACAAGATATAATAATTACGATTTCCATTCTGGTGCTTTAGGGGTTTTAAACTCTTACATTACATTAATCTCCTGCTATAATAAAAATAGAACTAAAAAAAATCTTGATCATCATCATCATAGTCATTCCCTCTTCTACCGCCGTTTAGTGTGAGGGTCCTGCTTATAGAGTCTGGCCCAGCTGTCTCTCTCCTGTACTAACTCTATTCTTCTATTCCGCGCTTCCTGTATGCCTTCTTTACACTGTCCTCCCAGAAGAGGCCTTCCTCTGTGTTTTTTCTTATGCGGCTCTCGTAAGACTTCTTGGCGCTTCTATCTGGATCCATCCTAAGAAGATGTCCAAACTACCTTAGTTTATGCTCCTCCAGAATGGTCTCCGCTGGTTTGACGTAGAGATTAGCCCATATGGTGATGCTGCGTATTGTATCTCTCCATGTCTTTCTTTCTATTTTACGTAGATACTTCATTTCCATGGCTTGTATCTGACTTATGTGTTTTGTGGTGAGGGTCCATGATTCTGAAGATTGCGATAGGATAGGGAGGAATGTTGATTTATAGACGTCTAGTTTGATCCACTTTGACACCTCTCTTCTTTCCAGAAAACCCCGTTTGATCATTTTGAACATCCTCCCTGTTGCTCCAATTCTTTGCGCCACTTCTTCGTCTATGTAGCCACTCTCATTGAGATGAGCTCCCCAAAATTTATAGCTCTCGTTCTGCTCTTATCTCTGTCCTCCAACCCTTAGTACCCTACTTATCCTTCGGTGTTTCTTTCCAATTCTCATGCATTTAGTCTTCCCCGATGCATCTTCATATTTACTGTGGATAATTCCTCTTGGAGGACATGTATGTTATGTTGGAGGCTTCGATCATGGACAGCTAGTAAGACGAGGTCGTCAGCGAAGGCCAACAGGGAATATTTGGTAGGGTACAGATTTCTGTGCCCTAGCTGGTATTTCCTCATTATAGGGTTGACCCTTCTTAGTGCCTAGTCTAGAACTATGATGAAGAGCAATGGACTCAGGCTACAGCCCTGTCAGATATCCAATGTAGTCTCAAATTCTTTTGAAATGTGGCTTATGGTTTTAATCACATTCCTCATCTTTTTATTGAGACTCATCACCGCCAAGGCTGTTCTGTAGTCTACACCCCGATCAGACTGCCTTCTCTATGTCTTCTTCACTCTGTCAAAAGCCTTCTGGAGGTCCACAAAGCAGATGAAGAGCTCTTTGTCCTTCTTAACAGTATTTTCTGTTATTTGTCTCGTCGTGAAGATGAGATCCTGTGTGCTTCTCTGATTCCTGAAGCCATACTGTTCTTCCCCTAGTTGCAAATCGACAATTTTCCTCACTCTTGTTTCTAGAATTCCAGAGTAGACTTTTGCAGGTACACTGAAAAAGAATATTCCCCTATGGTTGCTGCAGTCCCGATTGTCCCCCTTTTTGTGAATGGGCAGAATCACCGTTACTTCCCAGTCTCTGGGAATCTTCTTCTGGGAACCAGCACAGGTTTAAAAGATGGAAGAACATCTGTTGGCCTTTGCTGCCCATTGAGTCCAGCTGCCTTGCCTAGTTTTTTCTTTCCAATCGTGTCTTGGTGTTCTTCTTCACTGATGTAGTCTTCCTCATCTGAAATCTCCTCTGCATCATTCCGGGTTTCAGTCTCCGGGTTTTACTTCCTTTCAGAGACTGTTTACCAGAAGTAGATAATGGTCACTTCCGATTTCGTAACCTCCTTTGAATCGGGCATCCCACAGGTTCCTCACTTCTTCTCTCTTCACCAAAACATAGTCTATTAAGGATCTTTCTTTCCTGATCGGTTCCTCTGTTGTTTATCTATGCTTTTCTTTATGTGGGAACAGTGTATTTGCTATTGTAAGGTTGTTAATCACACAGAAATTTAGAATTATTTCTCCATTGCCATTTAGAAAGTTTTCCCCATACCTTCCTAAAGTTCTGTGCCACTTCTCATGTTCGCACCCAACTCGGCCATTCAGGTCTCCCAAGACTGTAGGCGTGCCCTCACAGTCATCCACTTCTTTTTGTAGGGAACTAAAAAAATAATCCTTTTCTTCCATTCTTGCATTTTTGTTAGGTCCATAGGCCCAATGAATGAATGAATGAATCTTCTTTCCCTCCACAATGTCCAACACCATGATTCGGTCATTCACAAACTTCCATGACTTTATTACTGAAACCAGGTCATTATGGAACAAAAACCCGACTCCTCCAGCTGTTTTTTCATTCCTGTTAACCCCTGAATATAATAATCTGTAATACTGGATTTTAAATTTTCTCTTTACTTTCTTGTTGGTCTCGGCAGATCCACTTTGGCCCACTTAACTTCCTCTACAAACTCATTCTCCTTTCGTGTAACATGCTCATAAAAAGTGTAACATGAGTATAGGTTGCGATAAGAGCTGATATTAGACTATAGGCAGCTGTACTCATTATTGTTTATTTGAGGCATTTGGTTTCAAAACGGATTCAGAACATCCAAAAAGGTTGTATAAAACCATTTTTGATAGGAAATCGAATTTTTTTAATATCTAAGTGGTTTTGATGACAATACATATAATATTATAAAAATAAACATTAAAAACTGGAGAAAAATAAAATAAATAATTTTTTTCAATGATTCTATTTAAACTGGTTTGAAACTAAACGCCTCATGTGAAACAGAGGTATTTACGGAGGAAAAACTAGAAAAATTGGGGAAAATATGAAAAAAACTGTAAAAAAAAAAAAAAAAAAATGAGAAGCCGGAAAAACCAAGAAATGTACAGGAATTTTTTGGAGGAGAATCGCTTGACACCCTGTTTTGATTTTGTGCTGTTAAACTGCTGTTATTTCTTTTGTTTTTTGTTCTAATTGTAACTCATAAACTTTTATATTTTCTTAAATTAACTATATTTGTGGCAATTAGGCCCATTATAAATTATAAAAAGTATAACTTTATCACAGTATTGTACGATAAAAAATTTGTTTTATTAAAGGAGACAACAGGAGACAGCTTTGAGCTTAGAAGAGAACCCAGCTTTGATGTCTGAGTTGAGAGCACTGCGAAAACGGAAAGAAGAACTTGAATCACATTTGACTTCTCTTCAAGATTCCAGGAGGCACCTTATGCTTCAATTAGAAGGACTCATGAAGTTGTTGAAGGTATTATAATAATTTACATGCGAATATCCTTACACAAGTTTACATAAATATCATCAGTCTGATTTTCTGTGAGTTCAAAGAGTAATTTCCATTTTTCATGAAAAATATTTCCATGATATTATGAATGTTGCCAGGCAGTCCAAAATAAATATTGAATATGGAGAGGCACTCCATATTCAATATTTATTTTAATTCCTTGGCTACCATCTTATTGCACCTTATAATCAGGATACCATGATGGCTAAGCATGTAGGGGCAAGTATCCCTGAGTTCTTGGTTCAAAACAGTTTGAAATCAATTCTCATCTTAATCAATTAATATTCATTTCACCGTGGTCTCAATTAATGAATTCTGACACTCCTACTCTGATTATTATGGGGTGGCGACTTCTAATTAGCATTCAGGAATTGGCAAAAAGAATTAAATGAGGCCCATCTGCCAGACCAATTCCTTCGGTAATAGCCCTGGAGCCAGGGCCAAAAAATGGACCTCATCGCAGGCGAAGGTTTGACTGTAAATTATGAAAGTCTATAACATTTTAACTAAAATAATGTAAAGCTGCCATGCAAAGAGATCCAAATTTGCTGAAAATAGCCCTCATCGCAGGCTAGATGAAACTTTGATTTGATAGACGGACTTTGATGAGCGTTCTGCTGTTTCTGTGGCGCTGCTATCATATGGCAGACTTACTCTAAAAAATTGCAACTTTGGAGTAATAAATTTATTAACTTTAGGAGCCTTGGAATTATAACTACAATGAATGTATGTGATAAAAGGAAGAAATAATGTTGTCTGCCTCTTTTAGGCCACAGTGATCTACCCGGCAGACTTTAATTAAAAAATTACAATTTTTGCCATCAAAATTCACCCTTGTTAGGGAACTTCAAATTTTACTACATGAAAAATATTCGGTTTAAGAGAAGGAAATAACGTCATCTGCCTCTGTAAATGACTTAATTTCCAGAAATTCAAAACTTGTCACGTAAAATAATTATATGAATAGATTACAAAAATTAACCAAATTTTCCAGAGTATGATAATTAAATTGCAATTAATTGGTTTACAAAATAGGCCAGGAACTTCATAATGCCAGTCAATTAATGGGAATGGATGGAACATGATTTTTGACTAGAAATTTCGTTTAAACTATTTTAGAAGTAATCGTACTAAAAGACCCAAATCCTAACCGAGAAGTGAGATGTCAGCGAGGGGTTTCTTGTTGGTCACTTTTTTTCGGATTTCTGCTTATATAAGGAAACCAAGCATTCTAGAGGTGAGGATGTTCTATAGGCAATTAAAGCTGAAAAAATTTGCAACAAGATTGATGATATTCATGTTTTTGTTATCTCAGATAGTTTCCCAGATAACCATTCTCGTAATTCGCAAATTTAGAAAATTACAAATTTTGCCTCACTTTTTTATCTTTGTTTGACTAAAAACTAGCTAACTCTAAAACTTTTCATTGTTAGCAATAGACACAGGATAGAACATTAAAGTTCTTCAAAAATATATGTTATTTTACTATTTTATCTTCTTCTTCTTTCTCTAGCTCCTTTGATCCGTTAAGCATGGAGCTGCAGTCCTAGTCCATCTTGCAAACTGGTCTCTGTCCCTGGCTAGTCTTCTTATCTCCGGTATGGTGCGTCCTCTTGCTGTGCCCAGTTTTCCAATATAATTATGGTAAGTGTGTCTCGGCCTGCCACGAGGTCGTCTGCCTTCCGGTCTAGCTTCCATAAACCACTTGGCCTTTCGGGTGTCGTCCATTCTGCAGATGTGCCCGAACCATTTCAACTGCTTCTCTTCCAGGATGCCAAGGATGTCACCTCCAATTCCTCACGGATTCTGTCATTTCTAACACAGTCCCTCTTAGTTTTGCCAGCTATTCTTCGGAGGAATCTCATTTCCGCTGCTGTGATCCTGCCTAAGTGCTTATCGACGGTTGTCCAGCTTTCAGATCAATAGAGAAGTACTGGGAGGAACACCGCCTTATATATCGTGAGTTTGCCCTTTCTGCTTACTTCCCGTTTTCCTATGATTGTATTGGCTATCTGGTAATATATCCCATTGGCCTTCATCACCCGATTTAGTACCTCCTGGTCTATTTTACCATCTTCATTGATGATTGTCCCCAGATATGTGTATGCATTTGTTATCTCTAGGGGTTCGCCATTACTTAACATCATAGGCTCCGCATTATCTTTTACAACACACATAACCTTGCTCTTAGACGGGTTTATATGCAGCCCTCGCAGCTTCAATTCTTCTTCCCACTCGACCAATGATGTCTGTAGAGCTTCTTGTGAGTCCGCTATAAGAATTATATCGTCGGAGCCAACACTGGTGTCAAATTCCAATATCCCACAACAGCCCTTGGGGTTCTTCTTTTACACACTTTCCAAATTTCATCCATGAGAAGGAACTATTTTATCTTAAACCTTTCAAATGTCGGAGCAACTATATATAACTTTATGAGTGAATTCCAAGATTTTGTAGAAAAACGTAACTTTAGTATTAGTTATATATTCAACTGCTCTCACTCTTTATATAATCAATATTTACATCGTTTTATATTTAAAAATCTGGCGTGCGCATCACGACTTTCACTTACCACCCTCTTCGTAGCAGAAATAAGTTATTTTCAGACAAAGGGGAAGTGAAAGTACAAAATTATTGACACTATATTTATCTAAAATTCGTTGTGGGTATTTTTATTTGTTTAAGTACCCTTACATGTACAAATTTTAATTTTTATATCGCTGTATTTATACAATTAAATATTAAATAATACAAATGATATCATTTATGAAAACCGCATATGTATATGAACATAATATTGTTGGAACCCGTATTATATGAAGCTCATGTTACGTCTGGAAGCCTGTTGTAATCTTTCGGGCAAGCCCGTATTCCTTTGATTTCTTTATTACAACTATTATCCGTTACAATCTCTTATTTCTCCTTTAGTTAATTATCAAATTATTTTATATTTAACTATTTTTTATATCAAAGATTAATGTGAAATTGTTAATTATTTCAAATAAAGGTACTTTAGAGGAAGCCAATATTGAAAATTAGACATTCGACCCCTGATAAAGAACCTCAATGAGAATAAAACTTACATTATATTAAAAACTGCTTAATAGTACACTAATATACTGAGTTTAATCAAAATCGTTAGAGCCGTGTTTCAGAAAATTGTAAAAATGTGTTAAATCGATTATATAAAGTACAACTTTCGGTTTGCCAAAATGTTGCTGTGACATTAAAAGCTTATAAAAACCTTAAATATGCTATATCATTTCCATACGACTTTTCATTTTTAAGCTAGACTGATAACATACATACACGGTAAGTGAAAGTAAAAAGTATATATCATTTCTACATACCTATAGCACTTGAATAAGTTATGTATAAATATTTATCATACTGGGTTTCTCATAAAAGGTTATAGTAGACCTCAGGAGCTACAAAAGAACTTATATAAACCATGGTTCTTCAATTTTATGTTTATAAGATATATAGTTTATATGCCTTTTAAATTGATCCTTGTATTATGCTTAATTCATGGAGCAAGTACAAATTAACAAACACATAAATCATGATCCAATTTTTACTAGAAAAGCAGGAAATTTTAAGTTTTGTACCTTTTTTTAGGAAGCATGTTGATGTTGTTTGATGAATAGGAAGTAATTACGAGACAAAACGATTAATTTAGGTAATTAACAATTATTTCATAGTATACTAGACAAATTTGATTCAGAAGGAAGATATCGTTTTTTTTTTAATTCATTTTAGGGCTAGAAGGAAATGGCTATTGTAACACAATTTTTGACTTTGTAACATTGATCGGACTAATAAGGAGGTAAACATACTAAAAGTCCCCACTTGTTGGTGGTGAGCCAGATGTGGGGGGCGCCTAGTAGGTCACTTTTTTCGGGTTTTCGCTTATAATAGAAAAACTATCCATAAAGACGTTCTATACAAAATTAAAGCTGATATAATTTGCAATATGATTGATTATATACCTTTTTTCATTACCTCACTTAGTTTCTGAGATATCGATCCTGAACTATGGCTAATTTTGAAAAATAAAAAGTTTGCCTCATGTTTATTACTGTTTTTTGGATGTTCCCTTATATCAGCAAAACTACCCATTGCATCGAAAAAAACGTTGTATACAAAATTAAAGCTGATAAAATTTTCAATACGATTTATTTTATACCTTTTTTTGCTATCTCGCTTAGTTTCCGAGATATCCGTCCTATTACTCACTATTACCTCTTTACATATTTTCTTTTACTTACAGGATATACAGTATGATAAATATTTAAAAATACTTATTGAACTTTTATATGTATATATGCGTTTACATAAAGAGTGTCAGCAGTTGAATAATGAAAAATATGAAAATTATGTTTTTCTGAAAAATCTCGGAATTTACACATGATGTTTTATATAATTGCTCTAAGTTTTGAAAGATTGAAGATAAAAATACTAAAATAAAGGAAGGAGATGGTCCAGGGTGGCGGTCATAAGTAGGCTAAATAGTGGCAAAAATATTTTATTAAAAGCCAACATTTCGATCCGACTTTGCAGGTCTTCTTCAGGGCTAGAACGGACAAGATAAAAAAATATAGAGAATTGAGGAAGTTACATAATATTTAGAAAAAAAAATTGTAAACAATTTGAATAAGCTTGCTTAATGCCGAAAGATCGCCGCAGCCTAAAAGAGGCAGACAACATTATCTCTTCCTTTTATTACATACATTCATTTTAGTTATAATTCCAATACTCCTAAAGTTATTTAATTTATTACTACAAAGTTTCAATTTTTTAAATTAAGTCTCATATGATAGCAGCGCCAAGAACACCTTTTAGTAGAAAGATTCGTCTGTCAAAGTTTCATCTAGCCTACAATGAGGGCTATTTTGCAAATTTGGACCTCTTTGCATGGCCCCCATTGCTGAAAGCAGCGGCTTTGGAGTGGCAGACAAAGCTTATTTTAGTTAAAATGTTGTACACTTTCATAATTTTCATTAAAACCTTCGCCTGCCATGAGGTTCATTTTTTGTTCCTGGCTCCAGGTATACTCTAATAACAATAATCCCTAAAGCAAAAAAAAAAAAAAAGTGTCGATTCAAAACTAGACATTTTATAATGAATTATTTATTAAGGTTCTCTAATGGAGTTGTATGAAGCAATAAAATAGTTTTATCAGAATCTTCAGTTACGCTACATTTATAAAACTGCTGTTCTATTTGGTTATGGATGGGAAGGTATATTTATGCTTTGTAATTTCTATTGTTGTTTTCTTTACATTTTGTCTACACGATTTAAGGAGCTCTTAGGTGTGCATTTGTAGGTATACTTTATTAGCTGGATTAATACATTAAGAGTACTCACTTTATAGAGGCTGGGTATGTCCCAGTGGGGGGGGAGGGTCTCCTGACTACAGGATTGATCCACGGTTGATGAAACGGAATAAATAATTATCTGCCATCAGCTGGATTCAAACCTGGAGCCACTACCATAGCCGCTGAGCTTTCTTGCTTTCAATTCTATATGTGTGTGTATATTGAGTTATATAAAGGTATAGAGTAGTGGAATAATGAAACATGCGAAAGTTAAGTTTTCCAGCAAAATATTGGAATTTACACATAAAGTTATAATTATTCTAACATTTAAAGGGTTGAAGAGAAGATAGTACAATAATATATATTTTTGAAGAAAATCTAATACTCAACCACTTTCTTCCCCATGAATTTTTGTAGAATTAAGAAACAATGAGTTGTTTAGTAAAATGAAGATAAAAACATATGGCAAAAATCGCTCAATTGTTTTAGAAACTGTATGAGATTGCGAAAAACTGAATATCATCAATCTTCTTGAAAATTTTGTATAGAATGTCCCTATTGCAAGGAAACATAGCTGCCCTGATATAAGCGGGGAAAAAACAACCTTCTGGGTACCCCCGTATCTTGCTTTCCTCCTAGGACTGGAGATTTTTGTATATTTATCTTCTGACTAGCCCAAACAAGATCCTCAAATCTAAAATTGAGTTCCTTCCATTTAATTTTATACCCCTTTTCTGAGCACTCATTGACTGGACTATTACTTTTAAGTATACAGCAGCCTTTGTAAGCTATTTTTTATTATTTTCAGAATCATCAGAATTCTCCTAAGTCAACTCCTAATACTTCTCCTAGATCTAGTAAATCGCCACCTCCATCTTCCAGGTAATCTGACAAATAACATATTATAATTTTAAGATCACAGTCTAGTTTAGCATTGTTATAATATCGAAGTCACTTTACCTCAGTCAACTGGAAATACATTTTTTAAATTAAAAATTATTTTAGTTTGTGTTTATATACTTAAACTATACATACTTAAACTAGTGCACGTTTTTTTTAAATATCTGTTTATCAACTCTTATTTTTCTTTTATAAGCTTTCCGCACTGATGAAAATATTTTGTTTCTTCTACAAGTTAAAATTACCATTAAAATGTTTTTTTATTATTAAAACACTTTATTCAGAAATATTACAATTTGTCACAGTTTAAGGACACTTATAATAGAGTTCAGAGATTGCATTCATACCGTACCATTAAAATGTAATGCATTGAATGGGTGGTTGAGAAAACTCAGTACTAAATTAATGAAACCAAGCCTTCAAATTCCTCTCGCATACAGTCCTTGCAATCCAAAATCCTTCATAAAATCCTCAATGCTCCTTACTTTGTTACAAATAAAATTATCCATAATGACCTTAATGTTCCTTATGTATCAGATTTGGCCCAATCCAGATATCTGTCCTTCCATAATAAACTTCATAACCATCCCAACCCTCTTGTCTCTAACCTTGCTTCCTATTCGATTCCTGATAACCCTCCGAGGCGTCTGAAAAGAAGATGGCCACGTGATCTTCTAATATAGACATATTATTAGAGCGCTACCAATGGGTAGTTTCTCAACATGTGTTCCATGTCTTTATACCAATGTGCAAATTTACTAGATGTATTTTTTGTATACAGTTGTAAATATCATTTAAAATAAATAAATAAAAAAAAAATTAATGAAACATATCAATTTGTTTAATTTTAATTTCATATCTATTCTGCTTCTCTTCTTAGCGGCAACACTCAAGTCTTTAATCTCCCAATGAATCAATAAAATATAAATCAATTTTTAATTGATATTAAACAAACAATTGATTGAAGTATGAAAACAGTGATCCACAGCAGATTAAATCCTTAGAGAGTCATATAAAATCATGTTGTGATAAATATGTGTTTAATGTAGGCATCTAGGTTCTATCTTTGTGAGTTTTTTTTTTTCTTTCTTTTTTTTAACAAAGTTGTACAATGGCCATTCATTATTGTATCGTGAGAAATACAGGTCTAATATATGTGTAGCCTTAAGTGTTTCTTCTTAATTCTATCACACCATTTCACTACTTACTCAGTATTTACAATTTTACTAAAATACTCTTGCTATCTTCTCATTATATCTTTTCTTTTTATAAGAAGATTGCCATTTTTATGCTTAACGAATTTTATTTATTTAAGCATTTTATAATTTTATTTATTTTATTTTATTTTACGAATTTCATGTTTTTTATTATTCTATAATGCAGTTTTTATTTTTTAAAAATATTTTTGATCCATGAATTTATTACATTTTTTTTTTTGTTTCATGTATGTTCTATGAGCCTCTTACTTCAGAATGAATACCTTATCTATTTCTATCCACTTCCTTTATTTCTTCAAATTCTATTATATGTAAAGGCAGTGGACTCTTGCTAATCCGGACCATCCCATAATCCGAACCACAACTTTAAAAAAAAAAAATTAAAATTGAAGATTCAATTTTATATTTGTAGTGCATATATACATACATTCAATAAAACTATACTATCAAAACCTTATCTGCTGAGCCTGAAATAATCTAGTTACAAATACCAACTCTTTTTATTCAAAATAAAATCCAAGCCATGTACATATTAAAATTTGGAAACACTTTTATTTTTCCAATTTCTATATTGATGAATATAATTAAGCTTTTTTAAATTAATCTTCAGTGCGAAATTGTAGTGTTAATATAATGGTAGTCAATACTATTAAAAAACAATTAACTATGGGTTTCAAGAAAACACATTATATTGTATTTTACAAGAAAATAGCTCAAAAATAAATTTCTGTACAATGATTAATTATTGTAAAAATATTTATTTGTAAATACATTTATAATTTTTGTTTTTGTATTGATGAAGTGGCCTTTCTTTTCCCGTTTGGTAAACCGAATTTTTCACTAATCCCATCCCCCCCCTTGGTTTTAGTCGAGTTGTATTAGTGAGAGTCCACTGTATTTCATTATTAGCAATAATTGTTTCCTTACTGAATCATAGGTTATTTGTGCTTGCTTAAAGATTGCTTTATTTTTAATTTCATAAATCAGCAATTATAATGTATCATCACTTTCAACGACTTAAAAAAAAAATTTTATTTAACACCTTCACCGTTGGCTATTAGGCCATTCAGCTCCTTGCCGCCCGAAACAATTCCACCATAACGGATGTCTCCAATTTCTTGATTGTATTTGGGCCTGTGTGTGTCATCAGAAAGATTACTGCGAATATCTGACAGAGTGGGGCATACAGGGAGGTGCAGGTCGTACATCTCATCCTCCTGGCAACGAGGGCACACAGGGCTTTCCACAACTCCAATCCTATGCAGATGCCTTTGTAGATAATCATGTCCAGTTGTCATGCAGAAATTTACCACCAATACTTTCCTGCTTTTTGTTTCTTTCCTCAGTCCCTCTGTTAAATATTCCCTGCTACCTGATGTTTTTGCCAATTCTTAATCTCTTGTAAAAGAATTTTAGCAAATTCGTAGGGTAGCAGAGGATTAGTTTGTAATATTTCTGAAACGATCTGTGTGAGCTCATCAGCTTTTTTGTTTCCTGGTATACCACAATGGCTTGGAACCCATTGGAATGCCCCTCGAATTTCTTTTTTAAATAAATTATCAATCCGATTCCTAGCTTCTGTGACATCAGGATGATCCAGGCTATTGCAGATTGCCAGTATGGCGGCTTTTGAATCAATAAAGAACACAATCTGGGGATAGTTGAATTCTTTCTCAATTGCAGCTAATGCTGCTGAAATGGCTTTGACTTCTCCATCAAAATTTGTCCCCTGACTACCAGCAGGGATCGATAGTATAAACTCTTGGCTGTATATTCCTGCACCTGCATTCCGCGTAGCTGTTTGAGCAGAGCAGTCAGTGTACACGTGAAGCCAATTCTGCTCGGAATAACGGCAATTTATTGTTTCCGGAGGAAGCGCTTTCATTTCCCATTCAGGTAGTAGACGCTTACTTACAGGCTGTGTTAGATCTAGCCGTGCCCCTGCAACAAATTTTGGCTGGTCGTTACATCTATTAAATGGCAGACTCCTGCCTAGATGTTTTCCTTTCTACAGTTCCATCCAGCGAGGTTCAGAGGGCCCACTAGTTCTATGGGTTCTAATTATTATTTTTAATATCTTGTGTCCTAATTCTCCTGGTACATGTTCCACAGAAAAGTGAATGTCATTTTTTAGAGTTGTGTGAGTCAGAATTCCATCCAGATTGCTAGTATTGCCCCGTTATGAAATAAATGTTGGGCAGTTGTCTTCGCTTCTAATAATTTCAACTGGGTTTGAGTCAATAACATTCTCAAAAATCCTCCCAACTGCTGATGTTTGGTTATAATCCCATCTAGTGGATGGGGCATTAATATCACCATATAAAACATCTTGGGATCCCCACTGCGCTTCAAGCCAAGATAGGCCTGGTCCATTCATTGGAGGGAGGGATTGTACATTACATAAAACCAGATATTTTAAGTAGGTGAGCCGGCTTCTACTATCCCATATATATCAGCATCCTCTTTTGTAATAATTGTCTTCCATTCTCTTAATTTGTCAATAGTTAGGCCACCAGTGTTCCAGAACATAGCCCTAAGGTGTGTGTTGACTGAGCCTTAAAAAATGCCGTTTATTTTTCTTGATTTTGTTGGATTCATATTTTTGTGAATTCTATGTTGTTGAACTGTTTTCACGGCAACAATATTGCTCATTTAGATATAACTGGAGGGCACATGTACAATGTACGGACGCGAGCAATGCTACTGAAATTTATCTAAGTTTTTTAGTTTAAAATTTCAACTTTTAACAAACTAAATAAAAACTCCTAATTGATTGCCTTAATTACTTAATATATATTGAAGAAATACAAGTGTTGAAATACTTTTTGTTGTTTACTTTAGATCAGCACCACCTACACCAACACCTAATTCAGGTCTTGATGGGAATGATATTAGGACACCATTCGGCGGTTCTTCTTGTCACCTTGGTAATATTATTTATTACATTTGTCATTGTTCATGTTGTATATAACTTAAAAATATATAATTAATGGAATATAATTTAATTTATTAGTTACCAATAGATTTCTAAATACAGTGATCTGTTAACATTCATGTGTTTGACATCCGATAGTTTTGATTATATTTGAAGAATTCCATATTCAACATTCATGTGTTTGACATCCGATAGTTTTGATTATATTTGAAGAATTCCATATTCGGGATTTGTATATTCGACTATTTATGGATAAAAAAAATCATTAGCTTAAAAAATTTTAACTACACTATATATGTACATACTAAACCTGCATATTTACTTATTACGTGTGTTTTCACTTATAAAATGTATGGAATAAAAATCCATTGAAAAAAATCAATTTTTGTTTATTATTAACAAAACTGACATTTTCCATCTTTAAGAATACTAATTTAATAAAAATATAAGTATATAAGTGAGGTTTTCGAAAGTAGAATCATTAAAGTGTTTCAAAAATATTTTTACCACTTTTAGAGAATGTTTATAAATCATATTGCAAGGTAGGGTTTTATCTAATTACATGAAATGATGACCTATTCATAATTACAATTTAGTAATGCCCATTTCTATCCCTTTAAAAATTACTCATTTAAATAGCTGTATAATTAATATGACTTCTTACTTGTTTGAGGCGGCGAACATCTCATATGTTGAATTTCGAATGACAAAGAATCTCATAAAGGTTATTAACGTTTTTTAAAATCTGCAAACAACAATTAATTTTAATTTACTGATTTATACATATACATGTAAATTATTTGTATATATTCTGTAATGAAAAGTAAAAAAAACAAGAAAAATATGCATTTAAGAGAAATTGATTGGGGGTTGCAGTCATTGAAATTACATAAAAATAAATTATATGCACTTTCTTTGTACTGACGTTTTGGCCTAAGTATATTCGTATAACATTTATACGAACCATATATATATATATATATATATATATATATATATATATATATATATATATATATATATATATATATATACAGTAGTGTGAAAAATTTAAAGGAAGGAGATGGTCCGGGGTTGCGGTCATAAATAGGCTAAATAGTGGTAAAACTATTTTATTGAAAGCCAATGTTTCGACCCGACTTTGCAGGTCTTCATCAGGGAGGTGTGTTCATCTAGGAGTTTCACTTAGAACTGAATTTAGAATTTAGCTGATTTTAGAACTTAATAAAAAATTTGGCTTCAAACAAACTGAATTTTTTTAAAAATTATAAATGTTTCAATCTTTCTAAGTGTTTTTATCCTTAATTGTAAACTAATTTAATCTTGCAGACATCGTAGATGTGATATATATTTAAATTAGCATTATACTTAATTAACATCAAGCCTAGGGACCAATCCGTTGTGTTGATGATATTTTCAGAGGCTGAATATTGCTACCTTTTTTTTTTTTTTTTTTAATTTTACTACTTTCTTATCCACTTCAGTCTTAATTCTTTATTGTTAACACCAAGAGCCTTTGTATAAACTCTTAGAAGCTGAATGTATCTGTAAAAATTGTTCTGATATTGGAAATCTCCGTTTTTTGTTTCCAGAAATTTAATTTAACATTCCATATTTCATAATTTATTTTTATTTTTTATTTAATGTTACTTTTATTTAAAAAATAGCAAAATGTGATCATTTGTTATTGTTATCTTGCTGAAAAATAAAGTTCTTCCCAATCAGCTTAATCCCAGGTGGTATGTAAGAATGCTATGGTACTGCTTTGCATCTATTCTTTAAAAGTATCTAACTCCAGATCGAGAAACTTGCTCCCAAACCATTAAGAAGCCACCTCCGTGTTTTACTATTGGTTGCAAACGTTTATTCGAAAATTCCACTCCAGATCTTCTCTAACATACTGCCTCCTTCCAGCTATATAATTATATTATAATAAAGCTTATAGCTATATTATAATAAAGTATCAGCATTATATTTTAGTATATAGTAAAAAATGTCAATTTTTTAAATAATTAACTTACACATGTAACTCTCAATAACTTGAATCTCAGGGGCAAATTGAAAAAAAATAAAAATCTGAGATCCAATGTTTATGGCCTGGATGATCTGAATTAGATTGACCCTTACTTTATTGACCTCCATTGTTCTTCATTTTAACCATTCCATTCACCTCCTCCTCCCTTCTCCCCCAATATTTTTTTAGATTTATAGCCACGCATTAGAAATGTAATTTTTGGCTATATTTCATGACTAAATTTAATATAATTGATATGTTTTTTTTGTTTTAGTATCAAATTCAACATCAACTATGGGTGGCCGTAGTCTTTGTAATGATTTATTAGAAGCTGCTGATTCTGTGACTAATGCAATGTCCTCACTTGTTAGAGAACTGAATTCTGGTAATTAGCTGTTTATAACCTATTTCTATGTTCAAATATGGTTCTTGCCGTATTCACTTTTCAGGTGTAAATACAGCCTTGAATACGTATCTTCTGTATTCATATTACTTTTTATGAATATGAATATATTCATTTTTACCATAAATATGAATGGTATTCGTATTTATATTTTTGAATATAAAAATGCCCATCACTGGTTAGAGACCAATGTGCAATGAACACAATGCAACAGTTTGCTTAGATTGTTGAGTGAGTGGTTACTTAAATGGCCTCCACTATAGGTTTTGTTATCTTTTTAAGTAACAAAAATATTGTTTTTCTTTATTATTAACATATTTACATTCCAAATATATATAGTTAATTGATATAAACTTAGCATATTTTCAATGAAAAACTATTGATCCTTTTTTTGATTTCTTAGCAATGCAGATTCTAACTTTTTACTTTACGTGAGCATATAAAATATATTCTTTAAGGTTACCTTGAATTTTTTTTTCTTTTCCTAATTGCTTGGCTTATTTCTGAAAAGTATTTGAGTCTTCCAAAGCATGACAATTAAATTTTATGATAATTTAAAGTTTGGGGTGTCAGAATGAGTTGACGTATTTAAGTGTGTTGTTCTATGGTTAATTTTATTCTTTTTGAAACTAGCTATTTCCTTTTACAATTGTATGTTTAAATTATTTATTTGATTATAATAAATAATTAAGTGCCACAAAAAATATTTTTAGTCTGACTAGAGTGCCACTGATAAAGAAGGGGCCGCTATATTTATTTATACTTCATTGTGTGTATTTATATTTGTTTAAGTACCGGTATATATTCAAATTTTAATTTTTATATCACTGTAATCTATACAATTAAATATTAAATAATACAAACGATATCATTTATGAAAACAGCACATGTTTATGTATACAATATTGTCAGAGTTCATATTATATTAAATTTTACCCTGATATAATGAATTTAATCAATATCGTACCAGAAAATCGTAAAATGTGTAAAATCGATTACATTAAGTGTCACTTCTAGTTAGCCGATGTTGATGAAAAAGTTGCTGTAAAATCTCAGGTATATACAAACCTTAAATATGCAGTTTCACTTTCATGCGACTTTTCATTTTTGAGCTAGACTGTTCACATACATACACACACACACTTAGGCCATTTTGTGGGACTTGGTTGTTTAGACTCAGGAAAGCTCAAAACAAGTATTTCTAAAATTTTCACAATCGCAATACTTTTCATTACTATATATTTCAAATATAGATAAGCGAAAGTAAAAAGTAATCAACAAGTATTCTTTCTTTTTAATAAGTTATTAACCCAGAGGATAGTGAACATGAAAAATACTCATTCTGTAAACTAACAGTTTTTTTACGACTTTCTTCAATTTTAATCCAGTAATATTCCTTTTAACGATGGAAAGCTATTATATTGAACCAGAAGTTCGCGATATTATCGTGAAAATGAGCAGTCAAATGTACCGTCAAGTGGATATCGCCAATGCAGTGGTGTCTCCCAGATTGTTGTCTCCTGGGCTTTAGCTAAATTCAGAGAAACTGTAAGTACCAATAGGTGACCTGTTTGTGAATCTGACAAAAAGAGATGATAAAAATATTCTTATTACTGCAAAAATCAATCCTTTTCATACTGACTGACAGAGCATAAATGAAGTGTCTAATGCTCTGGCAAAGCCCTCATTACCTAAACTATTTGTAAATTTTTGTGAGATGTTGGTCTAACATCTTATACCCCTTTAAGACAAACTCCAGCAACAGTGCGTCACAGTCAGCTCTGCAGATCATGGTGCACCAAACGCCTAGATGAGGATACAAATTGAAATGCTGTTAAGTTATGGCGAGCATAAGGAGATCTGAGAACTCACAAGCAGTGGGTAGGGCACTAACGCTCGATCGCTCCGCAAAGAGTTAGGGAGATTCCTGTACCCATCTCCCTCTCTAAATCTCCCGTTACCCCATCCATTTGCCTCCCTATATTCTACCATAATTTGCATAATGAATGTAAAAATCCTCCTTCCTACTACTATTAAGCTTCCATTCCTTTGATTCAGGTTATTTCTCTTTGAGGGTTTTAGGTAAGGCTGTTACAGACCCACAGATCCTGAATATTATCTGGTTATTAAGTAATGTATTTATTTATGTTTTATACTTTTGAAGAAAAAAATTATTAATGAAAATTTAAAGAGAAAATTTATTTTTATTGATAGTTTAGAAAAACATATTTATTTATTTTAATATTTAATGATTTTTTTTTAAAGCTATCAATTTCTTCAAAATTTATATTTATGTTTTTTCGTTAGGTTCAGACCAGGATGAAACACCTATTGAAGATAGGTTCCAGAAAACAATAGGTAATTGTAACACTGCTAATATTATCTATTTACTGATCCGTAATTTTTCTTTACCAACACTCTACAATCTTTTTTTCAGATTTTGAAAACAGTGAAAATGACTGGAAAGAAAGTGGAGGATACAATGGACAAGTTATTACAGTCAGTATTATTATTTATTATTTTTTTTTTCAACTTAAAAAGATTTAATGGTTGTAATAAAAATTTGGTTAAGGGACTGTGATTTTTTTTTTTGTTTATTGAATGTTTAAAAAGATGAAATCAGTACAGTGCAATTTCAGTATGTATATGACTTGGATACGTTAAATATGTTTAAAAATTAATTTTTTCTTGTTTAATTTGACTTATGGAGAAATCTTCTCTTTGAACTTGTAGGGGAAGGATTTGATTTTACAGTCTATAATTCTTTGTTGCTTATCAAATACAGTGATTGAAAAAAGACACTCCATCTTCATTCCTTACTGACATTATATAATTATTCAAACTGAAAAAAATATCAAAATTTAACTGCCTTAAGTTATAAAAGTGCCTAACAATGTTCCATGATAGGGAGGGACCTGTCCTGACAAACTGGTAGACTTAACAATGGTAACACAATGTATCTTTTAATGCACCATTTTCATTCTGAAACATATCTGTCCCATGCTATATCGCTGGACAATATATATTTATATATATGTATATATGCACTGTAAAATGTTAACGGCTCACACTTGTGTTAAAAATAATATGAATTCATGAAGCCTTAAAATACCCTAAAAAAATTTATCTGCAGGTAATACTTATATTAATATCAGGGTGTCTACCGAACCTGTTATGCCTGGAAAAGACAGGAAATTTTACAAGTTGGGGTGCAGGAGTGCTATTTGCAGTTATGATTCTGAATCATTATTGGTCACAAAAAGTTTATATGATAGTGACATATAAACAAGTTTACCTATGATAGGTGTGAGTCTGATATGATGTTAGCTGAGTGTTACTTTAGCAATCTCATGTCTAACACGCCGGTTTAAATCCAGCCTGAGTGGGCAGAAATCTTATCAATTATTAGTATAGTATAGTCTGAGGTATCGTATATAGTTTTTTTTAAGGCACCGGGTTCTTTTTAATTGTTATTGGTAAACATGAAGCTTTCCTTAGGGAAAAACCAATGTGGCTTGATTTGGTGTCATTTATTTTTGTTTTCCATTGGGACCACTTCTTAATGATGAATAAATGGTTCTGAAGGGCAATAGATACTATCATAGGATTGCTATGGAAAGATAAAATTGCTGTAGTCTATCAAAGTTGAAGATGCTGCATAGTTCCACAGAAATATCAGAGCTATGAATAATATTGAAGAAAGGGTTTAAAATGTTAACTTGTGGTACACCGCTTTGTCGAGGAAAGAAGGAAAGTATAGAAGAATCTACAGAAATGCAGAAAAATCTATCAAGGAAGAAAGATTAAAGACATAACTAAAACAAGATTTAATACAATCCTAGATGATTAAACAGTCCAGTTCTATAAGCCACTAAGATAACTTGTTTTATATTCTTACATTATCCCTTTACTGTTCTTTTGTTACTCTAAACTTTTAAATATTAGTAAGTTCGTGTTTGCACAGCGTATATCTGGAAAATTTCTAAGACTAACGGCACATAAAAATTTGGCTCTTGGGACAAACTAGAAAAAATTGAAGAAGCAAGAGTATCTTTATAAAAAAACGAAAACTTGAACTCAGCCACGAAAATAGGTGAGTCCACTCTATATAACATACAAATAAATTAGTTTTGCAATCTTTTTCAATTCAATCAAGAAGATAACATCCATATTTACATCAGTAATTCTATGTACCTTTTTTACTCCTAAAATAGTTTCACATGCTTTGTTTCTTTCTCTTAAGCCCTTATGAAGACCTACAATGTTGGTCGCATTGAATTAATAATTGACAATTATTAGTTCTTTTTTTCTGACTAACTCTCAGACCATCTTGATTTTTTCATATGGTTATGTATACTTTTGTGACCAGCAGTGATTATGAATCATAGAAACCGCAATTGCATCCTCTAGCTTGTAAAATTCTCTGGCTTCTGTTGTTTCTTCAAAAAATTCCCTGACTATTCCTTGACTTTTCCAGGTTCGAAAAATTCTCGTACTATTCCAGGTCAGGTAGACACTCTGTTTTTGTCAACGTTTTTTGGAAGAGGTAGCGTAATAGATGCATCCACGACACTACTATTGCTGAAACCTGTTTCTTTAAGACAAGGTATAGTATTAATAAATAAAAAGATAAAGAGATAAATATATATAGTTGTGTATTACATGAATTTATAAGTGACTTCAACCATTTT